>JASDDO010000022.1:536464662-537064662 GCA_030015575.1 Agapanthus africanus | reverse complement strand
CTTTCTCAAAAGCTTCAGACTTGTGTTTCAACAAGAACACATGTCCGAACCTTGAGAGATCATCGATGAATGTAATAAAGTACGAATAACCATTCCTGGCATTGTAGACATAGGACCGCATACATCATTATGTATCAGTCCTAAAAGTTCAGTAGCTCTTTCTCCGTGTCCAGTAAATGGAGTTTTGGTCATCTTGCCTTTGAGACATGACTGGCAAGTTTCATAAGATGAAAATTCGAACGGATTCAAATATCCATCTTTATGCAACTTAGCCAGTCTTGTCGCATTGATATGACCTAGTCTACAGTGCCACTAGAAGGCTTCGTTCATTTCTGAACTTTTCCTCTTGTTTGTGTTTTCTATGTTAAGAACTGTACTTTGATTAAGAACGTATATACCGTTACATAACGTACCAGATCCAATCAACACTTGATTCTGAAAAATGTTCATAACATTATCCTCTAATGTGAGATTATATCCTTTTTTAGTTAGCAAAGAAACCGATATAATGTTGCACGTCATCTTTGGTACGTAGTAACAGTCGTTCAGAATCAATGTATTACTAGTTGGTAATACAAGGTGATAATCGCCAACTGCCTTGGCTGCAACAATTGCACCATTCCCTACTGTTAGGGATTTATCACCCTTCCCAGTTCTCTACCTTTCTTTAGCCCATGTAACAAATTACATACGTGGGATCCTGATCCGGTATTCAATACCCAGGACGTATAACAAACTGAGAAACAGTTCTCGGTAACGAACACACCCGAAGAAGATGCATCAACATGTTGTTTCTTCGTACGGGTGGCGCGGGAATCTTGATATGCCCCATCCCTTGCTCAGACTTATGGCAGTCATAAAATAGAGCGGGACCAACGTTCCCTAGCCCTGTATAAAAGGAGGGTTCGGTCAATACATCCATATTATTATCTTAATTAAGGCGTGGCATTGGTTGCTGCCTGGAGAGATAGAGAAGGAAATGCGTTAGCGTGAGCTCTTTGCAAGATTAGATTGGCTATTATCTTATCTAATCAGGATGGCTCCCACTGGTTTTATCAAATCTTTCTTCAAACCCTAAAAGGTAAGATTAGCCGGGATTAATTACACCCTATAAGTTCGCCAATCGTTCGGCCAGGCCAGTGTCGGTACTTTGAGGGAGGTTTCCCGTGCTTTCCCATGGACCTAATTAAAATAAACCTCGTTTTTCTAGAGGTATGATCCCATTGACACCTTTCTAGACACCTACTTGATCGGCTAATTGTAAAGTGCAAAACTCTCTCGCGAGTAACTCTTACTCGCAGTGGGTATCGGGATCTAACTATCACATAGAAGGTATGCAATCTCATTGCAAATTTCAACACTTGAAATTCCCGATAATAGGTTTTACCCCAAGCGTCTTATGACCTTGACGGAGGCCAAACAACCCATAGGTCACTAGTCAAGTTCAACCCGTTCATTTTATGATTGAATTAGACCCACCCGCACGACCCTTGACGGAGGCTAAACAACGCCGTACGACTACCCTAATCTAATCGCATCATATGCTACAGATAAATACTAATCAGCTACCGCACACTATGCCTTGACGGAGGCCAAACAACCGTAGCACGAGTACTAAAATAGAACTTACCTGAAATGACGGAGGGCTACGTAGGTTTTTAAGAAAACTATGAGCGTAACGAACTTGAAATCGTTGTACAATCTAGTGATTTTGAAAAGGAATGTTTTTTAGCCTTTTGCTAGTTTCGCTAAAGAGGCCACTCCCGGTGAAGGGATCTCGGCTCTTTCCTTATCGAATGAGGTGCCGGATATTCATGAATACCACTATGCAAAGTAAGAAATAGAGAAGCAATCAAAAAACAAAACCGAGCGGGTTGTAGCATTTGCTAGTTTTGCTAAATAGGTCACTCCCGGTGAAGGAATCTCGGCTATTTCCTCATCGAATGAGGTGCTGGATATTCATCAAGGAATACCACTATGCAAAGCAAAAAACTAGAGCTACCCTTTTTGAAAATTTGATTCTACAACAATTTTAGGTTTTTTTCTTTTCATTAATCACATTAATGAAGTCCCATCATTTAATGTTTCCTAAACATTACGGAAAAATGAAACAAAAATAGAATGTACGCTTATGCCATCTGCATTCGCCACGGGGCCCCATCATGCGCCGTTAGGTTACTTAACTACCGGCAGAGCGGGGGCTGGACTAGCGCGGGTGCAAAACATAAGCAGCGTTTATTATATATCATATATAATTTATTACATTCGTCTCACGCGGTTATATGATCAACATCACATAATCAAACAGCAGAATCAATATATAAAATATTGGATATACTAGGACGTCCATGTTTTAAATTTAGCCAGTAATGTAAAACACGGATTCCACAGTCGTGTTGAATAGCCAAACCCACATCTCTAGACCCTACGAGTGCGGCAAGTAACCCTGCCAATTCTAGAGTTAGGAGTCCCGGTCTCAACTCCTTGAGATGGTCTCCCACTGGACTTTAGAACCCGGTTACATGTGCTCCGCGCCTTGGGTCTATCCTAATGCGGAAAAGTAAATAATATACAACGGTGGTGACAACATCCTCAATCCAGAAGTGTCCCAATAAAATAATATTACATACAGATTTTACATGAATGAAAATAAAAACTCCCATCTCACATAGAACCCCCGGCTATTCTTTCATGACGATCCAATAAATCATATCAACAGCAACACATAATATCGCATGTCATCAACGTAAGTAAATATGTGTATCCCGAAATCTCATTGACATATAGCAACGAGATTGGGATACACCGCATATTACACTTACGATCGCAGAAAAGAAAACGGAAAACTACAATAATTAGAATCCGCAATATACTTAGACATCATAAACCCGGAATATCACATATTCCGAATTTCATGCTTAACTTATAAACCTTGCATTTTAGTCTCAAATTGAAAACACTTTTCAATAATGTGTCGGATAATTCAACAAGATTCCCGACTTGGTGATCGCGTACTATACGCAATTGCGATGGAATTTTGATCCGAATCAAAGCTCCATGGCAATCGATCAAATGAGACTAAATGGCTAGATTTACAACATACTAACTAGTTTTCACAAAACTAATTATTTCGGATTCTAAACATTGTATCACATGTCATCAAAATCTAAACAACATTAAACATTTTGATCGGTTTAACAAACACCCACAAAATCTAGAGAGCTCAACAACTTGAGAAAAATTAAAAATACCCAGAAAGTGCTAAATGACACCATGGAGCGGCACAAGAAAAATAGACCCTTAACTCCCCAAAACGGCGGTGGAACCGCTGCCAAACATGCATTTTGGCGGCGGTTCCACGGCGCTTTAGAGGAATTGGGGCTCCAAATTTCTTGGGGCTCCATAGAATTACCTGCATGAATTTTTGGATAATTTTAATTATAAAAATTCCAACGTTTGAAAAATTCGACAGAAAGTTTGAAATTTTGCGGGTTTCGAAACCGTTCGAACACTTTAACATCGTAACGACTTATCCAAATGTTCTAGCTTGGCTCTGATACCATGAAAGTGTAGCTTAGCACCATGATGAGGTTCTAGTGGCATCAAGCATTCCCAATTTTAATTTTTACCAGGTGCTAAGTTAGACTAACAAAATCTTTACTAGAATATTAGGGTTTTCTATGATGATATAAACTACTAAAGAGAAAGAAAGGAGGCTATACCCTTGTAGATCGAGTCCTTCTCTTCTCTAGCTCCGGGTTGTGGTCCACGAGACTCCACTAGGCTCCTCTTCAAGATGAAAGAACCTCCTTTGTGATCTTCGCGCCAAAAATGATCCACCCGAAATCCACTAGCTCAAGCTAACCCTTCACTAATCTCATTAGTGAAGGCAACACTCCACATCAAATTGCCAATCTAATATGAGATGGTGAAGTAGGGGTTTAATTTGATCACTAGAGTTCTCTCAAGTTCAATGATTCACATCACATGTGAGGGTTTGAACTTGGAGGTGAGGTGAAGAAAATTGTAGAGAGCAAAAGGAAGCAAGAGCTCAAGAAAATTGCTAAGGCAGGAACTCAAGAAAATTGCTAAGGTATGAACTCAAGAGTGTATCCAAGTATAGAATGAGAAAATGAATATCTCTCTCCTCACTTATTCAAGCATGGAATAAAAATTCAATAATAAATTGCAACCATGCTTGAATAGTGAGTCAAGAGTAATATACAAATAATAAACCCATGCCTTGCCCATTCCATAAATATCTCCACAATTTACACCTCATTTTTCTATTTTCTTAAAATAGAAAAACATGTCATGCTTCATATAATAATATATATATTTAGATATATCAAATATACATTAATATATATATATATATAAAGCAATTAGTGAGATAATGATATTAGTTAATATATAATTATCTGTTTATCACATTATCAAATCGACACTTGATTCGATAATCTGGTTATATCACATATAACCTAACCGATACCAGATAACTGCCAGATTACAATACGGTATCACATACACATATTTAATCAGGCCGACGCACATATCACATATGTGCCCTACTTCGTTTTGCTTGAACCAGGAAACTTCTGTGTGGGACTCTAAAGACTCGTCAATATGCCAGCAGTAGGTGATGATCACGTCAATCACCTACAAGCCGTCAGCGGTATTAGCTGGACGTAACGGCTACCCGGGTTTTGAGCGATATGAAGATCAACAAGCAAGCTTGTTTATACTCTCCATGAAGCCTATCGGTAACACTACCGTGCAGTCTGGTCTCTTCGTCTGATATGTCGCATATTATATCTAGGGTTGGTAAACGTCAGACCCAAGTAACGTGATAAGTTATGCCGATGTCTGGCTCATAACAGTTTGAGAAACTACTGATAACTCTTATCAGTAAATCTCAGCAACCCCGGCCAGGGATTTCCAGTTATAGCCAATCGAGCATAGCACAACATCAACTCCCAATACCGGGAGAGACGAAACCCCTCCTATCGCTCATTGCCTCCATGTGACTCGGGACTGTACCCAAAATCCACCTGTTTGCACGACTCCTTTGAGCCGTGGTAGGGAGGAAATCAAAGCACAGTGGGAGCCACACAAAACTCTATGACGATCTCGGGTCTACAGACTAACATGTACTAGTGTCACCAGAAGACTGCTATCTGACGATAGGTATACTACCAATTAGGAGTCCTCGGCGTGTCCTGTTCGGTGTACCCATTCTCCAATGAGCACATATGTACAATCTTTGATGTCACACACCAATAGTTGTGGGATCAACCATCGCTCTCTAAGGGACAAGAAACGTACACTCTAGTCTACTCTGGAATATCGATGCCCTAGTCTCGATATTCCCACGACTAGGAACTGATTAAAGGATGTACTTTTTGACCACCCTGGCTCCACTAGTAAGATCTCATCATAATCCTGGTAGTCAAGTACACATCCTAAGGGCTTTATCAACATGTGAAAACAGTAAAGAATACCAGCCAACATGTTAAAATAAAGAGTAAGCAGATAGCATACAATCATGTCGAGCAAGAAAGTCCTCTATATATATGTCCAAACATCCACTATAATATACATCACAAGTATAATAATGGCCTCTAGGACATACATATTCCTAACACTAAATACCGCAATCAATAACGGTATCGCAATAGCTAGCCGATAGTGAGTACGAGTCGTCCACAGAGAAACAGTGAACCGCTTTTCTTACTTTAGACGAGTTGATGAAAGAAAGATGAAATTGTTATCATTTATTATTAAGAAGGTTTGAAAATTTTATCATTAAAGGGATTGTAGGGTTTATACGATTTAGTAGTTAATGGATGGAGTTTTAAAAAAATAATTCTTTTTATCTTTTAATTATTTGATATTAGAGAAATAGCGATGAATATGGATTAGGGTTCTTGGAGGGAATTAGGATATCCCTCTACTAACCCTTGTCCTTCCATTGATCTCTATTTATCTCAAGCCCTTAACAAAATGATTATTAACGAATCTCAAATCGTGGTCATGGTTATCATGAATTGATAGCGCGGCCGATACGAGGGTTAATATTCATTTTGCTAAAATTTATAAAATTTAAATCTTAAAAAGGAATTTAAGAGATATTGTTCATCCATTTTTCTACCCTATTCTAAAAACCCTAGCAAGCATGAATTTACCCGCTCATGGTGATCAATGAAGTAGAAGAAAGGTGGAAGAAAACGGAACACATAATTAAATTTAAAAATGCAGAAAGTAATTGCACAAAGTAAATGCCGAAAGTAAATGCAGAAAGTAAATACGGAAAGTAATGCGACAAAATTAAAATAAAGAACTACCTTTTATTGATCAACTATTGCATTACAAAATTGCTCGCTGAAAAAGTAAATTACAAAACTCTAGTTTTCTCACTAGATCTCTCTCGATCGATGGATAGATGATTTCTTCCTTCATGATAGATAGTTCTCGGTCCTTTTTATAGACTCTGGATTTAGAAACCCTAGATGTCATATTAACGTATGTAAAAGATCATGACCCTGAAGTTCCACATCCTACGTCCATTAAATGACCGCGCAACCGCCGCCTATGGCACTTTTTGACCGTGGATCCGCCGTCGTTAGGTGGGTTGGAGCTTCCAAATTTTTCATGCCTTTTCTTCTTGATATTTGGAGATCTTTCTGATAAAAATATTCTGAAAATATATCTCTTAATCTCTGCCGTTAGATTCTTTAATTTGCTTCTAATATTCGACAGATTTGGCTTGGTGAATCGATTTGCTGTGGATCTCCTACTTGTATTTCAGACCTGAGTTGATCATATTATAGTATCTTCACAATATCTCAAATCATATTGTTAGTAGCATTTGTTTTATTTGAGATATTATTCTAACCAATTAAATGATATGATATCTTGATAATATTGGTTAAGATTATTTGTTATGATATGCATATTTTAATAATAAATTGTAACACCTTAGAATGCGATTAGTGTTAATTAAGCAATAATGCGGATTTTTAGTATAAAGTTTACCAAAATAGTTTTCAAATATTTTATAAAAATTAATTAATATTTATTTCAGGGTTGCACACACATGTGCATGTTAATCTAGGGTTAATTAGGGGTTAACCATACTTAAGTAGCCATGGCACTTAACCCCATTTCAATTAAGTTGTAAAATGTATTTATTTAAAATGTTTAGTTTTAATTAAAAGGGTTTTTGAATTGTTGACTTGAGAGAGAGAGAGGGGGTTGACCATGGCATGCATCATGAGGCATGGGGAAAGCATGCCATGCATTAAATGAGGAGAGAGAGGAGGGAGGCATGGCTCTCTCTAAACTCACCCCTCATTCTCTCATCCCTCACTCACACACATACACTTTCACACTCACCTCATTCTCTCACTCTCACAACACTTTTCTTCACCTCATCTTTAACCTCATCCCTCAACTGAAACCCTACCCCAAAACCTTTACAAATCCTCACTATAACAAACAAAATCTCCACTTTAACTCACTAAAACCCTTCGCAAGTCAAGATTAAGCCTCTAGGATCACTTGGAGCATGGAAAGCTAGGATTTTGAGCAAGTGTGGTTAGGTAACAATCTCTAAATTGTAATTAGGTTGTTATATTGTTGTGTTGCTTTGTAGTTTCAGTTTAGAACCCTAAAGATAAGGTTTTGGTGTAATATCATGTTTTTAGTGTCGTTTTTGAGTCACTGTAACCTGCTATGACCCCGAGTCTTTACTGGAAAAACCAGCAGTGTAGAAGTGTTGTACTTGAGACCTTGAGTGTACACCTGATGAACGAACCCCACCTAAGCGGTTTTGGCCGGCGACATAGGGGGTAAATCCGGCGAGCTCGGTCGAGGAGGGGACTGGGGTGCTGTGTTTTTTAGGGTAGCTGTCTGCTGTTGTTCTGGGGTGTTTGGTACGGCTAGATTTTGATGTTTTGACAATGGGTAAAATCTGGGATCGATTAGCTAGTTTTTAGTGTTTCGACGATGTGCGTTACGATTGATCCGACGTAGTTCTAGTGTTTCGAGTAGCTCGCTGTCGTGGGTTTGTTTTGATGATGTCGACACACGCGTTAGCCGCTAAGAGAACCCTTTTGTAGCTTAAGGGGACCGATACGTTAAATTGGCGTTATGTTCGTTATTATTGCGTAGTTTGCTAAATCCACACGTTATTGTGTTTTATGTTATTAGGATCACAGGCGGGGACTTCGAACGCTGTAATGAAAGGGAAGCAGATGGTCGGATATACCTAGCTCGAGATCACTGGTGAGTAGATTTCGGGGACTTCGAACGCTGTAATGAAAGGGAAGCAGATGGTCGGATATACCTAGCTCGAGATCACTGGTGAGTAGATTTAACATCTACGGGGAAATCGTTCGTCTGGCGTTATGCGTCAGGGCTTGATAGGATATTATAGCCGCATGTTTATATACATATATATTGATTGTGCATGAGCATCATTACATACCATTACTTGTTGTTCCTTGACTTAGTACCTAGTGGACACTGCACCATTACTAACGGTTCATGTTGCACGAGCACTAAATTGTATGCTACACCCACACCGTCGGTAATTGCCATAACATGCACAACCTATACACATATGTAGTATTGTATTGTTATTGATATTGACACATTGATTCTTGTTCTATTGCATATACGAAACACATCGTGCATACATACTTACAGATGTGAACCGCATGATATATTTAAAAACGGGATTCATTTAAAAGAGCGGTTTTCCCTTGATATGCTCATATTACAGTTTTATATTGCATATATCATATTTCATGGATTCATGCATTGAGATACGGATTTCTTATGATTTATGGATTTGAGAACCGTGGTATTATTTCAAGAAAGTATGCATTGTTTTGAAGACCCGGTTTCTCTTGATATGATATTTCAGTGCATCCACCATGCGTTTTCTCGGTTCTGAGACGTGTGATAGAAACCCGATTCGAGGAGCTGGATGATCCGTTTGCGGGTTCATGGTGGACCCGGTATGGTACCCCGGGGCAAGAAAGGGATGTCGCGCAGTAAACGATGAGCCTGGCAGAGGGAATAGTACTTACCGGTGATTGGTTGGACCTGGAGGTTATCCGGAGGATACCGACCGGAGTCGAGAGACGGATATGGGCCAATCCGGACTGACGGAGCCAGAGGGCCGATCCGGACAGACGGAGCCCGTGGGCCGATCTGGACTGACGGAGCCCGATATATGTGGATTTGCGTGTTGATGTTGGATACGAGTATTTCATGATGTTTTTGAGTGCCGATGTTGGGCACTCAGGTTCCGTGAGATTTACAGGATATGAGGGCCGTTCAGAGCGACGACGCCTGAGGTATTGGGATTTGGGGTGTTGTTGATGGACACCGGGTTTTTCCATGATGATGATTCGTGATGATGATATGTTTTATCCCATACTCAGCATTCATTGATATGCATTGCTTCATGTATTTGTAGTACCTGATAGAGTACCTTCATGATTGTTGCATATCCATATTGACATTTTTTGCTATCAGATTGTATGTGTTAGAGTATCACAGTACGTGCATACCTGCGATTATCTATACGATATTACTTACTATTCACGAGTTGGCAACTCACCCCTCCCGTTGTGCCACAGTGTTTTGCAGGTTTGACCCTCAGAGTAGTCGCGGCAGGGCTCCTCCTTATTTTATCTTTTTGCAGCGGATACCGCTACTGTTGGCTGTGAGCCGTTTTGCTATAAGTGTGTTTTGCGGTTATCCGTTTATATTCATTGTACATCTTATTGTATCTAGTACTCTCCATCTACCATTTCATGTATTGACTTAGAGACGAGTTGTGAGGACGATATTGTATATTTTGTGACTCTGGGTGTCGAGCTCGTGTGAGCCGGCTTTTATTATGCAGTTTTAGCTTTTATGTTATTTTTCACTTATATTGTCCATTTCTTCGCTACGGCGTCGTATATATATGTTTGTGGTGGTTGTTTCCGCTTTTGGGCGTGATTTGCTCCCGTTTGGGGATGCTTTATTTATTTCATATGTTGCTTTACTTATATTTTATATTTGTACCCATTTCGGGGCTAGTTTTTACAAAGGAGGTGCTGCCGAAATTTTTAAGAAAATAAATTTAAACTTTAAGGATTTTTACTTGAGATTTCCAAATGCTTTTAACAATGTTTTTATCACTTACTTCTTTTGATGGTTTAGATTTCTGGGTTTCGGCTTACTTAAATTGCGTTACGCCTGTAGACGTTACGTGGTTTAAGTGCCGGTCACGTGCCAAATTTTGGGTCGTGACAAAGTTGGTATCAGAGCGCTAGGTTTTACCTTTCGGAGTGTAGGATGACCTTGGTATGATGGAGTTGGCAGCTTAACCAGAGTGACGTAGCATGTGTATGTTCTATGGCATACTCACAACACGGTACTCAACCTAAGTGACCTTAGGACTTGTTGGTTGAAGTTCCTTCCGCGATTATATACATCCTTGTGATTCGATTTTCATGTTCTTATCGAATCCTATTTTCATTTCCAGCCATTATGCCGCCGAAGACTACGAGGGTACAGAGAACGGCCGCGAGAGCCGAGGTCAGAGTTGGCTCATCGAGATGATGACTGACCAGGGCGGTACGCCAGTTGTTCAGGAGCAGATTGATCCACCTTCGCTTGATCGTATTACTAGGCTAGAGGCCGGTATGCAGGATTTACACCAGATGATGGGATCGTTAGTTGAGGCCAGTAGGGCACAGAGACAGGAGGTTGTCCCACCTGTTACGGGGACCGCGATTGTATCTACGGTTCAGGCAGTTGTACCTGCAGCTACAGAGGTTATCACCGTATCTTTATCTAAGTTCATGAGGCTGAAGCCTCCGGTTTTCACCGGCACTGATGCAGCTTAGGATCCGCAGTCATTTATCGATCGGATGGCCAGGATATGTCGTTCGCTGAGATACTCCGACGCGAGATGGATAGAGTTTGCGAGTTTTCGTCTGGAAGGTCTTGCCCAGAAGTGGTGCGAGTCCTTAGAGAGAGGCAGAGCCGCAGGTCTTTCTCCTATGATCTGGGCTGAGTTCGTGACGGTGTTTTTTGCCCGTTTTCTTCCGCAGAGCGTCAGGGATCCTCGAGCGCACAGTTTTGAGTCGTTATGCCAGACACCGGGTATGACGGTGGCAGAGTACGATATGCAGTTTACCGAGCTATCTGTGTATGCTCCGTATTTGGTGGACACTGAGGAGTTGTGGATCAAGAGGTTTGTTCGAGGCTTGCTTACCCCGTTGTTCCTCGCTATCAGCGCCCAGCATTGTAACACATATGCAGCCGCAGTGGACGCAACCCTATTGGTTGAGGAGCGTCTTTCCGAGACGTCGGTCATTCCAGAACCGAAGAGAGTTCATACTGGTGTGTCAGCACGGAGACAGATGTTTAGACGCCACGACAGATTTCGTTCAGGTAGCAGAGGCTTGAGACGAGGCCGGTTGTTTAGCTCTTATCCCCAGGAGGGTCAACAGTCATCGTCTGGATATTTCCGGTGCGTGGGTTTCTATCATCGTGTTCGAGATTGTACTGAGCCACACAGGCTGCCGTATAGCATGTTACCTTGCTACCTTCCCCACAGCGTTGCCTCTTGCGCCAGTTGTTGCTCCACGTCTGACTTATGCTCAGAGAGGTCGTGGTCGCGGAGGGTTTTTTCAGAGAGGACGGGGTGGCAGAGGCGGAGGACAGCCAGTTGCAGGTATAGGGCAGGCACGAGTATTTGCTTTGACTCATCAGGACGCACAGGCGTCCAATGCAGTGGTTTCAGGTACTCTTTCAGTATGTTATTTTGATGCACACGTGTTGTTTGATCCGGGATCTACGCACTCGTATGTTTCTACACACTTCGCACCGAGGTTGGGCCGAGGGTCGTGTTTGCTAGATCATCCGCTTGTCGTGACTACTCCTGTTGGCGAGTCGTTTGTTGCGCGACACATATTTCGATCGTATGCCGTTCGGATAGGAGATAGAGAGTCGTCCGTCGACTTGATCCTTCTTGAGATGTTGGACTTCGACGTTCTCTTATGCATGGAATGGTTACCTACTTTCTACGCGTCTGTGGACTGCCGCGAGAAGACAGTCAAGTTTTGTTTTCCCGGCGAGTCAGTTCTTGTTGTGTAGGGGGACCGTGGTGCCGCCCCTCATAGTTTGATTTCAGCCATTTGCGCTAGTCGGCTTTTGAGGAGAGGATGTCGGGGATTCTTAGCTTTCATTCGTGATACTGGAGCCACGGTAAATTCGTTGGACCGGGTTCCTATCGTGCGAGAGTTTCCCGACGTATTTCCCTATGAGTTACCTGGATTGCCGCCAGAGCGTGAGATCGAGTTTTGCATTGATCTGATTCCCGGCACGGGGCCTGTTTATATACCGTCTTACCGGATAGGCCCGGCGGAGCTTAAGGATCAGTTGCAAGAGTTACTTGATAGGGGACTTGTGTTAGTGTTTATGCCCTAGAAGGCCATTACTGTATCATACTAGTTTGTATATTACTTAATGGAAGCTTGGGATATTCACATGTATATAACAGTCTTGCTAAACATGGTAGTATGCTACTTGGTTTTTCTATCTTAATATGTGAGTATACGTATTGATAGAGCTCTTAGGATCTTGCTTGACTACCAGCGTTGTGATGGCAGTCACACTAGTAGGGGCTGGGTAGTCTACAAGCACATCTTTATTCAGGTCCCTAGTCGTTGGATTATCGAGACAGAGCATCGATACTCCGGAGTAGACTAGTGTGTACGCTTCTCATCCCAGTTGGGGAGATGTTCTGTCCCACAGCTGTCAGTACGTCATACTGGAGATAGTATACAGGTGCTCGTTAGGTTACGGGTACACCGGACAGGACTCACAGGGAACTGTTGGTTGGTTTTATACCAGTCGTCAGTGAACAGTTCCCAGGTGACATGAGTACAGCATAGTCCGCAGACTTGACACTGCTACTTCACCTCGAGTGTGTCCCACTGTTCTTAGATTGCTACCCTACCACGGCTCAAAGGAGTCGTGCAAACAGGTAGCAGTTGGGTGCAGTCCCGAGCACTTGGAGGCAGTGGCGGTTAGACAGGATTCGTCCCTCCCGGTATTGGGAGTAGATATCGCGCTGTGTCAGAGAGCCATTACGCAAAGTCCCTGGCCAGGGCAAGCGAGATTTGCTGGTAGGTTCCAGTAGTTTCTCAGGGTGTAATGGGCTTCCCTCCGACACGACTTATACCGCTATTAGGGGACTGACGCTTGCCGCCCCCTAGGCGCGATATGCGATAGTCTTGGACGAACGGACCGGACTGTATGGAGATTGTCACATCAGACTCAGTAGGAGTTCGGATGGGTTTCCTTATCGGCCTTCTTATCGACAACTACCTGGGGACCGTTACGTACAGCTAGTGCCGCTTGCGGTCTGTGGTTAAACCCACTGCCAGCGTAGTAGTCGAGTCTCTAGAGTCCCACACAGAGAGTTTCCCTACTCCAGGCGAAATGATATAGAGGTCGTATGGTTTTACGACAAGGGTTCGGACGCATACGTGTGTTTACGCACGTACGACTTTCGGACAGTTTTTACCAGTCGGCTTTGGTTTAAGCCAGTTACTGGTATCCGGTTATTGGATTTACACAGTCTAAAGTTTTTCCGTATTTTTGCGGAAAGGAGGGGCGTTCTCGTAATTATACGAGAAGCTTCTAGAAGGAGGTGACTAAGGAGGTTAAGGTGGCATATGGAATGATTGTGATTAGTGAGTCACCTTGATGATTCATAGAAGTCTTTTGTCCATCTAATGAATCATCACTAGATATTATCAAGCATGGTTGTTAAATTGATATTTATTCTTTTCTTTTTAAAACAATATGCTTGATATATATCATCTTTACTCACTATTCTCATTTCATTATTATCATCATCTTCTCTCTCCTCAAGCTCTCCCTCTTCAAAGACTAATCCTCCCCTCTCATGAGTTGAGTACAAGGATTAGTAAGACTAATTAATCCATAACCCTCTCTATATTACACCTAGCTTCTTTGATTAGCACTTAAAGAAGTTTAGTTGCCTCAAGTTTAGAGGCTAAGCTTGGAGTAAAGCTCTCGGGTGGATCGTCTACTACTTCGAGAAGGCCGAGGAGAACGAGGAGATCGTAAAGACGAAGGACTTGGTTCGATAGGTATAATCCCTAAGCATAGTAGTTTAGAACAACTATATGTTTGGTTAGTTATCGTTTAGCTTCGATTCAAGCGGTTAGTCGATGTTTGTTCACTAAACAAGTTCGTTTTTGAAAATTCCGCCTCCCCACAAGTATTGGGGTGTCATACATCGACTTACAGTGGTATCAGAGCCTCGTTAAACAATAAATAACTTAATTGCAAATTTGTACGAATTTCGAACGGAAAAAACGAAACCGGAAACCACCAATTTGTCAAGTTTCTGTCGAAATTTAAATGAAGTCTAAAAATTTTTCAGGGTTGCTCAGAAAGCTTGAAAAGGGTCCAGGAGAACACCCATGAAATTTGAGCCCATGAATCGGCTAAAGAGCCGCGGAAGCGCGGCGGATCCCACCGATCCGCCGCGGTTCCGCGGCCGAGTTGCCGAGTCATGGACTCATTTTTCATGTGTGGGTCCCCTCTGGTGTTTGGTGTTTTCTGGAATATTTTAATTTTGCTCAGGTTTCCAGTTTACAGAGCAGTATTGGAGCAATGTTAAATGCGTTTAATCGATCGAAATTGTACAGTATTTGCATATTGGATTATATCTGTGATTGTTTAATGTGTTTGTAAACCTCCCCTAACTGCTAGTATGTCAGTTGGCAGTGGGTTGCACATTTCTGAAATGGTTTTATCTGTTTGTGCATATGAACTGTAATTGGACTGTTGTGGTGTATAGCCGGGGTTTAGCAATGGGTTATTATTTAATTCATTTGTTGTAAATGTAATTTTTTGTAATATTATTTTGCGGGGCACATCCAGGTTGCGGTTGTAGCCACCGATGTATTATTTTATTTTACTGTTTTTGCTCCTAGGACTGACCCAAGGTGGGGTACACAAACTGCCGGGTGGGTAGTTTGCCGTACCCGTAGGGGTCGAAGGTGGGGTAATGGCTATTCATCACAACTGTGTAATCTGTCTTTTCTTGCAGGCTCAAAAGAAATACAGATTGCTTGCAAATCCAATTAAGTTCATCTGTGTTCTTGAATGTATATCATTGCGTCAGACGAATGTAAAATATCTATATATATGATAGCTATTTAGACGTCACTTATGTTTTGCACCCGCGCTAGCCCAGACCCCGCTCTGTCGTTAGTTAAGTAACCTAACGGGTAATGACGGGGCCCCGTGGCGAATGCGGATGGCATAAGAGGACGTTGTATTTTCATTGTTTTCTGCAATGATAGGTTAATGATGGGACGCATTATCTATAATGCAAAGAAAATAAACCAAGTTTAAATCGTTGGAACAATTTAGAAGAAACCACTCGGTTAATTTTAAAAACAGATATTTTTAAATGCGGAGCTTTAACCACTCCTTTTAAAAGCTATTAGGTTCCTTCGATTATATCAAGTTCACTACGTTCACGGTTTCGCCAAAACCAGTCGTAGCCCTCCGTCATTTCTTATGAATGGTCAGTAGTATTCAAGCTATGCTTGTTGGCTTTCGTCAAGGCATAGTGTTTGGTAGCTGCTGGGGTATTCATTTGTTGCATAGATAGATGAGTTGGTTTGGGACAGTCGTATAACCTTGTTGGCTTTCGTCAAGGGTATATACGGGTGGGTTCAAATTAACAAGATAATGATGGGCAGAACTTGACATGTGTTTTATGATTTGTTGGCTTTCGTCAAGGTCATAAGAACATGGGGCAAAAATTTATATCGGGAATTTCTAAAGAAACTGAAATTTGCAAAGAGATGCATACCATTTGGAGTTTGATGAATGTTGGTAGCATTCCTACAGCATTATCAGACGATGATATTTGGATCCCGATCCTACTGTGAGTATATGCTACTTATCAGGATATTCGTCACTTAACGATCAATGCTATAAACCTAGTAGGTGTCCAGAAAGGTGTCAGCGGGGTTACTGTAACATTTTTAAAAATATAAAATATTAATTTTGGGAATTTTTATAATTTAATATTATTTTATTGATTATTTTAATATTAAATCTATAATTAAATGCAAATAAATAGGAAAAATTTGAGAAAAATTTGGAAAATTCTAAAATAGGGTAAATTAGTGAATTATGACATTTTTAAGTTTTTGTGATTAATTTGACACTAATTTAGTGCTAATCGCGATTAAAAATCGCTAATCGGTTTTTAGCTTTTTGTGCAACACATGCACATATCACTTTTTCACACTTGTGCATTTTCTTGCCATGCTTTTCATTTGGGTTTACTATTTGAGTGAGAAGGGTTTTAAAAGGAAAAAGAAAAGGAAAAGAATAAAGAAATGGGTAGTTGGTGAGAGAGAGAGGTATGGGCTTCATTGACTAAGGACTTAACCATTTCTCCCCTCATTTCCCTCCCTCTTCTCCCTTCTCCTGCTGCTGCTCCTGCACCTCCTTTCCCTCCCCTCTTCAAGCTCCAAAACACCTCTAAAACAACCCCAAAACCCAATCTCCATTTCATTAAATGTGTGCACAATCCCTAGATCTATACTTGGTGCTAAAGAAGCAAGGATTTTGGCCACTAGGGGCAACTCAAGAAAATTCTTGAGTTGCCAAATGAGGTATTTTCTGGACCTTAAACTTAGTTTATGCATTTCCTTTACCCTCATATTAAGATCGAATCGATATTGTGTGATATTGTGGACTTGTGGATAACCTAGTTAGGGTTGTGATGATTTATGGGTTGTAATATGGAATTGAGGTCAGTAGAGGTTATACCATCACCCTAGTGTATGAATTGGAAACCCAAAACCTGAAGCTTAAACCATAATACGGATTTTAGAAACCGATATCGGGGAATTTATGAAATCTGTGAAGGGTATATTGAATCTGCTATCACCCGAGACACCCTAAATTAAAATTGATTGGACAGTGACACGTGCAGGCACCCAGGAAGCTAACCCCAAGACCCCAGCTCCCACTTCTTCTTCCCGGCCGCCAATTTATCCCCATTGGCCGCAAATTGCGGCCTGGGTCCCACCATTTTGGCTCGTATTGGTTCTGTAGCTCCTACATGTTCATGTTAGACCCCTGGTATATATAGATTTGTATAAAGTGACCTAGGGTAAAATCCGGGACATATTTCCTAAGTTGCTGTTTTAGATTCATGTTTCCGTATTCCGTATTTTTAATTCTGCAATTGTGGATTGTGTTTTGCCTCGACTATTTGGCGTTTATACGACGATATAGAGGATGTGTTGATGGTTTTGAAGGCGTGCCATGGGTTTTAACCTATAGGCCTCTTATCGTATCATTTTGGATTTCATGTGCCGTTTTAGCTTTGATTTGGTTTTAATGCGCATATACGATATTTTGATGTGTAGGTACCCCATGAAGACTTCGGGACGACAAGCAAGCGCGTGGCGACGTCCACAAATGAAGACGCTAGGTGAGTAGATTATATCTACTGGGGGAAGTCGGGTGGATGGCGTATAGCACCCCCGCAGTCCGTAGTTGTTATTATATATGATAGTTAGGTGTATTATGGATAGTGTAGGGTTAGAAGTGACTAGTGTAGTTCATAGTCGCGAACCCTAGAATAGAATTACACCTACACGCACACCCTTGCATATTACTTATACTGGCACTGTGTTGATGATATTGGATGACTTTGGAGATGAGTCAATGATATTGGGCTTTGTGCCGCGAGATCGGTGATGTGATATGATTCGTATTTGGGATACGAAATGTGATTCTTGCGGGCTTGGGATGTGTGTTTACCCCCGCATGCATACTTTATTGATGGTATCGATTTATACTAGACATAGAATAGTACCCCAGATTATATGATATGTTGATAGTGATACCTGAAGTGTGATGAGATAGTGTGATATTGACCCGTACCCAGCTATTGGGATGCCGTACGACGATTTACCGTATGAGCTTTACATTGATGATAGATCCGCACTCATGACTTGAGGATGTTATATGATATACTGTATCGTACGCGATACTATTGAGGCTGAATCACCGACTATTATATCTATATATATATCGACTCAGATGTTAGGCGGTTTCCTTACCTGTAGCTCAGCTTGTTAGTTCAGCTGTATAGTTTAGTGTAGTTGTTAGATTAGATTAGACTCCTACCTATTTCAAAACTAGCGGGTCGTGGGTATTTTAAAAGACAGGTCAAGGGATCTACGGACATTTCAAAAGGCGTATCTTTTCATAAAAACACCGTAGCCCCTATTTTCAAAACCCCATGATTCGTGATATTTCAAAAGGCACCATTTGTAGAACTTATATTAGATTAATGCAGATTAGTTATAGTTGCGTCTAGATTCAGCTCCCACTTTTTTTGTGGTTCGCTTTGCATCGCATTCTTATATTATGTTTCATACTCCATTATTGATATCATGCTGTTAGAATACCAGCACCATTACCGATGTTGCGTATGTACCACGTACACTTACTTGCCGGCTCACACACATCTTCATCGGTAATTGCCATGTCACGTACACCTTAGAAAATACTATTTGCTTGACATAACCTATTAGCTAATAGTTTAGACATTGTAGTTATTACCTGCTACTTCATGCATACTGATATTCATTGTTATGCCGCATTCATGGATTCTCATGCATATATTCACTATTTTACGTGTTACTGAGGTTTTGGATTTGGATTTCCGTGAGATTTTCTGGATTTGGAGGAAAACCGCAAAAACACAGATAAACATTTTCTCTCTTTTAAAATAAAAAGTGCGGTTTTCCCATGATGTATGAGTCGTCCACCATGAGTTTGCTGATGGATTTGGAAACCCGATTCGAGGAGACGGATAAACCTTTTCGGGTACATGGTGGACCCGGTGCGGTACCCCGGGGCAAGATGAATGTGGTGATGACGTTGAGCCTGGCAGGGGAGCACTACCGACCGGTGATTTTACCTGACGCGTCGGATATCCGGAGGATACCGTCGTGGTCTTGAGATTGATGGTAGGGGCCGGTCTGGACTGACGGCGCCCTAGATTTTGTGATTGGGATACAGAGATATCGGGATATTTGGATTACGTTTTGTGCCGATGTTAGGCACTGTTTTATGCTGATTTCATTATGATACCTCATTTTAAAAATACAAAGGAAATCTCACTAAAGTATGAAAACAGTTTCTTCATTTACATGTATTATGTTCTCATGCATTCATATCTCATTCATATGCTATATTGTTATCTGAGGCACTGACACAAACACAGGAGATTGTACTCGGGTTAGATATTTACCCTAGCCTTGTTATAGGCTGCATGTTTTATATTGAGGATTTCTATATACTGATCGTTTTGACCTAGGATTATGTCTTGCTTTCGGTTTCTGCTTGTAGATATTTCTATTCACGAGTTGGCAACTCACCCCCGTTGTGCCACAGTTCTTGCAGGTTTTTGCCGTGCAGGTTCCTTGCAGCGTTTCTGGCACATTTCTTCCTTGAGGGTGAATTGCATTTGGTAGGTGGTTTCTTTTGCATCAAGAACCACCATTGTATTTATTTATTTCATTGTATCTAGAATTTCCATCAACCAAAACTTGTATATTGTTCAGACTTAGAGACAGTGTTGTATTATTCGACCCTAGAGTCGCGCTTAGTTGTATTGCGGTTTTTCTTGTTGCTTTTGAGCTTTCTTTTGGATTTGATCCTCGCCACTTGGCGTTGTATACTATTGTTGCATGTGTGGTTGTGACCGTCGATTGACGAAGAGCTAGCTCCGGCTTGGGGATGCCTTTATCATTGCATATATATTGTTATCCTTGTTGTACCCCATTCGGGGCCAGTTTTACAAAAGAAACTCTGCCGAAATTTTTAGAAAAGACTTTATTGTTTTCAAAACGTACCTTCGGCTTAGTTATTTAAAAACCTTGATTTCAAACCTGTATTTCTTCACTTCTTTACCAGTTTCTTTACTTATTCTTAAAATGGTTTTAGATTTCTGGGCTTTTGGCTTACTTGGATCAGATGGAGTCCTATAGACTTCATATGGTACGAGGGCCAGTCACGTGCTCTTTCGGGTCGTGACAAAGTTGGTATCAGAGCGCTAGGTTGACCTTGGTTCGAGTCTAAGTTTGACTATGTGCAGCCTATGGCGTTTATATATATACGGAACTTAGGCTTGACCTTACGGAACTTAGACTTAGTCGAGGGGGTATTAGACCCGAACTTTCGTCGTATAGGATGACCCTTGGTTGATGGAATAGGTGACTAAAGTAGAGTGACGTACCGTTGGTATGTTCCGCGGCATACTTACGACACGCCACTCCGCTTAAGGAACCTTAGGATGTACATATTTTCGAGATCAGTGATTCTCTTTATATCCATGATTATACATCCATTTGAGATCCCCGATTCTATTAGTCCATGATCATACCTTCATTGATGCTGTTCCTTCTTATGATCGTGTATCCACTCTGGATCTGTTGTTTCCTTTCTTGCCATTGATCTGCTCTCTTCGATACTCGATTGAGGTTCCTGTCGCCATGTTTGAGCGCAGTTTGGGCTGCTGCTAGGGTTACGGTCAGTGCGAGCTCGTCTGGTACGAGGGCTGACCATTGTGTTTTCTGGTGACATGGGAACGTCTCGAGTTAGTATTGATGACTGTGACCTCAAGTGGAGGCGAGTGCTTGGTTTTGCACCGGATGATCGGGCCATTGTTAGAGCTGCCAGTTGAGAGAGGACTGTTGATGTACATCATACCTCAGAGATTATGATGTCGCCTACCGTGCAGACAGAGGGACCAGCTGTTGCTGAGATTGACGGGATGTCGCTTTCGGAGCTTACGAGCTTAGATTGTCGGAGCTTCCAGACAGATTATAGCTAGTCTACTCGATTTGAGAGACGAAGGTGATTCGTCCGATTTATGCACCGGAGCGGGCCCAGTTGAGTTGAAGATTTCCAGTGTGGAGAGTCTTACTCAGATCTAGAGCGGACCGACTCAGAGATGACCGCCTATGTATTGCCTTTCCTGGAGGATTGAGGCGCTGTTCGGCGTACAGGCGAATGAGCCAGTTGCTGCTGCAAATGACGAGATGTCGCCCAGATGGTTGGGCTACTGCAGCATGAGCATGTTCTTGGAGTTATGATAGCGAGTCGCTAGTCACCTGAGGATAAATGACTAGGACGTGTGGTGAGTTCGCTTACCCCGATGCGAGGTCATCAGATAGATTGTTTCCAGCTAGAGACGACTTCACGCAGATTCGTTGAGAGTCGATTGAGACGATCGAATGTCAGGAGCCTATTTTCCAAGTTTAAAGTATACGGAAAGACATGCAGGTGATTCTATGGACCCTCTAGAAGAATGAAACCCTAACTCGACTTAATGACCGTGTGAAAGCCTTTGAACCTTCGGGTTTGCGGCGGTTCCTCGGCGCCATTAGTGAGGCTTGGGTTTGCCCTTCTACGGCTGGACCACCGACGCTGAGGCATGTACTCGATACTATTAAACTGTACTCAAGATGTTGATCTCTTGGGGGATTATAAGGTTCTGGCGAGTCGATCGAATGTTTCGACATCATTCGGATATCATGTGATGGGATGCATTGCTTGGGAGACTCCAGATACGAGTATAGCCGTTGGAGCATAGTCCATGCAGCCACGATGAGACGAGTCCGAATCAGTCGACATTGAAGCAGAGTGAAGAAAAGAGTTCACAAGAGATTTCGACGAGATGACGTCCCACTCCGCTGACATTAGAGATGTGATACGCACCCAGAGGCGTTGTATATGGATATATCTTCCAGAAAGAAGCGCGATAAGTATGCAGCCATTCCGGAACAAGAATTTGCTTCAGCAAGGGATGATGACTTCTGTGCAATTCGGCAGGGATGAGATTTGAGAGAGACTTCGACATGACCTTTCTGGAATACTATACGAGAAGACCTGACCCAGGAGTGGTCATATTGCGCACAACCAGCAGGCCAGAGTTAGCATAGTCGACGAGGTAGTTGACTAGATTCGGATAAAGGAACTTACCCAGATGCGCTGCGAATCGATCAAGGACGGACGAGTATTGAGTATTCCTCCGATGGTTGGGACGTGTTCCCGAGGGCCTGTTCGGCCTGACATCTTCTACAGAATGATGAAGCTACAGAGTACGCGATTTCGAGTCCGTGCGAGAGACTTCAGATTGACCGTGGCCGAGGACAGTGCAGTGCATAGTAGCTTGGCATGACGTCATAGTGGACGACGATAGAGACTGGTGGAACGAGAGGTTCGTGCGAGACACTGGCGAGCTGTCATTACTTCCCGTCGAGACTAGAGACCTGATTTGCTTACAGAGAAGTTGGGATGCGACCAATTTCCGAGAAAATTTTGTGCTGAGGACACAGGTGTCTTTTGAGCGAGTAAAGGTTATGCAAGAAAGCCAGCCTCTGTACAGATCGGCATAGGCATGATTGGAAGAGACCTTGAGCAGGATTCCTTCCAGGACGTTGCTGCAATGATGTTTGCACCCAGGATCAGATGTGTGACGTGCATTCAGAGAGCCAGAGGCCGACGCCAGTGATATGCTGCCTTACGAGTGGTCGTGAGGTTTGACCGAGAGGTGACCAGGGAAGTGCCAGAACGGAATCGTCCCCGTTAGCACACCTAACAGGGCCGATGAGCCGATTGACCGCGTGATAGGTAATCTGCAGAGAAGATAAGGACCCAGAGTCAGAGGACGCCAGACCGGGAGCAAGAGGCACGTAGATATCCTGCGCCGCTAGAAGTGGATGCACCGACTCCTTCTCGACCTCGAAGGAGGAACTACCGACGACGGTATTTATGATTTGTGATTTTGTGATTCGATTATCACGTATCCATCATTTTGGATTTCGGTATTTTGGGCGTTCTGTTTGCATGATTTAGTTTTGATGATTGAGTTTCATGATATTTGTTTCATGCACCCACTGGATATTTATACATTTTGCGCCTAGTTATTACATTTGAGATATTGATGGAGATTTCATGCCTACCGTATGCACTGATTTGATTTGCACGTCCCGCGTGGTTTTCATGCACCTTTAGTGTTTTGTTATACGATTTTGGTGCACGCCAGATGCACTAAATCGGGATTCTTTGTGCATGTCACATGCACCTGATTTTTTTTTCTGTCAGGCACACACGTTGCCTACGACAGGTGTGTTGTGCATACCAGTTGCACCTAGATGTTGTTTGTACATCTGTTTGACACATATATGGATTTTGATTCCTTGCGCACCAGACGCATAGGATATTCTAATATATGTATTTTGGGATTGATTTTTCTTATAGAGCAGTACGTTTTTATGATATTGCTATGTGTTTTCGTACTGAGCAGGACTAGTCAGAGGACAGTACCTGAATATATTTTACATGTATAGTTTCGAGTTATATCATATTGGTTTTGCTTTGAATTTGGTATTGATGTCTTCCCCATGACTCCGATGATTGCGGGATGCTTGACGGAGTTCTGATTTGAGTTATATGCTCATTTTTCATGCGCATGCGTTGCGCTACGATTGTTTTATGCATTGCTATTTTCGGAGCCCCGACAAAAAGGATTATTACTGAAATTGTTTTAGTAGTGGGGGTTTAAAATTAAATTCGGGGACCGAATTTCTTTAAGGGGGGTAGATTGTAACATTTTCAAAAATATAAAATATTAATTTTGAGAATTTTTATAATTTAATATTATTTTATTGATTATTTTAATATTAAATCTATAATTAAATGCAAATAAATAGGAAAAATTTGAGAAAAATTTTGGAAAATTCTAAAATAGGGTAAATTAGTGAATTATGACATTTTTAAATTTTTGTGATTAATTTGACACTAATTTAGTGCTAATCGCGATTAAAAATCGCTAATCGGTTTTTAGCTTTTTGTGCAACACATGCACATATCACTTTTTCACACTTGTGCATTTTCTTGCCATGCTTTTCATTTGGGTTTACTATTTGAGTGAGAAGGGTTTTAAAAGGAAAAAGAAAAGGAAAAAAATAAAGAAATGGGTAGTTGGTGAGAGAGAGAGGTATGGGCTTCATTGACTAAGGACTTAACCATTTCTCCCCTCATTTCCCTCCCTCTTCTCCCTTCTCCTGCTGCTGCTCCTGCACCTCCTTTCCCTCCCCTCTTCAAGCTCCAAAACACCTCTAAAACAACCTCAAAACCCAATCTCCATTTCATTAAATGTGTGCACAATCCCTAGATCTACACTTGGTGCTAAAGAAGCAAGGATTTTGGCCACTAGGGGCAACTCAAGAAAATTCTTGAGTTGACAAATGAGGTATTTTCTGGACCTTAAACTTAGTTTATGCATTTCCTTTACCCTCATATTAAGATCGAATCGATATTGTGTGATATTGTGGACTTGTGGATAACCTAGTTAGGGTTGTGATGATTTATGGGTTGTAATATGGAATTGAGGTCAGTAGAGGTTATACCATCCCCCTAGTGTATGAATTGGAAACCCAAAACCTGAAGCTTAAACCATAATACGGATTTTAGAAACCGATATCGGGGAATTTATGAAATCTGTGAAGGGTATATTGAATCTGCTATCACCCGAGACACCCTAAATTAAAATTGATTGGACAGTGACACGTGCAGGCACCCAGGAAGCTAACCCCAAGACCCCAGCTCCCACTTCTTCTTCCCGGCCGCCAATTTATCCCCATTGGCCGCAAATTGCGGCCTGGGTCCCACCATTTTGGCTCGTATTGGTTCTGTAGCTCCTACATGTTCATGTTAGACCCCTGGTATATATAGATTTGTATAAAGTGACCTAGGGTAAAATCCGGGACATATTTCCTAAGTTGCTGTTTTAGATTCATGTTTCCGTATTCCGTATTTTTAATTCTGCAATTGTGGATTGTGTTTTGCCTCGACTATTTGGCGTTTATACGACGATATAGAGGATGTGTTGATGGTTTTGAAGGCGTGCCATGGGTTTTAACCTATAGGCCTCTTATCGTATCATTTTGGATTTCATGTGCCGTTTTAGCTTTGATTTGGTTTTAATGCGCATATACGATATTTTGATGTGTAGGTACCCCATGAAGACTTCGGGACGACAAGCAAGCGCGTGGCGACGTCCACAAATGAAGACGCTAGGTGAGTAGATTATATCTACTGGGGGAAGTCGGGTGGATGGCGTATAGCACCCCCGCAGTCCGTAGTTGTTATTATATATGATAGTTAGGTGTATTATGGATAGTGTAGGGTTAGAAGTGACTAGAGTAGTTCATAGTCGCGAACCCTAGAATAGAATTACACCTACACGCACACCCTTGCATATTACTTATACTGGCACTGTGTTGATGATATTGGATGACTTTGGAGATGAGTCAATGATATTGGGCTTTGTGCCGCGAGATCGGTGATGTGATATGATTCGTATTTGGGATACGAAATGTGATTCTTGCGGGCTTGGGATGTGTGTTTACCCCCGCATGCATACTTTATTGATGGTATCGATTTATGCTAGACATAGAATAGTACCCCAGATTATATGATATGTTGATAGTGATACCTGAAGTGTGATGAGATAGTGTGATATTGACCCGTACCCAGCTATTGGGATGCCGTACGACGATTTACCGTATGAGCTTTACATTGATGATAGATCCGCACTCATGACTTGAGGATGTCATATGATATACTGTATCGTACGCGATACTATTGAGGCTGAATCACCGACTATTATATCTATATATATATCGACTCAGATGTTAGGCGGTTTCCTTACCTGTAGCTCAGCTTGTTAGTTCAGCTGTATAGTTTAGTGTAGTTGTTAGATTAGATTAGACTCCTACCTATTTCAAAACTAGCGGGTTGTGGGTATTTTAAAAGACAGGTCAAGGGATCTACGGACATTTCAAAAGGCGTATCTTTTCATAAAAACACCGTAGCCCCTATTTTCAAAACCCCATGATTCGTGATATTTCAAAAGGCACCATTTGTAGAACTTATATTAGATTAATGCAGATTAGTTATAGTTGCGTCTAGATTCAGCTCCCACTTTTTTTGTGGTTCGCTTTGCATCGCATTCTTATATTATGTTTCATACTCCATTATTGATATCATGCTGTTAGGACACCAGCACCATTACCGATGTTGCGTATGTACCACGTACACTTACTTGCCGGCTCACACACATCTTCATCGGTAATTGCCATATCACGTACACCTTAGAAAATACTATTTGCTTGACATAACCTATTAGCTAATAGTTTAGACATTGTAGTTATTACCTGCTACTTCATGCATACTGGTATTCATTGTTATGCCGCATTCATGGATTCTCATGCATATATTCACTATTTTACGTGTTACTGAGGTTTTGGATTTGGATTTCCGTGAGATTTTCTGGATTTGGAGGAAAACCGCAAAAACACAGATAAACATTTTCTCTCTTTTAAAATAAAAAGTGCGGTTTTCCCATGATGTATGAATCGTCCACCATGAGTTTGCTGATGGATTTGGAAACCCGATTCGAGGAGACGGATGAACCGTTTCGGGTACATGGTGGACCCAGTGCGGTACCCCGGGGCAAGATGAATGTGGTGATGACGTTGAGCCTGGCAGGGGAGCACTACCGACCGGTGATTTTACCTGACGCGTCGGATATCCGGAGGATACCGTCGTGGTCTTGAGATTGATGGTAGGGGCCGGTCTGGACTGACGGCGCCCTAGATTTTGTGATTGGGATACAGAGATATCGGGATATTTGGATTACGTTTTGTGCCGATGTTAGGCACTGTTTTATGCTGATTTCATTATGATACCTCATTTTAAAAATACAAAGGAATTCTCACTAAAGTATGAAAACAGTTTCTTCATTTACATGTATTATGTTCTCATGCATTCATATCTCATTCATATGCTATATTGTTATCTGAGGCACTGACACAGACACAGGAGATTGTACTCGGGTTAGATATTTACCCTAGCCTTGTTATAGGCTGCATGTTTTATATTGAGGATTTCTATATACTGATCGTTTTGACCTAGGATTATGTCTTGCTTTCGGTTTCTGCTTGTAGATATTTCTATTCACGATTTGGCAACTCACCCCCGTTGTGCCACAGTTCTTGCAGGTTTTTGCCGTGCAGGTTCCTTGCAGCGTTTCTGGCACATTGCTTCCTTGAGGGTGAATTGCATTTGGTAGGTGGTTTCTTTTGCATCAAGAACCACCATTGTATTTATTTATTTCATTGTATCTAGAATTTCCATCAACCAAAACTTGTATATTGTTCAGACTTAGAGACAGTGTTGTATTATTCGACCCTAGAGTCGCGCTTAGTTGTATTGCGGTTTTTCTTGTTGCTTTTGAGCTTTCTTTTGGATTTGATCCTCGCCACTTGGCGTTGTATACTATTGTTGCATGTGTGGTTGTGACCGTCGATTGACGAAGAGCTAGCTCCCGCTTGGGGATGCCTTTATCATTGTATATATATTGTTATCCTTGTTGTACCCCATTCGGGGCAAGTTTTACAAAAGAAACTCTGCCGAAATTTTTAAAAAAGACTTTATTGTTTTCAAAACGTACCTTCGGCTTAGTTATTTAAAAACCTTGATTTCAAACCTGTATTTCTTCACTTCTTTACCAGTTTCTTTACTTATTCTTAAAATGGTTTTAGATTTCTGGGCTTTTGGCTTACTTGGATCAGATGGAGTCCTATAGACTTCATATGGTATGAGGGCCAGTCACGTGCTCTTTCGGGTCGTGACAGTTACGCCCCCAGAGAAAAGAGGTTATTTAATTAAGGAACTTCGCGAAAGCGTTGGAAAACCTCCCTCGAAGTATCGACACTGGCCTGGCTGAACGGTTAAGCAAGTATTGTACGGTGAGAATAGTCCTGGCTAATTCTTCTTTTATGGTTTGAGGAAGGATTCGAGAAACAGTGGGAGCCATCCAGTTTAGATAAATTAAAAACCAATCTAAACTTGCAAGAGCATCATGCTAAAGTGTTTTCTTCTCTCTCTCTCATTGCAGCGACCTTGTGACCATGACTAGGTTACATCTAGATAACAAGATGACTGAATCTAACTTATATGACTGGCAAAGGTCTGTCCAGATGACCATTGCCTATGACAAGCTGGACCACCCTATTACTACTCAAGATCCCACCGTCCCAGGTCCAGTTTCCATCGTCGCGGATATGGATATCCGTCAGACGAAGGAAAAGAAAAAAGCGAAAGCCAAGTGCCTCGTGTTGGCTTCAGTTGATGGTAAATACCAGAAGCAGCACGAGAAGATGGACTCTGTTTCCATCTTTCTCCATAACAAAGATTTATATGGAGAGCGATCTCATATCGCAAGATATGAGGCCTCGAACGAATTGATTCAAGCGAGGTCGGCTGACGGGTCATCTGTAAGGGACGACGTCCTTACGATGACTAGCTATATTGATGAGCTCAAGGACCTGGAGACCACGTTGGGAAACAGGTCATATACTGACTTATTTCCACAGTCCCTACCCTCTACTTACACCCTGAAAGAAACCAGGGAGACACAAGCTCTGCTTAATAGGGGACCTTCTTCTTCTTCATCCAAGGCGAAAGCAAAGGGTGAAAAGAAGAATACCTCTACAAAGCCGATATACGGTGTCAGCAAAGTAGGAGGAAAGGGAAGAGAAACAGTTTCGGGACTTGGTATAGGTAAGGAGGGATATTCCTATTGTTATGGGAATGGACATTGGCAGAAGGATTGCAGGGCTTTGGAAGCCAGTAGCCAGGATACGAAGCATGTTGTGGCTTCAGCCTCAAGTGTGTTTGTAATTGAGAACTGTTTGTCAATTAACTCTACTTCCTGGGTACTAGATACCGAAGCAGGATCTCATATCTGTAATTCGTTACATGCTTTGAGAAACCGTAAAGTTATAAGGATAGGTGATTTGTCTCTCAGAGTTGCAAACGTAATGAGCGTGGATGCTGAATCCGTAGGAGAATATCGCCTAGGTTTGACAAGTGGGCAAATATTGATTCTACGTAACTGTCTGTATGTACCTAGTTTGACTTGTAATATCATATCAGTGTCCTCACTTTCAAGAGAGGGATATGACTTTACATTCGTAAGCGATGTAGTTCACATCCACCTAAATCAAGTTCTGATTGGGTCCGGTACATTAGATGACGGTATATACGTATTAAATCAAGCTCAGGTTTTCAATGTCCAGAACACACTTAAAAGAAAGTCTCCAGAAGTGAATCAGGCTTTCTTATGGCATTGTAGACTAGGTCACATCAATGAAACACGGTTAACAAAGTTACATAGAGAAGGATATTTGAATCCATTCGAATATCAATCTTATGCCACTTGTGAATCTTGTCTCATGGGAAAGATGACAAAGACTCCATTTTCTGGACACGGAGTAAGAGCGAGCGAGCTCTTAGGACTCGTACACAGTGACGTGTGCGGTCCAATGTCTACACATGCGCGAGGTGGTTATTCCTACTTCATTACTTTTACGGATGATTTCTCTAGGTATGGACATATCTTCTTGATGAAGCATAAATCCGAGGCCTTTGAGAAATTCCAAGAATACAAGAATGAAGTGGAAAACCAAACAGGCAAAAGTATTAAGACACTGAGATCTGATCGAGGTGGTGAATACTTAAGTGCCGAGTTCCTGGGTTACTTAAAAGAGAAAGGAATTCTCTCTCAGCTTACTCCTCCATACACACCACAACACAACGGTGTATCGGAAAGGAGGAATCGAACCCTATTAGATATGGTTCGTTCCATGATGAGTAAGGCTGAGTTACCGTTTACTGTGATACTTCTCGAGTGGGACTCGGTTGTGTATTGATGCAGCATGATAGAGTTATCGCTTATGCTTCCCGGCAGTTGAAGAAGCACGAGCAGAATTATCCCACCCATGATCTTGAGATGGCCGTGGTGGTCTTTGCGCTTAAGATTTGGAGACACTACTTGTACAGGGAGTCGTGTCAGATTTTCCCGGACCACCAGAGCTTGAAATCCATCTTCCAGCAACGGGATCTGAATTTAAGACAGCGCCGTTGGATGGAGCTTGTGAAGGATTATGATTGTGAGATCCTTTATCACTCGGGCAAGGCGAATGTGGTAGCCGATGCTTTGAGTCGTAGGCCCGGGGGTAGCTTGTCCCAGTTGAGCGCAGTTCAGAGACAGTCTTCTGCAGATTGGCAGATCTTGTGCGACAGCAGAGTACAGTTTGAGTTCACTTCCACTGGGGGACAGCTTGCTCACGTCCGCGCCGGTCCACTTCTACTTGATTGTATTCGTGAGGCACACCCCGCTGATACCCATTTGTCTGAGATTCTTGAGCATGTTCAGCAGGGTAGAGATTCGGTGTTCTTGATTGATGACCAGGGTGTGCTACGTTGTGGGACTCGTTTGTGTGTACCTGATACCGATGGGATGAGACGCGAGATCCTAGAGCAGGCACATCAGTCAGCTTTCAGTGTTCACCCAGGTTCCACCAAGATGTATCGTGACTTGAGAGATATCTACTGGTGGGCAGGGATGAAGAGTGATGTTTTGGATTTCATTTCGAGGTGCTTGACTTGTTAGCAAGTCAAGGCTGAGCATCAGAGACCGGCAAGAAAGTTGCAGCATTTACCCCTTCCGGAGTGGAAATGGGAGCAGATTTCCATGGACTTCGTTGTAGATCTACCTAGGTCTAGTCGAAGGTGTTTCCCCCAATCAGAACAAAACTCTGTTCAAATTTCAAATTTTGAAATGAAGCAACGCTTCATAGTATCGCCAAGTGCGCTGCGCCCTAAGCAGTGCACCACGTGCAGAGCACGTGTGCGCTAGCGCTCTTCGCTAAGAGCGCTGTACTTAAGCAGCGCACCACGTGCAAAGCACGTGTACGCTAGCGCTAAGTGCACTGCACTCTAAGCAGCGCACCACGTGCAAAGCATGGGTGTGCTAGCGCTGGAACTAAAAGCTCCCCACCGTCAGATCAAAAATCTAATAAAGATGATAAATCATCAATTAACCAGAATAAAATTCTCTTAAGGAGAGATTCCTTAAAATCTTTCCAAACAAGAAGATTGGGCTCTGCAAATCAGAGCACCGTTGGATCAATAATCTAAAGGTGATTAAAAATCACCAAAATACAGAATAAATTCTGTATGGAAAAGATTTCCCAATCTTGTTAAAAACAAGAAAATTGCTTTCTATAAATCAGAAGCTCTTGGATCAAAGATCCAACGGTGGGAAAATCCCCAAATCAATTGGAGAAAGGATCTCCTTAACCGATTGAATAAACCAGCTTGCCCTATATAAAGGCCCCAAGACTTCAAGTCTCATATAGAGGAACCCCCCATAAACTTTGAGAAATCTCATAAAGAAGAGCCAGGCTCTCGGCAGAAGAAGAAGATTTTTCTTCAAGGTAAAAATAAACAGAGAGATGAAATCATCTCATATTAAAAAGAAGAATTCACTTCTTTCTTTAAGATCATAGATCCATAAGACCAAGGTCTTTCACAAAGAGATTAAAAGATCTCACCATAAAATAAGAAGAAGAACATAATTTTTCTCACAGATCATAGATCTATAAAATAAAAGGGGGAAGAATAATTCAATTCTCTTTGATCACAGATCTATAAAGGCAAAGCCTTTCATTAAAATAAGAGATTGAGACATCTCCTACAAAAATAAGAACTTTGTTCTTAGAACCTTGAGACAAAGTCTCTTATAAAAAAGAGAATTTAATTCGCAGGGCGCAAACTGATCTAAGTTGCATAAAAGAAGAGCTTCAGCGCTCCACATTTAGCGCAAAGCGCTGCAGAGCCTTAGCGCTCTTAATCTAAAAGGAGCCTTAGCGCTCCAAATTTAAAGAAGCGTTCTGCACTCAAGACTGGCGCACAGCGCTAAGCGTGCCACATGCTCCTCATGTGTGCGCTACTTAACAGAAGCGCCTCAGCGCTCCACATCTAGCGCAAAGCGCTGCAGCGCCTCAGCACTCCAAATATAGCGCACCGTGACTAGCGCTAGCGCTAAGCGCACCACGTGCTCCTCATGTGTGCGCTACTGAACAAATAGCGCTTTGCGCTCATAAACAAGTGCAATGCGCTCATAATCTGGCATTCAGCACCAAGTGCACCACGTGCTCCTCATGTGTGTGCTACCCAGCAGAAGCGCTCTACGCTCTTTGACTGGCGCAAAGCGTCAGACGCGCCACGTGCTCCGCACGTGTGTGCTAAAAGAACATAAATTGTTCTATAAGTAAAGCCTAGAGCTATGATGAATGCTAAGCATTCCATAAAAGACAAAAAGGCTGTCAGAACCCAAATCAATGCTCAGCATTGTTAAATGTTTAACATTTTAATTGAATGGGACGAGCCCAAAATGGCCACAGAACCCTAATTCATATTAATTGAGCCCATATGCTCATAAATCTTTGATCTTAGTCCCAAATTGGACTATAGATCCCCCAACCAATATTGGTTTGAGGGTACATCTCTTCACTCCTCTGATATTTGTCGTTGTAATCCTTCAACGTCTTCAGAGAGGTGACGGGTCCCGACAACCAAACATTCCACGGACTGTGGGGTCCTTAAACCCATGGACTATGATGTCCTTAACCTTGGACTATGGGATCCTTAAACCCATGGACTATGATGTCCTTAAACTTTATAGACTATGACGTCTTTAAACTACGGACTGTGGAGTCCTTAAGCCCACGGACTATGATGTCCTTAATCTTGGACTGTGGGGTCTTTAAGCCCATGGACTATGATGTCCTTAACCTTGGACCGTAATGTCCTTAAGCTAATTATGGACCGCAAAGTCCCTAAACTAAAACAATAGAGTCCAAATGCTCTTTTGTTGGATCTAAATGATCCTCTTAATTTGATCTTAGTCTAAAACTGGACTAACGTATTCTTAGCAAATCGTTAAGTTGATCTTAGTCTAAAATCAGACTAACGTATCCCTAACAAACGTTTATGTTGATCTTAGTCTCAAATGAGACTAACGTATCCTTAAACCCAACCCCAAACCCAAATTTAAGAAGATACGGATTTGGACTAATCCACGCCCTACAGGCGACAACATAAATTAGTCTCCGTATACAATCCACGGGCAACCAAAAACAAAGCAAACACCCACAACATGAAGTGACCATCTGGAGAAGGAGAAAGTGGTTACCGCGATGCGGTAGCGTAATTAACTGCAGGGGCTTGCGCCTGCAGGAAAGAGCATCCCCATAATCAAAAACCTCTCAACAAGGGAGAATCTCTGCTACATCGGCCGCATCCGTCTAAACCTCCGATATACGGTGTCATAAATCAACTTGGTATCTTCGAAGAGGTGGAAGGATAGCACCAAATAGCATCTGCCCTCGAAATTCAGGCAAGACAAACCTGCGCGGTCTCGTCCCCGTTTTCGGCGGAGAACAGATTCTGGCACGCCCGGTGGGACCTTTTCCTCTTTCCTCTCCACACTTCGTGTGTCGTGTTTCGCGAACGAATCGCGGTTTGACATGGTTGCTCCTGGATTCGCGGTACTAAGATTTGGTGTCTTGCTCCGTGCAGAAAACAAAAGATTAATGGCTTCAAACTGCACTAACTGCAACTCTCGCTCCGTCCCGTCCGGAGGAGTGACTTACAGGCCCCAAGCGGCCACCATCTTCGCTATGCTGGTGGAACAGGTGACTCAAGCCACCACTGGGCTATTCTTCGGGACCATGATCCCACCAACGAGCTTCAGCACTCCTATGCCATCTCAAGAAGCTAAGAAGAAGTTGGTCTTTGATTAGCTTGCAACCACCACGGCCCCTCTCAGCGGGTCATCCAACTCCAGCGCCACAGTCTTTAACAGATTGGGCCGAAGCTCCAATGGGCCCGTGAAGAAGCCCACAATTCCTGAAGAGGTTATCCCAAAACGGATAGCCATTCCTGCTCTTAAAGTCCCCAAGGCGGCTTCCCCTGTTAAGGAGTCGGTCTTTGCAAGACTAAATGTTTCAGCTATCGCTCTAAACAAAGTCACCAAGACTGCTCCTGTTCGAAAGTCGGCCTTCGACAGGTTGGCTATCCCTGCTCAGCAGACGTCCGTTTTCAATAGGCTGGAGCCAATAACCGCACCTGACCAGAACAAGAGGCACGATCAAGCCACCCCTATAGCTGAGACATTACCTTCGTCTCGACATGCTCGACGTCGCCACTGGCGCCGAGTGAGGAAAAGCTGGGAGGAATTCCCCGTCTGGACTGACTCCTCCAGCTCTAATGGTGGAGGTTGATGCTGCTGTCCCAACTGGGAACAGCTTTGAACTACTTAACAAGGTGCGCAGGAATTTGCCAACTACCGTGCTAAAAAAGTCTCCTCCGCCTGTTGAAAAGATCACAAAGGCGAAGCTGGAGCAGCCCCCTCAGCAGCTGTTTTCTAAAGTTTATAAGGTCTGGTGTCAAGTCCAAGACTCGATAATTGATCCAGATTACTCCCGCCGACAGAAAAAGATAAAGGTTCGGCAAGAAGATGACCACTTTGTCAAGCCACAGAAGGCGACAGCTACTTGGGTGCCCACTGCAACGGCCCCCTCAACTTCAACCGCCCACAAGAGGAGAAAGCTGGAGAAAATCCCGGTGTTTGCGACAAATCGCAAGAACACTGAATCTAAACGCCCAACGCCTGGGGGCATGGTGGTGCACACCATCTATATGGCATCCGGAAAAGAGGATAGCCGTATCTCCACAGGTCATCGACCGCTTACGCGATCAGTGACTAGAGCTCAGGAGCAACAACAACAAAAGCTCCAAGAAATGCTAACAGCTATGGCCGCACTTACGGGACCGAAAGCAAGCCCGGAGACATCCTCGGAGTAGCGCCGTGAGCAGGAAACTGATGCTGAATTAGTTCGGAGAATGCTTGAGAAGAGGCCGCGGAACAAGCGGCCAATATAATGTAAGTCTACGCTAGCGCCCCGGCCGTCTACAGACGCCAAAATGCGGAACAAAACTTTTAAACTGGCGCTATCGTATACTTTAACCCAGATCTGCCATTATTGCTAAACTAACAAACTGTAAAGAGTGTAGAATGGTTATACCGAACGATCCGAGTCCTTCGTTCTTCAACCATCATCCCACGCTCCGTTGCGGCTGCTCCGATCTCGTCGATCTCCGATCTCCTCGTCGAGGTGGCACCACATCACCGATTCTTTAAACGGGCTCCCGCCTCTGACTCGAGGCAACTCGATCGTCAAGTTTGCTAAAAGAGACGACCAAGAATGATGTAGAGAATGAGTAGATGACTTTGTCTCACTTCGTCCAAATCCGTGGACGATCGGTTAATGAAGTTGCCGAGGTAATTGGGTGATGGAATGAAATGAACTGTAAAATTCCATGCACCCCAAATACTATCATATCTTTTTACAACCATGAAAAACTCAAGTGAGAGTGAGAGTGGAGGAGAGAGAGGGCCGGCCATTCATATAGAAGAGGGGGGGTGACCGTAGGAGAAAGAGGGTAACCTTAAGCCTAAATATCATATGTGAACACATAAGAATATCTAGCATAAAGATCTTAAGGAAAACAAGAAATGGTTGAATACAAAGCATGTGTCATAATCCTTGTCACAAATTCTAGAACCTTCTAGAACCTTCTAGAAGCACGACTCACTCTCATCCAAGAAAAGATAAATCTGCCTTTAACCAAATGTTAAAAGACGGCTGATAGAAAACTGGAAACTGGCAACTTCCAAAAGTGATCCTGAAACGACTTTCAGGAAAACCCCGAAACAGTATAATTATACCCGCATTTATATTACGACCGAATATAAATGCAACTGAGACAAAGATATTATACCTACTCAATATAATACTCGGATCCGGCTTAAACCAAAGCCGACCAGTATCATCTGCCCGAAAACTGACACGTGCGTAAACGCACGTGCATTTTCCGAACCCTGCCATAAAACCATACGGCCTCTACAACGTTTCGCCCGAACTTGGGAAACTGTCTGTGGGGAACTCTAATGACTCGTCAGCACCCTGGCAGTGGGTTTAACCACAAACCGTCAGCGGCACTAGCAATGCGTAACGGCTGCCCACGGACTGACCTCAAGGGATGCCGATGAGCACACTCAAGGGAGGCCGATGAGCGAACTCATCCAGAAACCCTACTGAGCCTAACAGTGACAATGTATATACAGTCCGGTCCGTTCGTCAAGTAGGGGGCTAGTAACGTCAGACCCCCAATAGCAGTATAAGTCGTGTCGGAGTGAAGCCCAATACACCCTGAGATACTACTGGAGTACCTACCAGTAAATCTCCTACCATGGCCATGGATTTGTGTAATGGCTCTCCTAGACACAGCACGACCTCGCCCCCAATACCGGGAGAGACGAATCCCCTGCCGATCCGCTCACGTGCCTCCATATGGCTCGGGACTGTACCCAAAAGCTACCTGTTTGCACGACTCCTTTGAGCCGTGGTAGGGTAGAAATCAAAGCACAGTGGGAACTCACACGAGACAAATGACGACCTCAGGTCGATGAACTAACCTGCACACATGTCACCAGGGAACTGCTATCCGACGATAGGTATAGTACTAACTAGCAGATTCCCGGCGAGTCCTGTCCGGTGTACTCATAACCCAATGAGCACCTGTATACATCTTAGGTGATCCAACTGACACCAGTGGCTTGTGAGACCGGCCACCGCCCCTCGTCGGGGTCTCGACTGTACACACTAGTCTACTCCGGAGTATCGATGCCCTGTCTCGAAACTCCCACGACTAGGGACCACAATTAAGGATATGCATATAAACTACCCAACTCTCACGTATATGATCGCCATCATACTGTTGGTAGTAAAGCAAGATCCTAAGGGCTCTATCAAAGTGTAACATGCAATCAGTCACCTGAACATGTACACGACTGATAAAGGCAAACCAGATAGCATACTATCATCTCGAGTAAGACTGTGCTACCGGGATAGGTCCTCCGCAATCATTGCAATCACGTACCTGCGATCCAATAATTAACTATGAGGGCACTATCTCCAACAATCTCCCACTTGCACTCAAGGCTAATATTGCGATGTCGACTACTCACAGCCCGTGTGAAACCGAACATCCAACTCCTCTACTAATCAGTTCACAAAGCCCGTTTGTAAAACTATTGTGTTCGAGAAATAGCCTCAGTGAGTGGATCCGCCTAGAAGTATCTTTCTATGTCTCTCTTAATTTCAAGTTCGCGGAGAAAACCATCTCCCGAATTGAGTAGTACCTGTCTTAGAACATGTCTGGATATCTGATGGGACCTTAGTTCATAAATGAACTCCATATCCAAATTTCTTAGACTGTATGGATCACTGAACCTAATCAGTATCCGGCACCATGCCACCCACAGTATCCTCTGGAACCACCTGTCCATAATACTGTCCCTCTTCGTCAGAGGGAAAAACTAAAACTCTGACAGTCACTCTGTCATCCACGTCACCTTTGAAGCCTGGAATGATAATCGTCTCCCGAAGGAGGCTGCCGTCATCAAATCCGTAGAACATGTACTTATGTTCTAAGACTGCTTCCTTATGTTTCTCCAGGATTAGATTAATACAAACTTATTGCATCTAGTGCAAAAACAACATCTGGTGTGGTACTTGACATCTCATGATTGACTCAATTGCCTAAGCAAGTGATCTGCCAATCATGCACATCCTTCTCCCTTTTAGTCTGAAAGACACCTTTAGAGAGGGTGACTCCATCACCTGCAGGTACACCACCATGCTAGGAGTCAACTATTCCAAAAACCATTAGAATAACTGTCAAAGTACCCACATTGGGAAACTACCCAAATCCAGATCTAAAACCATAGATCTAGAAACCAGAATGTCAAATATTATATCCATATCCTGTCTGGAGAAACAACTGTGTGACGACCACAGTACAACCGATCGTAGTATAGGAATTTTACTTCCCACTCTGTGTATGTCATCCATATACTATGACATCACACCCTACTACCTTCTTAACTGATCCATCCTCTATTCTGATTGAAGTCAAACCCATGACTGTCACATCAAAATTAGATGATCTATCTCCGCTATAACTGCTCAAGTCTATAAATAGACATAAGCATCTTGCCCACTATGCTTCCGTTGCTCCTACTGACTACGACAACCCTCCTACCGGGTCTCATATCCTGGAACAACAGTAGTGTCAAGTCTGGGTAGATAAGAACCTCCCTGTCACCGTCTCTGAGGCTACCGAAGTATCTCTCGGGCGTCTGAGGTTACCTACCATACCTGCGGAGTGGCTATTGGAATGTCAAACCTGATTGAATATATAGGTCCTATTAAATTTTCCGTAATCGTTCGCGGTTCTGGAATCACTTCCAGTTCTACCATACTCCCACTACTGTTTTCTGAAAAAGATCCATTTTTACTAAAACTGTGGCAAGTCAAGAACAATATTACTATTGATCTTCTAAATGGTAGAATATCAACCCTCGTCATAGCCAGGGTCAACCCACAAACAGCCATTACAGAAACGTGCCCTGAGTTATCCAGTGTCTGGTTTTAATCATAAGCTGGACAACTCCCCGTACCTTAATATCTTTTAAGGTACGAACTATTCTATATCCAATATAGAAACTTTGGCACTTAATTAATTGGAACCATATTCAATCCATGCATCTGTCTCCAGTGCATATCTACTTAATGGAAAGAGGCTAATCAGCATTACTCAACTTAGGAATCCATCCAATTATGAGTAACCTGAAAGAGAAACACGTTTCTCAAAACCATCACTATCATCTGAATACCAATCACAAGAATCTACATCTTCAATCTCTTTGAAGAATCCCGATACTTGTGATACCTGGTTCTCTACTTTATTCTTATACCCACAACTTCTCAAAACTTAGACCTTGTATTTCTACGAAACACTCGTCTAAATACTAGAGAAGTTATAAGTAAACAGAACATAGTACGAGGACCTACCCCTTTGTCCTGATGGACACTGGACAACATACAATACTCTGTATAAGTCCGCTGAGTTAAACAACTCATAACTTGTGCGTTGTCGGTGGAAAACTGTACCCTGGCGATTTCCTCAACTATCACCAATTACAACGAATTCCGATATAATGAGGACGATCACCTAATTCCCAATATCTTACTCCCAATCATCATCTGTAAAACCATACAGATATGAGAATGAAACCTGGTAAATACATACCCTTGGAGTAAGTGTCTAATCGGGAAAACAGTTTTTCTTTTAACAATGCACTGAAACATGAAAATTTTTCGTAGGGGTATCCTGGTATTCATAGTAATACCTCTTCCATAATCCAATTCATGACTTCAACCGTATATTTTATTGCCATCTCTCCAAATCCCTTTATTTGTCTTTAGTCGTTACCTTCTGTACACCATCGTTAGGCTAAATGGTTTTCTTCCTTCCCTACCGTTCGGCGCCAGCCTATGGTTTGGAAGAAGACTATCCAGTAAGCATAATAGGTGTACCCTCCTAAACCAAGGAGTACTCGCATCTCGAGAGAAGGTAACGATAAAAGACAACTGAATAATACCTTATTCTTTTTAAAGGTGAAATAGGAGCGGCGATGAAGTACGCGGTTTTGGTCGTGAATGATATCAGTCGCAATTTACTTTGCCCTCTTTCTAATCCCTTTATTTTGTCTTTACATATTACCTTCTGCACACCCTACTTAGGCTAATTGGTTTTCTTCATTTCCTACCTTTCGGCACCAGCCTATGGTTTGGAATAAGACTATCCAATAAGCGTAATAGGTGTACTCTCCTAAACCAAGGAGCTCTCGCAACCTGAGAGAAGGTGATAATAAAAGACAACTGAATAAACCAATTCTATTTCTCCTGAACCTGGATCCATCCCCGAAGAAGTCCCTTCGAGTTCGTATATAACCATACGATGGATCTATCCAATGGAAGTGGATATCCGTAGTAATACGGGTGTTCTGAGAAATGCAAAGGGTAAAAGAAGGAGTGGCAATGACTTATGCAACTCAGACAATCCAAAAGCCAGTATTTTAAGAAGGTTCGGTCAACCTGGTCACTGAGTCATAGTCTAGGGTCGGTCAAAGGTCGCTGCCAAAGAGAGAGAGAGAAAAGAAACACTCTGCGTGCACTCTAACCTAGATCAGAATGGTCATCATTTTATCAAATCCGGAAACCTCCCACTATCCTGTCAAATTCTCCTCCAAACCTAAAGAAGAATCAATCGGGATCACCCGAAGAGTAAACCAACTCATCAGTGGGAATCGGGATCCAACTCTCATCGCATGATAACGTGATGGAATGCATCCACGTTACTCATACTCCAGAAGGTATGCACATACTTGGCAAGTTTCAGTTTCTTTAGAAACTCCCGATATGATTTTTGCCCCATGCTCTTATGACCTTGACGTATGCCAACAAATCATAAGTCACATGTCAAGTTCTGCCCGTCACTATCTTGTTAATTTGAACCCACCCGTACATACCCTTGACGTATGCCAACAAGGTAATACGACTGTTCCAAACCAACTCATCTATCTATGCAACAAATGAATACCCAGCAGCTACCAAACACTATGCCTTGACGTATGCCAACAAACATAGCTTGAATACTACTGACCATCCATAAGAAACGACGGAGGGCTACGACTGGTTTTTGGCGAAAAACCTTTAACGTAGTGAACTTGATATCGCTGAAGGAACCTGATAGCTTTTTAAAATATAGTGGCGAAAACCTTTTGCTAAAGAGGTCACTCCCGGTAAAGGGATCTCGGCTCTTTCCTCGTGGAATGAGGTGCAGGATATTCCACTGAATACCGCTATGCAAAGCAACTTGTAATCGACTATAGTGCAGTTATTACGCTGACGCAAACTTCTGCCCAAGGGGTCAGTCCCGGTGAAGGGATATCAGCCCTTGCCCCGTCGAATGAGGTGCAGGATATTCCACTGAATACCGCTATGCATAACAAAAGGAAACGTCTTTGTAACAACACTTTTTAAATTGTTCCAACAACTGTATACAGGTTTGTTTTAACTTTGCATTGATCAGAATCAACGCAGTCCCATCAATCGATCACACCATAAAAGAACGAAAATAAAATGCACGTATATGCCATCCGCATTCGTCACTGGGTCCCGTCATCACCCGTTAGGTTACTTAACTAACGACAGAGTGGGGACTGGACTAGCGCGGGTGTAAAACATATACAACATCTAATAGTATATAAGCCAATATACAATAATCGCTCCAGGCGTGATAATATGCAATATTACAGAAAAGTAATAAGCATCACAGAACAATACAGATAATCTGGGATCCCCGAGTTTCACAGAGCCGCTGCTGAAACCCGACGTTCCCCTGTCGTGTGGATAGCCTGTGCAATGAAACCTAGACCCCTACGGGTGCGGCAAGTTACCTGCCAAAACCTGAAGCGAGGCAGTCCCCCACAGCATAGTGAATGAAACACCCGGCACTTCACGGAATCCGGTAAATTGAGCACCCCTCCTTGGGTCAACCTGTACCCCCTACGAGTGCGGCGAATAGTCTGCCAATTCTGAAGTGGGGCCCCTCTGCCTCTCAAAGCCATGAGATGCGGACCCGTTGCTTTCCCGAACCCGGCTATCCGTGCACTCCGTCGCGGGGTAAAACCTAGTACAGTAATGAAAAATAGTACAATAGGTACATCGACCGCAACCTGGTCGTGCCCCAAAAGAATATTATACAACAGGCAGTGACGGCTGTCCACAAGTTGGACGCTCGCCCCGCAATTTCAAATGTACAAATAAACACAAACTGTACTACCATTGCACACTGCTATCCACCACGACAAATCCGTAACATCACAGCACAACACAGAACATCAACGCGAAAGTTACGTTCGCAAACCCGTCTAAACGAACTATAGCAATCAGACGCGGTTTACCGATCAAATGACATTCCCGGTCGGAGATATAATGTAAGCACTGTAACCTAACGTGTTTAAATTTCGATCGACCAAAGACCAAATATCAAAAAGTGGGCCCCACTGCATACTGGTGAACAGTAACAAAATCTGGGCGAAAATGATATTTACCAAAAACCCAAAAATCCAACACAGAACCTACTGACAAAATTTGGGAGCACGTGCTCCCCACGTGGCCGCGGTTGCGCGGCCAAACCATGGGTTTGGCCGCGTTTCCGCGGCAGCTTGGAGGGATCACGACCCCAAATTTTGTCGTGACTCTTAAAAATGCCTGCTCTGATTTTTAAGACATCCAGAAATAATTTTTGAGACCATTTAAAATTAACAGAAACTGTCGGCTTGGATTTTTGCGGTTTTCGATTTCCGGTCGGATCGATGTTTTAAACGCGTTAGCACAAGTTAGTATAGCAAAATGGTTAGGCTCTGATACCACTGTAAGTCTACGCTAGCGCCCCGGCCGTCTACAGACGCCAAAATGCGGAACAAAACTTTTAAACTGGCGCTATCGTATACTTTAACCCGGATCTGCCATTATTGCTAAACTAACAAACTGTAAAGAGTGTAGAATGGTTATACCGAACGATCCGAGTCCTTCGTTCTTCAACCATCATCCCACGCTCCGTTGCGGCTGCTCCGATCTCGTCGATCTCCGATCTCCTCGTCGAGGTGGCACCACATCACCGATTCTTTAAACGGGCTCCCGCCTCTGACTCGAGGCAACTCGATCGTCAAGTTTGCTAAAAGAGACGACCAAGAATGATATAGAGAATGAGTAGATGACTTTGTCTCACTTCGTCCAAATCCGTGGACGATCGGTTAATGAAGTTGCCGAGGTAATTGGGTGATGGAATGAAATGAACTGTAAAATTCCATGCACCCCAAATACTATCATATCTTTTTACAACCATGAAAAACTCAAGTGAGAGTGAGAGTGGAGGAGAGAGAAGGCCGGCCATTCATATAGAAGAGGGGGGGTGACCGTAGGAGAAAGAGGGTAACCTTAAGCCTAAATATCATATGTGAACACATAAGAATATCTAGCATAAAGATCTTAAGGAAAACAAGAAATGGTTGAATACAAAGCATGTGTCATAATCCTTGTCACAAATTCTAGAACCTTCTAGAACCTTCTAGAAGCACGACTCACTCTCATCCAAGAAAAGATAAATCTGCCTTTAACCAAATGTTAAAAGACGGCTGATAGAAAACTGGAAACTGGCAACTTCCAAAAGTGATCCTGAAACGACTTTCAGGAAAACCCCGAAACAGTATAAATATACCCGCATTTATATTATGACCGAATATAAATGCAACTGAGACAAAGATATTATACCTACTCAATATAATACTCGGATCCGGCTTAAACCAAAGCCGACCAGTATCATCTGCCCGAAAACTGACACGTGCGTAAACGCACGTGCATTTTCCGAACCCTGCCATAAAACCATACGGCCTCTACAACGTTTCGCCCGAACTTGGGAAACTGTCTGTGGGGAACTCTAATGACTCGTCAGCACCCTGGCAGTGGGTTTAACCACAAACCGTCAGCGGCACTAGCAATGCGTAACGGCTGCCCACGGACTGACCTCAAGGGATGCCGATGAGCACACTCAAGGGAGGCCGATGAGCGAACTCATCCAGAAACCCTACTGAGCCTAACAGTGACAATGTATATACAGTCCGGTCCGTTCGTCAAGTAGGGGGCTAGTAACGTCAGACCCCCAATAGCAGTATAAGTCGTGTCGGAGTGAAGCCCAATACACCCTGAGATACTACTGGAGTACCTACCAGTAAATCTCCTACCATAGCCATGGATTTGTGTAATGGCTCTCCTAGACACAGCACGACCTCGCCCCCAATACCGGGAGAGACGAATCCCCTGCCGATCCGCTCACGTGCCTCCATATGGCTCGGGACTGTACCCAAAAGCTACCTGTTTGCACGACTCCTTTGAGCCGTGGTAGGGTAGAAATCAAAGCACAGTGGGAACTCACACGAGACAAATGACGACCTCAGGTCAATGAACTAACCTGCACACATGTCACCAGGGAACTGCTATCCGATGATAGGTATAGTACTAACTAGCAGATTCCCGGCGAGTCCTGTCCGGTGTACTCATAACCCAATGAGCACCTGTATACATCTTAGGTGATCCAACTGACACCAGTGGCTTGTGAGACCGGCCACCGCCCCTCGTCGGGGTCTCGACTGTACACACTAGTCTACTCCGGAGTATCGATGCCCTGTCTCGAAACTCCCACGACTAGGGACCACAATTAAGGATATGCATATAAATTACCCAACTCTCACGTATATGATCGCCATCATACTGTTGGTAGTAAAGCAAGATCCTAAGGGCTCTATCAAAGTGTAACATGCAATCAGTCACCTGAACATGTACACGACTGATAAAGGCAAACCAGATAGCATACTATCATCTCGAGTAAGACTGTGCTACCGGGATAGGTCCTCCGCAATCATTGCAATCACGTACCTGCGATCCAATAATTGACTATGAGGGCACTATCTCCAACATATAAAACAATGACCCTTCTATTCCAAGACATGGTGGGCATGGTGATCCAACCGGACCCTCCAGCTGAAGATCCTCCGGTTATCCTCGAAGATGACCGAGCGAAGACGTCAAACCCCCTTCCGGCTTGTTCAGCAGCCAAAGAGGAGACCTTCTCAAAAGCTGCCCTGGATGATTATATAGCTCAACAAATACGGGCTCATCAAACAAATGAAGCAACTGGCCAAGTCGTCAGAACTGGGCGACCATATCCAGGATGGTACGATCAGATCAAGTATCCGCCAGGATACACGGTTCCTATATTTCACGTATACAAGGGGATAGGCAATCCCCATCAACATGTCGCTCAGTTCAGGGCTCTTTGCGGCAATACCGGAGGTGACGACAAATTGTTACTTCGTCAGTTCGTCGGCAGCTTGGCGGAAACGGCCTTTGAATGGTATTCGGAGCTGCCCAACGACTCTGTCAAAACTTTTACAGAGATGGAATTGCTTTTCACCCAACGTTTTGCGAGCGCTAGCGAACGTACCCCAATCACGGCATTGATCAATGCCAGAGTGAAGCCTGGAGAAACATGGGTTCAGTACGCGATACGGTGGCGGAATTTATGGTCGAAGTGCAAGCAGCGCATCGAAGAAGCGCCTGTGGTGGGCATGTTCGTGGGTACTCTTGATCCGCAGGTGACCATTTCGCAATTCATGATGTTCTTCAAGCCAACTACTTTCCAGGCCTTGATTGACAAGCTAGCCCAAATGGATCAGATGGGTCATAGACCATCTCCTTCGAAGCTGGAATCTCGAAATGAAAAAGGGAAAAGGAAAGCAACCTTCGTCGCCAATACTCAACAACAGCCGAGCAACTTAAAGCCGGTTGCTCGCCAAAACAACGTGCGTCAACGCCCATCCCTCGAGGAGAGACTGGGACATTCTTACTCGTTTCCCCCGGATAAAATGAGGAGACTGTTCGAGCTGGCAGTGCGCAACAGACTCATCAATCTGCCGGATCCAAAACGTCTGTTGCAGCTAGGCGATGTCAACATTCCTAATTACTGCCCTTACCACCAAGCAGTAAACCATCCAATCGAAGATTGATTCGTCTTCAAAGGCTGGATTGAGGATCAATACCAACTGGGCAAATTTACGCTGTCTGAAAACTAGAAGATGAACCTGCCACAACTACATGATCCGAAAAAGATGGACATGCCGGGGGCATCATGCTCATTCATAGAGAAAGCCCCATGGACCGAAAAGTCCGTAAACTAGAAATTTGCCTCAAATACGGCAACAACGGACCGAAATGTCCTAAAACTAACAACGGACCGAAACGTCCTTAAACTAACAATGGACCACTATGTCCTAAAACTGGCTATTGACCGAGACGTCTATAAACTACTACTGACCGCAGCATCCCAAGGCTGACGACGCAAAAAAAACGGTATGTCCATAAGCACAATGGGCACGGATGAAAACCCGAAAAGGCTCCGTGAATAAAAACAGCAGGACTACCGGCAAGTTTTGTGAAAACCCAAAATGGCGCAATCTCGTTAAAAAACACTTGCGAGGTCCTCTCGACTTTGTGAGGAGAAAATACCTGCGTGAGATCCTTACGACTCACAAGGGAGCAACACACTTAGGAATCCCCACGATTCCTAAGGAGAAATTACACTTACGAGATCCCCACGACTCGTAAGGAGAATTCCCCTTTGAGACCCTCACAACTCATAGGATTCAAAAGCCTTAAGCTACAGGGATCTGAACCTGTTCTTAAACCATCACAATCTCCAATGTTTCCCTAAAAGCGGTTCAATATTAACCCTTGTATACAATCTACGGGCATGAATAAACATTTCCCTAACAAAGTCCCACCAGAGACTGGGGATATGCTCATATGGCAAAAGAAACTTGTAAGTCCTCTCAACTTATAAGGAGAAAGCACTCTTCTAAGATCCTTACGACTTATAAGAGACCATACACTTAAGACTCCTCATGATTCTTAAGGAAAAAACACACCTACGAGATCCTCACGACTCGTAGGGAGAAATACTTTTATGAGACCCTTACGGCTCATGAAGTCAAAAGCCTTAGTCGACAGGATCCTAACCATGTTTACTAAGCCACCTTTGTTCGACATCGACAAAGGAAAATGATGATTCGCTCTTGGAAATATCCCAGTTGTAGCGATGCTGATGCCTAAATCGGTATCAAATCCCAAACTCGCAGCGAAAAGTCAGCGAGTGACAAATGCATACGAAATAGCCGAAATGATGGGGCAACTTGTGACAAAATCAGCAAGTACAATATATGCATATGAAATAGCCGAAATGGTTGGGCAACTCGCAATAAAAAGCAACGAGTAAATAAAACAAATAGCCAAAACGATTGGGCACCGCGTAAAATAGCCAAAATGATTGGGCAATCGCGACTTTCGCGATATAAAAGCTGAAATGATAGAGTATCGCGGAAAGAAAACAAAAAAAAATACATATGAAATAAAAATTTTGCCCTACAGATAAGATCACATCGATCCCTGTATACAATCCAGGGGCACAAATAAAAAGGGAACCATACCTTCCCACCAGGCTCCATAAAAAAGAAAGCCAAGTCTCGACGGCCACATCTACAGCCTGGAGACCCACAACAGCGTTCCTCCTCATTCCAGCAGGCTTCGGACGAGAAAATCAATCATGGAGCCACGGCAGAGTCCCTAGTTTTAGGTCTCGACGGTCACATCTGCATCCTAGAAGACCAACAACAGCGTTCCTTCTTATGCCAGTAGGGCACGGAAGCGACACAACGAAACGGAGCCACGGCATAATCCCTAGGTTCAAATCTTAACGGCAATATTTACAGCCTAAAAATCAGCAACAGTGATCCTCCTAGTTCCAACGGGACTCGGACGCAACATCACCAAACGGAGCCACGGCATAGTCCTTAGTTCCAAATCTCGACGGTTCACAGACAGCCTAGAGACCACCTCAACATTCGTCTCATTACAGCAGACATAACGTCAGCAAAGCGGAGTGATGGCAAAATCCCAACTCCACCTTAGCATTCGTCTCGTTACACCAGACGCAATGTCAACAACGGCGTTCCTTTGCAGTCCAGCAGGATGCAGATGCAACGTCAACGAAAGACCTCACGGTCGAAACAAAGCGGAGTGATGGCAAAATCCCAGCTCCACCTTAGCATTCGTTTCGTTACAGCAGACGCAATATCACCCCAGGGTCAAAACAACGGAGCCATGGTAAAGTCCCTAATTCCAAATCTCGACGGTTCACCAACAATTTAGAGACAACCGCGACATTCGTCTCGATACAACAGACGCAATGCCAGCAAACGAAGCAAAGGCCAAATTCCTAGCTTCAGGGTCTTGACGGCAACTAATATAAAACCTGAAAGACTATCGGAGATCATCCCACACCAGCGCGGAGTGGTCACCACCTCAACGTTCGTCTCGATACAGTAGACACGATGTCACCCCAGCGTTCTTTCCCCAGCAGGATCCAGACACGACACCAATAACGAAGCCACGGCAAAGTCCCTAGTTCCAGGTCCCGACGGTTCACCAACAACCTAGAGACCACCTCGACGTTCGTCTCGATACAGCAGACGCGATGTCACCCTAGGGTCAAAACAACGGAGCCATGGAAAAGTCCCTAGTTCCAAATCTCGACGGTTCATCAACAACCTAGAGACAACCGCGACATTCGTCTCGATACAGCAGACGCAATGCCAGCAAACGAAGCAAAGGCCCAATTCCTAGCTTCAGAGTCTTGACGACAACTCATATAAAACCCGAAAGACTATCGGAGATCATCCCACACCAGCGCGGAGTGGTCACCACCGTGACATTCGTCTCGATACAGCAGACGCGATGCCAGCAAACGAAGCAAAGACAATATTCCTGGCTTCAGGGTCTTGGCGGCAACTCATATAAAACCTGAAAGACTATCGGAGGTCATCCCACGCTAGCGCGGAGTGGTTATGACTCATCGGGGCTCCCAAACCGAGCCTATCCTCAAGTAAAAAGCGGCATGGCAAAATTCCTAACGCTTGCTCTTTCAACGGTCAAATCGCCTAGGAAGATTGTTTGAAGACGTCTTGTCCAACCTCCGAAGGGATCAGAGACACGACAGTTGCGAGGCTACTCGAACAGCAATATTGTCTATCGAGGAATACATCAGCCGACGCGACGGTACGACGGACAAAAGCCCCAGTACCACAGAACCTAACGGTACGATGTACAAAAGCAAGATTTTGGGACCCCAGCTAGTTCAAGAGACTACGGAGAAAATTCAGTTGATTCAGGATAGGATGAGAGCAGCCCAGTGCAGACAGAAGTCTTATGCCGACCGTCGTCGTTGCAGGCTCGAGTTCGCGGTGGGGGAATCATGTATTCCTATGGATTTCTCCGATGAAGGGCGTGATGAGATTTGGAAAGAGAGGGAAGCTATGTCCCAGATTTGTAGGTCCTTTTGAGATCCTTGAGTGAGTTGGTACTGTTGCCTATCGTTTGGCACTTCCGCCCAGTTTTCCGGATGTTCACCCCGTATTCCATGTATCGATACTTCGCAAATACCTTCATGACCCGTCTCACATGATTCAGCACCAAACCGTTCAGCTAGAGCGCGATCTTTCGTTCACCGAGCAGCCGGTAGTTATATTGGATCGGCAGGTGAAGAAACTTCGGTCAAATGTCTTGCCATCTGTGAAAGTTCTTTGGCGTAGCCCGAATAGTGAAGAGGTCACTTAGGAGTCCGAGAGCGAGATGCGGAAGAAATTCCCTCATCTCTTTGAAGATACGCATAATAAGATTTTTAAATTCGAGAATGAATTTCTTTAAGGGGGAAGATTATAATACCTTATAATGCGATTAGTGTTAATTAAGAGATAATGCGGATTTTTAGTAAAAGGTTTACCAAAATAGTTTTCAAATATTTTATAAAAATTAATTAATATTTATTTCGGGCTTGCACACACATGTGCATGTTAACCTAGGGTTAATTAAGGGTTAACCATGCTTAAATAGCCATAGCACCTAACCCCATTTCAATTAAGTTGTAAAATGTATTTATTTAAAATGTTTAGTTTTAATTAAAAGGGTTTTTGAATTATTGACTTGAGAGAGAAAGAGAGAGGGTTGACCATGGCATGCATCATGGGGCATGGGGCAAGCATGCCATGCATTAAATGAGGAGAGATAGGAAGGAGGCATGGCTCTCTCTAAACTCACCCCTCATTCCCTCATCCCTCACTCACATACATACACCCTCACACTCACCTCATTCTCTCACTCTCATAACACTTTTCTTCACCTCATCTCTAACCTCATCCCTCAACTGAAACCCTACCCCCAAAACCTTCACAAATCCTCACTAAACCAAACAAAATCTCCACTTTAACTCACTAAAACCCTTCGCAAGTCAAGATTAAGCCATTAGGATCACTTGGAGCATGGAAAGCTAGGATTTTGAGCAAGTGTGGTTAGGTAACAATCTCTAAACTGTAATTAGGTTGTTATATTGTTGTGTTTCTTTGTAGCTTCAGTTTAGAACTATAAAGATATGGTTTTGGTGTAATATCGTGTTTTTAGTGTCGTTTTTGAGTCACTGTAACCTGCTATGACCCCGAGTCTTTACTGGAAAAACTAGCAGTGCAGAAGTGTTGTACTTGAGACCCTGAGTGTACACCTAAAGAACGAACCTGAGCGGTTTTGGCCGGCAACAAAGGGGGTAAATCCAGCGAGCTCGGCCGAGGAGGGGACTGGGGTGCTTTGTTTTTTAGGGTAGCTATCTGGTGTTGTTCTGGGGTGTTTGGTACTGCTAGATTTTGATGTTTTGACAGTGGGTAAAATATAGGATCGATTAGCTAGTTTTTAGTGTTTCGACGACGCGCGTTACAATTGATCCGACGTAGTTCTAGTGTTTCGAGTAGCTCGCTGTTGTGGGTTTGTTTTGGTGATGTCGACACACACGTTAGCCGCTAATCGAACCCTTTTGTAGCTTAAGGGAATCGATACGTTAAATTGGTGTTATGTTCGTTATTATTGCGTAGTTTGCTAAATCCACGCTTATTGTGTTTTGTGTTAATAGGATCGCAGGCGGGGACTTCGGACGCTGTGAAGAAAGGGAAGCAGGTGGTCGGATATACCTAGCTCGAGATCACCGGTGAGTAGATTTAACATTTACGGGAAAATCGCACGTATGGCGTTATGCGTCAGGGCTTGATAGAATATTATAGTCGCATATTTATATACATATATATTGATTGTGCATGAGCATCATTACATACCATTACTTGTTGTGCCTTAATTTAGTACCTAGTGAACACTGCACCATTACTGACGGTTCATGTTGTATGAGCACTAAATTGTATGCTACTCCGACACCGTCTGTAATTGCCATGAAACGCACAACCTATACGCATATGCAATATTGTATTGTTATTGATATTGATACATTGATTCTTGTTCTATTGCGCATATGAAACACATCGTGCATACATACTTACATGTATACACCCATACTTGCTATAGCTACATGTGCACCTTTAAATGATGTTGGATTTGATTTTGGAGAAGATGGGAACCGCATGATATATTTAAAAATGGGATTCATTTAAAAGAGCGGTTTTCTCTTGATATGCTCATATTACGATTTTATGTTGCATATATCATATTTCATGGATTTACGCATTGAGATACGGATTTCATGTGATTTATGGATTTGAGAACCGTGGTATTATTTCAAGAAAGTATGTATTGTTTTGAAAACCTGGTTTCTCTTGATATGATATTTCAGTGCGTCCACTATGCGTTTTCTCGGTTCTGAGATGTGTGATAGAAACCCGATTAGAGGAGCTGGATGATCCGTTTGCGGGTTCTTGGTGGACCCGGTATGGTACCCCGGGGCAAGAAAGGGATGTCGCGCAGTAGACGATGAGCCTGTCGAAGGGACTACTACCTATCGGCGATTGGTTGAACCTGGTAGTTATCCGGAGGATACCGACCGGAGTTGAGAGATGGATATGGGCCGATCCGGACTGACGGAGGCTGAGAGCCGATCCGGACAGACGGAGCCCGTGGGCCGATCCGGACTGACGGAGCCCGATATATGTGGATTTGCGTGTTGATATTGTACACGAGTATTTCATGATATTTTCGAGTGCCGATGTTGGCAACTCAGGTTCCATGAGATTTACAGGATATGAGGGCCGATCAGAGCGATGTCGCCTCAGGTATTGGGATTTGAGGTGTCGTTGATGGACACCGAGTTTTTCCACGACGATGATTCGTGAGGATGATATGTTTTATCCCATACTCAGCATTCATTGATATGCACTGCTTCATGTATTTGTAGTACCTAATAGAGTACCTTTCATGATTGTTGCATATCCATATTGACATTTTATGCTATCAGATTGCATGCGTTAGAGTATCACAGTACGTGCATACCTACGATTATCTGTACGATGTTACTTACTATTCACGAGTTGGAAACTCACCCCCACCCCCCACCCCCGTTGTGCCACAGTGTTTTGCAGGTTTGACCCTCAGAGTAGTCGCGGCAGGGCTCCTCCTTATTTTATCTTTTTGCAGCAGATACCGCTACTGTTGGCTGTGAGCCGTTTTGCTATAGGTGGGTTTTGCGGTTATCCGTTTATATTCATTGTACATCTTATTGTATCTAGTACTCTCCATATACCATTTCATGTATTGACTTAGAGACGAGTTGTGAGGACGATATTATATATTTTGTGACTCTGGGTGTCGAGCTCGTGTGAGCCGGCTTTTATTATGCAGTTTTATCTTTTATGCCGTTTTTCACTTATATTGTCCATTTCTTCGCTACAGCGTCATATATATATGCTTGTGGTGGTTGTTTCCGCCTTTAGGCGTGATTTTCTCCCGTTTGGAGATACTTTATTTAATTCATATGTTGGTTTACTTATATTTTATGTTTGTACCCGTTTCGGGGCTAGTTTTTACAAAGGAGGTGCTGCCGAAATTTTTAAGAAAATGAATTTAAACTTTAAGGATTTTTACTTGAGATTTCCAAATGCTTTTAACAATGTTTTTATCACTTACTACTTTTGATGGTTTAGATTTCTGGGTTTCGACTTACTTAAATTACGTTACGCCTGTAGACGTTACGTGGTTTAAGTGCCGGCCACGTGCCAAATTTGACATAAATAATCTCATGAATATTTTATTTAAATATGATATGCATATATTTCCTTAATTATATTAATTAAAAATGAAGAAACATATGACAATAATATTTTTACAAATAAACTCACATATGTTCTTTATTTACAATTAACACCTATTAGTGGTTAATAATAATGGGGAAAATGTCCATACAAATGTGCAATAAATTTGACTGCTCAAATACCCTCAAAATTATCTTTGATCGTCCTGAGTAAACTATTTATTTTCAAAAGAAAAGGAAAAACCTAGCACAGTTTCGTAGGCAACACGATTGCACTTAGCTCGTGCAATAAGCCTTTAAACCTCTGGGTGTCCCTAGTAGGAGGAGTGTTGTCTCTTGAAGGTTTTCAGCGGATTACACCCACAAAATCCCAAAATAAAAGAAAGAAAACAAAAATTACATGCAAAGATAAGAACATATAAAAGAAAAATCTTGAAAAAAAGAGTTTCAAACTATACTGGCCTTTTAGTTGTCATGAGCTCTATCTTAATGGTCTTGAAAAGATTTCAGAAAACACATCATCCTTCAATAAAGTATCGTCTTTAGTCTTCCTCCCTGCCTTTCTTCCAAATATCGATCATATATCCCTACGTATGTGTAAAAGACATCCTTACACTTGGAGAATTCAATTCAAGCTATCATACCCTTTATCCATATTTCTTTTAGTCGGTGATGTTTCAGATGAATTTGCTCACACATTCTTCATGCGACCGTTAATAATTCTTGAGGTACTAACCAACCGATGAATGTGCCCACTTATTATGGCGTAATTAGCAATATCCTAGCCTTGCAATATTTAAGGCTTAGCAGTGACTCCCGAACCAGTTGGTCTAAGGCACTAGGCGATAAAGCACCCTTGCTATATTTTTTATATGTTGCTTTAAATAATTACAAAACCAGTGTTCATTTTTCTGCACCATTTATATTTTTGTTGTTATTTTTCTCTCTCTTCATACTAAGGCTTCTAGGCAAGAGTATTTCAAGGTACCCTCTACTATTCCAAGTTTCAAGATGTGTGCAAGTGCGTATAGTAGGATATCAACATTCAGATGTTTGGACTCAAGAATACGAACTATTTTTCAGACTTATTTCTATCCGCAGATTAGTGATTTCTTCATCTTACTAACCCTTGGGACAACAGCTTATGACTACGTATTTCTAGCTTCATTTTAAAATATCTATTTTTCTTGCATTTCTTAAATCTCTTCTTTTCTTTCATATGTATTTTTCTGTTTCTAACTTTTATTTTCAAAAATTTATGCAATGCAATATTTACATATGATAATGCAAAATTTATATATGATACGTAGATATATACAAACCATCCATACAAACCTTCCCCCAAAAATTTTTTTGCAGCAGTGTCCTCACTGATGTTGTCTTGTAAACTCAAAACCTAGAGATTAGAAGGAACAGTTCAATAAGATGGTATAAAGAAGGGGTAAAGAGTGAATGACAGTAAAATTCTCTCCCAAACTTGTTCTTGGCTCATAATCGTGCAAAAATTTCCTTTCTTTCAAGAGCCATTTAAAAATATTTTTCTTCTTTTCCCCCAAACTTGAGTAAAACATTATTTTTATTACTAAATATTGAAACTTAATATAAGAGGGGGTGGTAAATATTATCGATCTACATAAAACTTTACAAAGACCAAAAGTTAAAACCAACCATTCAAATATTTTATCAAGATAACACCATGGTTGATAGAGGAATGCCAAACAGATGTACGTAAAGAAAACTTGAGACTGTATAAAAATGGAGGTTGTATCATATCTCAAGTAGAAGAAACAGAGATAAGAGTAACGATAAGAGATGAAGTGGGGGGAAGATAAGAGATGTAATTGAAAGGTTTTACGTCTCGGTTGGTGGAGATGAAAAAATGAGTGTGAATGAAAACGAGAATGTGAAAGATAAAGAATGGGTGGAATAGTCGCATTCTTGTATGTGATTAGAAGAAGGGGTGGCGGTTCAACTTTTTTGGCCTCAAACAGAGGCGCACAAATTTCTGGTGGAGGTTGATTCATCACAGCATCCAAGTCTGTAAGGAACGCGAGTTCTTCGGTGAAAATACTTTCGAAACATTCATCGATATTCCGAATGATGATCTTATCGGAAAGAAAAGAATAAGTGGAGTAGGCAGATTCACTATGAAGATTGAAAGTTTCAATGTTAATGTGTTGCGCACCAGGATTCAAAACACTCGATTTGTCAGAATTTATAAAGGTAGGAGGCTCGAAAAGCTTGTCTACCTTATCCTTAAAAGAGTCTAAATCAAGTGGTCTTTCAAAAATCATAGAACTCGAAATATCGGAGTGCGGTTCATCAAATCTCGGTAGAAGTGAAAGAAGATGAGAAGAAGAACCAAAGAAAGTGTGTAATGAAATGGGTAAACGAACTTGAGTGTCGAGCATTGTTGATCCAGATGTGGGAGATGAAGGCTTAGTATCATTTTGCATATCGAATAGGTTGGTGATAAGAATATGATCGCTTAAATATATAGTAAGATATTCACATTCAATGGAAGGGACATAATGGGTCAGTGAATCCAACTCATCTAACATAGTGAGTTCATCTTCAAACATATTCTCATCATCGCTCTCACTAGCACCTTCGGTCAAATCAAACGAATAATTCTTTAAAAATTCATCAAATATATTATTCTCAATCGATGAATTACTTGGTTCACTTGATAGAATTAGAAGGTTTGAAATGTCAAGTGTAGTCGGATAAGGATCGGTTTGATTTGAAATGGTGTAAGACTCTCTTTCACACTCACTATTGGGCAAGTCAAACATGTTATTCTCGGGCATCTCACCAATCAGATTATTAAGCGATTGATCATAAAAAAACATTCGGTTTGGGTTCAGGATTGAAGGTGTCGAGATCAAAAGAATTGGTTTTGGTCTGACTTTGAGGGATCTCTGATTCTTTCTCACTACTCAATTCAAACTCTACTTTAAGACTAGATATGGTTTGTGAAGAAGTTTCAATGAAGAATTCTCTTTGAACCGTCGAACTTCCTAATTGATGTTCAGAAGCATTGTCTAGATAAGGTGCAGAAGTTGAGTATGGTTGGAATGTGTTTAATTGTTGGCTACGGGCGAGTTTAATGTGTTCTGCAATAGAAATGGGTTTACGAATTTCCACATTAGCCTTAAGAGAAGTATCAACATAAGAGAGTGTGAAAGTTTGGTACTGTTGATAAGAGTTAGAAGGGTGTGTCAAATTTTTATAAACAGGATTAGGATCAATATTGTGATATGAAGAAGATTGAGATTGGTTGAATTATTGGCGCCTGGATTTTGCAGTTTGCTTAGCATTGGCCATTGGTGTAAAAGTTGCCTTATTCGTCTCAAAATGAGTATCAACATGTTCATATAGAAATAATTGTAATTGTTGTCCCAACGGTTTTCGAGTAGTGAAAGGTATGAAACTTTGGTTACGAGCCTTCGTAATATGCTCAACAATGGACATAGCTTTAGAAGTTTCCTCACTAGCCTTAAAAGGATTATCAATATAAGAAAGTGTTGAATTCTTACACGGTTGATAGAAAATTGAGTGAGGTACCCAACTATTATTTCAAGAGCGTTGTATCCTATCCCTTAAAGAAATGGTGGGGTCGGAAGTTCTACCAAAGCAATAACGATATAAGGAAATATTTGGTTGTGTGTAGCAAAACTCACCAAGAGTTGATCGGTTTGGGTTATCCATCATAAGAGAGTGAAAAGAAAAAAGAATAATAATAATATATATATTTTTTAAAAACAAAATTGAAATTGTTTTGCTTTGAAAGATGTACCCGACTCAACCAAACACAAACGTGCACAAACAATCCCTAGAGCTAGGATCACCTAAGTCAAATCACTAGACCGCTCCTAGACTTCCAAAGGACAAGACGTAGGATAAATCCTCTATCACCTCCTTATCAATTTTGCAGCCAAGTAAGTGCCAGGTAAGTGGGAGGTATCATCTATACAAATCACCGAAATAGTGGGTCTAATTAAGTAAACCACTTTTCTTAATCACACTTGCCTTAGACATCACAAGAAAAATGCGGATAAGCAATAGATTACCTACGACCCTCTTTTGTCATAATTGAGCGTGATTGTCTTTAGAGCCTTTGTCTAGATATTTTTTTGTTAATGTAGGGTGATGCGTGTGCTTGTTTGTAATTTTTGGGGCCTAGGAAGGGTGATGAAATCCCTACCTAATCTGAATTTGGGTTTCCTGCCTCTTAATGTCCATTTTAAATATGCAAAACAAACCAAAATATAAAACACGCAAAAAGATTTTTAACGGCGCTATTTGTGTAGAATCCTGCAGGTAAAAACAATTTATTGGAGTTTTAGAGGAGAGAGGAAGACAATAGGATAATACTAGAGAAATTTAAGGGCTTAACTACCCTAGATGGCCGCGTTTCTACCACCCAATGCCTCTTTTGGCCACGGTTCCGCTGCCAACTTATGAGGTCTCCTCTCCAAACATTTTCAGAGCACTCCAATACTCCTCTGCTCCTATTTGACAATATCTGAGTCTCTGTTGGTTCGCTCCAAGTGCGTTAGATTTCTCGCAAAACTCGCACAAAAATTGTTAAAAATACAAAATGCGGTTTTTTTATTTTTATTTTTTTGGTTTTTTATTAGAAATCAACCCGAATAACAAGAAAAATAATATTACCGTTTCCTCGGCAACGGCGCCGTTTGATTGATCGTGAAAAGTGCCTATGTGTGTTCTAAATACCGTAATAAATAACGGTATCGCAATAGCTAGCTGATAATGAGTATGGGTCATCCACAAAGAAAAGGTGGATTGTTTTCTTGCTTTAGATGAGTTGATGAAAGAAAGGAGGATTTGTTATCGTTTATTATTAAGAAGGTTTGAAAAGTTTATAATAAAAGGGCTTGTAGGGTTTATAGAATTTAGTAGTTAATGGATGGAGTTTTAAAAATATAATTCTTTTTATCTTTTAATTATTTAATACTACAGAAATAGCGATGAATGTGGATTAGGGTTCTTGGAGGGAATTAGGATTTCCCTCTACTGACCTTTGTCCTTCCATTGATCCCTATTTGTCTCAAGCCTTTAACAAAATGATTATTAAGGAATCTCAAATCGTGGTCGTGACTATCATGAATTGATAGCGCGCCCGATAAGAGGGTTAACATTCATTTTGCTAAAATTTATAAAAATTAAATCTTAAAAAGAAGTTAATGATTTTGTTCATCCATTTTTCTATCCTATCCTACAAATCCTAACAAGCAAGAATTTACTCTCTTATGAAAATCAATGAAGTAAAAGAAAGGTGGAAGAAAATGGAATGTATAATTAATGTAACAACTCCAATTTCAATGTACAGAAAATTCATTTAAAGTTAATGTACAATTGGGGTATTTGCAAATCATGTGAATGCTATAAGAATTTGTTTTTCTTTTGAACAGTAAGAAAGAGCTTGTAGCTCACTGGTAAAACCTTGCACTATTGTTACAAAGCACCAGAGTTCAAATCTTATCAGCCACATTATCGTTTTGTTTTATTTTTTTTAATTTTTTAGAAGCCCAAAGGTCTACACGTGCACAACATGTAAAATGAAGAGTTACAGATCATTTAAACATGTGCACTGTGGAATATCAATTGACCCCAACATGTGGCACCAAACCCATCCCCACCCGACGGTACAAAACCGGCGAAAAGCCCAAAAGGCCCGGCGCCGCCGGGCTCCCCTGTTGGGAATGCTCCCAAAATTTTACCCTGCAACCCTTGGCCTACCCCACTTCTTTTCACACTGCTTGTTTTCTCTGCATTCACACAAAGAATAAAAATCACCTATTTAATTCCTTTTAAACGCATTTTAATTCTCAAATTTATCATCCCTAAACCCTAATTTTCCCTATAAATACCCACTCCATTTTGCACCCCTCTCACTCAGAATTCTATTACAAAAACTATACCAAATTCCCAAATCTTTTAGTGTACAAATGGAGTTAGCGAAGGGAGAAACTCTGATGAACTTCCGAGGAGATTCCGGCGACGACGAAGCTTTTTTTAGGACCCTCTCTCTCTCCTCTTGACCCCAAGCCAGTAAGTCCCATCTCCCCCTCTTTTCTTCTTCTTTAAAAATTTTACATTTCCAAAACCCGACAGAAGCGGAGTTAATCCGACTTTCGATTCGGTTTTCCTTTAAAACTATAATTTTCTTAATCAAGAAAATACCACACTCTCACATATTGTAACGAACATTAATAAATCTATTAAAACAAGTTTCACCTTAAAAGGATCATTTTTGTAACTTTTATCGTACTTTTTCAGAAAAATACCATATACTTTAGTTTCGACATAAATCATCATAATTCCTTGCTATACCTTTAGATAGTTCACGAGATAATAACATACCTCATCACAACACACATCTCTATCGTAGCACAATGAAGTTTGGAACAATAGAATACGGAAAGATACGCCTTTACAAATAGATACCCTAAACTTACAAAACCGTTTTCTATAAAAGATGTATTAAACATTTATATGAAATTACGCCTCTACAATCCATTTTGGGGACCCCGTTCGGGATGGTGCGGATTATCGCACATCCTTGGGCTTATTAAAGCGAGATGCAGACCTCCGTAAGAAGCATTCAATCTCGATGGAATTTTTATACATTTTTCTTTAAAAAAATGGGATTTCTACAAGAAAATAAATAAATTATTTTCATTAAATATATATAAATCTATTATCAAAATATCTATTTTAATTATATAAATATTCCAAGTTTTCTAAATCAAAGGAATCAATATTACATGAAAATACCATCCAAATACAACATAAGTACAATATTTCAATAAAATACCATATTCTATGAAACTAAGTTCTACTCACTAGAAATTTCACAACTATAAAAATATACATCTATGAAAACTCTAAAGAAGATAATTAAATACTTGAGGTGTATTTTGAAATTATACCAAAACTATTTTTACATAAAAACCCCTCAAGTTATATTAAATTACAATAAGAAGCCTAATAAACATAGGTTTAAGCGGGACCAGTCTCTTGAGCCTCAGGGAGCCAGAGATATGGGTGCTTGCCTATTTAAGGTACACAATTTAACAAACGGTGTTATCAACACGGTAATTGTCTTGGAAAATGACACAAATCCTGCCGTCCATGTGCAACAGTTACCGATAACATCAAAACTAATTCAGGATTTCAAGTTCTTTTTACAAGTGTCTGACTCAGACCGGGTCTCAATCTAATCAATCTGACTTGAATGTGATTCAAGTACAAATTATAATTCAACATAAAACCGTCTATTCAATCTATATCAATCTATATGACTGAACCGAACCATAGATATTCTCCATCTACATGTACATCCATTTATATCCATTCAATTACTGATATTATGGTTTTGACAAGTCATCCATATACAATTTACAATGCAAGACAATACAATACAAACAATACAATCAAGACATCGAGGGGTTTATAAGAGGTAGATTGGTACGGAAGGTGTTAAAAGTGGCACGGGACTGTAATCATAATACACCTAATCTGAATCTTCATTGCCGTTGTACCGTGGCTGAACGGTTCCTTGTGCTCCGTATACCTTAGTCTCCGGAATAGTGGGACTCCTCTCGTATATACTGGTATTTTCTGTACCAAGCTACAAACAACAACGTTAATAATATAATACAACTTTAAAAGTTATATTCGCTTTCTGTCTATTCTGTCTATACTTATTCTTTGGGACTTACCTTCGCTGACAACATTCCTTTTCTTCTTTGTTTAGAATGTTGTCAGGTGGATCGGACCTTCTGGAGACAGAGCCCACCAGCGAGGACTTGGATCAGCTAGCCTTTGACCCGGAGCTCTAGTTTACTTGTACATTTCGTTTTCATTTCTGTTATGTCACTATTTAGGCATTGCTTTCATTCCATGTATTTACTTTTCATTGTATTGTAAAAAGAATGTTAATAAATAAACTTGTTGTTCATTTACATCTTTTCTCTTGTATACATTTTATTTATATTGCTTAGATACGCTTAGCGTGTTTACTTCTGAGTAAATACGCCGCGTGACTCGTCGCGTTCTCTATTCGTACACTAGGAAGCGGGGCGTGACAATTAAAATTAAAAATGCAGAAAGTAATTGCAGAAAGTAAACGTTGAAAGTAAACGCGGAAAGTAAATACGGAAAGTAATGCGACAAAAATTAAAATAAAGAACTACCTTTTATTGATCAACTATTGCATTACAAAATTGCTCGCTAAAAAAGTAAATTACAAAAGCCTAATTTGCTCGCCAGATCTCTCTCGATCGATGGATAGATGATTTCTTCCTTCATGATAGAGAGCTCTCGGTCCTTTTTATAGACTCTGAAATTAAAAACCCTAGATGTCATATTAATGTGTGTGAAAAGACGATCATGACCGTGAAGTTCCACATCCTACGACCATCAAATGACCGCGCAACCGCCGCCTATGGCAACCCTTTGACCGCGGATCCGCCACCGTTTGGTAAGTTGGAGCTTCCAAATTTTTCGTACATTTTCTTCTCGATATTTGGAGATATTTCTGATAAAAATATTCTGAAAATATATCTCTTAATCTCTGCCATTAGATTCTTTAATTTGCTTCTAATATTCGGCAGATTTGGTTTGGTGAATCGATTTGCTGTGGATCTTCTATTTGTATTTAAGACCTGAGCGGATCTTATTATAGTATCTGCACAATATCTCAAATCATATTGTTAGTAGCATTTGTTTTATTTGAGATATTATTCTAACCAATTAAATGATATGATATCTTGATAATATTGGTTAAGATTATTTGTTATGATATACATATTTTAATAATAAATAATCTCATGAATATTTTATTTAAATATGATATGCATATATTTCCCTAATTATATTAATTATAAATGAAGAAGCATATGACAATAATATTTTTACAAATAAACCCACATATGTACTTTATTTACAATTAACACATTTTAGTAGTTAATAAAAATAAGGAAAATTTCCATACAAATGTGCAATAAATTTGACTGATCAGACGTGAAGGAACAGAAATCCACTATTAGAGCCGACGATCACTTGAGCTCCGGTAATGACGATGTGGTGCTTGACGTTTTCGACGACTCGTGGCCTTACTTCAAGCATGGAATCTTGATCAAGATCCCACCATTTTAGCCGATGAGGTAACCGTCAAGATCCATTACGTTAGTGTAAGGTAACAATCAATTTCTCCCTTTGCTTTTAAATTTGGATGCTTTTTTGATGTTGTTACTTCAAATGGATATTTTGACATACTTTTTCCATTGATTTAGGAGTTTGGTGTTTTTTGATATTGTTATTTCAAATTAATATCTACAACAAATCAAATAATTTCTTTCATCCTCTGTCAAGCTTTTATGCAAATACATTCCAAATAAAATTATCTCCAAAATTTATACAAATACAGTCCTTACATACAAACAAAAACTCTCTCAAGTATTTATACAAACACATTCCAAACACCATCAGCTCCAAAATCTATACAAATATAGTCCTAACACTAAACAACTCAACAAATCAAAGTCTCCCGCCTCGCCCACGATATAAATCATCGCATTGTAAGTCTCCGTGTTATGATTAAACTCATGTCGGAGCTTGACCCAATCGACAAACCTAAGAGCCAAATGCTCAACTTTGAAGATAACGAGATAGCACCCATCTCCTCCAACCCCTGTTCCATGGGCATTCGTGAGTTCTCCGCTCGTAAAATCCCCCTGATCTTATGAACAACTGGGCTGGCATCTTTCTTTGGAATAGTTGAGCTCTTGGGCATTTTGACAAATAGTTGGTGTGTAGACTTGAGTACTTGGATTGCTACCTTTTGAGTCATCTTTGGAGAGAGAATGCAGGGTCTTCGGCACCGTCAAGGTCTGTGATTCTCTGGAACAGACAGGGAGGGAATTGTACATTTCATTTTCATTTCTGTTATGCCACTGTTTAGGCATTGCTTTCATTCCATGTATTTACTTTTCATTGTATTGTAAAAAGAATGTTAATAAATAAACTTGTTGTTCGTTTACATCTTTTCTCTTGTGTATATTTTATTTTATATTGCTTAGATACGCTTAGCGTGTTTATTTCTGAGTAAATACGTCGCGTGACTCGTCGCGTCCTCTGTCCGTACACTAGGAAGCGGGGCGTGACAATTAAAATTAAAAATGCAGAAAGTAATTGCAGAAAGTAAATGCTGAAAGTAAACGCGGAAAGTAAATACGGAAAGTAATGCGACAAAAATTAAAATAAAGAACTACCTTTTATTGATCAACTATTGCATTACAAAATTGCTCGCTGAAAAGGTAAATTACAAAAGCCTATTTTTCTCGCTAGATCTCTCTCGATCGATGGATATATGATTTCTTCCTTCATGATAGAGAGCTCTCGGTCCTTTTTATAGACTCTGGAATTAAAAATCCTAGATGCCATATTAACGTGTGTGAAAAGACGATCATGACCCTGAAGTTCCACATCTTACGACCATCAAACCGCGCAACCGCCGTCTATGGCACCCTTTGACCGCGGATCCGCCGCCGTTTGGTGGGTTGGAGCTTCCAAATTTTATGCCTTTTCTACTCGATATTTGGAGATTTTTCTGATAAAAATATTCTGAAAATATATCTCTTAATCTCTGCCGTTAGATTCTTAATTTGCTTCTAATATTAGACACATTTGTCTTGGTGAATCGATTTACTGTGGATCTCCTACTTGTATTTCAGACCTGAGCTGATCTTATTATAGTATCTGCACAATATCTAAAATCAAATTGTTAGTAGCATTTGTTTTATTTGAGATATTATTCTAACCAATTAAATGATATGATATCTTGATAATATTAGTTAAGATTATTTGTTATGATATGCATATTTTAATAATAAATAATCTCATGAATATTTTATTTAAATATGATATGCATTTATTTCCCTAATTATATTAATTATAAATGAAGAAACATATGACAATAATATTTTTACAAATAAACCCACATATGTACTTTATTTACAATTAACACATTTTAGTAGTTAATAATAATAGGGAAAATGTCCATACAAATGTGCAATAAATTTGACTGATCAGACGTGAAGGAGCAGAAATCCACTATTAGAGCCGACGATCCCTTGAGCTCTGGTAATGGCGATGTGGTGCTTGACGTCTACGACGACTCATGACCTTATTTCAAGCACGACATCTTGATCAAGATCCCACCATTTGAGCCGATGAGGTAACCGTCAAAATCCATTACGTTGGTGATAAGGCAACAATCAATTTCTCCCTTTGCTTTTAAATTTGGATTCTTTTTTATGTTGTTACTTCAAATGGATATTTTGACATACTTTTTCCATTGATTTAGGAGTTTGGCGTTTTTTGATATTGTTATTTCAAATTAATATCTACAACAAATCAAATAATTTCTTTCATCCTCTGTCAAGTATTTATGCAAACATATTCCAAACAAAATTATCTCCAAAATTTATACAAACACAGTCCTTACATACAAACAAAAACTCTCTCAAGTATTTATACAAACACATTACAAACATCATTAGCTCCAAAATCTATACAAACATAGTCCTAACACTAAACAACTCAACAAATCAAAGTCTTCCGCCTCACCCACGATATAAATCATCGCATTGTAAGTCTTCGTGTTATGACAAAACTCATGTCGGAGCTTGACCCAATCGAAAAACCTAAGAGCCAAATGCTCAACTTTGAAGATAACGAGATAGCACCCATCTCCTCCAACCCCTGTTCCACGGGCATTCGTGAGTTCTCCGCACATAAAATCCCCTTGATCTTATGAACAACTGGGCTGGCATCTTTCTTTGGAATAGTTGAGCTTTTCGACATTTTGACAAATAGTTGGTGTGCAGACTTGAGTACTTGGATTGCTACCTTTTGAGTCATCTTTGGAGAGAGAATGCAGGGTCTTCGGCACCGTCGAGGTCTGTGATTCTCTGGAACAGACAGGGAGGGGATTGTTTTGGTTTGGGTTTTTTTGAGGATGAGGAGTTGCGAAGATGGCATTTGTTCGAGGATTTTGAACGAGCACTGAGAAAGGAGAGGAATGGGTTCTAAGGTCGTTGGAGATATTGTTTGAAGTTAGGAATTTTGGAAAATTTCATTTTCTCCCGTTGGAGTTGAAGCTATGGTGTGTGAGCTCTTAACTGCAAAGGGAAAGAGGAGAGGAGAGAGAGAATGAGATTGAGGAGGAGGAAGAGAGAGAAAAGAGAGGAGGGAGTGGAAGCGGAGAGGAGGGAGACGGAGGTGAAAAGGAGAGAAAGGGGTGGAGGGAGTCGCGGTGGAGGAGAGAGAGCTGGAGGAGAGGAGGAGAGAGCGGATGGGGTTAAGGAAATGGAGGCAGAGAAGAGCGAAAGAGGATAAGGGTATTTTGGTCATAAGTTTAAGATTTAACTGCAGGGAGGTCGGATTTAACTGAAGGTAACATTAGGAGATTTCCGTCATGATAATTTTCTTTATGGTGGTTTTAAGAACATATACTAAATTACATGATACCTTTGGCGAAATTTGCCTTTTCAAAATACCAATGTTTAAGGGGACGAAAGAAACCTTATTTATATTTAGCATATCCTTATTCCAATTATAATGAACAAAACAAGATGAGCTTCTAAGCTATAAGAACATTGAGTGCCGTCGCTCAGCTCTACGGAACACATCGAAAAATGGAGAATGCGTCCAACATTTTCTGTAGGGACCCCCTCCTTTTTTCCCGCTATTGCGCGGCTAACCTCTTAAAAGAAATTATACCAATATCTTAGCTTGGAAATTGGCCATGTAATGAGCCATTTATGACTCTTCAGCATTTGATGCAGCAGAAGTGTACGATCAACTCCCTCGTACAACAAGCATCATACTTAATTATGCTAACTGTCCTGCAAAATTTGCAGACAAGTACAACAAAAATCATACCATTTTTTTTTTAAAGTTTTCTTCACAGCTCTTCAACCTTCATAGGGCGCAAGTACAAAAAGTTAAAAACATACATGGAAAAATGCATCAATTCTGTAACTTGTACACCATCTCCAGAACACTACTTCAATGTAAAATGAATTATAGGAACCTAAAAATTTGAAGAAGTGTAGGTTGGCTTTTGTTTGAAATTTATCAGTTGTGTAGTTGAGCAATTTATTTCATCATTTAATTGTGACAGTAGATATAAATTGCTGAGTTGGATCAGGTCCATGTTTTGTTGGGCCAGCTTGGGTTTGTTTAGTTTTGACACCTCCTGACAAGATTCACTTATATACTTTGAAAGAAAAAGAAAGAGTAGAGGAAAGAATGATGTTCTATAATTTTGTAATTTATCAATTGAATTAGCATCAAACAAGTTTACTATAATTTTCGTATGATTTTCAACTTATTTTCTTGTTTTTCTTTTTTTTTTAACTCCTATTGGTGGGTAAGTCGGTGGCAAAAAGAGAATGGAGAACTGGTTTAGAATGACACACAATTCCTTTGGTTTATAGGATATGTTCATGATGTGGTTTTCAACTAATTGTTTTATTCTTACTTCGAAAATATTTTTTACACTTTTATTTCCTTGGTTTCGGAATTTTTAGCGTGCCTGTTACCTAGCCTTTACTTTTATTAATAAATACTATGAGGCGAGTTAAAGCATAACTTTACATTAGATAATAATAAAAATCCGAGTATATAAGTTTTCCTTGAAGCTTTTCTTTAGTTGAGTTTCTTAAAAGATTTAGTGACAACATGATAAATTAAAATGGTACTTAAACCTGTGTGGCGTGACCTGGATCGCGCCAAGATGTTACCTTCCGTTGATCTGCTGATGGCGGCGATGGATGGCTGAGATTGGATCCGGAGGCTGTCGCTCCTGAAGCATGTGGATCTCAATGGGTTTGAGGTTGTGGTTGCCGAATTACCTGCAAGGAAGTCCCGGGGTGGTTGTACCACCGATGACTCTTCGACGGTCAAGTTAGACTAGAGATCCGAGCAGAGCAACGGCTTAGCGGAGTAAAAATGACTTGCTTGGACCGTCTGAAGAAGGGGTTTATATAGCAGTGGCAGCAAGCAAGGCAGGCGCGAGAATCACGCCAGCCGTTACGCTCTCGACGTCACGCCCGCGTGATGAGCGGGATCTCCCATTAATGGCAAGACATGCTCATTAATGGGGGATCGTGATGGCATGGAACGTGAGATGTTGCCGGCGGATATCTCGCGCATAGCGAGATTCCCGGGATGGCGGTTGCTCCTGTGAGTGGTGCCGTTGGTCGGTCGATGAGACTGACCAACATGACCTCGGCGGGAGAGCTCGCGGTCGAGCGGGAAAGCCGAGGTATCTTGGTTCCGCTCGAGCCCGGAGGCGAGCTGAGAGGGCCGAGGAGGCTCGGGCCTGTGATAGCTCGGAGACGAGCTGTGAGGCCGAGGAGGCCAATTGTGCTGGAGGCTCGGAGGTAAGCCAGCGTTTGCTTGTAGGACGGGCACAAGAGTGGTCTAGTCGTCCACTGTAGGTCCTTTCTTGTGAGCCCTGGGACACGTCATCTGCCGCGTGTCATGATCTAGGAGTTCACTGATATTGAGCATCATCATTAGCCCCCCACTCTCGTCCCGACCAGCTGACGGGTCGGGTCGAGAGTGGTTTGCCTGGTCACCTGTGGTGAGCTCCTTTTCGAAGATATCGTCGGGCGTGTCCATGGGCAATCGGCTGTTTTTTCTGGGTGATACCGGCGAATCAGGGTGAGATCTCCGCATTAAAGAGGGTGCGCCGGATCCTGTGCACTTTTGCTGAGGCGACAGACCATGTGTCGGGTGCCGGTTGGCTGGTGTGACGTGCCGCAGGCTTCTGGCGTCCGATGGGATGCTGCGCTTGCAACAGGTGGAGCGATCGTGGCCGTCGAGTGCAGTGAACCGTTTTGGCGGGAGTCGACAGTCACCGTTGGATGAGGACGCCGGTAGTATAAATCGAGGGGAGGCCTGATTCGGGATCTCTCTCTCTCTCTCTCTTCATATTTTCCTCATTTTGAGTCTTGTTAGCTCGGCGCTCTCCTCTTTTAGGTCGGATTTTGCGTTTTCTTTTCTCTATCAGGTTAGATGTCTTCTTTTCCATTCTCCTGCTTCTTCTCCTTCTGAGTTGAGCCTGCTTCTCCCTTTGGCAGGACCAATGGATCGATCCGGAACTCTTGGTGCCCCCGGTACTCAGCCCCGGAGAGGGGCCACCGGTGCGGCCGTGCTTCCGGCTGAACCAAGTCCCGCACCAAATGTGTCGCCGATGGCGGGGCCATCAGCCTCGTCATTGTTAGTTATATGTATGCCCTAGAGGCCATTACTGTACATAGGATGTATATTGTAGTGGATGCTGGGACATATATAGGTAGGACTTTCTTGCTCGACATGATAGTACGCTATCTGATTGCTCTTTATCTTAACATGTATACTTGCAGTCTCTCTATTACATGTTGATAAAGCCCTTAAGATGTGTGCTCGACTTCCAGGACTATGATGTAGATCATACTAGTGGGGCTTGGGTAGTCCATGAGTACATCCATCAATGTTCCTAGTCGTGGGAATATCGAGACGGGGCATCGATATTCCAGAGTAGACTAGCGTATATCTTCTCGACCCATGTGATGGGCGATGGATGATCCCATATCCATTGGTGTTTGACATCAGAGATGGTATGCGGGTGCTTAGTGGAGACTGGGTACACTGAACGGACTCGCCGAGAACTCCCAGATGGTATTATACCTCACGTCAGATAGCAGTTCTCTGGTGACACTGGTGCAGCTTAGTCTGTTGACCCGAGATCGTCATAGAGTCTTGTGTGTCTCCCACTGTGCTTTGATTTCCACCCTACCACGGCTCTACTGAGTCGTGCAAACAGGTGGTTTTTGGGTACAGTCCCGATTCACATGGAGGCAATGAGCGATAGGAGGGGATTCGTCTCTCCCGGTATTGGGGGTTGATGTTGCGCTATGCTCGACTGGCCATAACTGGAAATCCCTGGCCAGGGTTGCAGTGATCTACTGGTAAGTGTTATCAGTAGTTTCACGCTATGTTATGGACCTTACATCGGCATGACTTATCGAGCTACTGGGGTCTGACGTTTACCACCCCTAGGCGAGATATGCGACATATCAGACGAACAGACCAGACTGTATGGTAAGTGTTGCTGGTTGGATTTACAGGAGTGTGAGCGGGCTTGCTCGTTGATCTTCTGATCGCTCAATACCCGGGTGGCCGTTACGTTTAGCAGACCGCTTGCGGCTTGTGGGTGCTTGATATGATCATCACCTGTTGCCGGCGTATTGACGAGTCTTTAGAGTCCTACACAGAGGTTTCCTGGCTCAAGCGAAATGAAATAGGAGCGCATATGAGATATGTGCGGGACCGAGAATAATACCAGTATGTGATACTGTATTCCATTCTCGCGATTTGTATCATTGGACGGTTATATATGATATAGCCGGGTTACCGAATCAAGTGTTGATTCGATACATTGATACACTTGATATTAGTCGGTTATATGCAGTATGACCGGATCATTAAATCAAGTGTTGATTTAATGATTTAATGTATAATTATATATTTGATATATTACTTTACATTAACTAGTATTTGTTCACTTAAGATGGATTTTCTCACTTGATGTGCACAAGTAGTATATGTGATATATTTTTGTGCACTAGATTGTATCATGTTTGATGATACATGCAAACTTGGGTGTGTGTATACTTTAAACCTTATTTAGGTTAATGGTTAGGGTTTTGTTATCTTTTCTTAATTACTTATTCATTTTATTTATTTTTGGGCAAGAAATAAAATGGTGGCTTCTTTTGGTTTTTAGTTGAAGCTTCATGAAGCTTTGAAAAGCTTTGACCATTTTGTTTCTTTTCTTAACCTAACCATTCACCTAAACCCTAGTTTAGTCTCTACACTAGTTACACTAACCCATGGTTGCATTATGATAAGATCACTTGATTTATTATTATTCATCAATTGATTTTATTATTCTCATCATATTCTTTCTTCTTCTTCTTTTTCCTCAAGAAGAAGAAACCTTGCTACCTCCAATGGTGCCATGAGAAAAAGAGTGAGAAATCCAAATCCAAAGTGAACCCACTTCCTATTTCTTCATCCTCTACCACTTGCCATGTAGTAGAGTGTGTTATCTTCACAAGTTCTATGACCAAGTGAAGATGGAGCTTGATCTTGAGTTGCCTCGACGTAAATCATCTTCGGCATCGAAGTCGACGACCTAGCCCGCCCATTTTTCCGATGAAGCCGACGCTAGAGTCCGGGATCCGATGATCGCAGCGAAGGGACATCGTCATGGAGCTAAGGAAGTGGAGGACCGGATCTACAAAAGTTGTAGTCCCTTTCACTTTTTAGTTAAGTTATTAACTTGCTTGTAGTTTTGCCTTTACCTCTAGTGACGATCTAGTTTAGGGTTCTTTGGCACATGAAATTTTTGAATTGGACATGATTGATCAGTTGTAGAACCTCATGGGTGTGCCTAGAAACCCTACAGTGGTATCAGAGCCTAGCTAGAGCTTTAGGCGAAGTGTAGACGATGTTAGAAGTCCGATCGAACCCGAAACCCTAATTGTAAACCCTTCTCTGTACATTTTTTCAAAACTGGGATTTTTGTGAATTAAAAATATGCAGAAAAATCAGCAGGGTTTTATAAGAAATACTGTGCAGCACGTGCGTCTGATTCCACTAAAGCGCCGCGGAAACGCGGCACGAGCATGGCTCATGCGGCGGTTCCGCGGCCATATTGTACCATTATTTTGTGAAAATTGCACAGTAATTCCTATCTGTTAGTTCTGAGTTTTCTGGGAATTTTTAAATTATACTCAAGAGTTGAGTTTTCTGGGTTGTATTGGGAGTTCGTAGATTCGATCGGATTGTCTAATTTTGTCTATGTGTTTTTCCGGGTAATTTTAGAATATGTTAAAAAGTTCGACCGGATATAAATACCCGATTTTTCCCCTGCCGGGAAATTTCCAATTGTTGGATTTTTCCGTAGTTTAATAACATTCTAAGTAGTGCAAGTAACGCGATGGACCCTCTAGAAGACAACAAACCTTAACTCGATTATGTGACCGTCTTGAACTGCCCTTTGAACCTTAGGGTTTGGGGCAGTACGGCGTGCCACATTTGAGGCGTTGGCTTGACCCTTCTACGGCTGGACCGTAGCTACTGTGGCATGAAGTGTATTTTTTAAACTTATTTCATGTGTTGAACTGTTTCGGGAAAACTTGGATATTTGATTGTTCGATCGGAAAGTTTAACATTTTCTATTTATCCGAAATGTGATACAATATTTGGAATTCACAAGTAGTTATGAGATAACTAATATGAATGTTATAAACATAGCGCTTTAGTCTCACTTGATCGGTTGCCACGGAATTTTGATGCGATCAAAAGTCCGTCGCAATCACGTAGCGTACACGGATACTCGCCGGTAAACTTAATAGACAGCTACACCCTATAGCCCCGACCAAGTGACTGTAGGAGAACCCCGTCGCCAAAAAGCATCCGTTCGGGTGCTCGCGGCAGCGGTGTTCCGCCTTAGTGCACTTCGTCGACGGTATCGGGGGTGCGGCCGTCCACTAAAGTTTGCGACGAGCATTCGTTCTGGATGCCGGGAATCTTGTTGAATTGCCCGACTTTATATTGAAAAGTATTTTCGATATTGAGACTAAAATGCGGGGTATATAACTGTTAGGCATGCGATATCTAAGGAATTCATTTGGTTAGGCATGCGATGTCTAAAGAGTTTGCGGATTCCAACTGTTGTAGTTTTACATTTTCTTTTCTGTGACCGTAAGTGTAATATGTGATATCGCCGGTTTCGTTGCTATATGTCAACGGCAATTGGGATACGCATGTTTACTTACGTTGATGACATGTGATGTTATGTGTTGCTGGATATGTTATATTGGATCGTCGTGTTTGAATAGACGGGTTTTTTTATGTGAGACGAGTGTTTTTCATTTTCATTCATGTAAAAACTTGTATGTAATATTCTTTTATTGGGGCACTTGCAGGTTGTGGATGATGTCACCATTTGTATATTATTTACTTTTTCCGCATTAGGATAGACCCAAGGCAGGGAGCACAAGTAACCGGGTTCTAGGGTCCAGTGGGAGACCATCTCGAGGAGTCGAGTCCGGGTCTCCTAACCCTAGAATTGGTAGGGTTGTTTGCCGCTCTCGTAGGGGTCTAGGGGTGTGGGATTGGCTATTCATCGCGACCGTGGAATCCGTGTTTTATACTGGCTCGTATTAAAAACACGGACGTCCTAGTATATCCAATATTTCATATGATATTTTCTGCTGCGTTATCTGTGATGTGATCATGTGATATGTTCAGATAGATATTGTATATAGTATATATGATATATTATATAGACGTTGCTTATGTTTTACACCCGCGCTAGCCCTGCCTCGCTCTGGCGTTAGTTACCTAACCTAACGGTGCAGACGGGACATCGAGGCGAATGCGGATGGCATAAGCGTACGTTATATTTATCTGTGATGTTTAGGTGGACTTAAATGATGGGATATTCATTAATGTGATTAATGAAAGAAAATAAACCTAAAAGATGTTGTGGAATCGAATTTCAAAAATAAAACAGGTAGCTACAGTTCATGCTTTGCATCGCGGTGTTCCTTGTAGAACATCCTGCACCTTATTCGATAAGGAAAGGACCGAGATCCCTTCACCGGGAGTGACTCCTTTAGCAATAACTGGCAGATGCTACAACCCACGGTTTTTCTTTTGATTGCTTCTATAGTTTTTGCTTTGCACAACGGTATATATGATATATCCTGCACCTTATTCGATGAGGAAAGGGCCGACGATCCCTTCACCGGGAATGACCCCTTTAGCAAAACTAGAAGAGCCTAAAAAACACTCCATTTAAAAACCATTTGATTTCGTAACGAGATCAAGTTCAAAGCGTTAAAGGTTTTCTCAAAAACCATCCGCAACCCTCCGTCATTTTAGGAAGTAGAGTACTTAGTATTCGTGCTGTGTTTGTTGACCATAGTCAAGGCACAGTGTACGGTAGCTAAGTGATGTCTTCCTACACCGCATATGATGCGATTAGTTAGGACAGTCGCGTGACTTTGTTGACCTTAGTTAAGGGTCATGTGGGTGGGTCTAATTAATCACGAAATGACGGATAGAACTTGACTAGTGCTTATGATTTGTTGACCATAGTTAAGGTCATAAGTGCTAGGGATAAAAACCATTATCGGGAGTTTCAAGTGTTGAAATTTGCAATGAGATTGCATACCTTCTATATGATAGTTGGATCCCGATACCCACTGCGAGTAATTGTTACTCCTGGGAGAGTTTTGCACTTTGCAATTAGCCGATCAAGTAGGTGTCTAGAAAGTTGTCAACGGGGTTACGCCTTTGGGAAAACGAGGTTTATTTTAATTAGGTCCATGCGAAAGCACGGGGAACCTCCCTCAAAGTACCAATACTGGCCTGGCTGAAAGATTGGCGAACTTGTAGAGTGTAATTAATCCCGGCTAGTCTTTCCTTTTAGGGTTTGAAGGAAGATTTGATAAAAACAGTGGGAGCCATCCTGATTAGATAAAATAAATAACCAATCTAATCTTGCAAGAGAGCACGCATAGTGTTTTCTTCTCTCTCTCCAGGTAGCGACCATATCACGCCTTAATCAAGATAATAATATGGATGTATTGACCGAACCCGCTTGTTCTACTGAGCTGGGGAACGTTGGTCCCGCTCCAACTTATAATTGTTATAAGACAGAGCAGGAAATAGGGAAATACCAAAATTCCTATGCTGCCCAAACGAAGAAAGTGCATATGATGCATCTCCTTCGGGTGTGTTCGTTACACAGAACTGTTTCTCAGTATCCTCTGCGTCCTGGGTATCTGATACCGGAACAGGATCCCATATATGTTATCTGTTACATAGGGCTACAGAAAGGTAGAGAACTGAGAACGGGTGATAAGTTTCATGAGACAGAAAATGGGGCAAGTGTTGCAACCAAGTCTGTTGGTCAATGTCACCCTGTATTACCAATGCATTGATTCTGAACAAATGCTATTAGATACCGAACCTGATATACAAAATCATATCTGTCTTTTTATTTGTAAAGAAACGATAAAATTTTGTATTGTTGGATAATGTTTTGAACATTTCTTATATCAAAAGTTGATCGGTTCAGGCACGTTATCTAAAAGCATTGATGTTCTAAATCAAACTACAGTTCCTAGTATACAGAACACACACAAGAGGAAGAGTTCAGAAATGAACGAATCCTTCTTGAGGCATTGTAGACTAGGTCATATCAATGCGACCCGACTGGCTGAAATTACATATAGATGCATATTTAAATCAGTTTGAATTTACATCTTGTGAAACTTGCCAGTCATGTCACAAAGATTAGATGACCATAGCTCCGTTTACTGGAAACAGAGAAAGAGTTAGTAAACTCTTGGGACTGATACATGATGATGTATGTAAGGTCCCCTGTCTGCATATGCCAAGACTGGTTCTTTGTACTTCCTTACATTCACTGATGATCTCTTAAGATTCGGACACATATTCCTGTTGAAACACATGTCTGAAGCTTTTGAGATATTCACAGAATATAAGTTAGAAGTAGAAAACCAAAAACCGGGTATAAGTATTATGTCCTATGATAAGATCAGGGAGGAGAATACTTGTACATAGAATTCCTGGATTATTCTAAAGGAGAATGAGATTCTCTCTCCGTATTACTCCTCTGAATATACCACAGCACAACGGTGTATCGGGGTGGAGCAATCACACCATATTAGATATGGTGTGCTCTATGATGAGTATTACTGAGTTACCTGTTTCTTTTAAGGGGTTGTGCACTTGAGAAGCTGCATACCTATTGAATTAGGTTCAAATCAAATTAGTGCCTACCACTCCATATAGGATATGGTATGGGAAGAGCCTATCTCTTAAGTAAGTTAAGATTTGGGATTGTCCGGCCTATGTCAAAAGCAAAATCCGGACAAGATCAAGGCAAGGTCAGTTCTGTAGAACTGGAAGGAGTTCCAGCTATACAAACTACAGCTGATGATTTGATAGAACCAAAGGATTCTATAGTCCCCAACGAACCTCAGCCTCTCCGCCGATCTAGCAGGGTTCCTCACCTGCCTGAGAGATACTTCGGTTTCTCGATGACAGTGGAAGCGAGGATTGCATCATGAGATGATGACCCAACTAATTTCGAGCAGGCCATCAAGAGTAGGGACTCTGTAAGAATGGCTGGATGCTTAGCGATCTGAGATGGAATCCATGTACACCAACAAAGTATGGACTTTGTTTGCTATATCTGAAGGGTTAAATCCCCATCAGGAGCATGTATATCTTGAGAAGATTATTTGGTGTAGATGGAAAAGTTGAGACTTTCAAAGCTAGACATGTTAATGGTTTTCGTCATCGACCAGGCGTGGATAATGATGAAACCTTTTCCAGTGCCTATGCTTAAGTCCATCCGGATCCTACTTAACATTGCTGCATACCATGACTACGATATCTGGTGGTTGGGTGCCATGACTGCTTTTCTAAATAATGATTTAGAAGAGAACGTCTATAAGTACACAGCCAGAGGGCTTCGTAAACAGTGGGAGCAGCGGAAACGTGTGCAAGTTGCTTTACAGGATAAAGCAGGCATCGCGGAGTTGGAACATCTGTTTTGATATGGTAGTCAAAGAGTTTGACTTCATCAAAATGGTAGATGAACTTTGTATGTACAAAAAGGTAGTATGGAGTATGGTAATGATCCACGTAGAGTACGTGGATGACATACTCTTGATAGGAAAGGAGTTTCCTATGCTACGCTCGGTCAATCTCCGCTTATCACAAGAATTTTCCATACAGGATCAAAGTGATACCTCCTAAATCCTGGGATTTGGATCTATGAGATAGATCTAAATGGATGTTAGGCTTCTCACTAGGTTTAGTGAGATGGTATTAATCGATCCTGGGGAGAATCACTGGAAAGGTTCCAGGCTGATAAGCACGACTGAATGTCAGTCGCAGGCATTGTCTTTACCCTCAGTAAAGGGACGGTATGTTGGAAGAGTTCCATGCTAGATACCGTGGCAAACTAGACGATAAAGGCTGGTAACATCGTTATTAAAGATACTACCAAAGAGGCAGTTTGGGTGTATATTGGTTCATGAGATGAACTAGGTTCCTACCATTGTATGACAATGGAAGTGTGGTTTTGGCCCAGGAACCCCGGTCCCATCAGTGACCCAGACATATTCTGAGGCAGCATCACCTGATCATGGAGATAGTTGATCTCCAGGGAGTTCGAGGTTAGGAGAGTAGACTCAGAGGACAACACGGCGGATCCACTCACAAAGGCCTTTTCCTAAAGAGAGACTTTTATGGGATGGTTGAGTATTAGATACTGCAACCACTGCTACAGATGGCCCTAGTGCAAGTGGGAGATTGTTAGTTATATGTATGCCCTAGAGGCCATTACTGTACATAGGATGTATATTGTAGTGGATGCTGGGACATATATAGGTAAGACTTTCTTGCTCGACATGATAGTACGCTATCTGGTTGCTCTTTATCTTAACATGTATACTTGCAGTCTCTCTATTACATGTTGATAAAGCCCTTAGGATGTGTGCTCGACTTCCAGGACTATGATGTAGATCATACTAGTGGGGCCTGGGTAGTCCATGAGTACATCCTTCAATGTTCCTAGTCGTGGGAATATCGAGACGGGGCATCGATATTCCAGAGTAGACTAGCGTATATCTTCTCGACCCATGTGATGGGCGATGGATGATCCCATATCCATTGGTGTTTAACATCAGAGATGGTATGCGGGTGCTCAGTGGAGACTGGGTACACTGAACGGACTTGCCGAGAACTCCCAGATGGTATTATACCTCACGTCAGATGGCAATTCTTTGGTGACACTGGTACAGCTTAGTCTGTTGACCCGAGATCGTCATAGAGTCTTGTGTGTCTCCCACTGTGCTTTAATTTCCACCCTACCGCGGTTCTACTGAGTCGTGCAAGCATGTGGGTTTTGGGTACAATCCCGATTCACATGGAGGCAATGAGCGATAGGAGGGGATTCGTCTCTCCCGGTATTGGGGGTTGATGTTGCGCTATGCTCGACTGGCCATAACTGGAAATCCCTGGCCAGGGTTGCAGTGATCTACTGGTAAGTGTTATCAGTAGTTTCACGCTATGTTATGGACCTTACATCGGTATGACTTATCGAGCTACTGGGGTCTGACGTTTACCACCTCTAGGCGAGATATGCGACATATCAGACGAACAGACCGGACTGTACGGTAAGTGTTGCTGGTTGGATTCACAGGAGTGTGAGCGGGCTTGCTCGTTGATCTTCTGATCGCTCAATACCCGGGTGGCCGTTACGTTTAGCAGACCGTTTGCGGCTTGTGGGTGCTTGATATGATCATCACCTGCTGCCGGCGTATTGACGAGTCTTTAGAGTCCTACACAGAGGTTTCCTGGCTCAAGCGAAACGAAATAGGAGCGCATATGAGATATGTGCGGGACCGAGAATAATACCAGTATGTGATACTGTATTCCATTCTCGCGATTTGTATCATTGGACGGTTATATATGATATAGCCGGGTTACCGAATCAAGTGTTGATTCGATACATTGATACACTTGATATTAGTCGGTTATATGCAGTATGACCGGATCATTAAATCAAGTGTTGATTTAATGATTTAATGTTTAATTATATATTTGATATATTACTTTACATTAACTAGTATTTGTTCACTTAAGATGGATTTTCTCACTTGATGTGCACAAGTAGTATATGTGATATATTTTTGTGCACTATATTGTATCATGTTTGATGATACATGCAAACTTGGGTGTGTGTATGCTTTAAACCTTGTTTAGGTTAATGGTTAGGGTTTTGTTATCTTTTCTTAATTACTTATTCATTTTATTTATTTTTGGGCAAGAAATAAAATGGTGGGTTCTTTTGGTTTTTAGTTGAAGCTTCATGAAGCTTTGAAAAGCTTTGACCATTTTGTTTCTTTTCTTAACCTAACCATTCACCTAAACCCTAGTTTAGTCTCTACACTAGTTACACTAACCCATGGTTGCATTATGATAAGATCACTTGATTTATTATTATTCATCAATTGATTTTATTATTCCCATCATATTCTTTCTTCTTCTTCTTCTTCCTCAAGAAGAAGAAACCTTGCTACCTCCAATTGTGCCATGAGAAAAAGAGTGAGAAATCCAAATCCAAAGTGAACCCACTTCCTATTTCTTCATCCTCTACCACTTGCCATGTAGTAGAGTGTGTTATCTTCACAAGTTCTATGACCAAGTGAAGATGGAGCTTGATCTTGAGTTGCCTCGACGTAGATCATCTTCGGCATCGAAGTCGACGACCTAGCCCGCCCATTTCTCCGATGAAGCCGACGCTAGAGTCCGGGATCCGATGATCGCAGCAAAGGGACATCGTCACGGAGCTAAGGAAGTGGAGGACCGGATCTACAAAGGTTGTAGTCCCTTTCACTTTTTAATTAAGTTGTTAACTTGCTTGTAGTTTCGCCTTTACCTCCAGTAACGATCTAGTTTAGGGTTCTTTGGCACATGAAATTTTTGAATTGGACATGATTGATCAGTTGTAGAACCTCATGGGTGTTCCTAGGAACCCTACAGTCATGAGCTCCCGATGATTGTCCCGGCGGAGGCTAAAGGCGTCCACAGTTCCTCGAGCCCTAGACGAGGGATGCAGGAGAGGACGAAGTCGGGGTTACCCTTAAGAGGAAGAGGACAGTTTCCCGTGCGCTACCGTCAGAGATTTCTGCCGGGGTTCCCGTACAGGAGGGGGATGCCCACTTCATTGTCCCGTCGGGGCTTTCCGTCGCTGCCAGCCTTCTTGCTGGTATGGAGGAGTCGGTCGGCGGCCAGATGCCTCGGGGGACCCTCAGGGCCCAAATAGCGGTTATCGCGCAAGAGACGGTTCAGGCATGTACTCTCTCATGTGTTGTTTTGAGCGCCCTCTTCTTAGTTCGAGTGTCTCTAAGTCGCTCTGCCGTTTTTCGCCAGGTCCTTCAGCACTGCGCCCTCGTTACTTGTATGGAGGCTGATGGGGCCTTCCATGCTGTGAGGTCAGCAGAAGAGTCTTCTTCGGAGGTCGAGGATCTGCGACTCGAGCTGTGTCTGGAGAGGGAGAGGATGGATGTCCTTGAAGCCCGGTCGGAATCCGCGGAGCTTGCCATTTCAAAGTGTCGGGAGTCCTATCGCCGCCTGAGCGAGTCCCACCAAGCCATCGAGGCGAAGTTGGTGGAACTGGCCGACCGCTTTGCCGCCATGAAGAGGGCGAGGGATGCCGGCAGGCGGTATGCCGAGGCGGCGCTTCAGGCGGCGGAGGTTGCCGAGATCCGGGCTAGGAAGGCGATGACCGATTACAAGGGGTCGGACCAGTTTTACGTTGATCTTGGCGAGGCCTCCGCCATTGTATGGAACAAAGCTCTTGATGTCGTCAAGGAGCAGCTTCCAGAGTTTGCCGACGGTGAGCTTCGAGCTCGGGTCCCACTTTCAGTGGTCATGGCCTCGGTCAACAGTGATGAGGGAAGCGAGGCCTAGGCCGGGCTCGCGGCCCGAACTTCTTGGCTTTTCCTCCGCTCTCTTTTGTAAGCCTCCGGGTGTTTTGTAAGGCTGGGGAGCCCACAATACCCTTGTAAATACTTTGACTTTGTGATTAAAGATTTTTGTTTTTGCAGTAGTGTTTGTTCTCGTATTTTCCTTTGTCGGTAAGCACTCGTATTTGAGCAACACTGCCTTCGTTTTATGTCGGTTCTTTGTCTAGCGATCACACATTGAGTTGAATCTGTTTGTTTGCCGAGTGTGCAAAGACCGGTGCGAAGACGGTATCTCCATGGCCCCGAAGTCGAGGTGGAGAATGCTTAGACGTAGAACCGGATGCCTCTCGACGAGGTCATGTTCCTTAGCGTGGGAAGCTTGGAGAGGCATGCCAGTGATCGACCGAGCAGGGTAGCTGCTCGGTGCCTCTTGGCGAGGGCTTTGATCCGTGGTGTGTTGGGTAGGGAGCCACCGGCCAGGGATAACCGATCAAGGGTGGGCCCGGTTGCCTCTTTCGAGGGCTTTTGATCCTTAGCGCGGAAAGAGCCGTGAGTGGCATACTAAGGATGGGGCCGAGCAGGGTAGCTGCTTGGTGCCTTTTGGTGAGGGCTTTGATCCTTAGCACGGGAGGGGCCGTGAGTGGCCTACTAAGGATGCGGCCGAGCAAGGTAGCTGCTCGGTGCTTCTTGGCGAGGGCTTTGATTCTTAGCGCGGGAGGGGCCGTGAGTGGTCCACTAAGGATGGCCGAGCAGGATAGCTGCTCGGTGCCTCTTGGCGAGAGCTTTGATCCTTAGTGCGGGAGGGGCTGTGAGTGGCCTACTAAGGATGGCCGAGTATGGTAGCTGCTCTGTGCCTTATGGCGAGGGCTTTAATCTTTAAGGACGGGCCGAGAAGGGTTACTGCCCGGTGCCTCTTGGCGAGGGCTTTGATCCCTGGTTTGGTAGGGAGCTACCAGCCAGGGATAACCGAGCAAGGGCAGTCCCGGTTGCCTCTTGGTGAGGGCTTTGATCCCTGGTTTGTTGGGGTAGGGAACTACCAGCCAGGGATAACCGAGCAAGGGAGGGCCCGGTGGCCTCTTGCGAGAGCTTTGATCCTTAAGGACGGGCCGCGGTGCCTCTTGGCGAGGGCTTTGATCTCTGGTTTGGTAGGGAGCTACCAGCCAGGGATAACCGAGCAAGGACGGGCCCGGTTGCCTCTTGGCGAAGGCTTTGATCCCTGGTTTGTTAGGGTAAGGAGCTACCAGCCAAGGATAACCGAGCAATGGTGGGCCCAGTTGCCTCTTTCCGAGGGCTTTTCATGTAAGTACACGGTAGCGCCCCGGCCGTCTAACAGACGCCAAATGCGGAACAAAAACTTTTTGACTGGCGCTATCGCATACTTTATCCCGGATCTGCCATTAAAGCTAAACTAACAAACTACAAAGTGGGTAGAAATGTTATACCGAACGATCTGAGTCCTTCGGTCTTCAAACATCATCCCACGCTTTGTTGCGGCTGTTCCGATCTCCTGAATCTCCAATCTTCTCGTCCAGGTGGCACCACGTCGACGGATCTTTAAACGGGCTCCCGTCTTTGAACCGAGGCAACTCGATCATCAAGTTTGCTAAAAGAGATGACCAAGATTGATGTAGAGAATGAGTAGAACACTTTGTCTCACTTCGTCCAAAACCATGGACGAACGGTTAATGAAGTTGCCATTTGAATCGGGTAAATGAGAAATGAGTATATTAATTTCCGTGAACCAAAACTATATCTTTTTCCAAATCAACAACCATATCCTTTTGCAAGAGGGGGCCGGCCACTTTAAAAGAGGGAGGAGGTGAGTGTAGGAGGATAAATGGTGACCATAAGAATAAATGAATGAGTGAGTCATATTAACACATCACCAAACCATTAAATGCAAACTATGAATCACTAACCTAGTCATTAACCTAGTCACCATTCAATTAATGCTATGAATGAGTCACATAACCAAGTCACCATGTCTAGAACCTTCTAGAACATTCCACACTCATGACTCACCTGAAGAAAAGATAAATCCGTATTAAACCGAATGTTTAATACGGCTGATAGAAAACTGGAAACTGGCAATTTCCAAAAGCGATCCTGAAACGAATTTTAGGATAACCCCGTAACAGTATAAACATACCCGCATTTGTATTACGACCGAATACAAATGCAACTGAGACAAAGATATTATATCTACATAGTATAATACTCGGATCCGGCTTAAACCAAAGCCTACCAGTATTATCTGCCCGAAATATGACACGTGCGTAAACGTACGTGCATTTTCCGAACCTTGCCATAAAACCATACGGCCTCTACAACGTTTCGCCCGAACTTGGGAAACTGTCTGTGGGGGACTCTAATGACTCATCAACACACTGGCACTGGGTATAACCACTAGCACGTCAGAGGTACTAGCTGTACGTAACGGTTGCCTATGTATTGATTGGAAGGGAAGCTGACGAGCGAACTCATCCAGAAACCCTACTGAGCCTAACAGTGACAATATACATACAGTCCGGTCCGTTCGTTTATGAGTATCGCATATCGGGCTTAGGGGGCTGGTAACGTCAGACCCCCAATAGCGGTATAAGTCGTGTCGGAGTGTAGCCCAGAACACCCTGAGATACTACTGGAGTACCAACCAGTAAATCTTCTACCTCAGCCGAGAGTTTTGTGTAATGGCTCTCCTAGACATAGCGCGATCTCACCCCCAATACCGGGAAAGACGAATCCCCTGCCGATCCGCTCACTTGCCTCCATGTGGCTCTGGACTGTACCCAAAAAAGATCTGTTTGCATGACACCTTTGAGCCGTGGTAGGGTAGAAATCAAAGCACAGTGGGAACTCACACGAGACAAATGACGACCTAAGGTCGATGAACTAACCTGTACATATGTCACCTGGGAACTGCTATCTGACGATATGTATAATACCAACTAGCATGTTCCCGGCGAGTCTTGTCCGGTGTACTCATAACCCAATGAGCACCTGTATACATCTTAGGTGAACCTACTGACACCAGTGGCTTGTGAGACCGGCCACCGCCCCTCGTCGGGGTCTCGACTGTATACACTAGTCTACTCTGGAGTATCGATGCCCTGTCTCGAAACTCCCACGACTAGGGACATTTTAAAGATGTGCTTATAGACCCCAGCTCCCCCGTATATGATCGCCATCATACTGCTAGCAGTCAAGCAAGAATCCTATGGGCTCTATCAACATGCAATAGTGAACTAAAGTATGTATATGATGATAAAGACAAACCAGATAGCATACTATCATCTCGAGCAAGACTGTCATATCGGTATAGGTCCTGCCTCAATCATTGCAATCACGTACCTGCGATCCAATAATTGACTTTGAGGGCACTATATCCAACAATCTCCCACTTTCACTTAAGGCTAATTATTGCGATGTCGCATACTCACAGCTCGTGTGATACCGAACATCCAACTCCTCTATTAATCAGTTTCACAAAGCTCGTTTGTAAAACTATTGTGTTCGAGAAATAGCCTTAGTGAGTGGATCCGCCCTGATGTTTCTTTCTATGTCTCTCTTAATCTCAAGTTCGCGGAGAAAATCATCTCCCGAATTGAGTAATACCTGTCTTAGAATATGTCTGGATATTTGATGGGACCTAGTTCATAAATGAACTCCAAATCCAAACTTCTTAGACAGTATCGATAACTGAACCTAATCAGTATCCAGCACCATACCTCCCACAATATCCTCTTAGACCATCTGTCCATAATACTGTCCCTCGTCAGAGGGAAAACTAAAACTCTGACAATCACTCTGTCATCTATGTCACCTTTTAAGCCTGAAATGATAACCGTCCCCCGAAGGAGGCTGCCGTCATCGAATCCGTAGAACATGCACTTATGTTCCAAAACTGCTTCCTTATGTTTCTCCAGGATTGGATTAATACAAACTTATTGAATCTAGTGCAAAAAAACAACATCTGGTATGGTACTTGACATCTCACTATTGACTCAATTGCCTAACCAAGTGATCTGCCAATCATGCACATCTCTCTCCCCTTTAGTCTGTAAGACACCTTTAGAGAGGGTGACTCCATCACCTGCAGGTACACTACCATGCCAGGAGTCATCTATTCTAAAATACTATTAGAATACTGTCAAAGTACCCACATTGGGAAGCTACCCAAATCTAGATCTAAAACCATAGATCTAGTAACCAGAATGTCTGATATTATATCCATATCCTTTGTGGAGAAACAACTGTGTGACGACCACAGTACAACCGATCGTAGTATAGGAATTTTACTTCCTACTCTGTGTATGTCATCCAAATACCAGGACATCACACCCTACTACCTTCTTAACAGATCCATCCTGTATTCTGATGAAGTCAAACCCATGACTGTCACATCAAAAATAGATGATCTTATCTCCGCTATCTATGCTCAAGCTTATAAATAGACATAAGGTACTTGCCCACTATGCTTCCGCTGATCCCACTGACTACGACAACCCTCTGGCAGAATAATATATACGTACACTTCTAAAGCTAGTTTAGAACAACGCTATACATATCCTCCTGCCGGGTCTCATAGTCTGGAACAACAGTAGTGTCAAGTCTGGGTAAACAAGAACCTCCCTGTCACCGTCCTTGAGGCTACCGGAGTACCTCTCGGGTGTCTAAGGTTACCCACCATATCTGCGGAGTGGCTATTGGAATGTCAAACCTGATTGAATATATAGGTCCTATTAAATTTTCCGTAATCGTTTGCGGTTCTGGAATCACTTCCAGTTCTACCATACTCCCACTACTGTTTTCTGAAAAAATCCATTTTACTAAAACTGTGGCGAGTCAAGAACAATATCACTATTGATCTTCCAGATGGTAGAAAATCAAACCAGGGTCAACCCACAAACTGCCATTACAGAAACGTGCCTTGAGTTATCCAGTGTCTGGTTTTAAGTATAAGCTGGACAACTCCCCATACCTTAACATCGTTAAGATATGAACCATTCTATATCCAATATAGAAACTTTGGCACTTATTTAATTGGAACCAGATTCTAATCATGCAGCTGTCTCCAGTGCATATCAACTTAATGGAGAGAGGCTAATCAGCATTACTCAACTTAGGAACATATATCCAATTATGAGTAACCTGAAAGAGAAACAAGTTTCTCAAAACCATTACTATCAACTGAATACCAATCATAAGTATCTACATCTTCGATCTCTTTGAAGAATCCCGATACTTGCGACATCTTGTTCTCTACTTTATTCTTATACCCACAACTTCTCAAAACTTAGACTTTGTATTTCTACGAAACACTTGTCTAAAAACTAGAGAAGTCACAAGTAAATAGAACATAGTACGAAGACTAACCCCTTTGTCCTGACGGACACTGGAAAACATACAATACTCTGTATAAGTCCGCTGAGTTGAATAACTCAAAACCTGTGCGTCGTAGGTTGAAAACTGTACCCAGGCGATTTCCTCAAATATCACCAATTACAACGAATTCCGATATAATGAGGATGATCACCTAATTCCCAATAACTTACTCCCACTCATCATCTGTAAAACCCATACAGATATGATAATGTAACCTAGTAAATACATTCCCTGGAGTAAGTATCTAATCGGGAAATCAGTTTTTCCTTTAACAATGCACTGAAACATGAAAATGTTTCGTAGAGGTATCCTGGTATTCTTAGTAATGCCTCTTCCATAATCCAATTCATGACTTTTAACCGTATTTTTCATTTCCATCTCTCCAAATCCCTTTATTTTGTCTTTAGTCGTTACCTTCTGTACACCATCGTTAGGCTAAATGGTTTTCTTCCTTCCCTACCGTTCGACACCAGCCTATGGTTTAGAAGAAGACCATCCAGTAAGCATAATAGGTATACCCTCCTAATCCTAGGAGTACTCGTAACTTGAGAGAAGGTGATGATAAAAGACAACTGAATAATACCTTATTGTATTTCTCCTGAACTGGGGGAAAAAGGCAAAGGTGAAATAGGAGTGGCGATGAAGTACGAGGTTTGGTCGTGAATTATAGCAGTCGCAATTTACTTTGCCCTCTTTCTAATTCCTTTATTTTGTCTTTAGTTATTACCTTCTGTACACCTGCTTAGACTAATTGGTTTTCTTCATTCCCTACCTTTCGGCACCAGCCTATGGTTTGGAATAAGACTATCCAATAAGCGTAATAGGTGTACTCTCCTAAACTAAGGAGCCCTCGCAACCTGAGAGAAGGTGATAATAAAAGACAACTGAATAAACCAATTCTATTTCTCCTAAACCTGGATCCATCCTCGAAGAAATCCCTTCGAGTTCATATATAACCATACGATGGATCAATCAAATGGAAGTGGATGTCCGTAGTAATACGGGGTGTTCTGAGAAATGCAAAGGGTAAAAGAAGGAGCAGCAATGACTTATGCAACTTAGACAATCCAAAAGCCAGTATTTTAAGAAGGTTCGGTCAAATTGGTCACTGAGTCATAGTCTAGGGTCGGTCAAAGGTCGCTGCCAAAGAGAGAGAGAAAAGAAACACTCTGCGTGCACTCTAACCTAGATCAGAATGGTTATTAATTTATCTAATTAGGAAACCTCCCACTGTTCCGTCAAATTCTCCTCCAAACCTGAAAGAAGAATCAATCGGGATTACCCGAAGAGTAAACCAAATTATTAGTGGGAATCGGGATCCAACTCTCATCGCATGATAACGTGACGGAATCTACTCATGTTATCACACTCCAGAAGGTATGCGCATACTTGGCAATTTTCATTTTCTTTAGAAACTCCCGATATGATTTTTGCCCCATGCTCTTATAACCTTGGCTTTGGTCAAAATGTCATAAGTCACAAGCCAAGTTCTACCCGTCACTATCCAGGTCAATTTGAACCCACCCGTACATGCCCTTGACTTTGGCCAAAATGGCAGAACGACTGTCCCAAACTAACTCATCTATCTATACAACAAATGAATACCCAGCAGCTACCAAACACTATGCCTTAGCTTTGGTCAAAATATATATCTTGAATACTACTGAATACCCAAAAAAAATGACGGAGGGCTACGACCGGTTTTTGGAGAAAAACCTTTAACGTAATGAACTTGATCTCGTTGAAGGAACCTGATAGCTTTTTATAAAGATATAGTGGCGAAAATCTTTTGCTAAAGAGGTCACTCCCGGTGAAGGGATCTCGGCTCTTTCCTCGTGGAATGAGGTGCAGGATATTCTAGAATACCACGATGCAAAGCAACTTGTAATCGACTATAGTGAAGTTATTACCCTGACGCAAACTTCTGCCAAAGGGGTCATTCCCGGTGAAGGGATATCGACCCTTGCCTCGTCGAATGAGGTGCAGGATATTCCAACCGAATACCGCTATGCAAAACAAAAGGAAACATCATTGTAATAACACCTTTTTAAAATTTGTTCCAACAACATCAAATATAGGTTTGTTTTATCCTTGCATTGATAAGAATCAATGTAGTCCCATCAATCAATCACACCAGAAAAGAACGAAAAGTAAAATGTACGTATATGCCATCCGCATTCGCCATTGGGTCCCGTCATCACCCGTTAGGTTACTTAACTAACGACAGAGCGGGGACTGGACTAGCGCGGGTGTAAAACATATACAACATCTAATAGTATATATACCAATATACAATAATCGCTCCAGGCGTGATAATATGCAATATTACAGAAAAGTAATAAGCATCATAGAACAATACAGATAATCTGGGATCCACGGGTTTCACAGAGCCGCTACTGAAACCCGACGTTCCCCTGGTCGTGTGGATAGCCTGTGCAATGAAACCTAGACCCCTACGGGTGTGGCAAGTTACCCGCCAAAACCTGAAGCGAGGAAGCCCCCTACAACAAAATGAATGGACCACCCGACACTTCACGGAATCCGGTAACTTGAGCACCCCTCCTTGGGTCAACCTGTACCCCCTACGAGTGTGGCGAATAGTCTGCCAATTCTAGAGTGAGGCCCCTCTGCCTCTCAAAGCCATGAGATACGGACCCGTTGCCCTCCAGAACCCGGCTATCCGTGCACTCCGTCGCGGGGTAAACCTAGTACAGAAATAAAAATATGTACAACGGGCACTATCGCATACTTTATCCCGGATCTGCCATTAAAGCTAAACTAACAAACTACAAAGTGGGTAGAAATGTTATATCGAACGATCCGAGTCCTTCGATTTTCAACCATCATCCCACGCTTTGTTGCGGCTGCTCCGATCTCCTGAATCTCCAATCTTCTCGTCCAGGTGGCACCACGTCGACGGATCTTTAAACGGGCTCCCGTCTCTGAAACGAGGCAACTCGATCATCAAGTTTGCTAAAAGAGATGACCAAGATTGATGTAGATAATGAGTAGAACACTTTGTCTCACTTCATCCAAAGCCATGGACGAACGGTTAATGAAGTTGCCATTTGAATCGGGTAAATGAGAAATGAGTATATTAATTTCCATGAACCAAAACTATATCTTTTTCCAAATCAACAACCATATCCTTTTGTAAGAGGGGGTCGGCCACTTTAAAAGAGGGGGGAGGTGAGTGTAGGAGGATAAATGGTGACCATAAGAATAAATGAATGAGTGAGTCATATTAACACATCACCAAACCATTAAATGCAAACTATGAATCACTAACCTAGTTATTAACCTAGTCACCATTCAATTAATGCTATGAATGAGTCACATAACCAAGTCACCATGTCTAGAACCTTCTAGAACATTCCACACTCATGACTCACCTCAAGAAAAGATAAATCCGTATTAAACCGAATGTTTAATACGGCTGATAGAAAACTGAAAACTGGCAACTTCCAAAAGCGATCCTGAAACGAATTTCAGGATAACCCCGTAACAGTATAAACATTCCCGCATTTGTATTACGACCGAATACAAATGCAACTGAGACAAAGATATTATATCTACACAGTATAATACTCGGATCCGGCTTAAACCAAAGCCTACCAGTATTATCTGCCCGAAATATGACACGTGCGTAAACGCACGTGCATTTTCTGAACCTTGCCATAAAACCATACGACCTCTACAACGTTTCGCCCGAACTTGGGAAACTGTCTATGGGGGACTCTAATGACTCATCAACACACTGGCACTGGGTATAACCACTAGCACGTCAGAGGTACTAGCTGTACGTAACGGTTGCCTATGTATTGATTGGAAGGGAAGCTGACGAGCGAACTCATCCAGAAACCCTACTGAGCCTAACAGTGACAATATACATACAGTCTGGTCCGTTCGTCTATGAGTATTGCATATCGGGCCTAGGGGACTAGTAACGTCAGACCCCCAATAGCGATATAAGTCGTGTCGGAGTGTAGCCCAGAACACCCTGAGATACTACTGGAGTACCTACCAGTAAATCTCCTACCTCGGCCGAGGGTTTTGTGTAATGGCTCTCCTAGACACAGCGCGATCTCACCCCCAATACCGGGAGAGATGAATCCCCTGCCAATCCGCTCACTTTCCTCCATGTGGCTCGGGACTGTACCCAAAAAAGACCTGTTTGCACGACTCCTTTGAGCCGTGGTAGGGTAGAAATCAAAGCACAGTGGGAACTCACACGAGACAAATGACGACCTCAGGTCGATGAACTAACCTGTACACATGTCACCTGGGAACTGCTATTTGACGATATGTATAATACCAACTAGCATATTCCCGGCGAGTCCTATCCGGTCTACTCATAACCCAATGAGCACCTGTATACATCTTAGGTGAACCTACTGACACCAGTAGCTTGTGAGACCGTCCACCGCCCCTCGTCGGGGTCTCGACTGTATACACTAGTCTACTCTGAAGTATTGATGCCCTGTCTCGAAACTCCCACGACTAGGGATATTTTAAGGATGTGCTTATAGACCCCAGCTCCCACGTATATGATCGCCATCATACTGCTAGCAGTCAAGCAAGAATCCTATGGGCTCTATCAACATGCAATAGTGAACTAAAGCATGTATATGATGATAAAGACAAACCAGATAGCATACTATCATCTCGAGCAAGACTGTCATATCGGTATAGGTCCTGCCTCAATCATTGCAATCACGTACCTGCGATCCAATAATTGACTTTGAGGGCACTATATCCAACATTTCATCCTTAGGGCGGGAGGGGTCGTAAGTGGCCTACTAAGGATGGCCGAGCAGGGTTACTGCTCGGTGCCTCTTGGGGAGGGCTTTTTGTCCTTAAGGATGGCCGAGCAGGGTTGCTGCCCGGTGCCTCTTGGTGAGGGTTTTGATTCCTAGCGTTGTGGGGGTAGGGAAGCTACCAGCCAGGGATAGCCGAGCGGGGTTGCTGCTGGGCTGCCTCTTCGTGAGGACTTTGATCCTTGGCGTTGGAGGGCCGTGGGAGGCCTGCGAAGGATGAACCAAGCAGCGAAGCTTCTCGGTCACCTCTTAATGAGGGCTTAGATCCCTGGTGTTGTGGGGTAGGCGAGCTACCGGCCAGGGATAGCCGAGCAGGGTAGTTGCTGGGCTGCCTCTTCGTGAGAGCTTCGATCCTTGGCGCTGGAGGGGCCATGGGAGGCCTGCCAAGGATGAACTAAGCAGTGAAGCTGCTTGGTCGCCTCTTTGTGAGGGCTTAGATCCCTGGCGTTGTGGGGTAGGCGAGCTACCATCCAGAGATAGCCGAGCAAGGTAGCTGCTGGGATACCTCTTCGTGAGGGATTCGATCCTTGGTGCTGGAGGGGCCGTGGGAGGCCTGCCAAGGATGAACCAAGCAGTGAAGCTGCTCGGTCGCCTCTTTATGAAGGCTTAGATCCCTGGCGTTGTGGGGGTAGGCGAGCTACCGGCCAGGGATAGCCGAGCAGGGTAGCTGCTGAGCTACCTCTTTGTGAGGGCTTTGATCCTTGGCGCTGGAGGGGCCGTGGGAGGCCTGCCAAGGATGAACCAAGCAGTGAAGCTTCTCGGTCGCCTCTTTGTGAGGGCTTAGATCCCTGGCGTTGTGGGGTAGGCGAGCAACCGGCCAGGGATAGCCGAGCAGGGTAGTTGCTGGGATACCTCTTCGTGAAGGCTTTGGGAAGATGGACAGTCGCGAGTGACACGTGCCACGAACGCGTGGAGGAAGCGAAGCGCCACAGCCGCGTCGTTTCGATTTCACATCGAGCGGCGCGATGTCTGCCGCGTAGCGGCACAGTTGCGGGTGACCGTTGAACTCCGGGGGCATTGTTGGCTATAAAATGGAGAGATTGTTGATGGCTCCTTTACTCACACCCAAACGCAAGAATGGAGGACTTCCCATTCACCATCTCCGATATCATAAGCTTCGAGAACGTGTATCTCTACGATCAGTACTGCACTGATGACACGGTGCAGTTGGTCATAGGCCATATCGAGGATCATTTTGGTCAATTGCTCCCCCGGCGCTCCTCCCTACTTCAGGTGTTGATGTACTCCATCTGGAGGGCGTCGCCGGGGCTCTTCAACCCCCTATCCGAGCAGCTTAAAGACGAGGCCATTGTCAAGCTGAGGTCTCTGAGGCGCTTCAGCTTGATCTCTGCGACCCGGTTAAATCGCTCGGGGGCGCTCGTCCTTGAGTGCTACCACTTGAGGCTCGATGCCGACGCTAGCGGGGGTCATCGAAGGGAGAGGTTAGATGCCGTGAGGGCTCGGCTGGCGGAAATATCCTCAGAGTACCACGAACAGTGCTCTCTATACCCTATTCCCCCGCTGTTGTAATATATATTATTTTTTATGTATGGCTGAGGAGCTTATAGTACCTCTTGAATGAATAAGATTCTTTTTCTTTTCTGCAATGCTTTATTGATCCCTTTATTATATAAACAAAAGATCTCAAGAAAGATGTACATTGCTCTGAAAAGAAAATACATGCTAGTAGATGTTCTTATTCGTGTAGCTTGAGCCCCCCGGATGTCTGTTGGCGTCTATGCCCGGCACAGGGTACCGAGCTTCATGGGTACCAAGCGTATCCCCTGCTGACACTACCATGATCTGGCCGATGGTCAGCTCGGCGGGAGGGGGACGCTGCTCCTGCTCCCGGTCAGCTTGCCGCTTCTCCCTTAGGTACGCTGCGTGGTGCCCCGAACGGATGAGCTCTTCAATATAGTCTCGGAGTTATTTGCAGCTCTCCGTGGAGTGGCCCAGCGATCTGTGAAAACCGCAGTAGGGGCCTCGGTTTTGCTTTGAGGCCATTCGCGAGACCGGGGGAAGCTTGAAGAACCCCTCGCCCTTGGCCTCCTCTAGTAGCACTGTCTGGGAGACGTTGAGCGGGGGTACTCCTGGAATTTTGGGAGATAGGGTTTTTGCCGCTCAGGTCCCCTTCTCTCTTCTCTTGCCCTCTTCTTTTGGTCGGTTTGCTCTGCTCGGGGGAGATTTGCGTTCACCTCGGATTCGAGCTGGACCTCGCGTTCGGTCCAGGACTTTACCTCGGCTATGGTCTTATGTTGCGCTAATACAAAGGAGCGTAACCACTCCTTGTTCCTAAGACCAGACCTTAGAGCTGTGATGACCGTCTTGTCCCGGTGTTCTGGGACCTCGAGAAGGGCGTTGTAGAAGCGGGCGACGTATGTTTTGAACGTCTCCTTGTCCCCGCTCTTGATCATGAAGAGATGGTCGACTGTGCATTTCTGTCGCCTGTTCCCGACGAAGTGGCCGAGGAATTGTGTGGCCAGCTCGTCGAAGGTTGAGATCGAGCGCGGTTCGAGTCCTCGGAACCAGTCTCGCCCAGAGCGGATGAGAGTGGTCGGGAAAGCTCGGCATTGGGCGGCGTCGGAGTTGTCTTGGAAGCTCATTCCCGCGGTGAATGCATCCAAGTGGTCCTTCGGGTCAGATTTGTCGTCGAAGAGGGAGACCTTTTAGGGCTTGTTGCGGGAGGAGACGTGGACGGCGAGCAGCTCCTCGGTGAATGGTTTGGTGAGCGAGTCGGCAACATACTTAGCCCCGTCGCTCGAACGGTGACCTTCCCGATGCATACCCTCGATCTTCTTCTCGAGGGCGTCGAGTCGGCCGTGGTACCCCGACGACTCGGCGCAATCTGATCCCGGGCCTCTGCTGTTGGAGGCCTGCATCTGGCCGCGGCTCCGGTTCCTCTCAATGAGGTTCCTTAGATCCCCCGGCGAGGTGGCCTTCGAGTCGCCGCGGCGAGTCCCGTCCGCGCGACCCCGTCGAGGGAGGGGGTGTCGGTCATGCCTGGTAACAGGCGAGCTGACAGACATCTCCTCGGGAGGGACTGGTGCGCGGAGGGCCTCGGGGCGAAGTGCTTTGGCAACGGACCTCGGTGTCGAACTGTGGGGTGCCCAGCGGGTCTCAAAACGTATGGGTCCGGGAGATCCGCGGCCGTGGGAGGTAGCGAGGCCGTGGTCGGCAGTGCCGACGCAGACGGAGCCTTCTCTCCCCCTGTAGAGGTCCTGGTCCCGAGGCGGGGGAGCGGCGATTTGGTGATCTTGCCCCGCCGTTTGGACGCGGATCAACGCCTCCACAACAGACGCGAGTCGGTCTATGCGGCCGGCGAGGGCGTTGATGGCATTCGGCGGAGGTGGTTCGTCCGCGCCTCCGTTGAGGGGGAGGCGGTGGCTGGTGCTTGAATCGTCATGATGATCGCTCGCCATTGGATTGAGATCAGAATGTGAACTTTTGTTTTTATGGAATCAAGGAGTTCCCACAAACGGCGCCAGCTGGCGCGACCTGGATCACGCCAAGATGTTACCTTTCGTTGATCTGCTCATGGTGGCGATGGGTGGCTGAGATTGGATCTGGAGACTGTCGCTCCTGAAGCTTGTGGATCTCAATGGTTTGAGGTTGTGGTTGCCGAGTTACCTGCAAGGAAGTCCCGGGATGGTTGTACCACCGAGGACCCTCCGACGGTCAAGTTAGACGAGATCCGAGCAGAGTAACGGCTTAGTGGAGTAAAAATGGCTTACTTGGACCATCTGAAAAAGGGGTTTATATAGCGGTGGCAGCAGGCAGGGCAGATGCGAGAATCACGCCGGCCGTTACGCTCCCGACGTCACGCCCGCGTGATGAGCGGGATCTCCCATTAATGGCGAGACATGCTCGTTAATAGGGGATCATGATGGCGTGGAACGTGGGATGTGGCCGGCGGATATCTCGTGCATGGCGAGATTCCCGGGATGACGGTTGCGCCTGTGAGTGGTGCCGTTGGTCGGTCGATGAGACCGAGAAAGTTGACCTCGGCGGGAGAGCTCGCGGTCGAGCAGGAGAGCCGAGGTATCTTGGTTCTGCTCGAGCCCGGAGGCGAGCTGAGATGGCCGAGGAGGCTCGGGCCTGTGATAGCTCGGAGACGAGCTGTGAGGCCGAGGAGGCCAATTGTGCTGGGGGCTCGGAGACGAGCCATCGTTTGCTTGTAGGACGGGCACATGAGTTGTCTGGTCGGGCACTGTAGATCCTTTCTTGTGAGCCCTGTGACACGTCATCTGCCACGTGTCATGATCTGGGAGATCACCGATATCGAGCACCATCACTGTGCTTCCCATAAAATAAGTTGTTTCTATTCGTTAGACTGGAACAAGACGTTTATATCTTTTGAAAACTATAAATGATAGGCGCACAGACTGCTATATAAATCAAACTAACAATAATATACTATATTTTTACATGTGATGGACATGTATATATTTTGAGACTTATGTCAGTAAAGTTACCAAGTAAACACAAGACTAATTTAGATTACCGAGCAAGAGAGATATGAGACAAACATTTTGAATTTTCCTTGAAAATTTAAAAGAGGACAGTTGGACATATTGAGTTTGAGATACAATAATAAAGATGATTTTTTTTTTCTTTATCTAGGACACGCAAAACATAGCAAGTTCTTTTCTAAACTTCCTAAATCAGATATTTACCTTTTACCTCCAAAACTAATAAGATACATTATTTTACCTTCGATTTCCGTCAGAAAAAATCCCCGTTAACTTTAACTTTAATTTTTCTTCATAGATTTTAGCTTTACCATTTAATTGAGGACAAAAACTAAGACCGCGGAACCATTCCACCTTTTCATAGCTAAAGAAGGATGTTGAAAATACTCCTGATTCATGGCTGATTTTGAGAAAGATTCATGGCTGATTTTGAGAAAGATGCAGCAGAAAACTAAACCTTAATTTCAATTTCGGAAAGAAATTGCATATTTCCAAATAAAAAGAGAGAGATTGAAATATTTTAAAGAAAAACCTTATGTTATGTCGTTAAAGGTTGATGGAAATCGTAAAAAGAGTAAAATAATGTAGCTTATTAGTTTTGGGGGAAAAAAAGTAAATACTAAGGTTTTGGGATAGATAGTGATTTGCTATGTTTTAGGGACTACAAGTAAAAAAAACTTTTTGTTGTTGTTGTATATTAGTACTTTAGATTCTTAAATTTACTGAAATTTACATTTTAATTATGCTTTTCATTGTTGCGCTTGTAATCCATGAAGAACATTACAAAGTTACTATAGAGTTAGTTGTTGGAATAACCACTTAGGCATTGTCGTCGCTAAAAGACTGAAGCAAATAAACCTTAAACTTCAAATTCATCCAACGTTAGTTCATATAAGGAATGGACCCTTTCTTTAAAAAATATTGGGATAATTGCTGAATAATACCCCAATATTTTATCTACTTTGCATTTATATACCTTATTGATTTTTTCACTGCACTTATATACCATAAAGTACAAACCATTAATATTTTGCTCTCTTCAGTTGACCATAAAATCCGTCATTATTTAAAAAAAATCCATATGATTTATACCGTAGGGTATCTAAGTGTATCGAAAAAATCAATAAGGTATATAAATGTGAAATATGTGAAACATTTGGGAATTATTTAGCAATTAACCTAAAAATATTTAAACTTTTGCATTATTATAGAAGAGTGGATTGCACATACCACCCCTTACTTATATCCACTCCATCATTTTGTCGTCCCGCTTAGCTCATTTATTATCACATCATACCACTGAGTTGGTCAATAACTAGGTCAAACTTTATTTATAAGTCATATTTACATCAATTTTAGGAATATTATGCCAATACACCAGATGAAAGATGATAAAAAAAAACAAAGGATAAGATATTGAAGAAGGTATCTTATCCAATCAAGTATTTAGAGTTATAATAAGAAGCAAAGCCAAAAATTATATTAGATATAACCAAAGGCCGTGTTTGAGTGTGTTGTTTAGAGGGATGCTTACTTAGAGTGCTCATATAGTGGTATAGGTACGAGTTCAAAATTTGAGTTTATATCATGTATGGAATTTGTCAAGACTCCGACACCACATCTACATTGTAAAATATATAAACCGTGAACTCTTCATACGTGTGTCTGGTTATACCAGAGAAAAGAATGGGCTTATGAATTCCATGTCACCACGTGAGAGATGCCTGAGAATCGTCATCATATTCTTTCCGGTATTCAATTTATATGATACCCGATATATCGAATAATTTCTCGCAATCTGTATCCGCACAGGTTAATTACTGGGATTTTCTGATCGATGTGGGCCCCACATTGGGTATGGCCCCCATCCTAATGATCAGCTCTGGCCTCTGAATGTTTTGGGGAGGGAGCAAGGCGCCTCGTTGACCGGGTCCTCTTTGACCAAACCTTTTCCTGAGCTAGCATCAAGTATTTGTGGGGCCCACAAGGAAATTCCTTTGTGATTCGCGGAAATAGCAGGCTCTTTCTTGTTCACTTCCTCTATTACCCTTAGCTTGTCGTTTGTGGGTTTCTTGCATCCAAATACGACAAAACCCGCCCTGTGAGTGGGCCCGCTCCCTTACCCGTTACAGGGTTCAAGGATGCGGTTGGATTTCACTTAAATATCCTAAGGTACTGACGTTTTTCACTAAAACACCCAATGGATGGAGGTCAGAATCTTCCTCTGATGGTTTCCTCCGTCGATATTGCTGTCAACGGTGCTGAACGGTTGAGATTTGAGATGAAGATTGAGCGTGTGGATCTCAACGGGCTGTTGGTTGTTGTCGGCGCCGAGCTACCTGTAAGAGAAGTCCTGGGATTGGAAACCACCGTTGGACCCTCCGTCGATTAAGTAAATACCGAGAAATATTAGGGAAGAGTAGCGGTGTATTGGAATGAGTTCGAGATACCTGAGTCGTCTGGAAGAGGGGTTTATATAGCGGTCGCATGGAGAGAGCCGATGCGAGATTCTCGTCGTCCGTTACGCCCCTGCGTCGTGATCGCGTTGATAGCGGGATACGCCCATTAAAATCGAGATACGCTAGCGTGGGATGCGGGACGCAGAGTGTCGCGCTCGCTTCCCAAGATACGTAAGTACGACACGTGACAGAACCAACCATTCTACCTTTGACTGGGAATAATCTCTCCATAGTCACATTATGGCTGTCAAGGTGATATAAAAAACAGTAAAATAAAATCTAGCTAACACATATCTATCTTCCACAATAAATAAAATCAAGAAATGCATATAGCGGAAACGAATTAAGATCCAAATAAAAACAACATCTAAGTCACGTCCCATATGGGCTCACATCAATAAAAATATCACTATGGAAATAAATAAACTAAGAACCTCTAAACTAAACATCTAGCTCCTCATTATTCGGCTTGCTTTCTTACTCCTGATCTGCCTCCGATAATGTCAAAAGAACTGAGCCATGCAAAACCCAAATGCCAGTGCATCATAATATCAAAATAATAGTAATAACCAGGATATGATGATATGATTAAACAAGAATGTTAATAATAAACACAAGTATAAATAGTGAGCTATATGTATGTAATGTGTATCCTAAAATCTGTGCTTCTAGTTTATCTATTTTACAAGTCTTAAAATCAATTTATATAATTCTCATCGTAACTCAACAGTATATATCCCGTTCATACCCCCACTGTCACGATCCAAATGTGGCACGTGACCGGCACTTAAATCACGTGACATCTAAAGACGTCGACGCGGTTCAAGTAAACCGAAACTCGGAATCTAAATCCTTTTTGAAAATATTGAAGGTGAGTTTAAAATAGTCATCCGATGAAATCAATCTTAAAAATAACATTAAATTTTAATTAGGTGTATTGAAAAACATTTATGACGTTTTGAAAACTTGACATCACCTCCTTTGCGTTTTTATAAAAACCGAATACAACATAATAATAAAAAAATAGCATCCCAACGGAATCTAGTCTCCACATCCAAACGATGGAGCAACCAACAATCTAAATCAGAAATCGACTCCAAAGAGTACGACATCACCACACATATACTTTAAGTCTTGTTTCTAAGTCCATAATATACCACTGATAAGTTGATGGAGTTTCCACTAGATACAAGAATATATGAATCAGCAAGAGTGAGTATGATACAATAATAGCCCACTTACCAATCAATACTCGAAAAGAATGTAAGCCCAAACCGCTGATAATCCAAGCGGTAAGACCTGCAAGAAACTGTGGCACAACGGGGATGAGTTGCCAACTCAGTGAATAAAAGTACATCTAAAGGTAGAAATCGAAATGCATGACAATACGTAGTCCTATCATAATCTGTACCAATATACTATATGATATGCATATGTGCAATACTATCTCTCATGCAATCCCAAGTATAATATCTTCATGTCATATGAGTCAAAATCATGAATCTATATTTCGTGTCGGAATTCCTTTTTGTATATGAATGTCTGTACAAATATATATAAGTACTGTCCTCCGGATCAGTCCTGGTTGAATCCACTAATAATATCTAACGGTGTACCTCATGATAATCATCATATCAATATATATATATATATATATATATATATATATATGTCCAGCATCGGCATCGAAATCTGAAATCTCTCGTGTCCATCATCGACACGTAAATACAGATATTGTCGACACCAGCTCAATAGATGATCGCTAACCGATATCCTGGCTACGATCAGTATCCTCTGGATATCCGCCGTGCCCAATCGAACCCCGGTCAGTATCCCCTGGATATCTGCCATGCTCATTTCTATCTCCGGTCAGTATCCCCTGGATATCTGTCATGCTCATTTCTATTTCCGGAATCGAATTGTCTCGTTAGGCTCCCCGCCTATATTGCGGCTATCCTGCCCCTCGGTCTCGACCGGGTCCACCATGTATCCCACTGTATGCCCACCAACTCAGTCAGGATAGCTTGTAAATTCGTAACCGTATGACCCCCAACTCGGTTCGGAATGAAATCAGAAAACACAAATCTCATGGTGGACGTTTAACTCATAATATCAAAATATCAGATAAGGAATAAGAATATTTGCATAGATCATATTGATGATATATTATATATATACATATATAACAGTGTCCCATACCACCGATATATATCACCAGGAGTAAAATATCCAGAAAATCCATAAGAATCAAATACAATATCTATAGTACTAATATTCGTAATTTACAACAGGAATAAAGAAGACTACGTAATTATATTACATAAACATAGATTTCAATTCTACTGTGTCATGGCATTACTAATGATGTGTAGTGTAGCATATGCGTCTGTGCTCGTGTAACATGGCAATCATTAGTATTTGTGCAAGTGTTTTACGGTGTAATAACCTATTTATTTTAATACATATATAACAACACGGTTCTACAGTGACATGGCAGTACCAATGAGGTGTAGTGTAACATACATTCACGTGCTTGTGCAACATAGTACTCATTGGTAGTTGTGCAGTGTTCTATCAGAGTGTGCGTAACGCAGAAACGTATAATATGGATAATATAATGCAAACATGTAAAGTAATTTAAACGTAACTATTGTAATTACTTGCTATGAGCTATACCATTATCTTTAGAAATGATCGAAACGTTAAGTTTGAAATAAGGAAGCTGTCCTAGTTTTAAAATAGGTATCCGTGTTAGAAACTGGCACGCATCCTGGTATTTTATTTAAAAGACAAATAAATCGTAGTTTTTAAAAGAATATAGCTCACACAAGTATTACATCCTAAAACAGAATATAACTTAATTCTACGAGTTAAAGGATAAATTGGCCGTTATTCGGCATACAAAGTTCATCATTTCCAATACGTATAAATCCTTGTATTATATCTCATCATATCACTGTATATGTATCATCTCAAGTCTAGCGTGATCCCTCATACAAATCATCAAACCATATCCATATCGTATCACTGTATCTATATCATCATAAGTATGGCATGATCCCTCTTACAAATCCACCCAACCATATCCATATCGTATCACTGTATCTCATCTATAACTATGCATGAAACTGTATGAAATTGAAGGACATACTAGATGCGATACTATATAAATATCTTGAATAAATACTAAACCAACTAGTTGTCACAATACTATTTGTAAGGTTGAGGGGGGTGCTATACGCCATCCACCCGACTTCCCCAGTAGATGTAAATCTACTCACCAACTTAAAAGCTCGCTGAATCCACGCTGCTACATCGCCAAACCCGTCTCGGAATTCTCGAATCGTACCTATATTCATATTTAAATCGCATAGAAGTAAATATCATATCGAAAACCAAAACAACAAGCTAAACGCTCGTAGGTCAGAACCTACAGCACACTTAACCCAAAAACGACAACATAATTCTGTCGTTAACGTATAAACGTCAACGGTTCAGCTGCAACATCAAAATACGAAAACTCCGTATCGTAAATATCTGAAATTTGATAAAACCATTTCTAAATCGTTCCCAGATTTTACCGTGTACATATTTAAACAACACAAACAATACAGAGACTTGTAAAATACCAACTCAAAGCCACACCAGAAAAACCAACACCAAAATTCTCACAGGGGGCCGGCGTCGCCGGATTTCAAGGGTACCTCGCCGGATCTTGTATGGAGTTTGGGGATCAGGTTTTAAGTGAGGGCTTCTAATTGGCTCATTATACTCTAGGTCTTGCCAGTTTTTCTATTGATTTTACTTATTAGTTACAGATTTATTTACAGCGAATTAGATAACACAAAAACCTAGTTTGTGATACTGCACAACTAAACATGCTATGTGATGATATAGTGAGTTACAGAACTTAAGTTAATCTGATCTAACCCTTCCCTGGTCATGACAATACTCATGGTATGATATATCTGTGTCGTATCTAAGAATCTTATCTCCAAAACTGATATTTGCTTCCAGATTTCTTATACTACTAAACTAAAACAATTAAACAATACCAAACACACTTATATATCTATATAGAACTACCCTAAAAACCACAATGTCCAACTCCACCAGAAATCCGGCGAGATCGGAAATTTCCTTCGTGTCGCCGGCCAAAATCCGATCACTTAGGTTCGTATTCTTATGTCTTATTCTAGGTCTAGTTTATAAGATGATGTAATTGTTTGATTACTTTAGTTATCATCTAAACTATAGCAGATTCATAAATAGAGTCTAATCTATCAAAATACGATATATACCGATATCACACAAAAACAGTATTGAATTAAGAACTGTATGGTTGAACTTATACCTATTGAATGATTCACAAGAGAACACCAGCTCAAGGATGGTATGTGAAAACATTTATGGTTTGTAGTATCACAAGTTTGGAGAATTTCACACTTGAAGAAGGAATTCATTGCTCTTTTTCTCTTGGTAGGAACACTTAGAATATTTTTGGTTTTGGGGCTGAAGAATGTATTATTTCAGTTGGGATTTCTAAAGAATTTCTGAGTATCATAGGTAAATAGGTGAGGCGGCATGTAGAGCAAGCATGAGGTGCATGTTAAGAGGTGGAGGTGGCATGAGAGGAAGGAGGAGATGTGAGCATGAAAGGGGTGGTATTTCCATGCAAGAAGGAGGTGTCTTCATGATGATATGATACACCAAAGGTTCAAGTTAACCTTAACCAAGTCCTACCCCTTTTTACACATAAACCCTCATCAATTCCATATTTCCACAATTATCCACTCTTTTCACAAAACCCCTCATCATCTATGTTATAATATAAACACTCTTTTTCTTAAAATGAAGCTAAATTATTCACTAAAACCCTTGAAATTTACTAAAGTTATAAACTAAATTTAAATTTTTATTTGTTTCATATACTACTTATGAAAATGTCCTATTTGGTTTTAATAACTTTTTAAATTAACATTTTATTATTTAATTAATTAAATTTATTTATTTTCTAAAATTTTCAAAATGTTACACCCACGGGACCACGACACAATATATCCCGTTCATACCCCAACGGGACCATGGCACAATAAACAATGATTATTCCGTTCACGCCCGGAATCACGGCAAACAATAATAATATTCTCTTGAGTTACGTTTTGGTTACATTCTTGATTTCCCTTTTTCCCCCAGGTTTCGTGTTCAAGTCAGGTATCAATAGAGTGTCTACCTAATACCAACACGGGAACAATTAGGTACATGTTATGTCTATCTAAACAACATGTCACGTCTATCAGGATAACAAGTAAAGATTGTCAGCACTAGCGGATGATCCAAGTAACAAGTCTAGTAATGTGTCGTGAACATGTCATGCAATATATATTAACCAAAATAGATACCAGATGTGGAACTGTAACCAATATCTAGACACGGTAAACACAACTAATATCAGGATGCATATGTATATATCTGTAATAACCGTTATATGTCCATTACCATGTATATTGCAATCTAGATAAAAATACTGAACTTATATTGTAGTATGATAATATTGTGATGATCCAGCATGCAACTATATAAACCATTATCGGCACGGATACAGACGGATACTATAAAAATGTAAATCGCGACTATTTGCTGAATATTAAGACGTATGTACTATAGTCAAGCATATAAATATCGATATAATCAAAATAGCATGTTGCAAGTTTAGAACTTGCCTGTTTGAATCTCGCGTCGAGATACAGATGTCATGTTCCAACGCCGAAATAAAGTCAAGACGGAAAACTTACGCACGCAGGACTTGATCTGGCTGAGCAGCTGCGTGACGTGGTGATTGGGCTAGACGACGACGTGACTGGGTCGTCTGGATCGTCGGCTGTTAGTTATATGTATGCCCTAGAGGCCATTATTGTACATATGATGTATATTATAGTGGATACTTAGACATATATAGAGAGGACTTTCTTGCTCGATATGATAGTGTGCTATCTGGTTGCTCTTTGTCTTAACATGTTGACTTGTATTGTGATACTGTCTTACTCTCACATGTTGATGAAGCCCTTAGGATGTTTACTTAATTACCGGGACTATGATGGAGATCATACTAGTGGGGCCAGGGTAGTCCACAAGTACATCCTATAATTGTTCCTAGTCGAGGGTGTATCGAGACAGGGTATCGATACTCCAGAGTAGACTAGCGTATACGCTTCTTGATCCCACATCCATTGGTGTTTGACATCAAAGGAGGTATACGGGTGCTCTATAGAGACTGGGTACATTGAACGAACTCGCCGAGAACTCCTAGTTAGTATTATACCTATCGTCAGATAGCAGTTCTCCAGTGACACTGGTACAGGTTAGTCTGTAGACCCGAGATCGTCATAGAGTCTTGTGTGATTCCCACTGTGTTTTGATTTCCACCTTACCACGTTCAAGATAACGTGCAAAACGGTGGCTTTTGGGTACAGTCCCGAATCACATGGAGGCAATGAGCGATATGAGAGATTTCGTCTTTCCCGGTATAGAGAGTTGATGTTGCGCTGTGCTCGATTGGCTATAACAGGAAGTCCCTGGCCAGGGTTGCTTTAGAGATATACTGGTAAGTGTTATCAGTAGTTTCTCGACCCGTTATGAGCCTTATATCGGCACGAATTATCGGTTACTGGGGTCTGACGTTTACCACCTCTAGACTGGATATGCAACATATCAGACGAAGAGACCGGACTGTACGGTAGTGTTACTGACAGGCTTTGCAGGAGTGTGTACAGGCTTGCTTGTTGATCTTCTGATCGCTCAATACCCGGGTGGCTGTTACGTTTAGCTGACCGCTTGCATCTTGTGGGTGTTTGATATGATCATCACCTACTGCCGGCGTATTGACGAGTCTTAGAGTCCTACACAGAGGTTTCCTAGCTCAGGCAAAATGGAGTAGGAGCACATATGTGATATGTGCGGGACTGAGATTAATACATGTATGTGATACCGTATTTCATTCTCATGATATGTGATATCGGTCGGTTATATGTGACATAGCCGGGTCATCGGATCAAGTGTTGATTCGATGAAATGATACATTTTATATTAGTCGGTTATATGTGATATATCCGGATTATCGGATCAAGTGTTGATTCGATAATTTAATGTATAATTATATATATATTTAATACATTAAATTACATTAACTAATATATGCTCACTTAAGTATTTATATTTCTCAGTTTTGATACACTTAACATATATGTGATATATGTTTATTGTATTGTTTTCTGTTGTTGCATAAATAATATATATGTGATATATATTATTGTGACATAGTAGGTTATATATGCAACATGGGTATATGAGAATCACACCATGGTTTTATATTATGGTTGGATTTATATTTATTTTGGTAATTCAAAATTGTGGATATTTGATGAGATATTTTCTCATGGTTGACCAGTCCACTCTCTTGATATTTTCCAAGATATTTATTAACCTAACCCAAATAACAAACACGGTCTATTCTCTACAATGGTTAGCCATGAGATGTACTCACCATGGTTGCATTTCTAACCTCACACCCTCTCTCATTTTTTATTTGCTTCATCTTCTTCAAGCTTGAGCTCAAGTGAGAAGCTTTCAAGGTTTTTGATAAAGAGAGAAAAATAGTGAGAAACTAAATTCTAAAGTGAGCAAAATTCCTACTTCATCCTCCTCCTCTATACAAGCCATATAGTTTAGGGTGTTAGCTTCACTAGTTTCATACAAGTGAAGAGATAGCTAGGGTTTGTGTTTTCTCAAAGTAGATCATCTTGGATTTGGAAGACTTCAAGCAAGAATGGATCATTCACCTTGTGGAGCCTCTCAAGAGTCCAGGACTTGGATCGCAGCGAAGGAACTTCAACTCGGAGCTTTAGAAGCGAAGGACCGGTTTACAAAGATTGTATTCCGCAAACACTTAGATGTAAAGTTGTTTACATATAGTTTCGTCTAAATCTTTAGTTAAGATTCTAGTGTTAGGGTTAACAAGCATGGCAATTTTTTGAAAATGGCATGGACGATGCCCCCCGAAACCTTGCTGTTGTGCTTAGTAAGCCTACAATGGTATCAGAGCCAAGCTAGAGATTTAGACGGATTGTATAGGATTACGAAACCGAAACAGCTCCAAAACTTGACGCATCAAAACCAAGTTTCTGTCGATTTTTATATGAGCTCTAAAAATTTTTCAAATAAGTGCAGAATGTTGTATGGGACAATATATGAACACAGAAGAAGTTTGAACCCAAATGGCCGGATTTTGACCGAGCACTAGCCCTAAAAATCCGAGCAGGCCAGCCCCAAGAGGAATTCTGGGTTCAAATTTTTTTTGTGTTTTGGTCTCTGGGTTTTGGTGTTTCAGGTGTTGTTTGTTTTTGCTAAATTTGCATGAGATGTTTATTTACTATAAATGCAACTCGGAGTGTTTCGTAGTCGTAATTCTAGCAGTATTTCGGGTTATTTAGACAGTGTTAAAAAGTTCGAACGGATATCAGATACCCACTTTAACCCTCGCTGGAAATTTATTCAAGAGTCGGATTTTTTCAAAGATTGAAACATTCAAAAATCGTGCAAGTGATTCGATGAACCCTCTAGAAGAACAAAACCTTAACTCGATTCTGTGACCGTCAGAACCGCCACTGAACCTTAGGGTTTGTGTTAGTTCAGCGGTGCCACAGGTGAGGCATTGGTTGGCCCTTCTACGGCTGGTTCATTGGCACTGTGGCATGTGATGGATTCTTTTAAACTACGCTCAAGTGTTGAGCTTTTTGGGTAACTGTGGGTGTCTGTTGATTCGATCGGAATATTTAACATCGTCTAGCTTTTTCTAGAATGTGATACGATATGTGGAATTCATACAGTTAGGCATGAAATGCGAAGTATGTGATATTTTGAATTTATGATGTCTAAGGTGATTGTGGATTCCAAATGTTGTAGTTTTACATTTTCTTTTCTGCAACCGTAAATGTAATATGTGGTGTATCGCCTGTTTCGTTGCTATACATCAACGACAATTGGGATACGCATATTTACTTACGTTGATGACATATGATGTTATGTGTTGCTGTGATATGTTATATTGGATCGTCGTGTTCTGAATAGCCGGGAGGGGGGGTTATGTGACATGAGAGTTTTTTATTTTTCATTCATGTAAAATTCATTGTATGTAATATTCTTTTATTGGAGCACTTCCGGGTTGAGGATGATGTCACCATTATTGTATATTATTTACTTTTCCGCATTAGGATAGACCCAAGGTGGAGAACACAAGTAACCGGGTTCTAGAGTCCAGTGGGAGACCATCTCAAGGAGTCGAGTCCGGGTCTCCTAACTCTAGAATTGGTAGGGTTGTTTTCCGCTCTCGTAGGGGTCTAGGGATGTGGGTTTGGCTATTCACCGCGACCGTGAAATCCGTATTTTCTATTGTTGGCTAAATACAAAATACGGACCTCCTAACATATCCAATATTTCATATGTTATCTTCTGCTGCTCTGTGATGTGATTGTTAGTTATATGTATGCCCTAGAGGCCATTACTGTACATACGATGTATATTGTAATGGATGCTTGGACATATATAGGGAGGACTTTCTTGTTCGACATGATAGTATGCTATCTGGTTGTACTTTATCTTAACATGTATTTTGATTGTCTCTATATTACATGTTGATAAAGCCCTTAGGATATGTACTCGACAACTGGGACTATGATGAGATCATACTAGTGGGGCCACGGTAGTCGACGAGTACATCCTATAACTGTTCCTAGTCGAGGGTGTATCGAGACAGGGCATCGATACACCTGAGTAGACTAGCGTATACGCATCTTGACCCATATGATGGGCGATGGATGATCCCATATCCATCGGTGTTTGACATCAAGGATGGTGTACGGGTGCTCAGTGGAGACTGGGTACTCTGGACGGACTCGCCGAGAACTCCCAGATGGTATTATACATCACGTCAGATGGCAGTTCTCCGGTGACACTGGTACAGAGTAGTCTGTTGACCCGAGATTGTCATAGAGTCTTGTGTGATTCCACTGTGCTTTGATTTCCATCATACCACGTCCAAGATGGCGTGCAAAAATGTGGCTTTTGGGTACAGTCCCGAATCACATGGAGGCAATGAGCGATAGGAGGGGATTCGTCTCTCCCGGTATAGGGAGTTGATGTTGTGCCGTGTTCGATTGGCTATAACCGGAAATCCCTGGCCAGGGTTGCTGAGATTTACTGGTAAGTGTTATCAGTAGTTTCTTGAACTGTTATAGACCTCATATCGACATGACTTATCAAGCTACTGGGGTCTGACGTTTACCACCCCTAGGCGAGATATGCGACATATCAGACAACGAGACCAGACTGTACGGGAGTGTTACTGATTGGATTCACAGGAGAATGTACAGGCTTGCTTGTTGATCTTCTGAGTGCTCAATACTTGGGTGGCTGTTACGTTTAGCTGACCGCTTGCAGCTTGTTGGTGTTTGATATGATCATCACCTACTGCCGGCGTATTGACGATTCTTTAGAGTCCTACACAGAGATTTCTTGGCTCAAGCAAAACGGAGTAGGGGCACATATGTGATATGTGCGGGACCGAGGATAATGCGATATGAGATACCGTATTCTATTCTCGCGATATTTGATATCAGCCGGGTCATCGGATCAAATGTTGATTCGATGAATCGGTACGGATAAATATTAGTCGGTTATATGCGATATAGCCGGATTGTCGGATCAAGTGTTGATTCGATAATTTAATGTATAATAATATATATGATATATTAAATTACATTAACTAATATTGGCTCACTAAAAGATTCTTTTTCTCACTCGGGTAATACATTGATATATTTGCGATATATGTTAAATGTGTTATTTATTTTGTTACGATAAATATTATATATGTGATATATAATATTGTAACATGATATGATAACTAATGCAACATGTTTAGTGGAGTTTAAACATGATTAGGTTTTGGATTAGGGTTAAGACTTCTAGTTGATTCTAGAAGGTTTCTTTTTGTTTTGTGCAAGATATTTTGTAATGACTCATCCTTTAACCCAACCCAAACCCTAACCCTAGTTAATTCTCTACAAAGATTTAGTCAACCATGGTTGCATTATTGATCATATTTATTCTTTCATTATTCATCACAAAAGGTTTGATATTCTTTTTTATTCATTCTTCTTCTTCCTCCTCCTTTGCAAAGCTTTCTTGCTTTGATATTTGTGATGAAAGTGAGTGAGAAATAGAAAACAAATGAGAGCAAAAATCCTACTTCATCATCCTCATCTATCCTTGCCATTTAGATGAGGGTGTTCACTTCATATTATGATTGTTAGCTTGTGTTAACGAAACTTCAAGGTAGATCATCTTTGTATCGAAGATTGGAAGCAAGACTGCATCTTTCTCTTTGTGGAACCTCTCGAGAGTCCGGAACACGATGATCACAGCGAAGGGACTTCAACACGGAGCTTTAGAAGTGAAGGACCGGATCTACAAAGGTTGTAATCCTTCTCACTTAGTGTTAAAGTGTTTAACATGCTTGTTTTCGCCTAAACCCTAGTTTAAAGATCCGGCTTTGGGTTGTTCGGCACGGCTAAAATTTTAATTGGGCATGGTTGATGCCTCATAGACCCTTGTATGCATGCCTAGCAACCTTACAGTGGTATCAGAGACAAGCTAGAGCTTTAGGCGAAGTCTAAACGAAGTTTAAAGTCCGATCGAACCCGGAAACCCCGATGTTTACCCTTCTCTGTACATTTTCCAAAACTGTGATTTTTTATGAATTAAAAATGCTCAGAAAATTAATCAGGAAAGACTAAGAATTACTGTGAAGTACGGACTTTTAATTCGCTGATTTGACCGCGGAACCGTGGCCAAACCAAGGGTTTGGCAGCGGTTACGCGGCCAAAATTTCGAATTAGTCCCTGGAATATCTTGTATTTATTCTTAGGTCCTTTCTTGGCAATTTTTTCTGGGAATTTTTTAATTCCACTCAAGTGTTGATTTTTCTTGGGTTGTATTGGGGACTCGTTGATTCGATCGGATAATTTAACTTTGTTTAGTTTTTCCGGATAATTTTAGAAACTGTTAAAAAGTTCGAACGGATATCAATAACTCACTTTTTCCCCAGTCGGAAATTTTTCCAAAAGTTGGATTTTTTCTCGAGTTTAAGAACGTTCTAAGTCGTGCAAGTAACGCGGTGGACCCTCTAGAAGACAACAAACCTTAACTCGATTATGTGATGTCTTGAACTGCCTCTAAACCTTAGGGTTTGGGGCAGTACGGCGTGCCACATGTGAGGCGTTGGCTTGACCCTTCTACGGCTGGACCATTGGTACTGTGGCATGTGATGGATGTTTTTAAACTGATTTCAAGTGTTGAGATATATCGGGGAAATCTTGGGCGTTTGATTATTCGATCGGAAAGTTTAACATTGTCTATTTATCTTGAATGTGATACAATAATTGGAATCCACAGGTAGTTATGAGATAACTAATTTGAATGTTATAAATCTAGCACTTCAGTCTCAAATGATCGGTTGCCATGGAATTTTGATGTGATCAAAAGTCCGTCGCAATCACGTAGCGTACGCGGATACTCGCCGGGTAAACTTAATAGACAGCCACGCCCCATAGCCCCGACCAAGTGACTGTAGGAGAACCCCGTCGCCAAAAGCATCCGTTCGGGTGCTCGCGGCAGCGGTGTTCCGCCTTAGTGCATTTCGTCGACGGCAACGGGGGTGCGGCCGTCTACTAAAGTTTGCGACGAGCATTCGATCAAAATGTCGGGAATCTTGTTGAATTGCCCAACTTGATATTGAAAAGTGTTTTCGATAATGAGACTAAAATGCGGGGTTTATAATTGTTAGGCATGCGATGTCTAAGGAATTCATTTGGTTAGGCATGCGATGTCTAAGAAGGTTGCGGATTCCAACTGTTGTAGTTTTACACTTTCTTTTCTGTGACCGTAAGCGTAGTATGTGGTGTATCGCCGGTTTCGTTGCTATACATCAACGACAATCGGGATACGCATACTTGCTTACGTTGATGATATGAGATATTATGTGTTGCTGTGATATGTTATATTGGATCGTCGCGTTTTGAATAGCCGGGGGTTTTATGTGAGATGAGAGTTTTTCTTTTTCATTCATGTAAAATTCATTTGTATGTAATATTCTTTTATTGGGGCACTTCCGGGCTGAGGATGATGTCGCTATTGTATATTATTTACTTTTCCGCATTAGGTAGACCCAAGGCGGGGAGTACAAGTAACCGGGTTTTGGGGTCCAGTGGGAGACCATCTCGAGGAGTCGAGACCGGGTCTCCTAACCCTAGAATTGGCAGTGTTGCTTGCCGCTCTCGTAGGGGTCTAGGGATGTGGGTTTGGCTATTCATCGCGACCGTGGAATCCGTGTGTTATACAGGCTCGGATTGAAAACACGGACGTCCTAGTATATCCAATATTTCATATATGTTCTTCTGCTGCAATGTTCTGTGATGAGATCATATTACTGCCTGAGACGAATGTTTATATTATATATATGAGATATATGTTATATTGCAGATTTCGTTTCAAATGTGATGCTTGTGAAGCATAATAAAATGGGACTTCATTAATAAGATTAATGAAATAAAAGAAACCTAAACATGTTGTAGAAACCTGTCTCAAAAACTGGTAGCTCTAGTTCTTGCTTTGCATAGCGGTGTTCCTTGTAGAACATCCAGCACCTTATTCGATAAGGAAAGAGCCGGGATCCCTTCACCGGGAGTGACCTCAGTGAAACTAGCAGATGCTACAAACTCGGTTTATCTTTTGATTGCTTCTATAGTTCTTTCTTTGCAAAGTGGTATTTGTGAAATATCCTGCACCTTATTCGATGAGGAAAGGGCCGACGATCCCTTCACCGGGAGTGACCCCTGTAGCAAAACTAGAAAAGCCTCAAAAACACTCCATTTAAAATCACTCGATTCTACAACGATATCAAGTTCATTACGTAAAAGGTTTTCTTAAAAACCTGTCGTAGCCCTCCGTCATTTCAGATAGGTACTAGTTAGTATTCGTGCTACATTTGTTGACTATGTTAAGGCGTAGTGTGCGGTAGCTGATTAGTTCTTATTTGTATAAGCATATGATGCGATTGGATTAGGGTAGTCGTGCGACTTTGTTGACTATGTTAAGGGTCGTGCGGGTGGATTAATTCAATCGGGAAATGATGGGTTGAACTTGACTAGCACTTATGATTTGTTGACTATGTTAAGGTCATATAGCTGCTAGGGGTAAAATATTATTGGGAATTTCAAGTGTTGAAATTTGCAATGAGATTGCATACCTTCTATGAGATAGTTGGATCCCGATACCCGCTGCGAGTAAGAGTTACTCCTGGGAGAGTTTTACACATTACAATTAGCCGATCAAGTAGGTGTCTAGAAAGGTGTTAACGGGGTTACGCCCCTGGGAAAATGAGGTTTACTTTAATTAGGTTCGTGCGAAAGCACGGGGGACCTCCCTCAAAGTACCGACACTGGCCTGGCTGAAAGATTGGCGAACTTGTAGTATGTAATTAATCCCGGCTAGTCTTTCCTTTTAGGGTTTGAAGGAAGATTTGATTAAAACAGTGGGAGACATCCTGATTAGATATATTAGATAACCAATCTAATCTTGCAAGAGCATACGCTGAGTGTTTTCTTCTCTCTCTCTCCAGGTAGCGACCATATCACGTCTTAATCAAGATAATAATACGGATATATTGACCGAACCCGCTTGTTATACTGAGCTGGGGAACGTTGGTCCCGCTCCAACTTATAATTGTTATAAGACAGAGCAGGAAATTGGGGAATACCAGATTTCCCGTGCCGCCCAAACGAAGAAAGTACATGCTGATGCATCATCTTCGGGTGTGTTCATTACATAGAACTGTTTCTCAGTATCCTTTACGTCCTGGGTATGAGATACCGGATCAGGATCCCGCATATGTAATCTGTTACATGGGCTACAGATAGGTAGAGAACTGAGAACGGGTGATAAGTTTCATGAGACAGAAAACGGTGCAAGTGTTGCAGCCAAGTCTGTTGGTCACTATCACCCTATATTACCAGAATACATTGATTCTGAACAAATGCTATTAGATACCGAACCTGATATACAACATCATATCACTCTCTTTATTAGTAAAGAAAGGATATAATTTTGTATTGTTGGATAATGTTTTGAACATTTCCTATATCAAGAGTTGATCGGTTCAGCCACGTTATCTAAAAGCATTGACGTTCTAAATCAAATTACAGTTCTTAGTATACGGAACACACACAAGAGGAAGAGTTCAGAAATGAACGAATCCTTCTTGAGGCATTGTAGACTAGGTCATATCAATGCGACCCGACTAGCTGAAGTTACATTAAGATGCATATTTAAATTTGTTTGAATTTACATCTTGTGAAACTTGCCGGTCATGTCACAAAGATAAGATGACCATAGCTCTGTTTATTGGAAACAGAGAAAGAGTTAGTGAACTCTTGGGATTGATACATGCTGATGTATGAAAGTCTCATGTCTACACATGCCAAGACCGATCCTTTGTACTTCATTACATTCTCTGATGATCTCTCAAGATTCAGACATATGTTCCTGTTGAAACACAAGTCCGAAACTTTTGAGATATTCACAGAATATAAGTTAGAAGTAGGGAACCAAAAACGGGTATAAGTATTATGTCCTTTGATGAGATCAAGGAGGAGAATACTTGATCATGGAATTCCTGGATTATTCTAAAGGAGAATGAGATTCTCTCTCAGCATTACTCCTCCGTATACACCATAGCACGATGGTATATCGGGGTGGAGCAATAGCGCCCTATATGACATGGTGTGCTCTATGATGAGTACTACTGAGTTTAAATCAAATCAGTTTCCTACCACTTCATATGTGATATGGAATGGGAAGAGCCCATATCTTAAGTATGTTAAGATTTGGGGTTGTCCGGCCTATGTCTAAAAGCAAAATCCGGACAAGCTCGAGGCAAGGTCTGTTATGTAGAACTGGAAATGTTCCAGCTATACAAACTACAGCTGATGATTTGGTAGAACCAAAGGATTCAATAGTTTCTAACGAACCTCAGCCTCTCCGCCGATCTAGTAGGGTTCCTCACCCACCTGAGAGTTACTTCAGTTTCTCTATGACAGTGGGAGCGAGGATTGCATCATGAGATGGTGACCCAACTTATTTCGAGCTGGCCATCAGGAGTGGGACTCTGTAAGAATGGCTGGATGCTTAGCGATCTGAGATAGAATCCTTATACACCAACAAAGTATGGACTTTGATTGCTCTATCTGAAGGGTTAAATCTCCATCTGGAGCAAGTATATCTTGAGAAGATTACTAGGTGTACATGGAAAAGTTGAGACTTTCAAAGCTATGCTTAAGTCCATCCAGATCCTACTTGCCACGGCTACATACCATGACTACGATATCTGGTGGTTGGGTGTCATGACTGCTTTTCTAAATGTTGATTTGGAAGAGAGAGTCTGTAAGTACACAGTCAGAGGGCTTCGTAGACAGTGGGAGTAGCGGAAACGCGTGCAAGATGCTTTATAGGATAAAGCAGGCATCGCGGAGTTGGAACATCTGTTTTGATGTGGTAGTTAAAGAGTTTGACTTCATCAAAATGGTAGATGAACCTTATATATACAAAAAGGTAGTAGAGAGTATGGTGGTGATCCTCGTAGTGTACGTGGATGACATACTCTTGATAGGGAAGGAGTTTCCTATGCTACGCTCGGTCAATCTCCGATTATCATAAGGATTCTCCATATAGGATCAAAGTGATACCTCCTAAATCCTGGGTTTTTGGATCTATGAGATAGATCTAATTGGATGTTAGGATTCTCACTAGTTGTAGTAAGATAGTATCAATCGATCCTGGGGAGAATCACTGGAAAGGTTCTAGGGTGATAAGGACGACTGAATGTCAGTCGCAGGCATTGTCTTTACCCTCAGTGGAGGGACGGTATGTGGGAAGAGTTCCAAGCTAGATACCGTGACATACTAGACGATTAAAGGCAAGATACATCGTTACCAAGGATGCTACCAAAGAGGCAGTCTGGATATATATAAGTTCATGAGATGAACTTCGTTCCTACCATTGTGTGACAATGGAGTTGTGGTTTATGCCAATGAACTACCGTCCTATCAGAAATCCAGATATAATTCTCAGGCAGTATCACCTGATCATGGAGATGGTTGATCTCCAGAGAGATCGAGGTTAGGAGAGCAGACACAGAGGACGACAGCGCGGATCCACTCACAAAGGCCCTTTTTTCCAGTAGAGACTTTTATGGGATGGTTGAGTATGAGATACTTCAACCGCAGCTAATTGTTGGGTATGTGATACCACAACAGATGGCCCTAGTGCATGTGGGAGATTGCTAGTTATATGTATGCCCTAGAGGCCATTACTGTATATACGATGTATATTGTAATGGATGCTTGGACATATATAGGGAGGACTTTCTTGCTCGACATGATAGCATGCTATCTGGTTGTACTTTATCTTAACATGTATTCTGATTGTCTCTATATTACAAGTTGATAAAGCCCTTAGGATATGTACTCGACAACTGGGACTATGATGAAATCATACTAGTGGGGCCACGGTAGTCGACGAGTACATCCTATAACTGTTCCTAGTCGAGGGTGTATCGAGACAGGGCATCGATACACTAGAGTAGACTAGCGTATACGCATCTTGACCCATATGATGGGCGATGGATGATTCCATATCCATCGGTGTTTGACATCAAGGATGGTGTACGGGTGCTCAGTGGAGACTGGGTACTCTGGACGGACTCGCCGAGAACTCCCAGATGGTATTATACATCACGTCAGATGGCAGTTCTCCGGTGACACTGGTACAGAGTAGTTTGTTGACCCGAGATCATCATAGAGTCTTGTGTGATTCCCACTGTGCTTTGATTTCCATCATACCACGTCCAAGAGGGCGTGCAAAAATGTGGCTTTTGGGTACAGTCCCGAATCACATGGAGGCAATGAGCGATAGGAGGGGATTCGTCTCTCCCGGTATAGGGAGTTGATGTTGTGTTGTGTTCGATTGGCTATAACCGGAAATCTCTGGCCAGGGTTGCTGAGATTTACTGGTAAGTGTTATCAGTAGTTTCTCGAACTGTTATAGACCTCATATCTACACGACTTATCAAGCTACTGGGGTCTGACGTTTACCACCCCTAGGCGAGTTATGCGACATATCAGACGACGAGACCGGACTGTACGGGAGTGTTACTGATTGGATTCACAGGAGAATGTACAGGCTTGCTTGTTGATCTTCTGAGCGCTCAATACCTGGGTGGCTGTTACGTTTAGCTGACCGCTTGCAGCTTGTGGGTGTTTGATATGATCATCACCTACTGCCGGCGTATTGACGATTCTTTAGAGTCCTACACAGAGATTTCTTGGCTCAAGCAAAACGGAGTAGAGGCACATATGTGATATGTGCGGGATCGAGGATAATGTGATATGAGATACCGTATTCTATTCTCACGATATTTGATATCAGCCGGGTCATCGGATCAAATGTTGATTCGATGAATCGGTACGGATAAATATTAGTCGATTATATGCGATATAGCCGGATTGTCGGATCAAGTGTTGATTCGATAATTTAATGTATAATAATATATATGATATATTAAATTACATTAACTAATATTAGCTCACTAAAAGATTCTTTTTCTCACTCGGGTAATACATTGATATATATGCGATATATGTTAAATGTGTTATTTTATTTTGTTACGATAAATATTATATATGTGATATATAATATTGTAACATGATATGATAACTAATGCAACATGTTTAGTGGAGTTTAAACATGATTAGGTTTTGGATTAGGGTTAAGACTTCTAGTTGATTCTAGAAGGTTTCTTTTTGTTTTGTGCAAGATATTTTGTAATGACTCATGCTTTAACCCAACCCAAACCCTAACCCTACTTAATTCTCTACAAAGGTTTAGTCAACCATGGTTGCATTATTGATCATCTTTATCCTTTCATTATTCATCACAAAAGGTTTGATATTCTTTTTTATTCATTCTTCTTCTTCCTCCTCCTTTGCAAAGCTTTCTTGCTTTGATATTTGTGATGAAAGTGAGTGAGAAATAGAAAACAAATGAGAGCAAAAATCCTACTTCATCATCCTCATCTATCCTTGCCATTTAGATGAGGGTGTTCACTTCATATTATGAGTGTTAGCTTGTGTTAACGAAACTTCAAGGTAGATCATCTTTGTATCGAAGATCGGAAGCAAGACTGCATCTTTCTCTTCGTGGAACCTCTCGAGAGTCCGGAACACGATGATCGCAGCGAAGGGACTTCAACACGGAGCTTTAGAAGTGAAGGACCGGATCTACAAAGGTTGTAATCCCTCTCACTTAGTGTTAAAGTGTTTAACATGCTTGTTTTCGCCTAAACCCTAGTTTAAAGATCCGGCTTTGGGTTGTTCGGCACGGCTAAAATTTTAATTGGGCATGGTTGATGCCTCGTAGACCCTTGTATGCGTGCCTAGCAACCCTACAGTGATCACTGTTGATGTTGAGACGAATGGCTATTATATATATGATATATAATAAACGTTGTTTATGTTTTACACTCGCACTAGTCCCGCCCCGGTATGCCGTTAGTTAAGTAACCTAACGGTGCATAACGGGACACTGTGGCGAATGCGGATGACATAAGCGTACGTTGTATTTTCGTTTCTTCTGTGATACTTAGGAAGCAAAAATGATGGGAATTCATTAATGAGATTAATGAAAGAAAAGAAATCTAAAAGATGTTGAATTTTCAAAAAGGGTAGCTCTAGTTTTTGCTTTGCATAGCGGTATTCCTTGTAGAATATCCAGCACCTTATTCGATAAGGAAAGAGCCGAGATCCCTTTACCGGGAGTGACATCTTTAGCGAAACTAGCAGATACTACAAACTCACTCGGTTTAGTTTTTGATTGCTTCTATAGTTCTTGCTTTGCATAGTGGTATTTGTGAAATATCCTGCACCTTATTCGATAAGGAAAGAGCCGAGATCCCTTCACCGGTAGTGACCTCTTTAGCAGAACTAGTAAAAGCCTCAAATACACTCCTTTTCAAAAATCACTTGTTTCTACAACGATATCAAGTTCATTACGCTCATGGTTTTCTTAAAAACTTGCGTAGCCCTCTGTCTTTTCAGATAAAGACTATTTAGTATTCGTGTTGCGTTTGTTGGCCTTTGTCAAGGCGTAGTGTACGGTAGCTGAATGGTGCTTATCTGTTTATGCATGTGATGTAGATTGGATTAGGGTAGTCGTACGACCTTGTTGGCCTTTGTCAAGGGTTGTGCGGGTGAGTTTAATTCAATCAGGAAATGACGGGTTGAACTTGACTAGCTTCCTATGGTTTGTTGGCCTTTGTCAAGGTCATAGGTAGTTAGGGGCAAAAGTATTATCGGGAATTTTAAGTGTTGAAATTTGCAATGAGATTGCATACCTTCTATGAGATAGTTGGATCTCGATACCCGCCGCCAGTATGAGTTACTCCTGGGAGAGTTTTACACATGACAATTAGCCGATCAAGTAGGTATTTAGAAAGGTGTTAACGGGGTTAAGCCTATGGGAAAATGAGGTTTTTTTTAATTAGGTTCGTGCGAAAGTACGAGGAACCTCCCTCAAAGTATCAACACCTGCCTGGCTGAAAGATTGGCGAACTTGTAAGGCGTAATTAATCCCGGCTAGTCTCGCCTTTTAGGATTTGAAGGAAGATTTGATAAAAACAGTGGGAGCCATCCTGATTAGATAAGATAATAACCAATCTAATCTTGTAAGAGCGTACGCTAAAGTGTTTTCTTCTCTCTCTCTCCAGGTAGCGACCATGTCAGGCCTTAATCAAGATAAAAATATGGATGTATTGACCGAACCCGCTTGTTATACTGAGCAGGGAAACGTTGGTCCCGTTCTTTCTTATAAACGTTATTAGACTGAGCAGGGAATAGGAACATATCCGGATTCCCACGCCGCCCAAACGAAGAATGAGCATGTTGATGTATCTTCTTCGGATGTGTTAGTTATCGAGAACCGTTTCTCAGTTCAGTCTACGTCCTGGGTATTAGGTACCGGATCGGGATCCCACATATGTAATATGTTACATGGGCTAACGAATGGTAGGGAACTAAGAAAGGGTGATCATTTCGTAAGAGTAGGGAATGGTGCAGATGTTGCAGCTAAAGCAGTTGGCGAATATCACCTTGTATTACCAAATGGCAATACATTGATTCTGAACGAATGCTATTACATTCCGACCTAGATATGCAATCTTATATCAGTTTCTTTATGAAGTAAAGATGGATATAATTTTGTAGTACAAGATAATGTTATAAATATCTTCCTGAATCAAAAGTTGGTTAGATCAGGTTCGTTAAATAACGACATATACATTCTAAATCAATCCACAGTTCTTAACGTACAAAACACAAACAAGAGGAAGAACGAATTCTTCTTGTGGCATTGTAGACTAGGTCATATCAATGCGACACGGCTTGCTAAGTTACATAAGGATGGATATTTGAATCCGTTCGAATTTTCATCTTATGACACTTGCGAGTCATGTCTCAAAGGCAAAATGACCAAAACTCCATTTAGTGGACACGGAGAAAGAGTTACGGAACTCTTGGGACTGATACATAGTGATGTATGTGGTCCTATGTCTACACATGCCAGGAATGGTTCTTCCTACTTCATTACATTCACTGACGATCTCTCAATATTCGTACATGTGTTCTTGTTGAAACACAAGTCTGAAGCTTTTGAGAAATTCAAAGAATATAAGCACGAAGTAGAGAACCAAACGGGTAAAAGTATTAAGATCTTTCGATCTGATCGAGGAGGAGAATACTTGAGCAATAAGTTCCTGGACTATTTAAAAGAGAATGAGATTCTCTCTCAGCTAACTCCTTCTTATACACCACATCACAATGATGCATCGAAACGGAGGAATCGCACCCTATTAGATATGGTGCACTCTATGATGAGCACCGCTGAGTTACCTATTTCCTTCTGGGGTTATGCACTGGAAACAGCAGCATACCTATTGAATCAAGTTCCACCTAAATCTGAACCTACCACACCATATGAGATATGGAGTAGGAAGAGACCATGTCTTAAACGAGTTAAGATATGGGGTTGTCCGATCTATGTCAAAAGGCAAAATCCGGACCAACTCGAGGCACGGTCAGTTCTTTCCAAGTATGTGGGATATCCCAAATATTCACATGGATATCTTTTCTACCACGGCGAGGAACAAAAGGTGTTTGTTTCTCGACATGCCACCTTTTTAGAAAAGGAATTTCTTGCAAAAGAAATTAGTGGCAATGAGATAGAACTGGATGAAACTCCGGCTACACAAACTGCGACTGAAGATTTATTGAAACCAGAGGATTCAGTAGTTCCCAACGAACCCCAGCCTCTCCGCCGATCTAGTAGGGTTTCTCATCCACCTGAGAGATACTACGGTTTTCTCATCGATGGTGGGAGCGAGGATTTCATAATGGAAGATGATGACCCGACTAGCTTCGAATAGGCAATCACGAGTGGGGACTCTGTGAAATGGCTTGATGCAATGCGGTCTGAGATGGAATCCATGTACACCAACAAAGTATGGACTTTGGAAGATGCTCCTGAAGGGATAAAACACATTGGGAGCAAGTGGATCTTCAAGAAAAAACTTGGTGTGGATGGAAAGTGGAGACTTTCAAAGCTAGACTTATTGCAAAGGGTTTTCGTCAACGACCAGTTGTGGATTATGACGAAACCTTTTCTACAGTGGCTATGCTTAAGTCCATCTGGATCTTACTTGCCATTGCTGTATACCATGACTATGAAATCTGGCAAATTGATGTTAAGACTGCCTTTCTAAATGGTGATTTAGAAGAGAGCATGTACATGACTCAGCCAGAGGGCTTCGTGGACACTGGGAGCAGCGGGAAGGTGTGCAAGCTGCTAAAATCCATCTACGGGTTAAAGCAGGCATCGCGGAGTTAGAATATCTGTTTTGATGTCGTAGCCAAAGGGTTTAACTTCATCAAAAATATAGATGAACCTTGTATATACAAGAAGTGGCAGAGAGTAAGGCTGTCTTCCTCGTATTGTACGTAGATGACATACTCTTGATAGAAAATGATGTTCCTATGCTGCACTCGGTCAAGCTCTTCTTATCACATAGATTCTCAATGAATGATCTAGGTGATGCCTCCTGCATTTTGGGAATTAATATCTATAGAGATAGATCTAAACGGATATTGAGATTGTCCTAATTTAGGTACATTGACACCATACTAAAGATGTTTAGGATGGAAGAATCCAAGCATGGGAAATTACCCACGATCTCTGGACTCACTCTCTCCAAAAAGATGTCCCCCAAGACTGATTTGGAGAGAACTCGCATGCAAGGGATACTTTATGCTTCGGCAATAGGCTCTATCATGTACGCGATGCTATGTACCAGACCCGATGTAGCATACTCACTAAGTGTAGCGAGTCGGTATCAAGCAGATCCTGAAGAGAATCACTGGACAGCTGTGAAGAACATTCTCAAGTACTTGAGAAGGACTAAAGAGATGTTCTTGGTGTATGGTAACGGAGAACTCCAAGTGGAGTCCTTTACCGATTCGAGCTTCCAGAGTGATAAGGACGACTCTAAGTCGGTCTTGGGATTTGTCTTTACCCTCAACGGAGGGGCGGTGTGCTGGAAGAGTTCCAAGCAGGAAACCGTGGCAGACTCGACGATGGAGGCTGAATACATCGCTGTCAACGATACTGCCAAAGAGGCTGTCTGGATAAAGAAGTTCATAAACGAACTTGGAGTGGTTCCATTCATTGAGCATCCAATACCCGTGTATTGTGATAACAATGGAGCTGTGGTTTTGGCTAAGGAACCTAGGTTCCATCAGCGACCCAGGCATATTCTGAGGCGGTATCACCTGATCTGGGAGATAGTTGATCGCCGGGAGATCGAGATCAGGAGAGTTGACACGAAGGACAACACAGCGGATCCATTCACAAAGGCCTTACCCCAGATACAATTTGAGAGACTCATCGGGATGTTGGGTACGAGATACTACAACAACCGGCCTTAGTGCAAGTGGGAGATTGTTAGTTATATGTATGCCCTAGAGGCCATTATTGTACATATGATGTTTATTATAGTGGATACTTGGACATATATAGAGAGGACTTTCTTGCTCGACATGATAGTATGCTATCTGGTTGCTCTTTGTCTTAACATGTTGACTTGTATTGTGATACTGTCTTGCTCTCACATGTTGATGAAGCCCTTAGGATGTTTACTTGATTACCAGGACTATGATGGAGATCATACTAGTGGGGCCAGGACAGTCCACACGTACATCCTATAATTGTTCCTAGTCGAGGGTGTATCGAGACAGGGCATCGATACTCCAGAGTAGACTAGCGTATACGCTTCTTGACCCATATGATGGGCGATGGATGATCCCACATCCATTGGTGTTTGACATCAAAGGAGGTATACGGGTGCTCAGTGGAGACTGGGTACACTGAACGGACTCGCCGAGAACTCCTAGTTGGTATTATACCTATCGTCAGATAGCAGTTCTCCGGTGACACTGGTACAGGTTAGTCTGTAGACCCGAGATCGTCATAGAGTCTTGTGTGATTCCCACTGTGTTTTGATTTCCACCTTACCACGTTCAAGAGAACGTGCAAAACGGTGGCTTTTGGATACCGTCCTGAATCACATGGAGGCAATGAGCGATAGGAGGGGTTTCGTCTCTCCCGGTATAGGGAGTTGATGTTGCGCTGTGCTTGATTGGCTATAACAGGAAGTCCCTGGCCAGGGCTGCTTTAGAGATATACTGGTAAGTATTATCAGTAGTTTCTCGACCCATTATGTGCCTTACATCGGCACGACTTATCGGTTACTAGGGTCTGATGTTTACCACCCCTAGACTGGATATGCGACATATCAGACGAAGAGACCGGACCGTACGGTAGTGTTACTGATAGGCTTTGTAGGAGTGTGTATAAGATTGCTTGTTGATCTTCTGATCGCTCAATACCCAGGTGGCTGTTACGTTAAGATGACCTCTTGTAGCTTGTGGGTGTTTGATATGATCATCACCTACTGCCGGCGTATTGACAAGTCTTAGAGTCCTACACAGAGGTTTCCCGGCTCAGGCAAAACGGAGTAGGAGCACATATGTGATATGTGCAGGACCAAGATTAATACGTGTATGTGATGCCGTATTCCATTCTCGCGATATGTGATATCGGCCGGTTATATGTGATATAGCCGGGTCATCGGATCAAGTGTTGATTCGATGAAATAATACATTTTATATTAGTCGGTTATATATGATATAGCCGGATTATCGGATCAAGTGTTGATTCGATAATTTAATGTATAATTATATATATATTTGATATATTAAATTGCATTAACTAATATATGCTCACTTAAGTATTTCTATTTCTCACTTTTTATACACTTAACATATATGTGATATATGTCTATTGTATTGTTTTCTTTTGTTGCATAAATAATATAAATGTGATATATATTACTGTGACATACTAGGTTATATATGCAACATGGGTATATGAGAATCACACCATGGTTTTATATTATGGTTGGATTTATATTTATTTTGGTACATCAAAATTATGGATATTTGATAAGATATTTTCTCATGGTTGACTAGTCCACTCTCTTGATATTTTTTAAGATATTTATTAACCTAACCCAAATAACAAACCATGGTCTATTCTCTACAATGGTTAGCCATGATATATACTCACCATGGTTGCATTTCTAACCTCACACTCTCTCTCATTTTTTATTTGCTTCATCTTCTTCAAGCTTGAGCTCAAGTGAGAAACTTTCTAGGTTTTTAATAAAGAGAGAAAAATAGTGAGAAACTAAATTCTAAAGTGAGCAAAATTCCTACTTCATTCTCCTCCTCTATACTAGCCATATAGTTTAGGGTGTAAGCTTCACTAGTTTCATACAAGTGAAGAGATAGCTAGGGTTTGTGTTTCCTCGAAGTAGATCATCTTGGATTTGGAAGACTTCAAGAAAGAATGGATCATTCACCTTGTGGAGCCTCTCAAGAGTCCGGGACTTGGATCGCAGCGAAGGTACTTCAACTCGGAGCTTTAGAAGCGAAGGACCGGTCTACAAAGGTTGTATTCCGCAAACACTTAGATGTAAAGTTGTTTACATATAGTTTCGTCTAAATATTTAGTTAAGATTCTAGGGTTAGGGTTAACAAGCATGGAATATTTTTGAAAATGGCATGGACGATGCCCTCCGAAACCTTGCTGTTGTGCTTAGTAACCCTACATCAGCGACGTGCGCAACTCCAGCAAGACGATTGGAAAAGAAAAGAAAAGAAAGAAAGAAAGAAGAAGGTAATGGCTGTTAGGGTTGCTAGGTTGTAGGATTCTCTGGATTTAGCGAGGGCAGGAAAAGGGAAGAGGTGGCTGGCGGCAAGGTGACGGCGAGGTGGGTGGACAATGAGGGTTGATGGTGTTCGGGGATGAGCATGGAAGGAGAAGATGGTATGGTGGTGGTGGTCTGGGGTTGCTGAGGAGACGAGGAGGAAGGTGACAGAGTGATGGTGGCGGTCAGGTTCTGGCGATGAGGTCGAAGGCGAGAGGGTTGATGGGTTCTTGCTGTTGGGTGTCGGATTAGGAGCTTGGGGTCGTTGGGAAAGGAGGAGGAGAGGAGGATATGATAGCAAGGAAGGGGAGAGGACGACGATGATGCTAGGGCAGCGGCGACGAGGGTTAGGGTTCGGGGTCGGCATGAGAACGGAGAGAAGAAGAAAACGAGGGAGAAAGAGAAGGTGTTATGGATTTTATATATTATATAATATATAGGGGGAGAGAGTGGGGGGGGGCATAGAGAAAGATAGAGAGATATTTGAGAGAGATTTTTATTTATTTAAAATAATATATATATATATATATATATTAGTTATATATAATATATTATATATATTGTGGGATTTTACAGATAATACCAGATTACTCCGAATATACCTGTATCTTTTTAAAAATCTAGTTTTTAAATATGAAGAATATACGTAAGGATTAAATCATGATGCAATATTCTGTAATTAGAAACATATACCCCAAATAAAGATCTACGTAAATATACATAGCGATCCAATAATTTTTCTGTATAACTCTTAGGATACGAACATGATATATGGGTACAACCACCTGATATGGGGTACTATGACATGCAAGGCTAGATAAGAAAATATATTATTTGTTTTTATATTGTATTATAAAAATATGTAGATTGTAAAATATATTATATGTGTATATATATTATAGATTTGCATAGATATACTGTACTAGCAAATATTTGATATAATCTCGAACCATGATGGCTTTCAAACACGCGGGTCGGGTCCGATAATAACCACTGCTACTAATTACATTATTTGCAACAAAAAAGTAACAAAAGTAAAGAATTTTCCCGCAAGATTTGAAATACCCCAAAATATTTAGAATAAATGTACTAGGGTGTTACACGGAGCAGCGAGGATCTCGTCGTTACGAGATACACGGAGCCGTTACGAGGGCGCTCGGGCTCTGTGCTCCCGGCTAAACATGGGCACCGAGGAATCTCATATACAGGATAGCTTAGAGACGAGCGAGGGGGCTGAGGAAGCTCAGCTCTGTGGTAGCTCGGGGACGAGCGAGGAGGCTGAGGATAGCTCAGAGGCGAGCTGTTGACTGGCCCCTAGGCGAATAGGGAATGTACTCCGGGAAGGTCTCTGAAGAGTCGGATGAAGACGAGGTGTCGAGAAATGCCCCTAAGGCATCATATTTATTCCAGCTCCGTAGCCCCTAGGAACCTAGCGGGTTTACGTGGACGGCACGTCAGCTGCTACGTGCTGTGATCTGCGGAATTCCATCTTAGGAGTGTCATCATTAGCCCCCTACTCTCGTTCCGACCTATTTATGGGTCAGGTCGAGAGGGGTTGGGTCGAGAGTGGTCAGCTTGGTCTTTACCGTCAAGCTTGGCGCTGAGGATTCTTCATAGTGGGTTGTCTGGGAATGATGGGGCGTTTGGTAGCCGTGTCTTTTCGATTTCCGGATCCACGAGGCGTTTTATAGAACGCCTTAATTTTTGCGCGCATCCACGATGACGTCAGTGGATTAGAGAAATAACGGCGCCATAAAGGAGACGTCACTTCGCTTGCTTAGGCTGTCGATCTTCGCGCCACATGACCACAAATGGGTGGTGGATCGCGAGTCGACGCTCTCACCAGCTCGATCCGTGTGAGGGGGCGACATCCAGTGGTTGGCTGCCACGTGGTGCCATCGGGGCCGTGGGGCACGACGCTTCATTTTGGCGGGAGCGGATTTGGGCCGTCGGATAGCTTTCGCTGAGTGTATAAATAGGGGAGGCCCTTCCCTAGGAAGCACCTTTGCTTCATTTGCTTCCCGTCATCTGAGAATTGCTTGACGCTTGATTTATTAGGTCAGATCCTCAGCCCAAACCCCCCCAACCACTTTTTCCTTGAATTGGGTTAGATGTCATCCTCTGATACTTTTGTTGATGTAGCTAGGGTCGAGTCGGGCGATGAGGCTTCGGCTTCTGTAGCCGAGCTTAGTGGGCCATCTTCCTCTTCCTTGGCTTCCGATAGCCAAGAAAGTTCTTCGTTTTCCTCCATGTTGGGCTCACCCCTAAGGGGTGGTGATTTCCTTGTTCTTCGTCGTCGAGCGGTAAAAAGGACCCCCAAAGTGCGCATCGAGAATACTCGCGATGCGCCCTCGATATTGAATCGGTCGGACGAGCTTTTCGATATCCAAACTCGTTTCCATATCCCCTGGTTACTCGCTTCGTCTGACCAGGGAGGGTGAGCAGGCCCTGTACTTGGAGGCATTCCGAGCAAGGATGTGTCTGCCTTTCTCATCCGAGGTTTGTGCTATCCTCCATTGCTTTCAACTTGCCCCGGGTCAGCTAGCACTGAACTCGTAGAGAATTCTCTTTGGGTTTCTGGTCCGGCTGAAAATTGATCGGATTATCTTCAACTCAAGTCTTTTCCCCTCCTTCCTTTGCTACAAAAATAACCCCGGTTCTCGTAAGGATGAGCCGAGCCAGGTTTATCTTTTAAAAAGCATAAGGGCAGGACGGCCGGGTCAGGGGTTGTGGTCGTTCCTTCTTCTATCCACGAGTGGAAGGAGAAGTTCGTATTCATTGGCCCTCCGAAGGGAGAAGAATGGTTAGTGCCCACCAAGTAGCACAAGGCGGATTTCCCAAGTGCCAAGCAGTCAAGCACCTCTGAGGCGATGGTCATGTCGCAGTGGGAGCCGATCCAACGGGCCGACGCCTTGCTTTTTGAGCAGGCTCTGAGCTGGGTGGGACTTAGTCCCGCGCACTTCAAGGGTAAGTTAAGACTTCGTCGATTAATTTAAGCTTAGCGTAATTTGTCGTTCTTGTTGTTGATCTTTTCTTTTGTTTTATTTCGCAGAGCCTGTGGATCAATCGAAGATTATAGCTGTCTTGGCCGCCAAAGTGCAGAGAAAGAAGGGCGGCGGCACTAGTTCGTCCAAGCCCGTGCCGGAGGCAGAGCCCCGGCAGGGTCCTCCTGCTAAGGTCGTTGCTGCTCCTCCCTGTTGGCTATAGTGCCCTTAAGTCAATTATTGGATCGCAGGCACATGATTGCAATGATTGAGGGAGGACATATACCGGTAGAACAGTTTTACTCGAGATGATTGTATACTATATGGTTTGTTTTTATCATCATGTACATGTTTCAGGTGACATTACAGATCACTATTACATATTGATAGAGCCCATAGGATTCTTGCTTGACTACCAGCAGTATGATGGAGATCATATACGTGGGAGTTGGGTGGTCTATAAGCACATCCTTAAAATGTCCCTAATCATGGGAGTTTCGAGACTGGGCATCGATACTCCAAGTGTAGACTAGTGTATACTGATCGAGACCCCGACGAGGGGCGGTGGCCGGTCTCACAGGCCATTGGTGTTATTTGGTTCACCTAAGATGTATACAGGTGCTCATTGGGTTATGAGTACACCGGACGGACTTGCCGGGAATATGCTAATTGGTATTATACCTATTGTCAGATAGCAGTTCCCTAGTGACATGTGTACAGGTTAGTCTATCGATATGAGATCGTCATTTGTTTCGTGTGAGTTCCCACTCTGCTTTGATTACTACCCTACCACGGCTCAAAGGAGTCGTGCAAACAGGTTTTAGTTGGATACAGTCTCGAGCCATATGGAGGCAGTGAGCGGATCGTCAGGGGATTCATCTCTCCCGGTGGGTTGATGTCGCGGAGTGCACGGGTGGCCATCACCAGAAATGCTTGGCCAAGATAGTCGAGAATTACTGATTCGGATCATTAGTTTCTCAGGTGGTGATGGGCTTCATACTGACACTAAATGTCGCGTTATTCGGGGTCTGACTTTATCCACCCCTAGAATCGATATGCGATACTCATAGACGAACGGACCAGACTGTACGGATATTGTCACTGTCAGGCTCAGTAGGGGTTTCAGGATGAGTTTGCTCGTTGGCCTCCCTTTCGCTCAATGCCTGGGAAGCCATTACGTACAGCTAGTGCCACTGACGTGCTTGTGGTTAAACCCGCTGCCAGCGTATTCATGAGTCTTTAGAGTCCCACACAAAGGGTTTCCCCGGTTTGGGCGAAACGTTGTAGAGACCGTATGGTTTTATGGCAGGGTTCGATCATATACGTGCACTTGTGCACGCGTCATAATTCGGACGAATAATACTAGTGGGCTTTGGTTTAAGCCGGATCATAGTAGTATATTGTTGGATTATTTTCGTCTCGTTGTATTCATATTCAGTCGGGATACGGAAGCGGGTATGTATGTACAGATGAGGGGTATTCTTGTAATTAGTTACAAGTTTACTTTAGAAGATTCTTTTTCTTTTTCTATTAAACATTTACTTTAAATGTTTAGTGAGTTGGAAAGTGTGAGGGTTAATTTTGGTATTGATTTTTCTAGCATGTGCATTTGGTGACTCATGGTGTGAGTCATTCTTGGCTTGATAGGCCATGCTTGATATTTTGTGTGAGTTGTGAGATATTTTGTGGTGTGAGCATGTGATGGGCAGCACGTTTTTTTTCTTTGGTGATTTTTCATGAGTTGTTTTCTTTAATTTCCACCATAAAATAAACACAACACTCATCATAAAGAAAAAAAGGCAGCAATCCCATTTCTTCACTTAGCCAAAACTTGAGCTCACACTCTTCACCCCTAGACATCTTCTTCTACCTCCACCCTAACCCTCTCATGTGTTGAGAATCCTAGGGTGTATTGAGACAAAGTAATCACACACACTCTCTACTTCATCTTGGCTATCTAGGCTAGCAAACTAGATACTCGAGTTGCCTCGGTTTTGAGGTGGGGCAAGATTGAGACTTTCCACCGAGGCAGAGGTTCTCCTTTCTTTTCTGAGACCCCTTATTACAAACCCTCGACGTGGATCTTCTTCGATGTGGGGAGACCGGAGATCAAACATGATCAAGGAAGCCACGAGAAGCTTGGGACAGAGGTGTTAGTGTATATGCCCTATAGGCCATTACTGTATCATACTGGTGTTGGATATATGTATGCCCTAGAGGCCATTATGTGATAGTTGATGTATCTATACATGTATATATATTCAGTTTACATTCTTGCTCGACATGATAGTATGCTATCTGGTTTCTCTTTATCTGACATGTTGATTTGATCATGCTTTTATTTCATTCATACATGCTGATAAAGCCCTAAGGATATCGGCTTGACTACTCTGATTATGATGCAGATCATACTAGTGGGACATCTGTAGTCTATAAGCATATCCTGAAATGTCCCTAGTCGGAGGTGTATCGAGACGGGGCATCGATATACCAGAGTAGACTAGCGTATATGATACTAGACCCATGTGATGGGCGACGGATGTTCCCACATTCGTCGATGTTTGACATCAAGATCATATACGGGTGCTCAGTGGTGACTGGGTACACTGGACGGACTCGCCGAGAACTCCTATATGGTATTATATCTATCGTCGAATAGCAGTTCTCAGGTGACACTGGTACAGGTTAGTCTGTAGACCCGAGATCGTCATGGAGTCTTGTGTGTTCTCCCACTGTACTTTGATTGCCACCCTACCACGGCTCTACTGAGTCGTGCAAACAGGTGGCCATTGGGTACAGTCCCGAGACACACGAAGGCAATGAGCGATAGGAGGGGTTTCGTCTCTCCCGGTATTGGGAGTTGATGCTGTGCTGTGCTCGACTGGTTATAACAGCAAGTCCCTGGCCAGGGCTGCTGAGATTTACTGATAAGTGTTATCAGTAGTTTCTCGATCTGTTATAGACCATTCACCGACATGACTTATTGAGTTATTGGGGTCGACGTGACCATCCCTAGGCTCGATATGCAGCATATCTGACGAAGAGACCGGACTGTACGGTAGTGTTGCCGGATGGCTCGATGGGAGTTGTAGCAGGTTCGCTTGTTGTCTTCTGATCGCTCAATACCCGGGTGGCCGTTACGTTTAGCTGACCTCTTGCGGCTTGAGGGCACTTGATATGATCATTACCCTCTGCCGGAGTATTGACGAGTCTTAGAGTCCCACAGAGGAGTTACCCAGTCCAGGCGAAACGTTGTGGTGCGCATATGCGATATGCGCATACACCCGATTGAAATGTGTGTATATGATACCGAACATTGATCGGGTGAATTGCTTTTGGTGGGGTCATATGAGATATGACCGGATTGATAAATCAAGTGTTGATTTATCATTTAACCATAAGTTGTCTCACTTGAAACCTTTCTAGGGTTTGATGGATGTATGCATGCATGAATGTGTTTCTATTTTTCTTTTCTAGTTTCATGCACATGAAGATGTGCATACATGTATACATACATACATCAAACCATCATGGTTGATTATATATGGAAATGGTGGCAATATAAGCTTCACACCATTGATTAAATTATGGATAATTATTTAATTTTGGTTTTAAAAGAAAATGAAAAGGAAAGGATAATTATGATAGTTTCTACATGCTTCTTCTAACCTAACCATGTTCACCTACCACTAAACCATGGTTATCTTTTCCTTTATCATTCTAAACCCAAGTTAAATTAATCATCCATCTTTTAATCATGGTTGGAGTCAAGAAGGATTAAATATATATAGTGATATTTATTTTCTTTTATGGGTTAACCAATGGGTTATCATTTTATCTCTTGAAAGAAAAAGCCACCATTTTCATCCTCCTTCTTCTTCTTCTCTCTAGTTCTTTTCTAGTGAGTGATACACAACAAAAGAAAGGTTTTTGAAGTGAGATTCAAAGCCACAACAACATTCTACACAAGCTTAGCCGTTTTGTTTAGAGTGTTATCTTCGGTTTGACGAAGTAGTGAGCTTGGACGGATATCTCCGCGGTGGATCATCGTGGACATAAAAGGACACCAAGAGGACCTCGTCTCAACACCAAAGAGCCCAAGGAGCGAATCAAAAACGGGAGCTACAAAGGTTGTAGCATTCAAACCCTAATTTTTGTTAGCTTAAAGTTTAATAAACCCAACTTTCTAGGATCGATTCCTATGCTTGTTAGTTTAGCACCATAAAAATGAAAACTTTAGGTCATGTGATGCTTGTAATCTCTTTATAGGGTGCTAATCTAACCTTACATTGGTATCAGAGCCGACCTAGATCGTTAGGCGACCTTTTTGCGAAGTGAAAAGTCCGATCGAAACATAATACGGACTTATGGGATGCTTTCTGGAAATTTTTTAAAAACTGATCTTTTTCAGAATTAAAAATTCTCAAAAAATAGAGCAGGTAAAAATTAAGAGATCTGGAAAATTCGTACCCATGAACAGTAAAGTTGACCGCGGAAGCGCGGCACAAGCTTGCTTGTGCCGCGCTTCCGCGGCGGAATGAGGGGCTCTCTGGTAATTTTTTGCACAGTAATTTTCTTTACCTGCTACAGTACTTTTTGAGAGTATTTAATCTGAATCTGATGTTGAAAATTCTGGAGGTAGTTTTGAATTCGTCGTTTCGATCGGAATTTTCATTTCGTATTTCTTTTCCGGGTAAACTAGAAAGTTTTGAAATGTTTGAACGAATATCATTTACTCAATATTCACGGGGTTTAAATAGTTTGGAGATGTGTGCAAGTCTTTTTGCGGTGGTCCCTCTAGAAGACAACAAACCTTAACTCGATTATGTGACCGTCTCGAACTGCCCTTTGAACCTTAGGGTTTGGGGCAGTACGGCGTGCCACATGTGAGGCGTTGGCTTGACCCTTCTACGGCTGGACCGCCGCTACTGTGTCACACTCCGGATCTTTGAACCCTGCTCAAGTGTTGAGCTTTAGTGAATCTTGGGTGCTTGACAGTTCGTTCGAAAACTTTAATACTGTCTGTTTATCTGGAATGTGATACAATATGTGGAATTCAAATAGTGTAGACATGAAATACGAAATATGTGATATTTCGCATTTATGATGTCTAATGAGAATCTGGATTCCAAATATTGTAGTTTTACACTTTCTTTTCTGCGACTGTAAGTGTAGTATGTTAGATATCGCCGGTTTCGTTGCTATACATCAACGACAATCGGGGTACGCATACTTGCTTACGTTGATGTTATATGATATTATGTGTTGCTGAGATATGATGTGAAGGATTGTCGCGATCGAATAGCCGGGGGGTTTTTGTGAGATGAGAGTTTTATATTTTCATTCATGTAAATTCAAATGTAATGTAATATTCTTTTATTTGGGGCACTTCCAGGTTGCGGTTGTGTCACCAGTGTTGTATATTATTTACTTTTCCGCATTAGGATGGACCCAAGGAGGGGAGCACAGGTGACCGGGTTCTGGGGTTCAGTGGGAGGCCATCTCGAGGAGTCGAGACCGGGTCTCCTAAACTCCAGGATTGGTAGGGTCACTTGCTGCTCTCGTAGGGGTCCAGGGTGTGGGCTTGGCTATTCATCGCGACTGTGGAATCCGTATTTTCTATTCTGGCTAAATACTAAATACGGACGTCCTAGTATATCCCACGTTATATCTATATTTCTGCTGCCTGTGTTCTGTGATATCTGAGACGAATGACTTATTATATATATGATATATAGTAGACGTTGCTTATGTTTTACACCCGCGCTAGTCCCGTCCCGGTATGCCGTTAGTTAAGTAACCTAACGGTGCATAGCGGAACATTGCGGCGAATGCGGATGGCATAAGTGTACGTGTTATTTTCGTTTCTTTTCTGTGATTGGCTTAAGGACTTAAATGATGGGATTACATTAATGTGATTAATGTAAAGAAAATAAACCTAAAAGATGTTGTAGAATCAGATTTAAAACTACTCGGCTATTTATGAAAAAGCTATATTTCAAAAACTGCGGAGCTTAAGCCACTCCTTTTGAAAACTGTTTGATTCTACAACGATATCAAGTTCAAAGCGTTAAAGATTTTCTTAAAAATCATTCGCAACCCTCCGTCATTTTAGGAAGTAGAGTACTTAGTATTCGTGCTACGTTTGTTGACTTTAGTTAAGGCGTAGTGTACGGTAGCTAAGTGATGTCTTCCTACTATGCATATGATGCAGATTAATTAGGACATTCATGCGACTTTGTTGACCATAGTTAAGGGTCAAATGGGTGGGTCTAATTGATCAAGAAATGACGGGTAGAACTTGACTGGTACTTATGATTTGTTGACCATAGTTAAGGTCATAAGTACTAGGGGTAAAAATTACATCGGGAATTTCAAGTGTTGAAATTTGCAATGAGATTGCATACCTTCCATGTGATGGTTGGATCCCGATCCCACTGTGGGCAATAGTTGCTCCTAGGAGAGTTTTACAGTTTACAATTAGCTAACTCATTAGGTGTCTAGAAAGGTGTTAACGGGGCTCCGCCTCTGGGAAAACGAGGTTTACTCTAATTAGGTCCGTGCGAAAGCACGGGGAACCTCCCTCAAAGTACCGACACTGGCCTGGCCGAACGGTTAGCGAAGTTGTAGACTGTAATTAATCCTGGCTAGTTTTTCTTTTTAAGGTTTGAAAGAAAAACTTGATAAAAAGCAGTGGGAAACATCGATTAGACAAGATAATAAACCAATCTAATCTGTGCAAGAGCTTTCGCTGAGTGTATTCTTTTCTCTCTCTTAATGGCAGATACCAAATGACTGGACTTAAGCTTCTATTAGATAAGAACAAACTGAATGGAACCAACTATAAAGACTGGCTAAGGAATCTGAAGATCGCCTTGACATATGATAAAGTATCATATGTCCTTACGGCTTCAGCCCCGCCCGTCCCAGGCCCAAAATCTTCAGTTGCGGACATTGAAGTCCGCAAGACATGGGACGCTGACTGTGCCATGGCAAAATGCCTCGCGCTTGCATCGATGGACAACATACATCAAAAGCAGCACGAGGACATGGACATTCACGGGATTTTACTCCATACAAAAGAGTTGTATGGGGAGCAGTCCCGCGTATTACGATACGAGGCATCAAAGAAACTGTTTCATATGCGGATGGCCCCTGGCACACCAGTAGCAGACCATGTTTTGAAGATGATAGCTCTTATAGAAGAGCTTGAGGACCTCGGATGGACTATGGACAATGAACAATATGTCGATATTATTCTGCAGTCCCTCCCCTCCACCTTTGCTCAGTTCATAGTGAACTTCAACATGCATGGCATGGAGAAGGACCTCCCTGAACTCCTTAATATGTTAAGGAGTGCAGAGAGCACTATGAAGTCGGCAAAGACTCCCGTTATGACGATTGGACAGTCTTCTTCTTCTCGCCCGAAAGCTAAGGCCAAGGGAAAGAAAAAGAAGAAACCCACTAATCCTAAGGGTGGAGTCAAAAAGGCGAAGGGAAAGGGAAAGTCCACGGCTGGAGACCCAGGGAAAGGCGAGTGTTTTCATTGCCACAAGACAGGACACTGGAAGCGCAACTGCACAGAGTACCTAAGTCTCAAGAAGAAGCATGGTGATGCTTCCGCTTCAGGTGCGTTTGTGACTGAAAACTGTTTTTCTATAAACTCTGCTTCCTGGGTATTGGATACCGGTTCAGGTTCTCACATTTGCAATTCTATGCAGGGGTTGAGAAATAGCAAGGTTTTGAAGACAGGTGACCATACTCTCCGCGTTGGAAATGGTTCCAATGTACATACAGTCGCAGTGGGAGAGTATCACTTGGGGTTGCCGTCTGGATGTATTTTGATTTTGAATCCATGTTATTTTGTACCTGATATGTTGTGTAATATTATATCTGTTTCTTTGTTGGACAATGAAGGGTATAATTTTGTATTACAAAACAATGTTATGAACATTTACCTGAATCAAATGTTGGTTGGGTATGGTACACTTAATAACGGAATATATGTCCTAAATCAACACACAGTTTTCAGTATACAACACACTAATAAAAGAAAACTTTCAGAATTAAATGAAGCTTTTCTTTGGCATTGTAGACTTGGTCATATTAACGAAACAAGACTAAACAAGTTACACAAAGATGGATATTTAAATCCTTTTGAATATAAATCTTATGCGACTTGCCAGTCTTGTATCAAGGGTAAAATGACCAAAACTCCGTTTACTGGACGCGGAGAGAGAGCTACTCAGCTCCTGGGCCTCATACATAGTGATGTATGTGGGCCAATGTCTACACAGGCTAGAGGCGGTTTTTCATACTTCATTACATTCACCGATGATTTCTCAAGATTCGGTCATGTATTTTTATTAAAGCATAAGTCCGACGCTTTCGAGAAGTTCGTTGAATATAAACAAGAAGTAGAAAAACAAACCGGCTTGAGTATTAAGATGCTTCGATCAGATCGAGGTGGTGAGTATCTCAGTACAGAATTTGCAAACTTCTTAAAAGAGAATGGGATTCTCTCTCAGCTCACTCCGCCTTACACACCACAGCACAACGGTGTGTCAGAACGACGGAATAGGACCCTATTAGATATGGTCCGGTCCATGATGAGTGACGCTGAGTTACCAGTCTCGTTTTGGGGACATGCGTTGGAGACTGCAGCGTTTCTGCTAAACAGGGTTCCGACCAAAGCTGTGTCTACCACGCCATATGAGATATGGAATGGGAAGAGACCATCTCTTAAGCGAATTAAGATTTGGGGTTGCCCGGCCTATGTTAAAAAGCAGAATCCGGACAAACTCGAGACACGGTCAGTCATGTGTAACTTTGTGGGATATCCAAAGAATTCTTATGGGTATCTGTTCTACCACAAAGAGGAACAAAAGGTGTTTGTTTCTCAGTATGCCACATTCTTGGAAAAAGAGTTTTTCACGGATAGAGATGATGGCAAGGTGGTAGATCTAGAAGAGGTTCTAGAGACACAAACTACGAATGACGATTTGGTCGAACCGGCTGTTGCAACAGAAACTGAAGAACCTCGGCCACTCCGGAGGTCTGGTAGGACTTCTCGCCCACCGGAGAGGTACTACGGTTTCCTCATTGATGGTGACAGAGAAGACTGTATCATAGATGATGATGATCCTACCAGTTTTCAGCAAGCTATCACGAGTGGTGACTCTGTGAAGTGGCTGGATGCCATGAGATCCGAAATGGAGTCTATGTACACCAACAAAGTATGGACTTTGGACGTTGTACCCCCTGGGGTAAAACCTGTAGGGTGCAAATGGATCTTTAAAAGAAAGATTGGTGTGGATGGGCAGGTAGAGACCTATAAGGCAAGACTTGTGGCGAAAGGTTTTCGTCAAAGACCAGGATTGGACTATGACGAAACTTTTTCGCCCGTAGCCATGCTTAAATCTATTCGGATCCTACTTGCTATTGCTGCTCACTACGACTATGAAATCTGGCAGATGGACGTAAAAACCGCATTTCTAAATGGAGATTTAGAAGAATGCGTTTATATGGATCAGCCAGAGGGCTTCATTGACAGTGGGAGCAGCGAAAAAGCATGTAGATTGCTTAAATCCATATATGGGTTAAAGCAGGCATCTCGGAGTTGGAACATCTGTTTCGATGATGTTATCAAAGAGTTTAATTTCATCAAAAATCCAGATGAACCTTGTGTTTATAGGAAGGCTGTAGGAAGAGCTGTCACATTCCTCGTATTGTACGTGGATGACATTCTTCTGATAGGAAATGATATTCCTATGCTACAGTCGGTCAAATCATTCTTATCACTGAGGTTCTCCATGAAGGACCTGGGTGATGCCACATACATCCTGGGCATAAGGATCTATAGAGATAGATCCAAAAAGTTATTGGGATTGTCCCAAACCAGGTACATCAACACCATCCTAAAAAGGTTTAGTATGGAAGACTCCAAGCGGGGTGCCTTACCCGCTTGCCATGGAGTCACTCTCTCCAAGGATTCTTGTCCAAAGACTGATGAAGAGAGAGCTCGCATGACCATTATACCTTATGCTTCGGCAGTAGGGTCTATAATGTATGCGATGTTATGTACACGCCCAGATGTGGCTTATGCACTTAGTGTTGTAAGCAGGTATCAATCCAACCCAGGGGAGAACCACTGGACAGCTGTGAAGAACATTCTTAAGTACTTGCGAAGGACTAAAGAATTGTTCTTGGTGTATGGTAACAAGGATCTCCAAATGGAGGCCTTTACCGATTCCAGCTTCCAGAGCGATAAGGATGACAGCAAATCTATCTCAGGGTTTGTATTCACCCTCAATGGAGGGGCGGTAAGTTGGAAGAGTTCCAAACAAGATACCGTTGCAGACTCTACGATGGAAGCTGAGTATATTGCTGCAAATGATGCCGCCAAGGAAGCAGTCTGGATGAAGAAGTTCGTCTTGGAGCTAGGAGTAGTTCCAACCATTATTGATCCAATACCTTTGTATTGTGACAATAATGGGGCGATGGCGTTAGCCAAGGAACCCAGATCCCATCAGCGATCCAGACACATCCTGAGGCGCTTTCATTTGATCCGGGAGATTGTAGATCGCCGCGAGATCGAGATTAAGAGAGTAGACACAAAGAACAACGCCGCGGATCCATTCACCAAGGCCCTCCCTCAGCCGCAGCATGAGCGACTCTTTGAGATGTTGGGTATGAGATACGCCAATAACTGGCCTTAGTGCAAGTGGGAGATTGTTGGATATATGTATGCCCTAGAGGCCATTATGTGATAGTTGATGTATCTATACATGTATATATATTCAGTTTACATTCTTGCTCGACATGATAGTATGCTATCTGGTTTCTCTTTATCTGACATGTTGATTTGATCATGCTTTTATTTCATTCATACATGCTGATAAAGCCCTAAGGATATCGGCTTGACTACTCTGATTATGATGCAGATCATACTAGTGGGACATCTGTAGTCTATAAGCATATCCTGAAATGTCCCTAGTCGGAGGTGTATCGAGACGGGGCATCGATATACCAGAGTAGACTAGCGTATATGATACTAGACCCATGTGATGGGCGACGGATGTTCCCACATTCGTCGATGTTTGACATCAAGATCATATACGGGTGCTCAGTGGTGACTGGGTACACTGGACGGACTCGCCGAGAACTCCTATATGGTATTATATCTATCGTCGAATAGCAGTTCTCAGGTGACACTGGTACAGGTTAGTCTGTAGACCCGAGATCGTCATGGAGTCTTGTGTGTTCTCCCACTGTACTTTGATTGCCACCCTACCACGGCTCTACTGAGTCGTGCAAACAGGTGGCCATTGGGTACAGTCCCGAGACACACGAAGGCAATGAGCGATAGGAGGGGTTTCGTCTCTCCCGGTATTGGGAGTTGATGCTGTGCTGTGCTCGACTGGTTATAACAGCAAGTCCCTGGCCAGGGCTGCTGAGATTTACTGATAAGTGTTATCAGTAGTTTCTCGATCTGTTATAGACCATTCACCGACATGACTTATTGAGTTATTGGGGTCGACGTGACCATCCCTAGGCTCGATATGCAGCATATCTGACGAAGAGACCGGACTGTACGGTAGTGTTGCCGGATGGCTCGATGGGAGTTGTAGCAGGTTCGCTTGTTGTCTTCTGATCGCTCAATACCCGGGTGGCCGTTACGTTTAGCTGACCTCTTGCGGCTTGAGGGCACTTGATATGATCATTACCCTCTGCCGGAGTATTGACGAGTCTTAGAGTCCCACAGAGGAGTTACCCAGTCCAGGCGAAACGTTGTGGTGCGCATATGCGATATGCGCATACACCCGATTGAAATGTGTGTATATGATACCGAACATTGATCGGGTGAATTGCTTTTGGTGGGGTCATATGAGATATGACCGGATTGATAAATCAAGTGTTGATTTATCATTTAACCATAAGTTGTCTCACTTGAAACCTTTCTAGGGTTTGATGGATGTATGCATGCATGAATGTGTTTCTATTTTTCTTTTCTAGTTTCATGCACATGAAGATGTGCATACATGTATACATACATACATCAAACCATCATGGTTGATTATATATGGAAATGGTGGCAATATAAGCTTCACACCATTGATTAAATTATGGATAATTATTTAATTTTGGTTTTAAAAGAAAATGAAAAGGAAAGGATAATTATGATAGTTTCTACATGCTTCTTCTAACCTAACCATGTTCACCTACCACTAAACCATGGTTATCTTTTCCTTTATCATTCTAAACCCAAGTTAAATTAATCATCCATCTTTTAATCATGGTTGGAGTCAAGAAGGATTAAATATATATAGTGATATTTATTTTCTTTTATGGGTTAACCAATGGGTTATCATTTTATCTCTTGAAAGAAAAAGCCACCATTTTCATCCTCCTTCTTCTTCTTCTCTCTAGTTCTTTTCTAGTGAGTGATACACAACAAAAGAAAGGTTTTTGAAGTGAGATTCAAAGCCACAACAACATTCTACACAAGCTTAGCCGTTTTGTTTAGAGTGTTATCTTCGGTTTGACGAAGTAGTGAGCTTGGACGGATATCTCCGCGGTGGATCATCGTGGACATAAAAGGACACCAAGAGGACCTCGTCTCAACACCAAAGAGCCCAAGGAGCGAATCAAAAACGGGAGCTACAAAGGTTGTAGCATTCAAACCCTAATTTTTGTTAGCTTAAAGTTTAATAAACCCAACTTTCTAGGATCGATTCCTATGCTTGTTAGTTTAGCACCATAAAAATGAAAACTTTAGGTCATGTGATGCTTGTAATCTCTTTATAGGGTGCTAATCTAACCTTACAACTGGATTGTATATTACTTGATGGAAGCTTGGGATATTCACCTTGTATTGACATTCTTGCTCAAAATGGTAGTATGCTACTTGGTTTGTTTCTGCTTTAATGTGTGCATGTGTTTCTTTTAGCATATCGCCTTTACACATTAGTGGAGCCTTTAGGATCTTTGCTTGATTACCAGCGTTGTGATGGCAGTCACACTCGTGGGGGCTGGGTAATCTATAAGCACATCCTTATGCAGGTCCCTAGTAGCAGGACTATCGAGACAGGGCATTGATACTCCGGAGTAGACTAGCGTATGCGCTTCTCATCCCAGCTTGGGAGACGGTCTGTCCCACAGCCGTCAGTACGTCGTACTTGAGATAGTATGCGGGTGCTCGTTAGGTTACGAGTACACTGGACAAGACTCGTCGAGAACTGTTGGTTGGTATTATACCTATCGTCAGTTATCAGTTCCCAGGTGACATGAGTACAACTTAGTCCCTTGACTTGACACTGTCACTTCGCCTCGAGTGTGTTCCCACTGTACTTTGATTACTACCCTACCACGGCTCAAAGGAGTCGTGCAAACAGGTAGTTTTTGGGTGCAGTCCCGAAGCACTTGGAGGCAGTGACGGTTAGACAGGATTCGTCTCTCCCGGTATTGGGGGTTGATATCGCGCTGTGTCTAGGAGAGCCATTACACAAAGTCTCTGGCCAGGGCAAGCGAGATAGACTGGTAGGTTTCCAGTGTTATCTCAGGTGTTCTGGGCTACACTCCGACACGAGTTGTACCGCTAGTAGGGGACTGACGTTTACCGCCCCCTAGGCCCGCCATGCGATGTTCTTAGACGAACAGACCGGACTGTACGGAGAGTGTCACATACAGACTCAGTAGGAGTTCAGATGGGTTTCACCTCGTCCGTCTTCTTATCGGCATCTACCTGGGGACCGTTACGTACAGCTAGTGCCGCTTGCGGTCTGTGGTTAAACTCACTTCCAGCGTAGTGCCGAGTCTTTAGAGTCCCACACAGAGGGTTATTCGCCTTTGGGCAAAACTGAGTAGAGGTCGCATGGTTTTGCGACAGGGTTCGTTCACATCCACGCACTTGTGCACGTTTGGCGTCCGGACAAACATTACTAGCGGGCTCTGGTTTTAGCCAGATCCTAGTATATGTTTTGGGGTTAGTTTTATCTCATAGTATTCATGTTCCTCGGAACATGAATGCGGGTGTGTATGCACAGTTGTTTGAGGCGGAGGAAGAGATTCTTCATTAGGGTTTTGGAACGGGTGCGTATGCACAGTTGACAGTCGTCTTTTTCCAAACCCTAATGAATTTATGATATATCAATTAATAATATTAATTAAATGAAATTGTGTCATGGTTGGGTTTGTTGACTTGTTGACCAAGGTTGACTTGTTGACCTTGGTTGAAACTTTGACCATCATCATTACACATCAAAGATGCTCTTTGATCTTGTTCCCCTCCGAACGGCGGCCGAGACTTTGCGTCTCGTCTGAGATTCGGGGCAGATGCTATTTGGTTTTATCCGTCTACCTCTCCGAAGATGCCAAGTTTATTTATGGCACCGTGTATCGGAGGTTTAGACGGATGCGGCCGATGTAGCAGGCTTCGTCAGATTCCCCCTCGATTGAGGGTTTTTTGATTGTGGGGACGCTCTTCCCTGCAGGCGCAAGCCCCTGCAGTTAATTACGCTACCGCATCGCGGTAACCACTTTCTCCTTCTCCAGAATTTCACTTCGTGTCGTGTGTGTTTGTTTTGTTTGTGGTTTCCCGTGGATTGTATACGGAGACTGAGTAATGCCGTTGCCCGTAGGACGTGGATTAGTCCAAATCCGTATTTACTTAGATTTGGGTTTGGTGTTTTTAGTTTAAGGATGCATTAGTCGCGTTGCGGCTAAGATCAATTTAAACGTTCGTCAAGGATACGTTAGTCCTGTTTTGGACTAAGATCAACTTGACGTGATGATCGATTTAATAGATATGGTCGTCAGGACTCATCATCTCTCTGACGTCGTTGAAGGATTACAACGATAGGTGTCGGAGGAGTTCAGAGATGTACCCTTGAACCAAAGTCGATTTGAAGTTTTATCGTTCATTTAAATGCTTAAGGATACGTTAGCCGTATTTGGGGCTAAGATCAACTTAAACGGGACCGTTTAGATCCGAAAAAGAGCATTTGGATGCTCTATTGTTTCAGTTTAAGGACGTGGTGGTCCACCGCCAGTTTAGGGACGTTTCGGTCCAATATTAGTTTAGGGACGTTTCGGTCCAATATTAGTTTAGGGACGTTTCGGTCTATCATTAGTTTAAGGACATTTCGGTCCAATATTAGTTTAGGGACGTTTCGGTCCACGAGTTTAAGGACCCCGCAGTCTGTATTCATGTGTGGTTGTTGGGACCCGTCGCCTCTCTGACGTCGTTGAAGGATTACAACAAGAGGTGTCGGAGGAGCTCGGAGATGTACCCTCGAACCGAATATAAATTGATTTAAGGGAGCTATATCGCTCAGTCAATTTAATTTGAGGACTTACGGCCATGATTGGGCTAAGTCCAAAGTATTCAACGCTTTTTATTTGTTTTTGGCCTGTTAGACCTGTGTTAAGGCTTGGCCCATTTTAAAATAATGCATTGCATTATTTTCTATTTTTTTTTGTTTGGGCTCTGCCCATAAAAGATGCAGAGCATCAATTTATTTTGGACTCTGCAAGGCATCTGCATAGCATTTTTATTATTTTGTTTGGGCTATGCCCATTTATAAATGATGCAGAGCATCAATTTAATTAGGCATGTTTGGTCTTTTAATTGGGCCTGGCCCTTCAGGAAAAGAAATGCATTGCATTTGTCAGGCGCTTTGCGCCAATCACTGAGCGCAAGCGCTTGTGGTGAGGACACGTGTCATGCTCTGGTGAGCGCAAGCGCAACGGCGCAGTGCGCTGCGCTAGTGCGCTGCGCTGTTGCGCTGCTGACACGTGGCGCGCTCTGGTGAGTTGCGCCAATTCCAGAGAGCAAAGCTCTATTTCAAGAGCGCGTAGCGCAAGTTGTTCTGTAGCTGACACGTGGCGCTCTCTCAAGAGCGCAACAACGCAGTTTGGATGTGCAAAGCACTAAGAATCTTTTAGATTCAAGAACAGAAGTGCAGAGCACTATTTGATTTCTTGATCTAATTTAGATCAAAGAAAAATAAGTTTTTCTTTTTGTTTCAAGAACCAGAGGTTCATAAAAGTGCAAAGCACTATTTTTATTTTGTTGTTTTCTTGTTTTTAAAGAACCAGTGGTTCATGAGAAGTGCAAAGCACTGTTTATTATGTGAAGAACATTGATCTGGTTTTTAGATCAATGATTTATTAAAAGAGATTTATTTTCTCTCGTGAAGGTTTTTGCCTTTTTCTTTGAAATTTTCTCAGAATTCTCTCTCTGTTTGAAGCTCTTGACTTTTTTTTTTCAAGAAAATGTTCATGATTGAATTGAGGCTTGGGGTCCTTTTTATAGTGCCCATAAATTAGTTAAATTTGTTAAAGAGATCTTTCTCTGAGTGATTCGGGGAATTTCCCCCACCGTTGGATCTTTGATCCAAGGGCTTCTGCTTTGCAGAAGAAAATCTTCTTGTTTTAACAAGAACAGAAAAGATTTCTTAGAATTTTAATTCTGTTTGGCGCAGATGCCTCTGCGTGTGACACGTGTCGCGCAGCGCCGCATCTGTGCTGACACGTGTCTCGCAGCGCACAGCGCAGCGCAGCTGCGCCAGCGCATCTGCGCTGACACGTGTCGCGCAGCGCAACTGCGCCAGCGCATCTGCGCTGACACGTGTCGCGCAGCGCAGTGCCTGCGCAACTGAAGCGTTGCTTCCTTTAATTTTGCTTAAAATAGAGCTTTGCTCTGATTGGGCGCGCCTTCTTGGGCGCTGTGCTGACGTATCAGCGCCTGACATGTGGCGTGTTGCGCCCAAGATTTGAAGCGTTGCTTCAAAATTTTGAATTTTGAATTTCAACAGAGCTTTGCTCTGATTGGGCGAAACAGATCTTTGCAAAAACCATTAAATGTGAAATGATAATTTTCTCATCAAACCAACCATCAACTTTTTCATTTGATTAAATTTATTAATTTGATTAAATCACATATATTGTTATGGTTGCAAAACTATTCTCATTCTATCATAACCATTCTCTCTCCTCTCTTCTTCTTTCTCCTCCTCTAGTTCAAGGAGATCCATTCTCATGAGTTGAGAAACCTCTCCTTGAGATAAAATACCCTAAACCACTCTCTACTCACTCTAAGGTAGAAGGTCTAGCAAGCCGGATACTTTAGTTCTTTCAAGATCGAGAAAGGAGCCCAAGGTTGAAACCCTCAGGTGGATCCATCTTTGACGAAAGAAGGCGACGAGAAAAGCACCATCCACCACTACAAAAAGTTCAAGAAGAAGGAGTTCAAGTGAGGTATAACCCCTAACCGAGTAGATAAATCTCTAGTTAGGTTGGTAGTGTGTATTTTAGCCAAGATCCCTTTTCGTAGTCCATGTTACCTAAACCCTAAAAATCGTTTTTCACCATTTCCGCAAGCCCGAAAGAACCGGGAGAGGTAACGTGGACTTACAGTGGTATCAGAGCCTAACTAAACACACCCTAGCATGTTAGCAAAGTATTTAGAATATCGACCGAACGAAAAAACCGTAAAACACCCCGGAAAACCCTAGTTTCTGCCGATTTTTTTTCTGCTCAAAAAGTAATAAATCATATCTTAAAAATCGGCTCAGGCTTTTTAAAGAACAGGCAAGAAAAACGATCGCACGAGCCGACCAACTCACCGCGGTTCCGCGGCCGAGTTGACTCGGCCGTGGATCGTTTCTCCTGCAGTTTGTTTCTGGTGGTATTTTGGGATTTTTGGGATGGTTTGTTTCTGCCCAGATTTTCCAGAGAACAAATTTGTTTTTGGGGTGGTTGCAAATCCGTATTTTGGTCGATTTTCTGTAGACTTTGGCTAATGGGTTGTATCTGTAATGTTATATATGTATTGAACGTCTGCTAATCGCTATACGTCGATTAGTAGGGGTTATACATATCTGTGATCTGTGATGTTGATGGTATGTGTATATGAATTCGTTGGATTGTCGCGGATGAATAGCCGGGGGGAATTGTGAGATGGGAGTTTTGTTTATCTTTCAATTCTTGTAATATGTAAATTGATGTAATATTATTTGTATGGCCGCACAACCGAGTCGGGGTTGTAGCCGTCATTGTATAATTTCTTTTTACTATTTTTGCTCCTAGGATAGACCCAAGGTGGGGTGCATAAACTACCGGGTATCTTGAAGTGCCGAGTGGCCTACTCACGAGTTGAGGGAGGTTGCTTCGCTTCGGGTACTTGGCGGGTAGTTTGCCGCACCCGTAGGGGTCTAGGGTGGGGTGTGGCTATTCATCGCGACCGTGTAATCCGCTCTTCGTTACAGGCTCGTACGAATTGTGGATTCCTAGTATATCCAATGTATTCATCTGTGATCTGGAATGGCTATCATTGCATGTGACGAATGTTTATATATATCTATATGATATCTATTTAGGCGTTGCTTATGTTTTGCATCCGCGCTAGTCCAGCCCCCGCTCTGTCGTTAGTTAAGTAACCTAACGGATGATGACGGGACCCCGTGGCGAATGCGGATGGCATAAGCGTACGTCATATTTTCGTTGTTTTCTGCAATGGTAGGATTAAACGATGGGACGCATTGGAATTAATGCAAGATAAAAATAAACCAAGTAAAAGTCGTTGGAACACTTTGAAAACCACTCGGTTCTTTTCAAAACCAAACTTTTAAATGCAGAGTTTGAACCACTCCTTTTGAAAGCTATCTCGTTCCTTCGATTATATCAAGTTCACTACGTTCACAATTTCGCCAAAACCATTCGTAGCCCTCCGTCGTTTCACATGAATGGTCAATAAGTATTCAAGCTATGTATGTTGTCCAAAGTCAAGGCATAGTGATTGGTAGCTATTGGGTATTCATATGCAGCATAGATAGATGTGTTGGTTTGGGGCAGTCGTTCTACCATTTTGGCCAAAGTCAAGGGTATGTGCGGGTGGGCTCAAATTAACCTGGAGAATGACGGGTAGAACTTGACATGTGACTTATGATATTTTGGCCAAAGTCAAGGTCATAAGTGCATGGGGCAAAAATCCACATTGGGAGTTTCAAAAGAACTGAAACTTGCTAGTGTTGCATACCATTTGGAGTGTGATAATTCTGGTAGGATTCCTTCAGTTTTGTCACGCGATGATATTTGGATCCCGATCCTACTGTGAGTATATGCTACTCCTCGGGAAATTTCTCATTAAACAATCAATGCTATAAACCTAGTAGGTGTCTAGAAAGGTGTTAGCGGGGCTACGCCCCCAGGGAAAAGAGGTTCTTAAATTAAGGAACTTCGCGAAAGCGTTGGAAAACCTCCTTCGAAGTACCGACACTGGCCTGGCTGAACGGTTAAGCAAGTATTGTGCGGTGAGATTGATCCCGACTAATTCTTCCTTTATGGTTTGAGGAGGGATTCGAGAGGTAGTGGGAGCCATCCTGTTTAGACAAACTAAAAACCACTCTAAACTCGCAAGAGTATCATGCTAAAGTGTTTCTTCTCTCTCTCCTAATTGCAGCGACCAAACATCATGACTGGACTTAAGTTACCACTAGATAAAAACATACTGACAGGGCTAAACTACAAAGATTGGCTCAGGAATGTCAAAATGGCAATCACTTATGACAAGTTGGGGTATCTTCTTACCACCAAAGCTCCCCCTGTCCCAGGTCCCAAATCCAGCATCGCGGATAAAGGAAATCCGTAAGACCTGGGAAATCGACTGCGTGAAGGCCAAGTGCCTCGGGCTTGCCTCTATGGACAACGAACATCAGAGGAGACGTGAGAATATGGACCTCGAATCCATATTTCTCCATACAAAAGAACTGTATGGAGAGCAATCTCGTATCGCAAGATACGAAGTGTCGAAGAAGTTGTTTTCGGCAAGATTGGCTGTCGAATCATCGGTAGCGGAACACGTGCTTAAGATGATTGGCTACATAGAGGAGCTCGCGGACCTTGGGGCCACGTTGGAGAATGAGCTCTATACGGACTTGATTCTTCAGTCCCTTCCTTCAACTTACGCCCAGTTCATCCTGAATTTCAACTTGCAAGAAAAGGAAGTTGAACTTTCAGAGCTCCTCAACATGCTGAGGAGTGCAGAGGGCACCCTACAGAAAGGTAGGGAAACATCCACTTTGTTTGTAGGAGGATCTTCCTCTTCTAGGTCCAAGACGAAAGCCAAGGGAAAGAAGAAGAAAACCCCCGCCAAACCAAGGGGCGGTGTTAGTAAAGTGGATACGAAGGGAAAGGCAAAAGCAACAAAGGTAGAAGGGAAGCATGTGGATAAGGAAGAATGTTTTTACCGTCACAAGAGTGGACACTGGAAGAAAGATTGTAGGGCTTGGAAAGCCAGAACACAGGATCTGAAGCAGGTTGCGGCTTCAGCTTCAGGTGTGTATGTTATTGAAAACTGTCTATCAATAAACTCTACGTCCTGGGTATTGGATACCGGATCAGGATCTCATATCTGTAATTCTTTGCAGGCATTGAGAAAGTGTAGGTTTTTGAAAGTAGGTGACATGACCCTCAAAGTTGCAAACGGAGCTAGCATGGATGCTGAGCCCGTGGGGGACTATCACCTGGGAATGTCAGATGGACATGTTTTGGTTTTACATAATTGCTTTTTTTGTACCCAACGCAACTTGTAATATCATTTCTGTATCTTTGGTTTCTAAAGAAGGTTATGAATTTGCGTTTGTAAGTAATGTTGTAAACATTCACCTTAATCAAGTTCTGATTGGGTCAGGTACATTGAGCAATGGTATATACATATTAAACCAACCACAGATTTTCAATGTCCAGAATATACACAAAAGAAAGTCTCCGGAAACAAATCAGACTTTCTTATAGCATTGTAGACTGGGTCACATCAATGAGAGAAGGTTGACGAAGTTACATACAGAAGGATATTTGGATCCGTTCGAATATCAATCGTATGCAACTTGTCAATCCTGTCTCAAAGGAAAAATGACAAAGACTATGTTCACTGGACACGGAGTGAGAGCGAGCGAGCTCTTGGGACTTGTACACAGCGACGTGTGCGGTCCAATGTCTACGCATGCACGAAGCGGTTATTCTTACTTCATTACTTTTACGGATGACTTTTCAAGGTACGGTTATGTCTTCTTAATGAAACATAAATCCGAAGCCTTTGGAAAATTCCAGAAATATAAGAATGAAGTAGAAAAACAAACAGGCAAAAGTATCAAGACACTGAGATCTGATCGAGGTGGTGAATACTTGAGTGCCGAGTTCCTGGATTACTTAAAAGAGAATGGAATTCTCTCTCAGCTTACTCCTCCATACACTCCGCAACATAATAGTGTATTGGAGAGACGGAACCGAACCCTATTGGATATGGTACGATCTATGATGAGTAACGCTGAGTTACCACGATCATTCTGGGGATATGCGCTAGAATCAGCTGCATACCTTTTGAACCGAGTTCCAACTAAGACTGTGCCTACTACACCATATCAGATGTGGTGTGGGAAGAGACCCTATCTTAATCATATTAAGACATGGGGATGTCCAGCTTTTGTCAAAAAGCAGCATGCAGACAAGCTCGAGGCACGCTCAGTACAGTGCAAGTTTGTCGGATATCCAAAGAACTCCAAGGGATATTTCTTCTATTGCGAAGAGGAACAAAAGGTTTTTGTTTCTCGGCATGCCCACTTCTTGGAAACTCAGTTTTTAGAGAATCAGATAAGTGGGAGCGCAATAGAACTGGAAGAAATTCCAGAACCACGAGCTATTACTGAAAGCTTAGTAGAACCAGAGGGTTCGAAAGATCAGGACATTCCTACGCTGCTCCGCAGAAGTAGTAGGCAGTCTCATCCGCCCGAGAGATACTACGGTTTTCTCATAGACGGGGATAGAGAGGATTGCATCATTGATAGTGATGAGCCGACTAGCCTCCCGCAGGCCATTCAGAGCGTTGACTTGGTAAAATGGCTGGATGCAATGCGGACCGAAATGGAGTCCATGTATACCAACAAAGTATGGACGTTGGACATTGCTCCAGATGGGGTAAAACCCGTAGGATGCAAGTGGATCTTCAAAAGGAAGATTGGTGTAGATGGACAGCTTGAGACCTATAAAGCTAGACTTGTTGCAAAGGGTTTCCGTCAAAGACCTGGCTTGGACTATGACGAAACCTTTTCTCCAGTGGCTATGCTGAAATCCATTCGGATCCTTCTTGCCATTGCTGCCTTCCACGATTATGAGATCTGGCAAATGGACGTAAAAACCGCTTTTCTAAATGGAAATTTAGAGGAGTGTGTCTATACGGACCAGCCAGAGGGTTTCATTCAGAGTGGGAGCAGCGGAAAGGTGTACAAGTTGCTTAAGTCCATCTATGGACTAAAGCAGGCATCGCGGAGTTGGAACATCTGTTTTGATGAGACGGTCAAAGAATTTGGCTTTATAAAAAATCCAGATGAACCATGCATCTATAGTAGATTTGTAGCGAGAACTGTAGTATTCATCGTTTTATACGTGGATGACATTCTCTTGATAGGAAATGACATTCCTATGCTACAATCTGTCAAAAGGTTCTTATCACACAGATTCTCCATGAAAGACCTGGGTGATGCCTCATACATTCTGGGGATCCAGATCTATCGTGACAGATCCAAGAGGATACTAGGACTCTCTCAGTCCAGGTATATCGACACCATACTGAAAAGATTCAGTATGGAAGATTCCAAGCGCGGTAATCTACCGGCTTGTCACGGGATCACCCTCTCCAAAGAGATGTCTCCTAAGACTGATTTGGAAAGGGATCGCATGTCTATTATACCCTACGCTTCTGCGGTAGGCTCTATAATGTATGCGATGTTGTGTACCAGACCAGATGTAGCTTATGCACTAAGTGTGGTAAGCCGGTATCAGTCAAACCCTGGGGAGAAACACTGGATAGCAGTAAAGAACATTCTAAAGTACCTGAGAAGGACTAAGGAGATGTTCTTGGTGTATGGTGGAAAAGACCTCCAGATCGAGGCCTTTGCTGACTCCAGCTTCCAGAGTGACAAGGATGATTCCAAGTCCATGTCGGGTTATGTCTTTACCCTCTATGGAGGGGCGGTGTGTTGGAAGAGTTCCAAACAGGAAACCGTTGCTGACTCGACGATGGAAGCGGAATATATCGCTGCTGCAGATGCCGCAAAAGAAGCCGTCTAGATGAAGAAGTTCCTCATGGAGCTTCAGGTGGTTCCTACCATTGTTGATCCAATACTGCTGTATTGTGACAACAACGGAGCTATAGCTTTAGCGAAGGAACCCAGGTCCCATCAGAAGTCCAGACACATCTTGAGGCGGTATCACCTGATCAGGGAGATCGTGGGTCGCCAGGAGATCGAGGTTCAGAGCGTTGCCACGGAAGATAACACTGCTTATCCATTCACCAAGGCCTTACCCCAGACTCAGTTCGAGCGGCTGATCGAGATGATAGGTCTTCGTTACGCCAGTACATGGCCTTAGTGCAAGTGGGAGATTGTTAGTGTATATGCCCTAGAGGCCATTACTGTATCATACTGGATTGTATATTACTTGATGGAAGCTTGGGATATTCACCTTGTATTGACATTCTTGCTCAAAATGGTAGTATGCTACTTGGTTTGTTTCTGCTTTAATGTGTGCATGTGTTTCTTTTAGCATATCGCCTTTACACATTAGTGGAGCCCTTAGGATCTTTGCTTGATTACCAGCGTTGTGATGGCAGTCACACTCGTGGGGGCTGGGTAATCTATAAGCACATCCTTATGCAGGTCCTTAGTCGTAAGACTATCGAGACAGGGAATCGATACTCCGGAGTAGACTACAATATGCGCTTCTCATCCCAGCTTGGGAGACGGTCTGTCCCACAGCCGTCAGTACGTCGTACTTGAGATAGTATGCGGGTGCTCGTTAGGTTACGAGTACACTGGACAGGACTCGTCGGGAACTGTTGGTTGGTATTATACCTATCGTCAGTTACCAGTTTCCAGGTGACATGAGTACAGCTTAGTCCGTTGACTTGACACTGTCACTTCGCCTCGAGTGTGTTCCCACTGTACTTTGATTACTACTCTACCACGGCTCAAAGGAGTCATGCAAACAGGTAGTTTTTGGGTGCAGTCCCATAGCACTTGGAGGCAGTGACGGTTAGATAGGATTCGTCTCTCCCGGTATTGGGGGTTGATATCACACTGTGTCTAGGAGAGCCATTAAACATAGTCCCTGGCCAGGGCAAGCGAGATAGACTGGTAGGTTTCCAGTGTTATCTCAGGTGTTCTGGGCTACACTCCGACACGACTTGTACCGCTAGTAGGGGACTGACGTTTACCGCCCCCTAGGCCCGCCATGCGATGTTTTTAGACGAACAGACCGGACTGTACGGAGATTGTCACATACAGACTCAGTAGGAGTTCAGATGGGTTTCACCTCGTCCGTCTTCTTATCGACATCTACCTGGGGACCGTTACGTACAGCTAGTGCCGCTTGCGGTCTGTGGTTAAATCCACTACCAGCGTAGTGTCGAGTCTTTAGAGTCCCACGCAGAGGGTTATTCGCCTTTGGGCAAAACTGATTAGAGGTCGCATGGTTTTACGACAGGGTTCGTTCACATCCGCGCACTTGTGCACGTTTGGCGTCCGGACAGACATTACTAGCGGGCTCTGGTTTGAGCCAGATCCTAGTATATGTTTTGGGGTTAGTTTTATCTTATAGTATTCATGTTCCTCGGAACACGAATACGGGTGTGTATGCACAGTTGTTTGAGGCGGAGGAAGAGGTTCTTCATTAGGGTTTTGGAACGGGTGCGTATGCACAGTTGACAGTCGTCTTTTTCCAAACCCTAATGAATTTGTGATATATCAATTAATAATATTAATTAAATGAAATTGTGTCATGGTTGGGTTTGTTGACTTGTTGACCAAGGTTGACTTGTTGACCTTGGTTGAAACTTTGACCATCATCATTACACATCAAAGATGCTCTTTGATCTTTGCAAAAACCATTAAATGTGAAATGATAATTGTCTCATAAAACCAACCATCAACCTTTTCATTTGATTAAATTTATTAATTTGATTAAATCACATATATTGTTATGGTTGCAAAACTATTCTCATTCTATCATAACCATTCTCTCTCCTCTCTTCTTCTTCCTCCTCCTCTAGTTCAAGGAGATCCATTCTCATGAGTTGAGAAACTTCTCCTTGAGATAAAATACACTAAACCACTCTCTACTCACTCTAAGGTAGAAGGTCTAGCAAGCCGGATACTTTAGTTCTCTCAAGATCGAGAAAGGAGCCCAAGGTTGAAACCCTTAGGTGGATCCATCTATGACGAAAGAAGGCGACGAGGAAAGCACCATCCAACCACTACAAAGAGTTCAAGAAGAAGGAGTTCAAGTGAGGTATAACCCCTAACCGAGTAGATAAATCTCTAGTTAGGTTGCTAGTGTGTAGTTTAGCCAAGATCCGTTTTCGTAGTCCATGTTACCTAAACCCTAAAATTCGTTTTTCACCATTTCCGCAAGCCCGAAAGAACCGGGAGAGGTAACGTGGACTTACAAGAGGTTGAAGACCGAAGGACTCGGATTGTTTGGTATAACCTCTCTAAACTCCTTTACATACCACTAGTATAGGGTTAATGGTTCGATCCGGGAATCGGGTTCCGTCAGCGCCGGTTTAATAAAAGTTTTTGTTCCGCATTTGGCCACAGATTGATGGCCGGGGTGATGGCGTAACCCAACATGGTATCAGAGACACTCCATAAGCCTTAGTTAACTCATTGCGACATTAGAAATCCGCTGTTTTTGTCGTGCAAAAACTGCCGACAAAAACAGTTCCGAAAACTGAAAGTTTGAGATGTTTGCATACCTGCGGGTTCATGGTTTGAACTGAGAAGCCGCGGGGTGGTGCATGGGCATCCCATGGAACCCCTGGGGGGGACCAAATGGCTGGGCCCACTCCCCAAGACCACCACAAGGTGGTCTTGGCGGTGGGGACCCGAAACTGCCCCATCTTGGGCGGTTTCGGGTCTGCCTCACCTCCTGGCCACCTCATGGTGGCATTTTGGGTGGGGTACCCCCTCTAGGCCTCCGACTCGAAGTTAATTCTGTGCTCTAATTCCCCGTGAAAGTTCGGGCGTATTTCCTTTTGATTCGAACTTCCGAATCATCTTTAAACGGTCGGTTTTTGGAATTTTAGCTCACTATTTTTTTCCATTGTTTTGGAAATTGGTTGAGTTTGCTAATTGCGTGCAGAATTCTAATGTCGTAGTTATCAGTACATACATTACTATTTATGACCGTGAATGTCATTAGAACGGTACAACTCGTCTAACTGCTATATGCTCTTTTAGACGGGTTTGTGAATGTGACATTCACGTTGATATTTTGTGTTGTGCTGTGGTTGTGGCGGGATCGTCGTGGTGGATAGGTTGGGTGCAATGGTAGTACAGTTTGGATTTATTTGTACATTTGATATCGCGGTCCAGCGTCCGACATGTGGACTGCCGTCACTGCCTGTTTGTATATTATTTATTTGGGGCACGACCGAGTTGAGGTCGATGTCACCATTATACATATTTTCTTTTCTGTACTAGGATTATCCCGCGGTGGAGTGCACGAATAGTCGGGTTCTAGAGGGCAACGGGTCCGCATCTCATGGCGTTGAGACGGAGGGGGCTTCACTCTAGAATTGGCGGGCTATTCGCCGTACTCATAGGGGGTACAGGTTGACCCAAGGAGGAGTGCTCAAGTTACCGGATTCCGTAAAGTGCCGGGTGGCCCATTCACTTTGATGAAGGGGGTTGCCTCACTTCTGGTTTTGGCGGGTAACTTGCCGCGCTCGTAGGGGTCTAGGTTTTCTTTGCACAGGCTATCCACACGACTAGGGGAACGTCGGATTTCACTTACGGCTCAAAGGAAACCCGGTGCTCCCAGATTATCTGTATTGTTCTGTGATGCTTATCGCTTATCTATGATGCTGCATTTATCATGCCTGGAGCGATTATTATATATTATTATATATATACTAGTAGATGTTGTATATGTTTTGCTCCCGCGCTAGTCCAGCCCCCGCTCTGTCGTTAGTTAAGTAACCTAACGCGTGATGACGGAGCCCAGTGGCGAATACAGATGGCATATACGTACATCATATTTTCGTTCTTTTCTGGTGTGATTAATTGATAGGACTGCGTTGATTCTGATCAATGGAAGGAAAATAGACCTATTCGATATTGTTGGAACAATTTTCAAAAGCTGTTATTACAAGGGCGTTCTCTTTTGTTTTGCACAGCGGTATTCGGTTATGCATATCCAGCACCTCATTCGATAAGGCAAGAGCCGAGATCCTTTCACCGGGAATGACCTCTTGGGCAGAAGTTTGCATCAGGGTAATAACTTCACTATAGTCAATTAATTTTTTGCTTTGCATCGAGATATTCAGTTGGAATATCCTGCACCTCATTCCACGAGGAAAGAGCCGAGATCCCTTCATCGGGAGTGACCTCTTTATCAAAGGTTTTCGCCACTATATATTTGTAAAAAGCTATCCGGCTCCTTCAACAATACAAGTTCATTACGTTAAAGGTTTTTCGCCAAAAACCATTCGTAGCCCTCCGTCATTTCAGACGGGTAGCACTTAGTTTTCATGCTATGTTTGTTGACCTTCGTCAAGACATAGTGTATGGTAGCTGTTTGTTACTTTTCTGTTCATAGATGGATGCGTTGGTTTGGGATAGTCGTACAACCTTGTTGACCTTCGTCAAGGGTGAGTACGGGTAGGTTCAAATTAACCTGGACAATGACGGGTAGAACTTGACATGTGACTTATGATTTGTTGACCTTCGTCAAGGTCATAAAAGCATGGGGTAAAAATCACATCGGGAGTTTCAAACATACAGGAAACTTGCCAGGCATGCGCATACCTTCTGGAGTGTGATAGCTTGAGTGGATTCCATCAGGTTATCATGCAATGATAGTTGGATCCCGATTCCCACTGATGAGTTGGTTTACTCCTCGGGTGATTTTAGACGATCCCGACTAATTCTTCTTTTGGGTTTGGAGGAGAATTTGAGGATACAGTAGGAGACATCCTGATTAGATAAAGTGATTAACCATTCTGATCTAGGTTAGAGTGCATGCTGAGTGTTTCTTTTCTCTCTCTCTTTGGCAGCGACCATGTCCCGACCCTAGACTACAACACATAAGCCAAGTTAACCGAACCTTCTTAAAACACACTGGCTTTTGGATTGTCAGAGTTGCATACTTCATTGCCACTCCTACTTTTACCCTTTGCTTTTCTCCGGAACATTCCGTATCACTACGAAGATCCACATTTATTGGATATGACCATCGTATAGTTACATACGAACTCAAAAAAACTTGTTTCAGATTCAAGAATAGTTTCCGGTTCTGGAGAAGTTGAATATGACTATTCAGTTGTCTTTTCCTTTTACCTTCTCTCACAGGTTGTGAGGGCTCCTAGGATAAGGAGAGGGTACACCTATTATGCTTATTGGTTAGTCTTCTTCCAAACCATAGGCAGGTGATGAAAGGTGGGGAAGGAAGAAATCCAATTAGTTTAAGTGTGGTGTACAGAAGGTAATAAGTAAAGACAAATAAAGGGATTAGAAAGAGGGCAAAGTAAATTGCGACTGCTATCATTCATGACCAAACCATGTATATCATAGCCACTCCTGCTTCACCTTTGAATTTCTCCAGAACACCCTGTATCACTACGAAGATCCACATTTATTGGGTAATCTATCGTATAGTTACATACAAAATTGAAGGAATTTGTTCTAGTTAGAGGATGGATTCTGGTTTAGGAGAAATAGAATAAGGATTATTCAGTTGTCTTTTATCTTTACCTTCTCTCAGCTTGAGAGTGCTCCTAGGATTAGGAGTGAACACTTATTACGCTTATTGGATAGTCTTCTTCTAAACCATAGGCTGGTGCCGAACGGTAGGGAAGGAAGAAAACCATTTAGTCTAAGGATGGTGTACAGAAGGAAATGAGTAAAGACAAATAAAGGGATTTAGAGATATGGCAAGGAAATATACGGTCATAGTCATGAATCTGGATAATGGAAGAGGCATTACTAGGAATACCCGGCTACCCCTTCGAAACATTTTCATGTTTCAGTTTCACTGTGCGTTGTTAATTGAAAACCGATTTCCCAATTAGATCCTTACTCCAGGGTATGTATTTATCAGGTTTGATTCTCACATTTGTATGGGTTTACAGATGATGAGTGGGAGTAAGTTATTGGGAATTAGGTGATTATATCCTCTTTATATCGGAATTCGTTGTAATTGGTGATATTTGAGGAAATCGCCTAAGGTTTTGCCTGATGGCAAATATTTGGTTTTGAATATCCGTTATTATGCACCAATTTCAAACTGATATATCTGTACGTTTATTTCATAAAGTGAGATATAACTTTTTGAAATTATGTCCATGATATTTACCTATATCTGTTGATGATTTGGTAAGGAGCATTAAACAGCGGTGTAATTCTTCTTAACCATAGTACAGTTTTCAACCTACGACGCACATGGTTTGTGTTATTCAACTCAGGAGACTTATACAAAGTATTGTATGTTGTCCAGTGTCCATTAGGACAGAGGGGTTGGTACTCATACTATATTCTGTTTACTTGTGACTTCTCCAGTTTTAGACAAGTATTTCGTAGAAATACAAGGTCCAAGTTTTGAGAAGTTATAGGTATATGAATAAATTAGAGAACCATGTGTTGTAAGTATCGGGATTCTTCAAGGTGATCGAAGATGTTGATACTTGTGTTTGGTATTTATTTGATAGTAATGGTTTTGAGAACTTACTTCTCTTTCAGGTTACTCATAGCTGGATGCAATCCTAGTTGAGTAATACTGATCGGCCTCCTTCCATTTGGTTGACATGCACTGGAGACAGCTGCATGATTTGAATCTGGTTCCAATTAAATCAGTGCCTCTGTTTCTATATTGTATATAGAATGGTTCATATCTTAACGATGTTAAGGTGTATGGAGTTGTCCGGCTTATGCTTAAAACCAGACTCTGGACAAACTCAAGGCACGTTTCAGTAATAGCAGTTTGTGGGTTATCCTGGGTTATAACGAGGGGTAACTTTCTACCATCTGAAAGATCAATAGTGATATTGTTCTTGACTCGCTACAGTTTTAGTAAAATGGACTTTTTTCAGAAAACAGTAGTGGGAGTATGGTAGAACTGGAAGTAATTTCAGAACCACAAACGATTACTGAAAATTTAATAGAACCTAAAGGTTCAATCGGGTTTGACTTTCTATTAGCCACTCCGCAGATATGGTGGGTAACCTTAGGCACCTGAGAGGTACTTCGATATCCTCAAAGACGGTGACAGGGAGATTCTTGTTTACCCAGGCTTGTCATTACTGCCGTTCTAGACTATGAAACCCGGCAGGAGGATGAGTATAGCGTCGTTCTAAACTATCTTTAGAGGTGCACATGTATATGACTCTGCCAGAGAGTTGTTGTAGTCAGTGGGAGCGGCGGAAGTATAATGGACAAGTAGCTTATGTCTATTTATAGACTAAAATATATATGGTGGAGATAGATCATCTATTTTTGATGCGACAGTCATAAGTTTTGACTTCATCAGAATAGGAGATGGATCTATTAAGAAGGTAGTAGGGTGTGATGTCCTGATATTTGAATGACATGCACTTTATGGGAAGTGAAATTCCTATACTACGATCAGTTATACCGTGGTTGTCACACAGTGGTTTCTCCACATGGGATATGGATATAATATCAGGCATTCTGGTTACTAGATCTATGGTTTTAGATCTAGATTTAGATAGTTTCCCAATCTGGGTACTTAGACAGTATTCTAAAGGTGTTTTAGAATGGACGACTCCTGGCATGGTGGTGTACCTGCAAGCGATGGAGTCACCCTCTCTAAAGGTGTCTTACAGACTAAAGTGGATAGGGATGTGCAAGATAGACATATCACTTACTTAGGCAATTGAGTCAATCATGAGATGTCAAGTACCACACCATATGTTGTTTTTGCACTAGTTGCAATAAGTTTATATATTAATCCAATCCTGGATAAACATTCGGAAGCAGTTTATGAACATAAGTGGATGTTCTAGGGATTTGATAATGGCAGCCTCCTTCGGGAGATGGTTATCATTCCAGGCTTCCAAGGTGACCTGGATGACAGAGTGACTGTCAGAGTTATAGTTTTCCCTCTTAACGAGAGGCAGTAGTTTGGACAGGTTGTCCAAGCGGATACCGAGGGAGGCATGGCGCAGGATACTGATTAAATTCAGTGGACGATACAGTCTAAGAAGTTTGCTGGATTTGGAGTTCATTTATGAACTGGTTCCCACAGATATCCAGACATATTCTAAGACAGGTATTGCTCATTTCAGGTGATGGTTTTCTCCGCGAACTTGAGATAAAGAGAGACATAGAAAAAAACATTGGAGCGGATCCACTCACTGAGGCTATTTCTCGAACGCAATAGTTTTACAAACGAGCTTTGTGAAACTGATTAGTAGAGAAGTTGGGTGTTCAGTATCACACGGGCTATGAGTATGCGACACCGCAATAATTAGCCTTAAGTGCAAGTGGGAGATTGTTGGCTATAGTGCCCTCAAGTCAATTATTGGATCTTAGGCACGTGATTGCAATGATTGATGGAGGACCTATACCGGTAGAACAGTTTTACTCGAGATGATAGTATGCTATCTGGTTTGTCTTTATCATCATGTACATGCTTCAGGTGACATTACAGATCACTATTACATTTTGATAGAGCCCATAGGATTCTTGCTTGACTACCAGCAGTATGATGGCGATCATATACATGGGAGTTGGGTGGTCTATAAGCACATCCTTAAAATGTCGCTAGTTGTGGGAGTTTCGAGACTGGGCATCGATACTCCAAGAGTAGACTAGGGTATACTGATCGAGATCTCGACGAGGGGCGGTGGTCGGTCTCACAAGCCATTGGTGTTAGTTGGTTCACCTAAGATGTATACAGGTGCTCATTGGGTTATGAGTACACCGGACGGACTCACCGGGTACATGCTAGTTGGTATTATACCTATTGTTAGATAGCAGTTCCCTGGTGACATGTTTACAGTTAGTCTATCTACCTGAGTTCGTCATTTGTCTCGTGTGAGTTCCCACTATGCTTTGATTACTACCCTACCATGGCTTAAAGGAGTCGTGCAAACATGTTTTAGTTGGGTACAGTCCCGAGCCACATGGAGGCAGTGAGCGGATCGTCAGGGGATTCATCTCTCCCGGTGGGTTAATGTCAAGGAGTGCACGGGTGGCCATCACCAGAAATGCTTGGCCAAGGTAGTCAAGAATTACAGATTCGGATCGGTATTTTCTCAGGTGGTGATAGGCTTCATACCGACACTAAATGCTGCGTTATTAGGGGTCTGACTTTATCCATCCCTAGACTCGATATGAGATACTGATAGACGAATGGACCAGATTGTACGGACATTGTCACTGTCAGGCTCAGTAGGGGTTTCAGGATGAGTTTGCTCGTCGGCCTCCCTTTCGCTCAATACCCGGGTAGCCGTTACGTACAACTTATGCCACTAACGTGCTTGTGGTTAATCCTACTGCCAGTGTATTAACGAGTCTTTGGAGTCCTACATAGAGTGTTTCCCTGGTTTGGGCGAAACGTTGTAGTGGTCGTATGGTTTTATGGCAGCGTTCAATCATATACGTGCACTTGTGCATGTGTCATGATTCAGACGGATAATACTAGTGGGCTTTGGTTTAAGCCGGATCGTAGTATTATATTGTTGGATTATTTTCGTCTCGTTGTATTCGTATTCAGTCGGAATACGGATGCGGGTATGTATGTACAGATGAGGGGTATTCTTGTAATTCATTATAAGTTTACTTTAGAAGATTCTTTTTCTTTTTCTATTAACTTTTACTTTAAATGTTTAGTGAGGTGGAAAGTGTGAGGTTTATTTTTGTTATTGATTTTTCTAGCATGTGCATTTGGTGACACATGGTGTGAGTCATTCTTGGCTTGATATGCCATGCTTGATATTTGTGTGAGTTATGAGATATTTTGTGGTGTGAGCATGTGATGGGCAACACGTATTTTTTCTGTGGTGATTTTTCATGAGTTGTTTTCTTTAATTGCCACCACAAAATATAACACAACACTCATCACAAAGAAAAAAGGCAGCAAGCCCATTTCTTCATTTGGCCAAAACTTGAGCTCACACTCTTCACCCCTTGGCATCTTCTTCTACCTCCACCCTAACCTTCTCATGTGTTGAGAATCCTAGGGTATATTGAGACAAAGTAATCACACACACTCTCTATTTCATCTTGGCTATCTAGGCTAGCAAACTAGATACTCGAGTTGTCTTGGTTTTGAGGCGGGAGCCCGTATTACAAACCCTCGACGTGGATCTTCTTCGATGTGGGGAGACCGGAGATCAAACATGATCAAAGAAGCCGCGAGGAGCTTGGGACAGAGGTTGAAGACTGAAAGACTCGGATCGTTTGGTATAACCTCTCTAAACTCCTTTACATTCTACTAGTATAGGGTTAATGGCTCGATCCGGGAATCGGGTTCCATTAGCGCCGGTTTAATGAAAGTTTTTGTTCCGTGTTTAGCCACGGATTGATGGCCGGGGTGTTGGCGTAACCTAACACTCCCGTCCCGGAGGAATGCAGGAGTGGGGCCAAAAGCATGCGCGGGAATAGGCTCCTCAGGCCAGACCGGAGGTTCCCTCCTCTGCAGAGTCTCCGGCCAAGAGACTTAAGAAAGTGGTTTTCCGGTCGTCCCCGGCCGGGATACAGGTGCAGAGAGGAGACTTCTGCATTGAGGTGCCATCGGGGCTCTCTGCGGTCGACAGCTTGTTGGCCGACATGAAGAAGGCAGTAGGAGCTAAGATTCCCCGGGGTACCATGAAAGCTCAAGACACGACGATAGCTCAGGAGGTCACTGAGGTTGGTAATCCTCAAGAAAAATAAAAATTTCCAAGTGATTTTTTCTCTATTTAGTTTTTGACAAATGTTGTTTGTGTTTTTCTGCAGGCTTTTAAATATTGTGCCCTCCTAGTTGCCATAAAGGCCGAGGAGGTTGCCCCGGTGATGAAAAAGGCCGTAGAGTCATCCTCGCGTGAGGAAGAGCTCCTCACCAAACTGAAGTAGGCCGAGGAAAACGCTGCCTCCTTTGAGTCGAGGCTGGTATCAGAGGGTTTGATATCCACGAGACTGAAAGAGTCTCACCGCGCCTTGACCGAGTCTAACCGGGCTCTTCAGGCCTGAGCCGGTGAGGTCAATGAGCTTTTTGAGGCCGTGAGGACGCAGAGAGACCTGTGCAAGGGAGATGCCAGGGCGGCTCATGAAGCGGCGAAGCGGGTCGAGGATAGGGCGGAGAAGGCCATGGAAGACTACAAGGCGTCCGACCAATTCTACGTCGACGTTGTAGATTCTGTAGCCGTCGGTTCGCACAATGCCCTCGACGCCATCAAAGAAATGGTGCTTGGGTTCGACGACCAGGAATTTCGCGTGTGGTATCCTCTTGCGTAGGAAGGAATCTAAGGCTGTGGCACCGAGCTGGCGGGCGGAGGAGAAGCTGCTGGCGGAGGTGCCGAGCAAGCGGGTGGAGGCAAGGCAGCAGGCGAAGGTCCCAGGAAGGCGGATGACGGGGAGGCCTTGGTTGAGAAGGCGGTTTAAAGTCGTCGTTCTTCCTGCTCCCCTTTTGTTTTTGTTTTATTTTTGTAAGCCTTCGGGTATTTTATAAAGCTGAGGAGTTTATAATACCATGTATATAACTTGGAATATTAATAAAGTATTTTCAGCTTGTCCTTGAAGAGTTTGACTGCAATGTTTTCCTTCTCCTTTATTTCCTAAGTGTGGATAGATCGGTGCCCCTCTTCACCCCAGAGCCGAGGTGACGCGAGACGAGCGAACACCAAGTATAGGTAGACCGTTGTCTCCTCCATACCCTGGAGTCGGGATAACGTGAGATGAGCGAACACCAAGCGTAGGTAGACCGGTGTCCCCTCCATAACCTGGAGTCGGGGCAACGCGAGATCAGCGAACACCAAGCATAGGAAGACCGGTGTCCCCTCCTAGCCCTGGAGTCGGGGTAACGTGAGATGAGCGAACATCGAGCATAGGTAGACCGGTGCTACTACTCCTTCGGATTCGAGTGGGGTTGGAGTTGGGTTGACCATTTAGGGCCGAGCAGGAAGCTACGTGGCGGCCTCATGATGAGAACTTTGGATCTGCAACGTTGTTAGGCAGGAAGCTACCCACCGTGGATGGGCCGAGCAAGAAGCTATTCGACCGCCTCACGATGTGGGCTTAGGATCCACAGTGTTGTTAGGAAGGAAGCCACCCGCCGTGGATGGGCCAAGCAGGAAGCTAACCAGCCGCCTCGTGATGAGGACTTTGAATCCACAGTGTTGCTGGGCAGGAAGCTACCCGTCACGGATGGGCCAAGCAGGAAGCTGCCCAGCGACCTCATGATGAGGACTTTGGATCCACAACGTTGTTAGGCAGGAAGCTTCCCATCACAGATGGGTCGAGTAGGAAGCTACCCGGCCGCCTCGCGATGAGGGCTTTGGGTCTACAGCGTTGTTAGGCAGAAAGCTACCCCCCGCGGATGGCCCGAACAGGAAGCTACCCGGTCGCTTCGCGATGAGGACTTTGGATCTACAGCGTTGCTTGCCAGGAAGCTACCCGCTGTAGTTGGGCTTTGCAGGAAGCTGCCCTGCGGCCTCGTGATGAGGGCTTTAAATCATGAATCTGGGCCGAGCAGGAAGCTTCCCAGCGGCCTTGTGATGAGGACTTTGGATCCACAGCGTTGGTGGAAAGGAAGCTACCCGCCGTGGATGGGCCGAGCAGGAAGTTACCTAGCGGCCTCGTGATGAGGGCTTTAGATCAGGAATCCACTCGTGTGAACTGGTCGACCGGCGGTTGGATCGCCATGACTTCAATGTTTGCGCCTCCTTGATTCCCGGTGCTACATGGCATATAACAGGTATCTCGAGCATGGATCTCCTAATGATGTCGTTGAATCTTCCCTGATCCGTATGAAAGGGAGGGAGCCAACAACTGGCCGCCACGTAGCGGTGCCATATCGGGTAGATGTAATACTCCGCAATTCACACCATAGCGGGAGAAGATCTTGACCGTTGGGGAATTTTCGTTGAGGCTATAAATAGTGAGCATTCCTGCCGACTTTGCAAAGTTCATTTTTCCTTGATGGCTAGCTATGTACATCATTCGAGATATCGTATCTTGCGACGATGTCTACCATTATGATTTTGACCATTCCGAGGCGACATATGAGGCCGTGATAGGTCGGCTGGAGTGTCACTGTGGGCGTTTGCTACCGCGCCGATCTTCCGACCTGCAGGTGCTCATCTATGCGATTTAGAGATCCTCCCGCGGTCTTTTCAGAGCGTTGTCTCAGCAAGCTCTGGAGGAGGCCATTGACAAGATGCGCAACGCCTATGAGTTGGGCCTGATCTCGAAGAGCAGGAGGGACCGCTCGATAGATATCCTTCGCCGAACCTTTCAACAACCGTTGATCATAGCTTCATGCTGGGCAGGGAAAGTACCCGGCGGAACCGTAGCTGCTAAGGTCCACGGGCATCAGCAAAGAGAGCGATGGGATGCCGCTAGGGCATGGTTGGAGGATCTCTGCTACGAATACCACAATCAATGCCTTCTCGATCCTCCTCCCCCTTTACTGTAATAGTTAAGGGATATTTTCCCTTTTCTTTTTGCGCATGACCGGGCACTTTTGTAAGGCTAGGGACCCAAGAATAGCTCTTATCAATAAAATTTTATCATTTATTTATAAATTTATTTACAAATTTCTCTTTGCTTAGAGTGTCAATCATAGAAATTATTTCTTTGCAAACGTGGGCATGGGTGGGTGGGTCGGTGCTTCTTATCCGATTTTTCACCCCGAAGCCGGGGTAAGACTGGCCGAGTGAGACTTAGGTCGGCTGCCTATAGGCTTAGTCGTGCCTTCATACACTTAGGCAAAGGACTGGCCATGGAGACCTTTCTCGCCTCTGAGCCAGGATGGGGAAGACCCGCCTACTCATGAGAGGGCTTATCTACGCCAACAGATGGGCGCCAAGGGTTTACGGGTTTTGCCGGACAAGAATCCACCCTTCATGAGCGGATGCTACGAACATGAGGCTATTCGTCGGTCTCGAGACGGAGCAGGAATCTACTTGCGTGAGGGCTTAATTTGGAAGTTAATCACAAATTTAAATGGCACGAAAAGAGGAATGCATTATTCAAGAGAGTACAAATTCATGTATACAATTTGAGTTTTTCGGTGTTATATGGCCGTGGAAAGATGCGCCCTACGGAATTTTGGAGGCGGTAGGCTCCACCAGGTAACACCTCAGTCACGAGGAAGGGACCGTCTCACATCGGGGAGAATATCCTTGAACTCGTTTCGTTGTAGGACCAGGTCTTCTGTCTTGAATGCTCGGTGCTTGACCCGGGCATTGTAATACCGGATGGTATGTTAATGATATGCAGCCATCCTTATTTGTGCACGGTCTCTCTTTTTCAATAAGATGTCCATGTTGCTTCGAATGGCGAAGACATTGGCCTCGTCGTCGAAGTGCTCGACTCGATAACTGGGAAGGCCGATTTCCGTGCGGACCATTGCCTCCGTGCCATAATTGAGGCTGGACGGGGTTTCCCCTATGGGTGTCTTCTTTGAGGTCTACAATGCTCACAGCATCCACGGTAGTTCCTCGACCTATTCGCCATGTCTTTCTTCCATGCGGGCTCTGAGGCCCCGGATGACATCGCGGTGTGCTACCTCAGCTTGCCCGTTGCACTGGGGATGTGCGACCACGGAGAACTTCACCAATATATGATAGTCACTGCAGAATTCTCTGACTTTTACATTTTCAAAGTTGGTTCCATGGTCGGTGATGATGCACATCGGAATTCCAAATCGGGCAATTATGTTATTCTGTAGGAACCTCACCAAGGAGGTGGCATCCAGTTTCCTGATTGGCATGGCTTTGACCCATTTCATAAAGTAGTCCACAGCGACAATGATGTATTTATGACCACTTATGCCATGGGGAGTGGGCCAATCATGTCCATCCCACACCGCGCGAGCGGCCAAGAGGAACTCAGTGGTGTTAACTCGGTGGCTGGTAACTGAGGGGTGCTGCCGAACAGCTGACATGTCTTGCATCTTCTTACTAGCTTTTCTGCGTCTTGGTGGATAGTTAGCCAGTAATACCCCTGTAGTAGTGTCTTTTGAACTAGGACGCGGGCCCCTTGATGCACTCCACCGACTCTTTTGTGTATCTCTCGAAGAACGTACTCTGCTTCATCGGAATCGATGCATCTGAGTAAAGGTTGGGTGTACAACTTTTTGTATAGGTTTCCCATGCTCTATATGAAGTGACGAGCTTTTATGCGGAGCCGGTGTGCTTCTATTCGGTCCTCAAAGAGTACTCATTCCTTGAGGAACTCCACTATGGGCTTTCTCCAATTCGGGATATCCCCTTGAGTTGTATAGATCCGGTGTATTACTTCTTTATCTTCGATGCTGGGTCATGGCAAGACTTTGAAGAGAATGTTTCTCTTATGATTGGCCGAATAAGAGGTGGCGAGCTTGCTTAAGGCGTCCGCCTCGGTGTTCAAACTCCGGGGAAGCTGTTCCACTTGAACATTGTCGAAATTCTTCTGTTGCATTTTAACCTCGGCTAGGTATTTCATCATCAGTGGTTCCCGGGCTTTGAATTGTCCGATCACTTGATCGACGACTAGTTCGGAGTCGCTGCAAATTCTGATCTTCTTTAGCTCTACCCCAGAGGCGATTCGCAGGCCGACCAATACGGCTTCATATTCTTCGACGTTCAAGAACTTGAAGTCGAACCGCAAGAAGTATTCCATCTGGACTTCATTTGGACCATCGATAACTAGCCCCACTCCACTCCCCTCTTCTGTGGAGGAGCTGTCTACGTAGAGTACCCAGTCCGAAATCAGACCGAGCTTTTCTTCGACCAAGGGTCGTAGGTTCGGATTCTGTATTAGCACTTCTTCTTTGTTGGGAATGGTGCATTCGACCACAAAATAAGCTAGGGCTTGTGCTTTAATAGCTTGCCTTGGCCGGTATCGTACGTCAAATTGTGATAACTCCCATCTCTATTTCTCCAATCGGCCCGATGACTCGGGGGAACCCAGAATGTTCCCAGGGGTCGGTCGATAAGAACGGTGATTGTGTGAGCTTGGAAATAGTGTCGTAGACTATCTTTTCAATGGCCGGGTACCTGGTCTCCGCATCTTTGAAAACGTGGCTGACGTAGTAGATTGGCCTTTGGATCCCCTCAGATTCTTTGATGAGCACGGAGCTGGCAGCCTGGCCGGAGACGGCCGGATACAGCAACAGCCCGTCTCCTTCCGCCGGCCGAGTGAGAAACGGGGGCATCATCAGGTGAGTCTTAAGTTGCTCAAAGGCAACTTGACACTCTTCGGATCACTCGAACCCAGGGATTTTCTTTAAGGCTCTAAAGAAAGGCATGCATTTTTCGCTGGATCTAGACATGAACCGACTCAAAGAGATCACTCTTCCTGTGAGCCGCATGATTTCAACATTTCTCTTGGGCATCGCTATTCCAATGATGGCTCTGATCTTCTCAGGGTTTTCCTCGATTCCTCGATGTGTGACCATGAATCCAAGAAATTTTCCACCTGTGGCCCCAAAGGCACACTTGGCTGAATTCAGCTTCATTTTGTACTTCTGCTGGACCTCAAAGGTCTCGCCAAGGTCCGTGGTATACTCGGCCGACAACGTGGACTTTATGAACATATCGTCGATGTAAACTTCTATATTTCTCCCAATTTATGGCTTGAACAGCTTGTTGACCAGCCATTGGTACATTGCCCCAGCGTTTTTGAGGCTGAAGGGCATTGCCTTGTATCAGTAGACTCCTCGATCGGTGGTGAAGGCGATGAGCTCTTCGTCGGTTGGGTTCATCCGGATTTGGTTGTAACCAGAGAAGGCATCCATGAAGCTCTGTAGCTCATGACCGGCTGATCTATCCAAGGGAGCGTGTATCTTTGGCGCAGACCTTGTTCAGGTTGGTAAAATCGACGTACATGCGCCACTTTTCGTTTTATTCTTGACTATAATTACGCTGTCTAACCAAGCCGAATAGTCTAAGTTCCTGATGAAGCTAGCCGTGAGTTGTCAATCGACTTCCTCCTTGACCGCCTTCTGTTTAACAAGCGTGAAGTTTCTTTTCTTTTATCAAATTGGCTGGGCTTTTGAGTCAACCCTGAGTTTGTGGGAGATCACCTTAAGGTCTATTCTCGGCATGTTCTCGAGAGTCCAAGCGAATACGTCAGAGTTTCTTTGGAGGAACCGGATAAGGTTGTACCAAGTTTCCCCGGTCAAGAGAGAGCTGATTTGGACAGTACAGCTGTTGTCTCCCTCTTTGAGAGGAACCTCGGACAAAGCCTCCACCGGGGAACCCCAAACCTCCTTTTTTTCATCACGTGTATCCAGAGATTCACGAGGATCGCACGGTTCCTCGGAAAAATCAACTCCTTTGTCCTCGGGGACCGTTGAGGTGAAACAAATCCTGGAAGTTTGCTGATCTCCGTAGGACTAACCTATTTCCCTATCGCCCAGAGCGAATTTGAGCACGAGGTGGTAGGTTAAGATCTAAGCTTGGAGTTCATTCAAAGTGAGGCGGCCCAAGAGTATGTTGTAAGACGAAGGAACTCGGGCGATGATAAAACTCACCGACATAGTTTGGATTCCTCTGGCCTCTCCTATGTTGAAAGGTAGGGCGGTCGTTCTCTCGGCTTAGACAGAGTGGTTTGTAAATCCGGAGAGAACGTGCGAGGTCGGTTGGAGATCAGATGGGTTCAATTCCATACGCTGGAAGCATTCGCAAAATAGAATATCTGCTAAGCTTCCCGAGTCAACTAGGATTCTCCAGACTTCGTACTGATTTACCCGAGCTATGATCACTAGGGGATCATTGTGTGGGAGGGATATGCCATGAAGATTTTCGTTGGTGAAGGTGATGGCAACAACCTTCTTGGACTTCTTGGAGGGTGGATCATTCAAGGTCATGATCAACCGGATGCGGCGGGTGTCCTCGTTGCTCAGAGCCAAGTCAATAGAGACGATCATGATCTACCCGACCGTCAACTCTTCGGGCCGAGGTTGGTTTGCTTGCTCCCGATCTGCTTGACGTTTGTCCTATAGGTACTTTGCCAGGTGATCGGAGCGGATCAGCTCTTCGATATAATCACGGAGTTGTTTGCAATTCTCGGTGAGGTTCCCCTGTGACCGATGAAAGACACAGTATGGGCCACGGAGTCGCTTACCTGGCTTTTGGATCATCGGCAGGAGCTTGAAGAACCTTTCGCTCTATGCCTCCTCTAGCAGCTCGGTCTGTAAGACTTTTAGAGGGGTGTACTCATGAAACCTCAGAGAATAAGGTTTCGGACGATCGATCTATTTCTTCTCCTTCTATTCCCATTTCTTTCGGTCTGTCCGGTCCCCGTGGGGTAGGTTAGCATTCATTTCAGATTCGAGTTGGATCTCCCGCTCGGTCCAGACTTTTACCTCGGCCATGGTCTTGGGTTGCACTAATGCAAAAGAGTGGAGCCACTCTTTATGCCTAAGACCCGATCTTAAGATGGTGATGACCATTTCTTTACGGTTCTCGGGTACTTCCAAAAGGGCATTATAGAACACGATGATGTAACCTTTGAAAGATTCCCTGTTCTCGCTCTTGATGGTGAACAGGTAGCAGAATGTCCTTTTCTGCCATCGGTTGCCGACAAAATGATTGAGGAACTGAGTAGCTAGCTCGTCGAAGGTTGGGATTGAACACGGAGCAAGGCCGCGGAATCAATCTCGCCCAGCCCGGATGATGGTGGTGGGAAAGGCTCGGCACTGAGCCGCTTCCGAGTTGTCCTCAAAGCTCATATCCACTGTGAACGCATCCAGGTGGTCCTTTGGGGCGGACTTCCCGTCGAAGAGAGCCACATTGGGCGGTTTGTTTCTAAACGAGATGCGCTCACGTAGTAACTACTCTGTTAAGGGTCTCGTGAGAGAATCCGGGGAGTGTTTCGCTGACCATGCGGGCGAACGGGTGGCGAGCCGCATGTCCTCAATCTTCTTCTCGAGGACCTCGATTCGCTATTGGTACCCCGAGGATTCTCCATAGTCGAAGTGCCAGCTATCTCTGCTTTGGCCTTGCACGATGGATCGGTTTCGGCTTCGTTCTATCACGTTCCTCAGATTTTTGGGGTGGACCTTTCATGGTTGGCCCTAACGTTCGCCATGTGCGCGGTTTCGATGAGTGTGGTGACATCGGTCTTGTCTGGAATCGGGTGACCTGACCGACGTCTCTTCAGGGGGCGAGAGAGCGTGGTGAGCGTTGAAGAGATAATCCGGTCGCTCCCGAGATCTCGGTGTCAAACTGTCCGATGCCCAACGAGTCATGGAATCATTCCTTGTATGGGGGTCGTGACTGCCGGAATCAGCACGCCGGTGTTCCGTGACATCGAGATTGGCATGAGCGAGGTTGAAGGCCTGAATGCGCCCTTCCACCGCCTTACGCACATCGTCGTCTCAGGGTATGGGTTCGGCGGTTCGGCGGGCATGGACGGCCGTCTGAATGCGAGCGAGCACGTCCACCATCGCCGTGAGCCTGTTGATTTGCGCAGATAAGTCTTCAACGATGTTGGGAGGCTGGGTAGAACCGCCCCCGCCTCCGTTTTGGAGGACGGGGCATCTTGTGCTGGGGTCGTTACGATGATCACTGGCCATCGAATCGAAAACGGAAGAACAACTTTCTTATGTGGGAAAGCGTTCCTACAGATGGCGCCAATTGACGGAGGTCAAAATCTCCCTTAGATATTGTCCTCCGTCGATCTTGCTGCCAACGATGTTGAACGGTTGAGATTTGAGATGAAGGTTGAGCGTGTGGATCTCAATGGGCTGTTAGTTGTTGTTGACGCCGAGCTACCTGCAAGGGAAGTTCCGGGATGGAAAACCACTGTAGGACCCTCCGACGATCAAGTAAGTACCGAGGAATATTAGGGCAGAGTAGCGTTGTATTGGAATGAGTTCGTGATACTTGAGTCGTCTGGAAGAGGGGTTTATATAGCGGTCGCATGGAGCGAGCCGATGCGAGATTCTCACCATCCGTTACGCCCCTGCGTCGTTCTCGTGTTGATGGCGAGATATGCCCATTAATGGCGAGATACGCTAGCATGGGATGCGAGAAACGGAGCGGCGGGGATCTCGTCATGGCGAGATACACGGATCCTTTACAGAGGCGCTCAAGCTCTGTGCTTTCGGCCAAACAGGGACACTGAGGAATCTCAGATACAGGATAGCTCGGAGATGAGCGAGGAGGCTGAGAAAGCTCAGCTTTGTGATAGCTCGGGGATGAGCGAGGAGGTCGAGGATAGCTCGGAGGAGAGCTGTTAGCTGGCCCCTAGGCGAATAGGGAATGTACTCCGGGAAGGTCTCCGAAGGGTCGGACGAAGACGGGGTGTCGAGGAATGCTCCTAAGGCATCGTACTTATTCCAGCTCCGCAGCCCCCAGGAACCTATTGGGCTTACATGGACGGCACGTCAGCTGGTACGTGCCGTGATCTGGGGAATTCCATCATAGGATTATCATCAATACCCTAGGTTTGCAAACCACAGATGTATACGTGAAACTATCCCCCGTTTTTTCCTGCTGAAATACACTCGGTCAAGTTTCCATTTAGACAGACAGATTAATAAATTACTGATGATGTGGTTTCTTTCAAGAAAAAAAAAATACTTCTGTTGTGTTGTTTATGTGGCATTTTCACCGTCGTTTCCTCTTATATTTATTCATTCTTTTTCCACCATTTTTTTTTCATTTGATATTCTCTTCTTTTCCTTAATTTCCACCATGTACTTCCATTTCTTCTCAGATTTTCATCTTTTGTTGTTTTGGGTATGGCATCTTCTTTTCTCATCATGTTTTGTTGAAAGTGGTTGTTGTTTACTACCGAAAGCTGGGGAAGACAAACGTATTGCCTGAATTTGGGGGCAGATGCTATTTGGATTTATTCGTCCACCTCTCCGAAGATGCCAAGTTGATTTATGGCACCGGGTATCGGAGGTTTGGACGGATGCAGCAGTTGCAGCAGACTTCGTCAGATTCCCCCTCGTTGTGAGGGGTTTTTGATTGTGGGGACGCTCTTCTCTGCAGGTGCAAGCCTCTACAGCTAATTACGTTACCGCATCGTGGTAACCATTTTCTCCTATTCCAGAAGGTCACTTCGTGTCATGTGTGTTTATTTTATTTTTGGTTGCCCATGGATTGTATACAGAGACGAATTTATGTTGTCGCCCGTGGGGCGTGAATTAGTCCAAATCCGTATCTTCTTTAGATTTGGGTTTGGTTTGATTTAAGGATTGTCAATCTCATTTGGGATTAAGATCAACTTAAATGTTTGTTGAGGATACATTAGTCTAATTTTAGGCTAAGATCCACTCAACAGGATTTTTGGGATCATTCAGACCCAACAAAAGAGCATTTGGGCTCTATTGTCTTAGTTTAAGGACGTTGCGGTCCATAGCTAGTTTAAGAACGTTGCGGTCCAAGGAGTTATTAGTTGTTGGGACCCACCACCTCTCTAAAGACGTTGAAGAATTGTAATGACATATATCAGAGGTGTGAGGAGATGTACCCTGGAACCAATGAATATTCGTCAGAAGCTCGGTAGTCTTGTTTGGGACTAAGAACATTTTGGAAAATAAAAAGCCTATGTGCTCGATTGATTAGGAGTTTGGCCAAACTTGGGCTCAGCCTAGTCATTTTATTTTTGTATAAAGTGTTAAACACTTGCTTGGGCTTGGTCCCCTTTCTGTGCCAACGATGCTGAGCATCCATATTGGTTCTGACGCCTACACTTTATCTTTCTTTTCCATTTTTTTGTTTTTTATGGAGTGTTAAACACTCTTTATGGCACCCACGTGTGGAGCACGTGAGGCGCTTGGTGCTAGGCACCAGGCGTTGGATATCGGTTTATGAGTGTAGAGAATTTTATGCTGAATAGCACCCATGTGTGGCACTTGGCGCTGAGTGCCAACCACTGAGTGCTAATCACTCTTTATTGAGAAGTGCCCACATGAGGCGCTTGGCGCTGAGTGCCAACCACTGAGTGCTAAGCACTCTTTATTCAGCAGTGCCCACATGAGGGATACGTGAGGCGCTTAGCGCTGAGCGCCAACCATTGAGTGCTAAGCACTCTTTATTGAGCAGCGCTCACGTGAGGGACACGTGAGGCGCTTGGTGCTGATTTTTCTTCATGTATTATGTTCTGAAGAGTTCAATTCTCTATTCTTCTTTGGATCTTTGATCCCCAAGAATAAATTCATCCCCATGAGAATTAAACTCTCATTTGTGGGAGACTTGTCTCATGGATCTCAGATCCAGGAAAAAAACTATGTTCTTTTATGAAGGTTAAACCCTTAGATATGCAGATGAGATACTCTGATCTCTATTACTTTAATTTACCTTGAAGAAACTTCTTCTTCTTTCTTCTCTCTTAAAGCTTTCTTTTTTCCTTGCTTTTCTTTTTGAACTTGAAGTTTATGGGGGGGGGGGGTTTCCGCTGTACAAGATTTGAAATCTTGGGGCCTTTATATAGTGGAGGCAAGTTTGTTGATTTAGTTAAAGAAATTTCTCATTGAGAGATCCTTAATTGATTTGGGGATTTTATCCACCATTGGATCTTTGATCCAAGAATTCCTGTTTTACAGAAGATATTTCTCTTGTTTTTATAAAGATTGGGAAATATTTTCCCATACAGAGTTTATTCTGTAGCTTGGTGATTTTTAATCACTACTGGATTTTTAATCCAACGGTGCTCTCTTTACAGAGAATAATCTTTCTTGTTTAGAAAGATTCAAAAAATATTTCCTCAACAAAATTTAATTATGTATTTTGATGATTTATCATCTCCGTTAGATTTTTAATCCAGTGGCAGAGAACTTTTAGTTCTAATGCCGGTGCCCTCGTGCAAGGCACGCGAGGCGCTGCCTTAGAGTTTTTAACTCTTGGCGCTGGCGACCTCGTGCAAGGCACGTGTTGTGTTGCCTCAGAGTTTTTTAAGTCTTGGCGCTGGCACCCTCGTGCAAGGCACGCGAGGCGCTGCCTCAGAGTTTTTTTTAACTCTTGGCGCTGACGCCCTCGTGCAAGGCACGTGAGGCGCCGCCTCAGAGTTTTTAACTCTTGGCGCCGGCGTCCTCGTGCAAGGCACGTGAGGCGCTGCCTCTTTTCAAATTTTGAACAGAGCCTTGCTCTTTTATTATTGGCGGGAAATAGTTGTGATTTAAATCTAAGAGTTAAGAGACAAGATATTAGTTTTCTGATTTGTAACAACTCCAATTTTTGTATATCTAAATTTGAATTAAATTTGAAGTATACATGGAGTATTAATATTGTTGATAACACTTTAAGTATCTATCTCTCTACAATAATTACAAGAAGGAGCTTGTAGCTCATTGGTAATACCTTGCACTGCTGAACCAAGCCACCAGAGTTCGAATCCCACATCCCACATTATTTTTAGTACATTTTTCTTTAAAATTCTTGGAAGTCCAAAAGTCCACAGGCCATAACTCCCAAATATTGAACTGAACCCAAAATTTGGAGTATGCCAAAACCCTAGTCAGGAGACCCCACACCCAACGCCGACCGAACCCGGCCTGAATCGGCCAACTCGGCCGGCGGATCGGCCGAATCGGCCGGCGCCGCCGACCGGAGTTGGGCCGATGGCCGGGGTCCCAACATGAAAAAGGTGGCGTTTGGTCTTCTGAAACTCATGGTTAACTCCAATTTATTTGATCAGTTTCTGAATTTTAATTACAACCATTTTAATGTCAATTTTAATGCTTTTTATCAAATTTTTATAATTTTTTTTTATAAAATAAAACTCTTCACCTACCCTACCATAGCTACCCTATAAATAGACCCCTACCCCCTACCTTCTCATTCTAAAATCCTAGATTTACTCTCTTGAAAATTCCACAAGAAGTGTGCTTTGAAATCGAGTTCCCGACGAAGCCCTGACGGAATTCCGGCGACGTGTTTTGAAGCAACCGGCGACGAAACCACCCCTCGGTCTTTCTCCCTAGTTCTCTTTACTCTTTAGAAGAGTTTTAACCCGTAAGTTCCATCCCTCTTTCTTTTCTATTTCTGAAAAATACGAAATTACGAACCCGACGGAAATCGGAACAAACCGATTTCCGATTCGGTTTTTCTACAAAATTTCACTTGTCACCTAATCCATAATACCTAAACATATACATGATGACTATTAATCACATAAAAACCAATTTAAACAAAGTTTCTCACATGAAATGATAGTTTTCTTGTAAAACCGTATTCTTTTCATAAAAATACCATAAAGTTTACGTTTCATGTTCTAATTAAATCCCTCATTCCTAAACATGTTCATATTGATAAATAAACTTGTAGAAATCAATTTGAATGAATTTTCACGCATGAAATGATAACGTTTTCAAATACCGTATTCTTGCACTTTAATACCTTCAAGTTTAATATATCATAATTAACCTTTAAAACTTCATTAAGCCTTAAAATAAGTCACGAGGTAATGACCTACATCTATACACACACAAATATAACCCTAATTGATAAACGTCAAAACATAGAATACGAAAATACAAAACTTTTCACAAAAAATCCATTATCTTTATAAACCTTTCTTGAAAGCTTTAAGTTGTACACAATTCTAAATAAAATCTTTTAAAATAAAAGCACGATATGTCATGGACATCGATCGTTTATCTAAACTGACTTTGTGGTGTCTAGGCAAGTGTGTCTAGGCTAGTGGTTTTTAATTAGGCCCACTACTGTGGTTCCTTCCCACTTACCTGGCCGCAATTGGCGGTGAAGAGGCGATTTGAGGCTTCTAATGACTTATCGTTTAGACCTTAGAAATAGGCTAGTTGGCTTAGAAAACCCTAGAAACTATAATACGGAAATTACATCCTTTACAAATAAATACCTTATATTTATAAAACCGTTTTTCTAAATGAATAGTATTTATTAAACCTAAGCAAAGCACCGCTACAACCCACCTTTGGGGAACCCGTTAGGGATAGTACGGTTCATCGTGCACCCGCGGGCTAGTAGTGCGAGATTCAGACCTCCGCAAGGAGCATTCGGTCTCGAAAGGTTTAAAATACGGCATTTAAGAAAAAATGAGATTTTGGAAAATAAAATATTATTTAAAATTATTCTTGTATTAATATATATTTAATTATCATTTAAACACCTATTTTATCATAAGATAAAGTTTCCATCTTTTTCTAAAATTACACGATTAAAAGTTACATTAAAATACCATGAGTTTCAAATAAATCAATTAATACTTTTATTAGGATATATTCACTAGAATAACAGAAATAAAATTCACACTCATTATAACTATAAAGACGAATAATAAATACTTGAGGTGTATTTTGAAAAATATACAATAGTACTTTTTACATAAAACCCCCTCAAGTTTTGTAAATTACAATAAGGCCCCTAACAAATATTGAACTTCAACTTACCTTCTTTTAGTCTGACTCGGGTTAGAGTCTGACTATTTCTGACTTGAATATGATTCAAGTCAATCTATATTCTTTTATATTCCAACTCAATATGAATACATGAATCCCTGAATCCAGTTAACAATCTATATAACTTGACTGAACCGAACCATGGATATTCCTTTTACATGTTTCCCAGCATTCCATCTACATGACTCTACGGTTATAACCGTTTCCTGATATCATGGTTTCGGTCAGTCAGTTAATCAATCTTACAATCAATACAATTTTACAAGATAACAATACAAACAAGACATCGCGGGGTTTAAGGGGCAGATTGGTACGGAAGGTGTTAAAGGTGGCAAGAGGTGGTCAGATTAATACACCTAACCTGAATCCCATTGCTGTTGTACCGTGGCATAACGGTTCCTTGTACTATACGTGCCTTAGACTCTGGCAAGTGAGACTCCCCTCGTATACACAGGCATCCTTCTGTACCAAGCTACAAACAATAGCGTTAACATGATATTACAACAATAGTTTACACTTTTAAAATGTATCTTCTTATTCTGTCTTTTCTACTTCCCTCTTACCTTTGGGACTTACCGAGCGATCTGTTCGCTGACGACATTCTGTTCTCTCTTCTTTGAATGTCGTCAGGTGACCTGGACCCGGCAGAAGTTGAGCCAACCCAAGAAAACTTGGAGCATTTTGCCGAAGACCCTGCAGTATAATTTCATTGTACACTTTTCTTTTCAGTACTTTCCATTTCCTGTTATGCCACTGTTTAGGCATCTTTTATTTTAGTTGTATTTTCTTTTTCATGCATTGTACGAAGAATGTTAATAAATAAAAGTTGATGTTCTTTTATACTCTTGTCTCTTGTGTATTTATTTTATATTGCTTAGATACGCTTAGCGTATGTACTTCTGAGTATATACGTAGCGGGCCTCGTCGCGTCCCCTTCGCCGTACACTGGGAAGCGGGGCGTGACAGGTTTTGTTGGTGGCCCATGTAGGTCTCGAACCTGCGACCTTTGCGTTATCAGCCAGGAGACGACACTTGGAGTTCCAGCCAGGAGACCATGTATTCTTGAAGATATCTCCTAACCGCGGAGTGATTCGATTTGGAAGACGAGGTAAATTGAGTCCGAGATACATTGGACCGTTCGACATACTCGAACGAGTCGGTGATGTGGCGTACCGTTTAGCGCTTCCACCCTCGTTGGAAGGAGTGCATAACGTGTTCCACATATCCCAACTCAGATATGCGAAGAGACGACACTTGGAGTTCCAGCCAGGAGACCATGTATTCTTGAAGATATCTCCTAACCGCGGAGTGATTCGATTTGGAAGACGGGGTAAGTTGAGTCCGAGATACATTAGACCGTTCGACATACTCGAACGAGTCGATGAAGTGGCGTACCGTTTAACGCTTCCACCCTCGTTGGAAGGAATGCATAACGTGTTCCACATATCCCAACTCAGAAGGTATGTGAGTGACCCCAGCCATGTACTTGATCATACCGAGCTCACTATACAGCCCGACTTGTCTTGTGAACAACAACCTGTGGAAATCCTGGACAGGAAAGTGAAGACACTTCGGAACAAAGAAGTTAATTTGGTTTGGGTAATGTGGAGAAAAGACACTCCAGGAGAATCCACGTGGGAAAGGGAAGATGAAATGCGTGCAAGATATCCGCACCTTTTTGTAAACTAGTCCTCAAATAAAAGTTATAAATTTCGAGGACGAAATTTTTGTAAGGAGGGTAGATTGTAACAACTCCAATTTTTGTATATCTAAATTTGAATTAAATTTGAAGTATACTTGGAGTATTAATGTTGCTGATAACACTTTAAGTATCTATCTCTCTACAATAATTACAAGAAGGAGCTTGTAGCTCATTGGTAATACCTTGCACTGCTGAACCAAGCCACCAGAGTTCGAATCCCACATCCCACATTATTTTTAGCACATTTTTCTTTAAAATTCTTGGAAGTCCAAAAGTCCACAGGCCATAACTCCCAAACATTGAACTGAACCCAAAATTTGGAGTATGCCAAAACCCTAGTCAGGAGACCCCACACCCAACGCCGGCCGAACCCGGCCTGAATCGGCCAACTCGGTCGGCGGATCGGCCGAATCGGCCGGCGCCGCCGGCCGGAGTTGGGCCGATGGCCGGGGTCCCAACATGAAAAAGGTGGCGTTTGGTCTTCTGAAACTCATGGTTAACTCCAATTTATTTGATCATTTTCTGAATTTTAATTACAACCATTTTAATGTCAATTTTAATGCTTTTTATCAAATTTTTATAATTTTTTTTTATAAAATAAAACTCTTCACCTACCCTACCCTAGCTACCCTATAAATAGACCCCTACCCCCTACCTTCTCATTCCAAAACCCTAGATTTACTCTCTTGAAAATTCCACAAGAAGTGTGCTTTGAAATCGAGTTCCCGGCGTAGCCCTGACGGAATTCCGGCGACGTGTTTTGAAGCAACCGGCGATGAAACCACCCCTCGGTCTTTCTCCCTAGTTCTCTTTACTCTTTAGAAGAGTTTTAACTCGTAAGTTCCATCCCTCTTTCTTTTCTATTTCTGAAAAATACAAAATTACGAACCCGACGGAAATCGGAACAAACCGATTTCCGATTCGGTTTTTCTACAAAATTTCACTTGTCACCTAATCCATAATACCTAAACATATACATGATGACTATTAATCGGATAAAAACCAATTTAAACAAAGTTTCTCACATGAAATGATAGTTTTCTTGTAAAACCGTATTCTTTTCATAAAAATACCATAAAGTTTACTTTTCATGTTCTAATTAAATCCCTCATTCCTAAACATGTTCATCTTGATAAATAAACTTGTAGAAATCAATTTGAATGAATTTTCACACATGAAATGGTAACGTTTTCAAATACCGTATTCTTGCGCTTTAATACCTTCAAGTTTAATATATCATAATTAACCTTTAAAACTTCATTAAACCTTAAAATAAGTCATGAGGTAATGACCCACCTCTACACACACACAAATATAACCCTAATTGATAAACGTCAAAACATAGAATACGAAAATACAAGACTTTTCACTAAAATACCATCATCTTTATAAACCTTTCTTGAAAGCTTTAAGTTGTACACAATTCTAAATAAAATATTTTAAAATATAAGCACGATATGTCATGGACATCGATCGTTTATCTAAACTGACTTTGTGGTGTCTAGGCAAGTGTGTCTAGGCTAGTGGTTTTTAATTAGGCCCACTACTGTGGTTCCTTCCCACTTACCTGGCCGCAATTGGCGGTGAAGAGGTGATTTGAGGCTTCTAATGACTTATCGTTTAGACCTTAGAAATATGCTAGTTGGCTTAGGAAACCCTAGAAACTATAATACGGAAATTACATCCTTTACAAATAAATACCTTATATTTATAAAACCGTTTTTCTAAATGAATAGTATTTATTAAACTTAGGCAAAGCGCCGCTACAACCCACCTTTGGGGAACCCGTTAGGGATAGTACGGTTCATCGTGCACCCGCGGGCTAGTAGTGCGAGATTCAGACCTCCGCAAGGAGTATTCGGTCTCGAAAGGTTTAAAATACGGGATTTAAGAAAAAATGAGATTTTGGAAAATAAAATATTATTTAAAATTATTATTGTATTAATATATATTTAATTATCATTTAAACACCTATTTTATCATAAGATAAAGTTTCCATCTTTTTCTAAAATCACAAGATTAAAAGTTACATTAAAATACCATGAGTTTCAAATAAATCAATTAATACTTTTATTAGGATATATTCACTAGAATAACAGAAATAAAATTCACACTCATTATAACTATAAAGACGAATAATAAATACTTGAGGTGTATTTTGAAAAATATACAATAGTACTTTTTACATAAAACCCCCTCAAGTTTTATAAATTACAATAAGGCCCCTAACAAATATTGAACTTCAACTTACCTTCTTTTAGTCTGACTCGGGTTAGAGTCTGACTATTTCTGACTTGAATATGATTCAAGTCAATCTATATTCTTTTATATTCCAACTCAATATGAATCCCTGAATCCCTGAATCCAGTTAACAATCTATATAACTTGACCGAACCGAACCATGGATATTCCTTTTACATGTTTCCCAGCATTCCATCTACATGACTCTACGGTTATAACCGTTTCCTGATATCATGGTTTCGGTCAGTCAGTTAATCAATCTTACAATCAATACAATTTTACAAGATAACAATACAAACAAGACATCGCGGGGTTTAAGGGGTAGATTGGTACGGAAGGTGTTAAAGGTGGTACGAGGTGGTCAGATTAATACACCTAACCTGAATCCCATTGCTGTTGTACCGTGGCATAACGGTTCCTTGTACTATACGTGCGTTAGTCTCTGGCAAGAGAGACTCCCCTCGTATACACTGGCATTCTTCTGTACTAAGCTACAAACAACAGCGTTAACATGATATTACAACAATAGTTTACACTTTTAAAATGTATATTCTTATTCTGTCTTTTCTACTTCCCTCTTACCTTTGGGACTTACCGAGCGATCTGTTCGCTGACGACATTCTGTTTCTCTTCTTTGAATGTCGTCAGGTGACCTGGACCCGGCAGAAGTTGAGCCAACCCAAGAAGACTTGGAGCATTTTGCCGAAGACCCTGCAGTATAATTTCATTATACACTTTTCTTTTCAGTACTTTCCATTTCCTGGTATGCCACTGTTTAGGCATCTTTTATTCCAGTTGTATTTTCTTTTTCATGCATTGTACGAAGAATGTTAATAAATAAAAGTTGCTGTTCTTTTATACTCTTGTCTCTTGTGTATTTATTTTATATTGCTTAGATACGCTTAGCGTATGTACTTCTGAGTATATACGTAGCGGGCCTCGTCGCGTCCCCTTCGCCGTACACTGGGAAGCGGGGCGTGATATGATTGGTTGATAAGAGGGCTTAACTTAATTTTTTATAAATAAATTAATTAGGTTAAGGCTTTCCTTAATTTATGGGCAGAATGATAAGACGCCCAACTCCATTAATAGTTTCTGGGACCTATTTGGTTGAAATTTAAGGTATATATCCGTAGTTTAAAAACTTTAAGACATTTTAATGAAATTTATCTCAAGTATCTTATTGATGTAGGTCAGATCTCCTTTAGATGCAGTCCTCCGTCGATCTGTAGCGAGCGCTGTTGAACGGCTGAGATTTGGTTTGAAGGTTGTCTCCTTGGGCGTGTGGATCTCAATGTGTTGATTTTGAGGTGAAGTCGAGCTATCTGCAAAGAAGTCCCGGGGTGGGTGACCACCGTAGGACCCTCCGACGATCAAGTTAGCCAGGAAAATGAGCAGAGTAGCGGCTTATTGGATTAAAATTGCCTTAACTATGTCGTCTGAGAGAGGGGTTTTTCTAGTGGTCGCATGGAGAGTGAAGGCGCAAAATCTTCGCTTTCGATTATGCCCCTGACATTATGCCAGCGTGAATGATGGGATCCCCTCATTAATGGCGGAATACGCCCATTAATAGGGGAATACACCGGTGTGAGACGCGGGATGTGGGGCGGCGGACATCTCGCTTTGGCGAGAAACACGGAGCCGTTGCGGAAGCACTATGTCCTCGCGTTCTCATTTGTCCGGGAGAGCTGGGGAGGCTTAGCTCCGCATGTGGCTCAGAGACGAGCTGGTAAGACGAGGAAGCTCAGCTCTGCAATAGCTCGGAGAAGAACACAGGAGAAGGGGCGCCAGTTCAGCGGCTAGGTCGCTCTTAGGTAAGGGGTGGAGTGTAAGCTCGGAGATAAACCGGGGAAGTTCATCAGTGCTCCATACTGATTTTTCCTCGGTATCCCCCCAGGAGTCTAGAGAGCTATCGCGGGTGATGCGTCATCTGCCACGTGTCGTGATCTGAGGAATTCTCGCTTATGAGCATCATCATTAGCCCCCGACCTTTATTTCGACCTATTTATGGGTCGGGTCGAGAGTGGCCTGCTTGGTTTGTCTCGCTTAGTCTGTTGCCGGGAATCCTCGGTGCTGATTTTTCGGGGCGACGTGGTGTTTGGCAGTTGCGTCGTTCAGATTTTCGGACCCACGGGCTTATCCTCTAGTGCTTGGATCTTCGTACGCATCTCCAATGATATCAGCGGATCAGCGACATGATCGCGCATTAAAGAGGGGGCGCCGATTCGCTTTTTCGTCTGTTGGGTCACAGGCCACGCGTCTGAAGCAAGTTGGCGGACGTGATAGGCTGTCACTGTTGCCTGCGATCGAAGGGACGTCCCCAATAGTCGTTCGACATGTGGAGACTTGACGGCTGGCAGATGCGATGCTTCGTTTTGGCGAGAATTGATCTGGGCCGTTGGATGCCTTTTCTGCAGTGTATAAATAGGAGGGGACCCCCGAGGGACAACACTTTCAGTCATAATTTCCCTTCGCTGTCAAAGATTGCTCGGCACTCCCTCTGTTAGATCGGATCCTTTGTGCTTCTTCCCTAGAGAACCAGTCCCTTTGAATCAAGTTAGATGTCTTCTACTGAGGAGTCTGTAGAAGTAATTAGAGTTGAGTCGGGCGATGAGGTTCCAGTTGTTAGAGCCGAGTCTAGAGAGTCTTCTGCCTCTTTAGCTGCTGACAGCCAAGAGGGTTCTCTTATGGCTTCCTCCGTGTCGGGCTCGCCCCAAAGAGCTAGGACTATCCGCGTCTCTAGTCGTCCGGCGGTGACAAGGGACCCTAAGTTGCGCATCGGGAACGCCCGCGATGCGCCTTCCGTCTTGAGGGATCTGGACGAGCTTGCCGAGATTCGGGCTCGTTTCCATATCCCCTCTAACTATTCGCTTCGTTTAGATAGAGGGGGAGAACGGGAGGACCAGGTGTAGGGGAAGGAGATTGCTCTGTATTTGGAAGCATTCCGAGCAGGAATGCGCCTGCCCTTTTCAACCGAGGTATGTGGGGTACTTCGTTTCTTCCATCTCTCCCCAGGCCAGCTAGCGCCGAACTCATGGAGAATCCTCCTCGGGTTTCCGGTCCGGTTTAAACTTGAGGACATGCCCTTCAGCTTGACCCTTCTTACATCTTTTCTCTGTTATACGAATCACCCCGGCACTAGTAAGAACGAGCTGAGCTGGGTGTATTTTTCCTTTAAAAAACGCAAGGGCGGGGTGGCCGGGTCGGGTGTGGTAGTCGTTCCTTCTTCCATCCACGAATGGAAGGAGAAGTTTGTATTCGTCGGGCCACCCAAGGGAGAGGATTGACCCATGCCTGCGCAGTGGTACAAGGCCGACTTTCCAAGGGAGAAGCAGTCATCCTCGATTGAGGCGAGGGCGGTATCCATGTGGGAGCCGATCCAGCGGGCCGATGTCCTGCTCTCCGAGCAGGTTCTTAGCTGGGCCGGGCTTAGCCCCGCGCGCTTCATGGGTAAGTTAGGTCTTTGGATGATCTGTTTAGACTTGAATGATTTCTTTGGCCCTTTTAGCACCACTAACTCTTTTGTGTATTCTTCTTTCGCAGGACAAATGGACCGATCCAAAATCTTAGCTGCCATAGCTGCTACGTCCTAGAAGAAGGCCGAGGGCATGAGCTTGTCTCGAGCCGGCCCGAGCTTGGCCCTGAGACCATCTCCATCGGCGAAGCCTTCCGCAGCACCCTGAGCCCCCGATGACCTCCGCGAGGGTAACCAGAAGCATGCGCGAGACCCGGCGCCCCTAGCGAGGGGGGAGGGGAAGAGGGTGTCGAGGTTCCCCTTAAGAGGAAAAAGACGATCTACTGCCCGTCGTCCTCTGAGATTTCTGAGGGTTTCCCATGTAGGAGGGGGACGTCTGCTTTTTGGTTCCCTCGGGGCTTTCGGTTGCCGACAGCTTGCTCTCTGACATGGAGCAATCGGCTTGGGGCAAAATTCCCCGGGGGACCCTAAAGGCCCAAGTGGCCGCCCCCGCTCAGGAGGCGGTTCGGGTCGATACCCATTTCCTTTAAGGATTCTGTTAAGTGCTTGATTGTTAGAGTTTTTCTGTGTTTAATTTACCGCAATCAAGATGGTGTCGCTTGGTAGCTAGCCGGTTGAGTACGGGTCGATCCACAGGGAGAAGGAATCCTTTTCTTTATGTTCTAACAAGTTAAGTCCAATTAAGTTTGGTTTTGTCTTAAGATCTATGAATGAGAATAAGTTGATAAAAGCTTGCTAGGGTTAGGATTATGTTAGTTCGAGATTGGGATCTTCTCACATCTTTCAATGCCTTAGTTATGAATATAGGTGTTAGGGTAATCGGCAACAACGGGGATTAGCACGACTAGAAAGAAACTTACAAGTCTAAGCTAGGCTTTCCATGTTTAATTTCTTCCTTTTTGTCTTTATCCGTCCGTTCTTGTCTCTTAGCCCTAACCTCCGATTAATTCAACCACAACCGGTCTAACTAGGGAATCACCGTTATCATGTAGGATAGGGTGCCGTAGTGAGCGGATTATGGTTCAATTAAAGGGAGTCCGTATTTAAAATTATTGGGCAAAGAAAGGAGTGAGAGAGATTTTCTTCTCTCAAACCTTCCTTCTTCTACCCTAACAAGTAAAGAATTACTCACTCATTAAAATATTTAAAGTAAAGATCAAGATAAGAAATTACAGATTAATTCTACCACTAGATTAACAATTAAAAATTGCAGGTATTTAAAATACGATAAAAAGAATGCGAGATAAATAAATAAAAAAGACTTGCTTTATTGATGACCTCTCAAAAATGCATTACAATGGAATTTAGATCTAGAAATTAAAAAGAGACATAAAAATAAAGAGATGCATCTAAGAAAGGCACCCTAAAAGAGGCACCCTTATTTTGGCTTTGAGCTCTCCTATTTATAGATAGGAAAAACCCTAGGTTTACATTCTGATCCATACATGAAATTACAAAACAACCCCAAAAACTGAGTTAAAGCACCGACACTGCCGCCGACACGTGCAGAGCACTTCTGCCGCGGAACCGCGGCAGAAGTGCCTGTTTGGCCACGGTTCCGCGGCCATTTGGTGGATTCATGGGCCTATTTCTTCAGGGTTTCTTCAAGTTGCTTTTATCTTCTGTTTTCTTCACTTGGTTTCTCAGAATCTCTTCAATATCCTTCTAGATTTCCAACAGTGCAGAATGATGTGGAATTTTGCCTTGAGCTCCGTGTTGAAGTCTTGGATCTTGTGTTGCCCTTTTACTTTGTGCATTAAAGTGTTTAAATGATTTTCCATTTGTTCCTTGAACTGGTAGGCAGTATCATACAGATTCATCTGTTGTTGGTCGTAGTCTCACATTTGTAGCGACTTTTCATGAATTTCACTGTAACGAGATGAGAACCTGTAACCTGCAACTATTTAGCAGACATGGATCAAAAGTACCTACTTATATGCAACGTGATTTAGAATGGGCGATATAAAAATGCAAAAATCTGATATGAACAAATACTCCCAAACTTATCTTTTGCTCGTCCCGAGCAAAGCCAATTTTATTCTCAAAAAATCCAAGCCTCACTTTCGCAGGGAACGCGATTGCACTGAGTTCGTGCAACAAGCCATTAAACCTCTAGGTGTCCCTAGTAGGAGGAGTGTTGTCTCCTTAGGGTTTTCAGTGGATTACACCCATAAAATCCGATCAATTTGGCCGTTGATCTAATTCTTCAATTCAGTATTCTAGCAAGAAATTCGATTATCTTCAACTTAGAAATCATCAACCCGTATTTTTCACACTTCCTTTTCATTTAACTTAAGATCATATACGTTTTGCAAGTTTATAAAGCTTTCAGCATATCCTAAGTTTTCCTTCTAAGGTGTAATCTTAACTCAGGAATTTTTATCATCTTTACTGAAGATATAAGCGCTATCTTTTATTCCTATCTCTCCTCCAAACTCCAATTATATACCCCTACGTGTGTGTAATTATCACCCCTACACATGGAAATTCAATTCAAGCTATCATACTCTTGTCCATCTTCCAAACTACTTTTAGTTGGTGAATTTTAGATGAAATTGCTCACATATCCTTCATGCGACCGTTAATACTTCTTAAGGTACTAAACGACCGATTACAAAATGTGCTTGCGCATTTAGGCGTAATTCCTCGTCTTGCAATACCTAAGGCTTCGCAGTGACTCGCAAACCAGTTGGTCTAAGGCACTAGGTACCTCGCTATATTTTTTATTTATGCTGCCTTAAGTAATTACAAAACCAGTGTTCATTTTTTATCTCTTTTTTATTCACGACTTATACTTTTATTTTATTTTCCTTCATACTAAAGATTTTAGACAAGAGCATTTCAAGGTATTCTCTACTATCCCAAGTTTCAAGATGCGTGTAAGTGCGTATAATAGGGTATATATTTTCAGAATTTGGACATAAGGTTCAAAAATATTTTTCAGACTTATACTTCAAATAGAGCTTTCAATACTCTTCCTTTATTTCGATTTAGCCCAAGAACTAAACTCAAAATCTTCCTATTTCTAAATAAATTACAAGGACGTATATTTTCTACAGTTAAACTTTAAGAAAGGTTATTTTTTAGGGTTTTTAATTTACTAAGTTTAGGATCTAGTTTTTCCTAACTAGTTAACCGTCATTTTGAACTTAAGTCAAATATGGCCAAAATTGAACTTTTCAATTTTTATAATTTTTAAATTTTTTGATTTTTATGGATTTTAAAATAAGTATGCAAATGCAAAAAATATACACATGAATGCGAAGGAAGAAAGCTTACCGAGCACACCCCCAAACTTAAACTTGACAATGCCCTCACTGTCAGGCTACACCAAGAGGGTCAAAATTGTCGGCACTTCCCTGTTTTTTTATTATTATTAACAGAAAAAGAAAACAAAAAATATATATACAAAATGGTCCCCCCCAAACTTAAGTGAAACAGTGTTTCCACTGTTTAAGCGTTAAAGTTCAGAGTTAGGGGGGAGAAAAACACAGTATCAAGCTATACAATGCCTTACACAGGCCAAAGGTAAGCACCAACCATTCAAATATTCTATCACTGTAGTGTGTTGGTTGGTGAAAGAACATGTTGTATAGAGTCTGGAAGAAATGGGGTAAAGATAAGTGGTGTAGTGGAAAATGTTTATGTCTCGATTTGTAGAGAAGAACAATAATGGTGAACGGAAATGAGAATGTGGATGATTAGGAATGGGAAGAATGGTCACATTCTCGTATGGGATAAGAATAAATGGTGGTGGTTCGACTTCTTCAGGTGGGGTTTGATTAATCACAAAATCCGTGTCGTTTAAGAATGTGAGTTTGTCGGCGAAAATATCTTCGAAACTTTCATCGATGGTCCGATTGAACGTTTCAATGTTAATCAGTGTCGTGCCAGAATTCAACACACTTGATTTTTCAAAAATTATGGAGGTAGGAGACTCGTAAGGCTCATCTACCTTATTCTCAAAAGAGTATAAATCAAGTTGTTTTTCTAGAATTATCGAACTCAAAATATCGGATTGTGATTCATTAACACTCGCTATCATTAAAGAAAGATTAGAAGAAGAACCAGAGAAAGTGGGAGAAAGAAGTTGAATACGAACTTGAGGGTGGAGATGGAGTGTATAAATTAACAAAATTTATAATGACCGATGTGTAAAAAACGATTGTGCTAATCTATCAACCCACTGAGGAATGAGGTCAAATCCCTCAAGAGTCGTAGGAAAACATGGGTACGTCGAACTTGGTAAACCAGATATTGAAAATGAAAGTGTAACGGTTTCTTGCAAGGTCGGAGCGAGGATGGAGGGAAGTGTGTGAGGAAGGGTATCGGTTAAAGATTCAGGAGGGTGTGCCCAGTCAATGAAAGAGATAGAATGAATTGGAAAATCCAACTCCTCAAGTAAAACTGCTTCATCCTCAATAATTTCCTCAATACTCCCCATGCAATTTTCATCAAAATCAAGACGCATATGAAGTTCGGGAGAAATATTTAATGACTCGGGATGATGAACTGGAGAGAAAAATTCAGTCAAATCTGCGGCTTCATCATCCAAAATATTCTCAGCGTCGATATCCTCAATCAAGTGAAAATTAATTTTCTTAGACACCTCATCAAAAGCATGGATATTAATCAAATCAGGTTCTAGAGTGGAGGTGTAGAGGTCTAAAGGATTGGTGATGGTTTCACTTGGAAGGGACCCTTCACAATCAGGTAAATCAAACACTACAAAGTCGCACAACTCATTAAACGTTCAATCTTCAACTGGTGAATCATTTAGGACACTCGATAGACATTCAAAACCGGAGTTGTGGGATTCAATTGGGGATGGGTAGGTTTGATTTGGAAGGGTGCACAACTCACTCTCTCCACTCAAATTATCAATATGTCCAACCGCCTCATCATACATTGGAAAATTTGGAGCTAGTTGGAAACCAGCTACCGGGTAACTAGGTTGTATGAAGGCGACCATGGACTCATTCAGATCCATCATCTGTTGGCATGACGCTACCCTAAAGTCATCCAACGACTGTTCCAGACTAGACATGGGTTGTGAAGGAGTTTCAGTAAAAGATTCAAATTTGTTTGGATACTGAAAACTCCCAAATGGCTGTGTAGAAGCAATGTCCAGGGAAGGTGTAAAAGTTGGGTAGGATGGATAGGAATAGAATGGTTGGACATGGGTATGATCAAAATACGGATAAGAAGGTGAATGGAATTGTTGATCCAAAGAATTCGCATTGGTGAAAGGAGTGAAAGATCGGTTACGAGATTGTTCAATATGTTCAGCAATAGATATGGGTTTCAGAGTTACAGCAGAACTCGAAAAAGGAGTATCAACGTAAGAAGGTGGTGAAGGTTGAAATGGTTGATACAAGGTGGATTGCGGAGTCCAATTGGTTGTCCTAGACGCGTCTATCCGATCTTTTAAAGAAATTTTTGGCATGGAGGGGTCGTTCGAAATTCGACCAAAACAAGAACCGTAGGAAGTAATGTCTGGTTGTGGGTACCAAAGTTCGGCAAGAGTTTTGCGAGGTGGGGTACCCATGATGTGATAAAAGAAAGGAGAAGAAAAAGAATGTGATTTTTTTTAAAAAAATTGTTTGTTTTTGGAGTTTAGAAATTTTTGAAAGAGTTTTGCAAGAATGTATACGAACTTATTTCAAACAATCACAGTTAAAATATGCACAATCAAACCTAGAGCTATGGTCTTCTAAGTCCACTAGACTGCTCCTAACTGTTCTAAAGTGACAAGTTGTGAGATATCCCTCAAATCGTCTCTTCACTGCCAATTGTGGTCAGGTAAGCACAAATGAAGAAAGGAGGGTTCCGCTCACGAATCACCGTGAGATGGACCTTTTAAAGTTACCTTTCTCACTTCTCTAGCCTAGGCACCACAAAGTCAAGTTTAGATAAACGATTGAATGCCCACAATCTTTCTCTATCCTATTGAGCACGACAGTCCTTAGTTGGCTGAGTCTAGGTATTTTTTTAATTTAGCTCAAGGGTGATGCATATGCTTTTTAGTGATTTTTGGGGTCTTAGGAAGGGTAATGAAATCCCCACCCAATTTTGATTGGTGTTATAGCCCCTTAGATTCCGTATTAATTATGCAAAGCAGTTAACACACCAAAAATCTAAAACACTTGCAAATTTTTTTTTATTTGGCAGCCCAAAGAATTCTGCACAAAAACAATTTATTGGATAGGAGAAAGAGAATCTGTGCAAAGAAACCTGCAGGAATTTTTTCAGTGGAGTGCAGAGGAGAGTAGATGAGAAATGAGATACTCACAGAAATTTTTGGGTTGCTGATGTCACCCTTTGACCGCGGTTCCGCGGTCAAACTGTCGATTATGCCGCTGTTCCGCGGCTGTTTAGACGTTTGACTGCTTAAAAATTGTTCCCTGTGCTGAGTTTGTTTTCCTCTTTCTGTCTAGATCTCCTGAATATTGATTTGTTCACTGAATTTGCTCCAGATTTTTTCTGTATTTAATTTACCGTAATCAAGAATGTGTCGCTTGGTAGCTAGCCGGTTGAGTACGGGTCGATCCACAGGGAGAAGGAATCCTTTTCTTTATGTTCTAACGAGTTAAGTCTAATTAAGTTTGGTTGTGTTTTAAGATCTATGAATGAGAATAAGTTGATAAAAATCTTGCTAGGGTTAAGATTAGGTTAGTTCGAGATAGGGATCTTCTCACATCTTTCAATGCCTTAGTTATGAATATAGGTGTTAGGGTAATCGGCAAAAATGGGGATTAGCATGACTAGGAAGAAAATCACAAGTCTAAGATAGACTTTCCATGCTTAGTTTCTTCCTTTTGGTCCTTGTCCGTCCATTCTTGGCTTTTAGCCCTAACCTCTGGTTAATTCAACCACAACCGGTCTAATTAGGGAATCACCGCTATCATGTAGGATATGATGCCGTAGTGAGCGGATTATGGTTCAATTAAAGGGAGTCCGTATTTAAAATTATTGGGCAAAGAAAGGAGTGAGAGAGATTTTCTTCTCTCAAACCTTCCTTCTCCTACCCTAACAAGTAAAGAATTACTCACTCATTAAAAGATTTAAAGTAAAGATTAAGATAAGAAATTGCAGATTAACTCTACCACTAGATTAACAATTAAAAATTACAGGTATTTAAAATACGATAAAAAGAATACGAGATAAATAACTAAAAAAGACTTGCTTTATTGATGACCTCTCAAAAACGCATTACAATGGAATTTAGATCTAGAAATTAAAAAGAGACATAAAAATAAAGAGAGGCATCTAAGAAAGGCACCCTAAAAGTGGAACCCTTATTTTGGCTTTGAGCTCTCCTATTTATAGATAGGAAAAACCCTAGGTTTACATTCTAATCCATACATGAAATTACAAAACAACCCAAAAAACCGAGTCAAAGCACTGACACTACCGCCGACACGTGCAGAGCACGGCCGCAGAACCGCGGCAGAAGTGCCTGTTTGGCCGCGGTTCCGTGGGCATTTGGTGGATTCATGGGCCCATTTCTTTAGGGTTTCTTCATGTTGCTTTTATCTTTTGTTTTCTTCACTTGGTTTCTCAGAATCTCTTCAATCTCCTTCCAGATTTCCAACAGTGCAGAATGATGTAGACTTTTGCCTTAAGCTCCGTGTTGAAGTCTTGGATCTTGTGTTGCCCTTTTACTTTGTGCATTAAAGTGTCTAAATGATTTTCCATTTGTTCCTTGAACTGGTAGGCAGTATCATACAGATTCATCTGTTGTTGGTCGTAGTCTCACATTTGTAGCGATTTTCATGAATTTCACTGTAACGAGCTGAGAACATGTAACATGCAACTATTTAGCAGACATGGATCAAAAGTACCTATTTATATGCAATGTGATTAAGAAAGGGAGATATAAAAATGCAAAAATCTGATATGAACAGTGCTCTTTCTTAATTTGAATGTTTCTAACAGTTTCTGCTGCTTTCCTCAGGTTCTCCAATACTGTGCCCTCATCGTAAATATGGAATCCGAGGAGATTTCCCCGGCCATGAGGAAGGCGGGGGAATCGTCTTCGAGGGAGGAGGATCTGCGCCTTGAGCTGCAACAGGAGAAGGAGAAGACAACCCCCCTCGAAACCCGGTTAGCCACCGAGGCGTTAATGGTCTCCAAGTGCCAGGAGTCCCAACGACTTCTGAGTGCGTCCAACCAAGCCATTCAGGCTAAGTTGGAAGAGACGAGCAAGTGCTATGCTATAATGAAGATATCGAGGGATGCCAGTAAGAAGGAAGCCGAGGCGGCACTTGAGGCGGAGAAGATTGCCGAGCTCCGAGCCTCGAAGTCGGTTGAGAAGTATAAGGCATCAGACCAGTTCTACGCCGACATCCCGAAGCCTCGGCCATCATTTGGCACAAGACTCTTGATGCCGTTAAGGCGTTGATGCCGGAGTTTGCCGACGGTGAGCTCCGTGCCAGAGTCGCGCTCTCAATGGATACGCCGCAAGTGGCTGGCGCCGGGGAGGCCATCGGGGGAAAGGAGGTTGCAGAGGTAGAAGCCCCGGCCCCTGAGGACGGTGCCGAGCAAGGAGAGACTCGGGCAGAGATCGTAGATCTTAAGATGTATTTTAGGGTTTTTTAACCCGTTAATTAGAACACTGTTCATCTTCCATGAAAAACCCTTAGAGTTTGCTTTGCAGATCTTAAAGATCTTGGGGTTTTACCCTGTTAAAAAGCTTTGCTTTTGAGGGTTTTGGTAGATTAGACCATTGTTTTTACAGAGCATAGCTCTTTAGAAATTTTTGGGGGAATTTTATTCCCTCTTAATTAGAGTTGACAGATGTGGAATCTGTTTGCAGCGCACAGCTCTCGAGGGAGTTTAACTCGGCCCAATGAGATTTCTCATTAAATGAAAAACCTCTTAGGATTTCATTCTTAATGAGTGACTGCCCCATCAATCATGTGACATCATCTTTATTTTGTGGGGCCCTCCTTGTCGCAGTTCTGATTTTGAGTGTCAAAGAACATTAAAGTTCTGATTTCTGAATCATAACACTGATAGCTGACCCTCCTCCTTTTGTGCAGGTGCAATGTCCTTCGACTCTTCCTTCCCTTTCGTACGCTCAGAGAGCGCATTTGCCGACGCGCCTGTGGATCGAGTAGTTTTCGCACTTATAAAGATCATGACCCAGAGCAGAAATCTCTCCACCTATGGGGATCGTAGTACAATCAGATTATCCAGGGTCGGCGCATCTTTTCTTGTGCAATTCCCTCAGAGCCTATTTCAGCAATTCACTATGCCAACTCGCCTCAAGTGAATTACGCTGTAGAGGAGGTTAACTGGACCTCGGAGGGTCGCCTTTAGCCTTCTATGGCATTAATACCTGTACAGCCGCTGATGGCTTTGGATATTTTGGGGTGGCGCATATGTCAAGATGAGTCGCGTCCTTGGGGACAAGTATACATGATTGGTTTAACTCCTCGCCGTTCAGCCGGATACCTTCAGTGGGCTCGATACATCCTGTCGGCCAAGAAGTCGCTGCTGCTGAAGCTCGGATTGTACCCCGCAATTTATGTGTCTCTTTTCCAGTATCCCGCGCCCCATGTATGGTGGGTCAATACTTTTCTGGAGCAATGGAACATCCCGACTCACACATTTCTTCTATCGGATTGGGAAGTTTCAATCTCCTTGGAGGAGTTTGCGGAAATCTCCGTCTTACCAGTCATAGGGGAACATTACGAGGTGATACTTCTTCCTGACGAGTACATCTTCGCCACCAAATCAGTGGTGATGGGCCTTACTCCGGATAATGCTGTTCAACACCGATTCCCGAGCCTGATCAAGGTGTTGAACATTTATGAGAGCCTATTTCTGGAGTCTGGAGGGCACGGAGTCAGCTTCACAGATTTCATCGCCCGCTTCCTTCGCCCAGCAGTTTTGTCAAAAAAAGATGTGAAAATCGCCTAGCTTGATAACCCATTCGGCTTTGGTTTAGATAACCAGCCAATGGTGGAAGAGGATTTAAGAAATTTCTTTATTCCAGACACCCCTGTCATCCCTTTTGCAGAACTTGCAGCTCCAGACGTCGATGAAGAGACGTTTTTTCTGGGATTCATCGGGTTATGGTTTAGATGGTTTGTACTTCCGATGCACCCTCTCTACATGAGGTCGTCTGTCTTTTATCTAGCCCACCGCATGGTTGCAAGGACGCACGTCGCCTTTGGGATTGTAGGACTAGCTCATCTATATCACGGCCTGAGCTTAGCAGCGGATACTACTCATCAAGGGGTAAAACCTGTACATCTTCCGTTGCACTACTTCACGTCCTGGGTCGAGATGCACGTGCTTGGTGCTTTCGGAGTCCACAAATGGCCCCGCTTCTATGATAGCTATAACTTTCCCCGGGTCATGTTTCTAGTTGACGCTTCCGCATTAGATCTGTCGCAGCGAGAGGCTCGACGTCTGGTCCTTCGCCCGCGTATGGTCGGGGATAGTATGACTTTTGTGATAGAGTTTTAACTATCGGCAAGGAATCTACCAAGGCAGTGCAACCGCTGTGTGATTCTTTCAAAGATGGGGCTCCTACGTTGAAGGCTCGGGAGATCCTGCACTTATATTCGATTAGGCCAGGCTTTCTAGTGTTCAGGCAATGCACCTCAGCATTGTTTATGATGTATAACCCGCACCGTTTCTCTCAACAGTCGGGTTACAATCAGGGCTTCCCGCTCGAGGTTTTCTTAGCTGAGCCGGTTGCTACGGAAGAGGGTATCCGCAGCCCGCTGCACCACTTTATGCTGCTAAATACGGGGTCTAACTTTCTCATCAGCGAGCCGAGCTACGTGCAGAAATCTTCGAATGCCTAAGTGGCGTGGTATCAGCATGTGACGGGTTCTGTTATCAGGGAAGGGAGGCGGCTATTACATGATCATAAGGATGCTGTCCTAGTTGGTAATCCGGCAGTTTCTTTGAAGCGACGGACCACCGTTCGTCCCTCCTTAAGAGAAGCCGCTGCGGTTGTGGTCCCGCGCGCCTTCCCTGAGAAGCCTCCATCCCGTGTTCCCGTAGAAACTGTACCTGTAGCGTCCCCGGAATCTGGTGCTGGTACAGAAATTGGGACCCATCGCCCGAAAATGCCCGTCAAGCGCAAGCTTTTGTCATCGGCCGCCGGCGTCCGCTCCCAAAAAAAGAAGAAGTCGCTATTCTCTGCCGATGTCATATTTGGCCAGGAGTCACATGCTCCATATGGCGAGGGTTTGTGCGAGTACGGGACCAATGAGGGTTTATTCATCGCGCCTGCGGATGATACTAATCTTCAGGCTGCCCTCGCGGCTTGCTCGCGAGGAAGCGGCACTGATTACTATCGCGAAGTCAGGTATACTTCAATTATGTTTTTCCACGGCTATCTATTTTCTCTTTATTATGCTTCTATTGACACTTTCTTCTTCAACAGGTATTTCTGCCGAAAAGGCTTTCGCGGCTTCCCTCAGGACGTTCGAGGAGGAAGAGAGGCTCCGTGCTTCTTTGGGTCTTAGTATGAGTTGCTTCATTACACCTTTATTCTTTTTATTCATGCTCCGACCCTCTCCTTTACTTTATTGCAGGGACTATCTCGACTCAGGTTATTCCAAGTGCAGTGCCGATCCCGAGTAGCTATGCGACAAAACTTCTAGAACTAGCTACTGTGCTCCCGGCCCTCCTAAAGTCACCGCAGGAGGCTTTGCTGAAGCAGCCGATGATGGACACCGTAACGGCTCCGGAGGCAGTGCTCGGTTTGGACGACGACGTCCTCTTGTCAGAGGTCTTGAGGAGGTAATCTCTCACTGCCCAGACTGAAAGGAAATGCAGGAAGCATGCGGTGAGGGAACGTGATGCCGTTTTGGCCATAGGTGCTGGCTCAAGAAACATTCCGCTTGCTGAGACTCCTTCGGTGGAGGTTCCCTCTGCTCTGTCTACCGTCCGTAGACAGGTCGCACGTGCAGCTCGGGAAGAAACTGAAAAGATGCTTCAAGGTAACGTAATGCCCAACCTTTTATTAAAACTCGATCCTCGAATTCTGACATACGCACTCTCTGCAGGGCCGAGTCCTGGTGATGGGATGGCAGTTGAAACACTTGCGATTACAGAGCCCGAAGTGGCTACCCTTTCTCGGGAATCTGGGACTGTCCAGACCGCTGCCCTTTTTCCTTATGGCTTTTTGGTATCGGCGGGCGTCACAAGCTTTACGACGGCCCTTGTTGAGTCAGGGGACAAGGCTATGGGCAGAAAATCTATTCCTCCGAGAGAGAGTGAAGAAGCCGTTACACCTGGTGACGCCTCCATCGCGGTTTTGGTCCATGACCTATCAGGTAGTCTTTGGTTCACTGTTTTTTTTAGTTTATCAATCATGTTCAGCCCTTTTGATGATATTTTGTTTGTCTTGAGTATAGGTGCGGTGAATCCTGAAGCTGTGCCGTCTGAAAAAATGTCGCCGGTCGCTACTCCGACGGTCGGTGTCCCCTCGCCTTCTTCTGTGCCCTCTCAAATATTGGAAGGTATGTGTTTATGACTTATTTGTTTTACTGTGGGTACCATCCTCCTTGTATTGACAGTATATTGTCGCAACTCCGCAGGAGTCCTTTTCGACCATCTATACCAGGTGAGGAACCCGCATTTCTCCTTTCAGTCGGAAGTCGTTCCGCCTTCTGGTATTGGTTAGTATATTCTTCAACTGAGGTCCATTACTTTCTTTTACGAATAGACGTATTATTGCTAAGTTTTCTTCATGTTGATCATTGCGTCATGGGTCAGAGGAGGAGACGAGAGAATAGCCGTGCCTCTGATACTCCCCGTCCTACCGCCTGTCACAGTCGGTATAATAGACTCTATTCCTCATGTGTTTCCTTTATCTCCCGAGTTGAAATTTGACCATAACTCATTTTACAGCAATTACACTGGCACCGACTCCTTTTGAGTCCCGTATTCCAATGCCTGTAGGGCCCATTGCTAAACGCATATCTTCCAAGGGCGCTGCAAACAGCCGACGAATGTTGAGCAAATTCACCGAAGATCTTAACGCCGAGGCCCTTATGATTGATAGTCTTTTGCGTACGTGTGTTTTAAAATCAAAGTTAAGAATATACCGCAATCATGACGGAGTGGCTTGGTAGCTAGCCGGTTGAGTACGGGTCGGTCCGCAGGGAAAACGTGTTCTTTTCTTATTGTTCTTACGAGTTAAGTCCTATTTTTGGTAGGTTTTGATTTTAGAAAGACTAAGATTGAATTTAATTTGATTTAAAACCTTGCTAGGGTTAGAATTAGGTTAGTTTGGAAAAATAACTTTACTCACTGCTCCCTTTGCCCTAATTAAGAATATAGGTGTTAGGGTAATAGTCAACAAAGGGGATTAGCACAACTAGGAAGAAACGTAGTTTCTTCCTTTTGGTCGTTGTCCGTCCTTTCTTAACTCGTAACCCTAACCATTATGTAAATCAACCACAACTGGTATAACCAGGGAATCACCGCTATCTCGTAGGATAGGGTGCCATAGTGAGCGGTGTGTGTTTGATTCACATAGAGTCCTAATTTAAAATATTATACGGGCAAGAAAGGAGTGAGAGATGTTCATCTCTCAAACCTACCCGATCCTAATCCTAACAAGTGAGGAATTACTCATTCATTAGGGAAATTACGATGAGATTCATTTTTATAATTTTCTTTTTAATTTACCAATTAACTTGCAGATAATAAAAGACAGATACGAAAATTGCAGAAATTAAATTCAAATGAAAAAGGCAAGATAAAAAAAAACTTACTTTTATTGACACCTCTTGACGATTACAATGAAACTAAAATTTAATCTAGAAATTAAAAGAGACATGCCCCGAAAGAGGCTGTAGGCTTTCCTATTTATAGATAGGAGAAACCCTAAGGTTTACATCTGATCCACATTTGAAATTACAAGACTATCATAAGAAAGTCGGGTCAAAGCACCGACACCCACCGACACGTGCACTGCACGGTCACAGAACCGCGGCGGAATGCCATGTTTGGTTGCGGATCCGCGGCCATCTTGGGGATTCTCTGTCTCAACTTTCCAGGGTTCCTTCATGTTGCTGTTTACTTCTGTTTTCTTCACTAGGTTTCTCAGAATATCTTCTATTTTCTTCCAGATTTCCACAGTGCAGAATGTTGTGGACTTTTCGCCGTGAGCTTCGCATTGAAGTCTTTAATCCTGTGCTGCCCCTGTACTTTGTGCATTGAACCGTTCGCTGATCTTCGTTTGTTCCTTAAACTGTAAGCGGCATTATACAGATTTATCTATTTGTTGGTCGTAGTCTTACATTTGTAGCGTCTTTTCTTGAATTTCACTGTATTGTTCTGAGAACCTATAACCTGCAACTATTTAGCAGACATGGATCAAAAGCACCTATTTATTTGTAATATGATTAAGATTGAGGAATATAATAATGCAAAATTCTGATATGAACAAATACCTCCAAACTTATCTTTTGCTTGTCCCGACCAAAACTATTTTTATTCTCGAAAAATCCTAACCTCACTTTCGCAGGGAATCGCGATTGCACTGAGCACGTGCAACAAGATGTTAAATCTCTAGGTGTCCCTAATAGGAGTAGTGTTGTCTCCTGAGGGTTTTCAGCGAATACTACCCACAAAATCTGATCAATTTGGCATGTTGACTTTCATTCTTCAATTTGGTATTCTAGCAAGAAATTTTATTATCTTCAACTTAGAAACCATTAACCCGTATTTTTCACACTCACTTATCATTTAACTTAAGATCGTATATGTTTTGTAAATTTATTAAGTTTTTAGCATCTTTTGAATTTCCCTTCTAAGGTTCCATATCAACTTAGGAATTTTTATTATCTCTACTGAAGATATAAGCCCTATCTTTCATTCCTATCTCTCATCAAAACCCCAATCTTATACCCCTACGCGTGTGTATGTATCACCCATACACTTGGAAATTCAATTCAAACTATCATACTCTTGTCCATCGTCCAAAGTACTTTTAGTTGGTGAATTTTAGATGAAATTGCTCACACATCCTTCATGCGACCGTTAATACTTCTTGAGGTACTAAAGACCGATCACAAAATGTGTTCGCACATTTAGGAGTAATTCCTCGTCTTATAATACCCAAGGTTTTAGCAGTGACTCCCAAACCAGTTGGTCTAAGGCACTAGGTGATAAAGCACCCTCGCTATATATTTTTTTATGCTGCCTTAAGTAATTACAAAACCAGTGTTCATTTTTTATATCTCTTTATTCACACTTATACTTTATTTTTATTTTTTCTCATACTAAGGATTTGAGATAAGAGCATTTCAAGGTATCCTCTACTATTCCAAGTTTCAAGGTGTGTGTGCGTATAATAGGTTATATATTTTCAAAATTTAGACTTAAGGTTCAGAATTATTTTTCAGACTTACACTTCAAATAAAAATTTCAATGCTCTTCCCTTATTTTTACTTAGCCCAAGAACTGAACTCAAAATTTACCTATTTCTAAATAAACTGCAATGACATATATTTTCTATGGTTAAACTTTAAGAAAGGTTATTTTTTAGGCTTTTTAATTTACTAAGTTTAGGATCTAGTTTTTCCTAACTAGTCAACCGTCATGTTAGAACTTAAGTCAAATATAACCAAAATTGAACTTTTCAATTTTTATAGTTTTTAAAAAAATTTCAATTTTTATGGGTTTTAAAATAAGTATGCAAATGCAAAAATATACATATGAATGCGAAGGAAGAAAGCTTACCGAGCACACCCCCAAACTTAAACTTGACAGTGCCCTTACTGTCAGGCTACACCAAGAGGGTCAAAATTGTCGACACAACCCACCTTTTTTTAAAAATTTTTTATTTTAATTATTAACAGAAAAAGAAAACAAAATATATATACACAAAAAGGTTCCCTCCAAACTTAAGTGAAACATTGTTTCTACTGTTGCAATTTTTTTAAATCTCATAAAATTGGGAGGAAAAATTTAATAACGGGGACATGAAATATAATCGTGAAAATCTCCCCCAAACTTATTTTTGGCTCACCACTTTGTGTTAGAAAAAATTATTTTCGAGAGCCAAATTATAACCCCCCAAAATTTGAGTTAAACAATCTTAAGCTTTTAAAGAGGGGGTTCAAAGTTATTGGTCAATACCAAGCTTTGCAAAGACCAAAAGTTAACACCAACCATTTGAAGAATATTTATCAATGTAACGTATAGATCGGTGGAAGAACAAGTTATATAGAGCTAAGAAGAAGTGGGGAAGAGATAAGTGGTGGTATGGAAAGGGTTTGCGTGAACGTGAATGTGAGGAGATAAGAGGTGATGATAAATAAAAAAGAGAATGTGAATGATCAGAAATGAGTGGAATATTGGCATTCTCGTATCTTATAAGAAGAAAGGGTGGTAGTTCAACTTCTATAGGTGGAGGTTGATTAATCACAAAATCCTTGTTGTTTAGGAATGCAAGTTTGTCAGCGAAAAGTTCTTCAAAACTCTCATCGATGTAATTGAACATTTTACTGTCAGTAAGTTTTGTGCCAGAATTTATCTTACTTGATTTGTCAAAAATTATGGAGGCAGGAGACTCGAAAAATTCATCTACCTCATTTTCAAAAGTATCCAAATCAAGTTGGCTTTCTGGAATGATCAAACTTGAATTATCGGATTGTGATTCATCAACACTCACTGAAATTATAGGAAGAATAGAAGAAGAACCTGAGAAAGTGGGAGAAAGAAGTTGAATACGAACTTGAGGGTGGAGATGGAGTGTATAAACTAGCACAATATGTAATGACCGATGTGTAAAAAGCGATTGTGCTCATCTATCAACCCACTGAGAAATGAAGTCAAATCCCTTAAGATTCGTGAGAAAACATTGGTACGTCGAATTTGGTAAACCAGACATAAAAAATGAAAGTGTAACGGTTTCTTGCATGGTCGGAACGAGAATGGAGGGAAGTGATTGAGGAAGGGTATCGGTTAAAGATTCAGGAGGGTATGCGCAGTCAATGAAAGAGATAGAATGAATTGGAAAATCCAACTCCTCATGTAAAACTGCTTCATCCTCAATAATTTCCTCAATACTCTCCTCAAAATTTAGCTTATCCATGCAATTCTCATCAAATTCAAGACGCATATGAAGTTCGGGAAAAACAATTAATGACTCAGGATGATAAATTGGAGAGAGAAACTCATCCAAATCTGTGGGTTCATCATCTAAAATATTCCCAACGTCTATATCCTCAATCAAGTGAAAATCAATTTTTTAGACACCTCATCAATATCATGGATATTAATCAATTCCGGTTCTAGAGTGGAGAGGTAGAGTTCAAAAGGATTGGTGATGGTTTCACTCGAAAGGGACCCTTCACAGTCAGGTAAATCAAACACTATAAAGTCGCACAACTCATTAAACGTTTTATTTTCAACTGGTGAATCATTTATAACACTTGATAGACATTCAAAACCGGAATTGTGGGATTCAATATGGGATGAGTAGGTTTGATTTGGAAGGGCGTACAGCTTACTCTCACCACTCAAATTCTCAATCTGTCCAACCGGCTCATCATACATTGGAAAATGTGGAGCTAGTTGGAAACTAGCTACCGGGTCACTAGGTTGTATAAGGGCGGCCATGGACGCATTCAAATCTCTCATCTGTTGGCATGACGCAACCATAAAAACTTCCAACGACTGTTCCAGACTAGACATGGGTTGTGACGGGGTTTTAGTAAAACATTCAAGGTAGTTTGGATACGTGAAACTCCCAAATGGCTGTGTAGAAGCAATGTCTAGGGAATGTGCAAAAGTCGGATAGAACTGGTAGGAATTGAATGGTTGGACATGCGTAGGATCAATATTTGGATAAGAAGGTGAATGGAATTGTTGATCCAAAGATTTCGCAGTGGTGAAAGGAGTGAAAGATTGGTTACGAGATTGTTCAATATGTTCAGCAATAGACATGGGTTTCGGAGTTACAACAGGACTCGAAAAAGGGGTATCAACGTAAGAAGGTAGTGAGGGTTGAAATGGTTGATTAAGGTGGATTGCGGAGTCCAACTGGTTGTCCTAGACGCGTCTATTCGATCTTTCAAAGAAATTTTGGGCATGGAGGGTCGTTCGAAATTCGACCAAAACAAGAAGCGTAGGATGTAATGTCTGGTTGAGGGTAACAAAGTTTGGCAAGAGTTTTGGGAGGTAGGGTACCCATGATGTGATAGCGAAAGGAGAAGAAAAAGAATGTGATTTATTTTATTTTATTTTATTATTTTATTTTATATTTTTTGTTTTTTAAAAAAAATTTGTTTGTTTTTGGAGTTTTGATATTTTTGAAAGTGTTTTTTTTAGAAAGAGTTTTTGCAAAATTTGTACGGAACTACGGTACAATTTCAAACAACTACAGTTTAAACATACACAATCAAACCTAGAGCCAGGGTCTCCTAAGTCGACTAGACTGCTCCTAACTGTTCCAAAGCGACAAGTTGTGAGATATCCCACAAATCGCCTCTTCACCGCCAATTGTGGCGAGGTAAACACAAATGAAGAAAGGAGGGGTTCGCTGAAGAATCACCGTGAGACGGGCCTTTTAAAGTTACCTTTCTCACTTGTTTAGCCTATGCACCAAAAAATCAGGTTTAGATAAACGACTGAATGCCCACAACTTTTGTTTGTCCTAATGAGCGTGACGGTCCTTAATTGGCTGAGTCTAGATATTTTTTAATTAGCTCAAGGGTCATGCATATGCTTTTAGTGATTTTTGGAGTCTTATTAAGGGTAATGAAATCCCCACCCAATCTGAATTGGTGTTATAGCCCCTTAAAAGTCCGTATTAATTATGCAAAGCAGTTAACACACCAAAAATCTACAACACTTTGCAAATTTTTTTTTATTTGGCAGCGCAAAGAATGCTGCACAAAAAAAATTTATTGGACAGGAAGAAGAAGTTGCTGTGCAAAGAATACCTGCAGGAAAATTTTCAGTGGAGTTCAGGGGGTAGCAGATAAAAAAAATACACACAGAGAAATTTGGGGTGCTGACGTCACAGGGTTCCGCGGTCAACTGTTTGAATCTGCCGCGGTTCCGCGGCGGTTTAGTTGGTTTAGATCTCCAAAATTTTTCTCTGTGTTGTTTTGGTTCTCCCCTGTCTGTTCAGATCCTCTGTTTCTTGATTTGTTCAATGGGCTTGCTCGAGATCTGAAACAGAATTTGCTCCAAGCCTGCACACTTGCACAAAAACCTTTCAGAAAGAACAAGATGATTTTTATTTTATTTTATTTAATTTTTTGTTTTAAAATTTTTCAATTTTTATAATTTTTTTTAAATTTTTTTATATTATTAACCCGAAATTACACAAAGAAAGAGACCACCGTCTCTCCGGCAACGACGCCATTTGATTGACATTCTTTTGCGTACGTGCGTTTTAAAATCAAAGTTAAGAATATACCGCAATCAAGACAGTGTTGCTTGATAGCTAGCCGGTTGAGTACGGGTCGGTCCAAAGGGAAAACGTGTTCTTTTCTTATTGTTCTTACGAGTTAATTCCTATTTTTGGTAGGTTTTGATTTTAGAAAGACTAAGATTGAATTTAATTTGATTTAAAACCTTGCTAGGGTTAGGATTAGGTTAGTTTGGAAAAATAACTCTACTCACTGCTTCCTTTGCCCTAATTAAGAACATAGGTGTTAGGGTAATAGTCAACAAAGGGGATTAGCACGACTAAGAAGAAACGTAGTTTCTTCCTTTTGTTCCTTGTCCATCCTTTCTTAACTCTTAGCCCTAACCTCTATGTAAATCAACCACAACCGGTCTAACTAGGGAATCACCGCTATCTCGTAGGATAGGGTGCCGTAATGAGCGGTGTGTGTTTGATTCACATAGAGTCCTAATTTAAAATATTATACGGGCAAGAAAGGAGTGAGAGATATTCATCTCTCAAACCTACCCGATCCTAACCCTAACAAGTGAGGAATTACTCACTCATTAGGGAAATTACGATGAGATTCATTTTTATAATTTTCTTTTTAATTTACTAATTAACTTGCAGATAATAAAGACATATACGAAAATTGCAGAAATTAAATTCAAATGAAAAATGCAAGATAAAAAAAATTACTTTTATTGACACCTCTCGACGATTACAATGAAACTAAAATTTAATCTATAAATCAAAAGAGGCATGCCCCAAAAGAGGCTGTAGGCTTTCCTATTTATAGATAGGAGAAACCCTAGAGTTTACATTTGATCCACATTTGAAATTACAAGACTACCCTAAGAAATTCGGGTCAAAGCACCGACACCCACCAACACGTGCACCGACACGTGCACTGCACGGCCGCGGAACTGCGGCGGAATGCCATGTTTGGTCGCGGATCCGCGGCCATCTTGGGGGTTCTCTGTCTCAACTTTCCAGGGTTGCTTCATGTTGCTGTTTACTTCTGTTTTCTTCACTTGGTTTCTCAGAATATCTTATATTTTCTTCCAGATTTCCACAGTGCAGAATGTTGTGGACTTTTCGCCGTGAGCTTCGCGTTGAAGTCTTTAATCCTGTGCTGCCCTTGTACTTTATGCATTGAACTGTTCACTGATCTTCGTTTGTTCCTTAAACTGTAGGTAGCATCATACAGATTCATCTATTTGTTGGTCGTAGTCTCACATTTGTATCGTCTTTTCCTGAATTTCATTGTATTGTTCTGAGAACCTGTAACCTGTAACTATTTAGCAGACATGGATCAAAAGCACCTATTTATTTATAATATGATTAAGATTGGGGAATATAATAATGCAAAATTCTGATATGAACAAATACCCCCAAACTTATCTTTTGCTCGTCCCGAACAAAACTATTTTTATTCTCGAAAAATCCTAATCTCAATTTCGCAGGGAATCGCGAATGCACTGAGCTCGTGCAACAAGCCGTTAAACCTCTAGGTGTCCCTAGTAGGAGGAGTGTTTTCTCCTGAGGGTTTTCAGCGGATACTACCCACAAAATCCGATTTGGCCTGTTGACTTTCATTCTTCAATTTGGTATTCTAGCAAGAAATTCTATTATCTTCAACTTAGAAACCATCAACCCGTATTTTTCGCACTCACTTATCATTTAACTTAAGATCGTATATTTTCTGTAAATTTTTTTAGTTTTTAGAATCTTTTGAATTTTCCTTCTAAGATTCCATCCCAACTTAGGAATTTTTATCATCTCTACTGAAGATATAAGCCCTATCTTTCATTCCTATCTCTCATCAAAACCCCAATCTTATACCCCTACGTGTGTGTATGTATCACCCCTACACTTGGAAATTCAATTCAAACTATCATACTCTTGTCCATCGTCCAAAGTACTTTTAGTTGGTGAATTTTAGATGAAATTGCTCACACATCCTTCATGCGACCGTTAATACTTCTTGAGGTACTAAAGACCGATTACAAAATGTGTTCGCACATTTAGGAGTAATTCCTCGTCTTGTAATACCCAAGGCTTTAGCAGTGACTCCCAAACCAGTTGGTCTAAGGCACTAAGTGATAAAACACCATCGCTATATATTTTCTTATGCTGCCTTAAGTAATTACAAAACCAGTGTTCATTTTTTATATCTCTTTATTCACACTTATACTTTATTTTTATTTTTTCTCATACTAAGGATTTGAGATAAGAGCATTTCAAGGTATCCTCTACTATTCCAAGTTTCAAGGTGCGTGTTTGTGCGTATAATAGGGTATATATTTTCAGAATTTAGACTTAAGGTTCAGAATTATTTTTCAGTCTTACACTTCAAATAAAAATTTCATTGCTCTTCCCTTATTTTGACTTAGCCCAAGAACTGAACTCAAAATTTGCCTATTTCTAAATAAACTGCAATGACATATATTTTCTACAGTTAAACTTTAAGAAAGGTTATTTTTTAGGCTTTTGAATTTACTAAGTTTAGCATCTAGTTTTTCCTAACTAGTCAACCGTCATGTTGAACTTAAGTAAAATTTGGCCAAAATTGAACTTTTCAATTTTTATAATTTTTTAAAATTTTTATGGGTTTTAAAATAAGTAAGCAAATGCAAAAATATACATATGAATGCGAAGGAAGAAAGCTTACCTAGCACACCCCCAAACTTAAACTTGACAGTGCCCTCACTGTCAGGATACACCAAGAGGGTCAAAATTGTCGGCACTCCCCCCCTTTTCTTTTAAAATTTTTATTTTTATTATTAACAGAAAAAGAAAACAAAGTATATATATACAAAAAGGTTCCCCCCAAACTTAAGTGAAATATTGTTTCTACTGTTGCCATTTTTTTAAATCTCATAAACTTGTAAACTTGGGAGGAAAAATTTATTAACATGGACATGAAATATGATCGTGAAAATCTCCCCCAAACTTATTTTTGGCTCACCACTTTGAGTTAGAAAAAATTATTTTCGAGAGCCAAATTATACCCCCCCAAACTTCAGTTAAACAATGTTAAGCTTTTAAAGAGGGGGTTCAAAGTTATTGGTCAATACCAAGCTTTGCAAAGACCAAAAGTTAACACCAACCATTTGAAGAATATTTATCAATGTAACGTATAGGTCGGTGGAAGAACAAATTATATAGAGCTAAGAAGAAGTGGGGAAGAGATAAGTGGTGGTATGGAAAGGGTTTGCGTGAACGTGAATGTGAGGAGATAAGAGGTGATGATAAATAAAAACGAGAATGTGAATGATCAGAAATGAGTGGAATATTGGCATTCTCGTATCTTATAAGAAGAAAGGGTGGTGGTTCAACTTCTATGGGTGGAGGTTGATTAATCACAAAATCCTTATTGTTTAGGAATGCAAGTTTGTCAGCGAAAAGTTCTTCAAAGCTCTCATCGATGTAATTGAACATTTTACTGTCAATAAGTTTTGTGCCAGAATTTATCATACTTGATTTATCAAAAATTATGGAGGCAAGAGACTCGAAAAACTCATCTACCTCATTTTCAAAAGTATCCTAATCAAGTTGGCTTTCTGAAATGATCAAACTTCAATTATCGGATTGTGATTCATCAACACCCACTGAAATTATAGGAAGAATTAATGAAGAACCTTAGAAAGTGGGAGAAAGAAGTTGAATACGTAATTGAGGGTGGAGATGGAGTGTGTAAATTAGCACAATTTGTAATGACCGATGTGTAAAAAGCGATTGTGCTAATCTATCAAGCCACTAAGAAATGAGGTCAAATCTCTTAAGATTCGTGAAAAAACATTGGTACGTCGAACTTGGTAAACCAGACATAAAAAATGAAAGTGTAACGGTTTCTTGCAAGGTCGGAACGAGGATGGAGGGAAGTGATTGAGGAAGGGTATCGGTTAAAAATTCAGGAGGGTGTGCGCAGTCAATGAAATGGATAGAATGAATTGGAAAATCCGACTCCTCTAGTAAAACTGCTTCATCCTCAATAATTTCCTCAATACTCTCCTCAAAATTTAGCTTATCCATGCAATTCTCATCAAAATCAAGACGCATATGAAGTTTGGGAAAAACAGTTAATGACTCAGGATGATGAATTGGAGAGAGAAACTCATCCAAATCTGTGGGTTCATCATCTAAAATATTCCTAGCGTCTATATCCTCAATCAAGTGAAAATCATTTTTTTCAGACGCCTCATCAAAAGCATGGATATTAATCAATTCAGGTTCTAGTGTGGAGATGTAGAGGTCAAAAGGATTGGTGATGGTTTCACTCGAATGGGACCTTTCATAATCAGGTAAATCAAACACTACAAAGTCCCACAACTAATTAAACGTTTTATTTTCAACTAGTGAATCATTTGTAACACTTGATAGACATTCAAAACCGAAATTATGGGATTCAATAGGGGATGAGTAGGTTTGACTTGGAAGGGCGTACAACTCACTCTCACCACTCAAATTCTCAATCTGTCCAACCGCCTCATCATACATTGGAAAATGTGGAGCTAGTTGGAAACTAGCTACCGGGTCACTAAGTTGTATAAGGGCGGCCATGGACGCATTCAAATCCCTCATCTGTTGGCATGATGCTACCATAAAGTCTTCCAACGACTGTTCCAGACTAGACATGGGTTGTGACGGGGTTTCAGTAAAACATTCAAAGTACTTTGGATACGTGAAACTCCCAAATGGCAGTGTAGAAGTAATGTCTAGAGAAGGTGCAAAAGTCGGGTAGGACTGGTAGGAATTGAATGGTTGGACAGGAGTAGGATCAATATTTGGATAATAAGGTGAATGGAATTGTTGATCCAAAGATTTCGCAATGGTGAAAGGAGTGACAGATCGGTTACGAGGTTGTTCAATATGTTCAGCAATAGACATGGGTTTCGGAGTTACAACAGGACTCGAAAAAGGGGTATCAATGTAAGAAGATGGTGATGGTTGAAATGGTTGATATAAGGTGGATTGCGGAGTCCAACTGGTTGTCCTAGACGCGTTTATTCGACCTTTCAAAGAAATTTTTGGCATGGAGGGGTCGTTCGAAATTCGACCAAAATAAGAAGCGTAGGAAGTAATGTCTGGTTGAGGGTACCAAAGTTTGGCAAGAGTTTTGCGAGGTGGGGTACCCATGATGTGATGAGAGAAAGGAGAAGAAAAAGAATGTGATTTTTATTTTATTTTATTTTATTTTTTATTATATTTTTTGTTTTTTTAAAAAAAATTGTTGGTTTTTGGAGTTTTGAAATTTTTGAAAGTGTTTTTTTTAGAAAGAGTTTTTGCAAAATTTGTACGGAACTACGGCACAATTTCAAACAATCACAGTTTAAACATGCACAATCAAACCTAGAGCTAATGTCTCCTAAGTCGACTAGACTGCTCCTAACTGTTCCAAAACGACAAGTTGTGAGATATCCCTCAAATCACCTCTTCACCGCCAAGTGTGGTCAGGTAAGCACAAATGAAGAAAGGAGAGATCCGCTCATGAATCATAGTGAGACGGGTCTTTTAAAGTTACCTTTCTCACTTGTCTAGCCTAGGCACCACAAAATCAGGTTTAGATAAACGACTGAATGCCCACAACTTTTGTTTGTCCTAATGAGCGCGACAGTCCTTAATTGGCTGAGTCTAGATATTTTTTAATTTGCTCAAGAGTGATACATATGCTTTTAGTGATTTTTGGGGTCTTAGGAAGGGTAATGAAATCCCCACCCAATCTGAATCGGTGTTATAGTCCCTTAACGTCCGTATTAATTATGCAAAGAAGTTAACACACCAAAAATCTAAAACACTTTGCAAATTTTTTTTTATATTTGGCAGCGCAAAGAATCCTGCACAAAAACAATTTATTGGATAGGAAGAAGAAGTTGCTGTGCAAAGAATACCTGTAGGAAAATTTTCAGGGGAGTTCAGGGGGTAGGAGATAAAAAAAAAAATACTTACAGAGAAGTTTGGGGTGCTGGCGTCAGCGGTCAACTGCTTGAATCTGCCGCTGTTCCGCGGCGGTTTAGTTGGTTTAGATCTCCAAAATTTTTCTCTGTGTTGTTTTGGTTCTCCCCTGTCTGTTCAGATCCTCTGTTTCTTGATTTGTTCACTGGGCTTGCTCCAGATCTGAAACAGAATTTGCTCCAAGCCTGCACACTTGCACAAAAACCTTTCAAAAAGAACAAGATGATTTTTATTTTATTTTTTTTGAAATTTTTTCAATTTTTATAATTTTTTTTATTATTAACCCGAAATTACACAAAGAAAGAGACTACCGTCTCCCCGGCAACGGCGCCATTTGATTGATAGTCTTTTGCGTACGTGCGTTTTAAAATCAAAGTTAAGAATATACCGCAATCAAGACGGTGTCGCTTGGTAGCTAGCCGGTTGAGTATGGGTCGGTCCACAGTGAAAACGTGTTCTTTTCTTATTGTTCTTACGAGTTAAGTCCTATTTTTGGTAGGTTTTGATTTTAGAAAGACTAAGATTGAATTTAATTTGATTTAAAACCTTTCCAGGGTTAGGATTAGGTTAGTTTGGAAAAATAACTCTACTCACTGCTTCCTTTGCCCTAACTAAGAACATAGGTGTTATGGTAATAGTCAATAAAGGGGATTACCACGACTAGGAAGAAACGTAGTTTCTTCCTTTTGGTCCTTGTCCATCCTTTCTTAACTCTTAGACCTAACCTCTATGTAAATCAACTACAACTAATCTAACTAGGGAATCACCGCTATCTTTTAGTATAGGGTGCCGTGGTGAGCGGTGTGTGTTTGATTCACATAGAGTCCTAATTTAAAATATTATACGGGCAAGAAAGGAGTGAGAGATGTTCATCTCTCAAATCTACCCGATCCTAACCCTAGCAAGTGAGGAATTACTCACTTATTAGGAAAATTACGATGAGATTCATTTTTATAATTTTCTTTTTAATTTACTAATTAACTTGCAGATAATAAAAGATAGATACGAAAATTATAGAAATTAAATTCAAATGAAAAATGCAAGATAAAAAAAACTTACTTTTATTGACACCTCTTGACGATTACAATGAAACTAAAATTTAATCTAGAAATTAAAAGAGGCATGCCCCAAAAGAGGCTGTAGGCTTTCCTATTTATAGATAGGAGAAACCCTAGGGTTTACATCTGATCCACATTTGAAATTACAAGACTACCCAAAGAAAGCCGGGTCAAAGCACCGACACGTGCACCGTCACGTGCACTGCACGGCCGCGGAACCGCGGCGGAATGCCATGTTTGGCCGCAGATCCGCGGCCATCTTGGGGGTTCTCTGTCTCAACTTTCCAGGGTTGCTTCATGTTGCTGTTTACTTCTGTTTTCTTCACTTGGTTCTTCAGAATATCTTCTATTTTCTTCCAGATTTCCACAGTGTAGAATGTTGTGGACTTTTCGCCGTGAGCTTCGCGTTGAAGTCTTTAATCCTATGCTGCCCTTGTACTTTGTGCATTGAACTGTTCGCTGATCTTCGTTTGTTCCTTAAACTATAGGCGGCATCATACAGATTCATCTATTTGTTGGTCGTAGTCTCACATTTGTAGCATCTTTTCCTAAATTTCACTGTATTGTTCTGAGAACCTGTAACCTGCAACTATTTAGCAGACATGGATCAAAAGCACCTATTTATTTGTAATATGATTAAGATTGGGGAATATAATAATGCAAAATTCTTATATGAACACCTTACTTCTGCTACGGATTTTGCCGTTGAGGTTAATCCAATGCTGGCGACACTCGTGAACTTCCATGACAATGATCTCGTCGGCTCTTGGGTCGATTACTGTAGAAAGATCGAGGCTTGCTTACACGAGATTGAGCTCAAGCGTCCTGCTCCTGAAGTATTGGCTTCGAACTCTCAGCAGGCCGTGTGAGTTGAGCATAGTGTTTCTTTCATTTGCCATTTTGAACAAGAGGCGAACCTGAGACGAAAGGAACATGTGGTGGCTTCCAGCGAATCTATTCGATTGCACTCCCAAATTGAAGCGAATGCTGCACAGCTAAAAGCTATTTTTGACAACCTCTAGAGATGTATTTCGGATGGGTTGACGCTGAGGCGGACGTTTGACTTCGCCGAGCGGGTCATGTAAGACTGCGAAGCGCCATGCTAGAAGCCGATGGGAAGCTTTCGTCCTATTTACGGAAATGGGGTCAAGTTGAAGCGGAGTTGGCCGCAGTGGCCGATCACGAGAAAGGAGTGAGAGGAGCGCGTGAGCGGCTTGCTGATTTGTTGAAGACGCCTCCTTCTCAATAACCGCCTTTATACCTCCTTTTTTTTCCTATTGACTGTAAACTTGTGATTTTTGAATAATATGTATTCATTTTGATTCCTTTATGAAATGTATCTTGTATTTACTTGAATTCATGAATAAAAGATATATTTTATTTCATATTGGCATGTAACTCTGGCAAATGTGTCTTGTAGATAGTCTATCTGGATCTCCTTGTAGGGCAGCAATGGATTGGGAAACAGGTTCAGATCTGCCGCCTAAGACTTTTCAACTTTATGAGCCGTGAGGGTCTCAAAAAGACTTTTCTCCCTACGAGTCATGAGAATCCTGCCGGTGTGTTTTTTTCTTAGGGGTCGTTAGGACTTCTATGTGCATTTTCTCTTGAGAGTCGTAAGGATCTCAAAAGAGAATTTTCCCCCTTACAAATCGAGAGGACTTGTAAGTGGTTATTTCCCTCTTCGTCGATATTCAACTTTGGAGAGTGTGGCCAGTGGATAGTATGCAATAGTCCATCTTGGACCGACTTGCAGGGCCCCAGTGCTTAGGAGACATGTTGATATCCCCGTTGCCTAAGGCTTTTCCCTATGAGTTGAGACGAGTCGAGAAGTTCTCGCAGGAACATTATTTTCCCCACGAGTCGAGATGAATCGAGAAGTTCTCGCAAGGATGTACTAACGTCACAGTTAACTCCTGCTAATAGAAGTCCGTTAGGGTCTGTGGTACTAGGGTTTTTTACCAGTCGTACCGTCGTGTTGGCCGATATATTCCCCGATATGCAATCTTGCTGTTCGAGTAGCCTCGCGACTGTCGTGTCTCTGATCCTATCGGGGGCTGGACAAGACGTCTTTAAGTAATATTCCAGGTGATATTACCGTCGTAAGAGCAAGCGTTAGGGATATTCTATGCCGCTTTTTACTTAAGGTTAGGCTCAGTTTGGGGAGCCCCGATGAGTCACGACCACTCCGCGCCGGTGTGGGATGATCTCCGATAGTCTTTCAGGTCTTATTTGAGATGCCGTCAAGACCCTGAAGCGAGGGATTTTCCTTGACTTTGTTTGTTGACATTGTGTCTGCAATATTGCGACGAATGTCGAAATTTTCTCTGGGTTGTCTGTGAACCATCGAGATTTAGAACCAGGGACTTTGCCATGACTCCGTTTGTTGATGTCGTGTCTGCATCCTGCTGGAGGGATGAAGAAAGTTGTTGTTGATCTCTAGGCTGTAGATGTTGCCGTCGAGACTTGGAACTAGGGACTCTGCCATGGCTCTGAGGCAGTCTATAGGTTGTCCGTGAACCGTCGAGATTTGGAACTAGGAGACTTTGCCGTGGCTCCGAGGTAGTCTCTAGGTTGTCCGTGAACCGTCGAGATTTGGAACTAGGGGACTTTGTCGTGGCTCCGAGGTAGTCTCTAGGTTGTCTGTGAACCGTCGAGATTTGGAATTAGGGGACTTTGCCGTGGCTCCATTTTGCTGACGTCGTATCTGCCTCTGGTTGGAACGAGAAGGAATGCCGTTGTTGATTTCTAGGCCATTGAAAGATTCTATTTTAGAGAAGTGTAGTAACCGCAATCAATAACGGTGTCGCGTGTAGCTAGCCGAGATGAGTACGGGTCGTCCTCAAGGATCTGTGGAATCTTTTAATCTTACTTTAGACATGTTGATTGAAAAGAGGAAGAATAGATTAATAAAAAATGGTGAAGAATAGTTTCTAGATCTACGTTAAACACGGATGTAGAATACAGATCTAGTTTAAATACTGATATAGATTTTATAAGAAGAATGCTTGTAGGGTTCGTTCGAATTTAGTAATCATGGATGAATAATAAAGATTACTCCTTTTTTCTATTGATAGATTTAATACTAGATAGATAGTGATGAATGAGGATTGGGGTTCTTGGAAGAAACTAGGGTTTCCCCACTATTGACCCTTGTCCTTTCATTGATCTATATTCATGTCTAGCCCTTAACAAAACAATTATTAATTTGATCTCAAATCGCGGTCGAGACTAGCAATAAATTGGCAGCACGCCCGATAAGGATGTTAACATTTATTTTTCTAAAGTTTATAAACTTCATAAGATTTAAAAGAAGTTGAGAAATTCTTCATCTTCCATTGTTCTACCCTAATCCTACGAACTCTATCAAGCGGAGAATTACTCGCGCATGATGGAGATAGAAGAACAGATAGAGATGAAATTCATAATGTAACTAAATAATTAAACTAATTAAACTAAAGATCTAAATTTGGGCAATGGTTTGATGAAATGAGGTTTAATTTCAAAATTATCCCCATTGGCTGGTGCAATAGATAGACAGGTAGGAAGGGGTCCGCTTATGGGGTAACATCTTTCTTGGAGAGAGATGCACGGTGGATTCTGCGCACCGAAGGGTGGTGGAAAGATGGTGGTGGTAAAATCAGATGGAGAACCGTCCATCTCTGTCGATGTGGTGGGTGGAGGGGGAAAAGGAGATGAAGAAGTACCGACTTCGGAGTCGATAGCAGAAACGCGGACAAGACGGGCCCTAGAATCCCGTGTCCATCCGAGCGTGCACTAAGCGGGTTTAGCGCACGTGGCAGCGTGTGAGAACTTAAAAATTGGTTTGTTTTGAAAAGTGTCAGACGTGAGACAAACCAAAAAAAATGCACACACAACCCTAGAACTATGGTTACCTAGGTCAAGTCTCTAGACCGCTTCTAGACTTCCAAAGGACAAACCGCAGGATTAATCATCTACCACCTCTTTATCACTCTTGTGGCCAGGTAAGTATCAGGTACGTGGGAGTTATCCGCTATACGAATCACCGAAAATAGCGGGCCTAATTAAGTAACCACTTGCCTTAGACACACTTTGCCTAGATACCATAAAAGTAATGCGGATAAGCGATAGATTACCCACGATCTTCCTCTGTCCTTATTGAGAACCACGGTCCTTAGAGTTTTGGTCTAGATATTTTTTAATTAATGTAGGGTGATGAAGATGCTCGTTTTGTGATTTGTGGGGCTTAGGAAGGGTGATGAAATACCCACCTAATCTGAATTTGGTCTTTGCCCCTTAATATCTGTATTAAAATATGCAAAAACAAACAGCAAAACAAAACTCGCAAAAAGATTTTTGAGCGGCGATATTTTTCAAAGAATCCTGCAGAAAATATATTATTGGATTTTTCAGAAGAGAGAGAAAGAGATAGAAAAGATATCATAAAAAATTGAAGCCCTAACTCACCAACACCGCAGCGGTTCCGTTGCCAAAACGCACTTCTTGCCGCGGTTCTGCTGCGGAGTTGAGAGTTCTTTGAAAACTTTTTCCTACGGTGGCCTCCCTTGCTTCTCTGGGTCTTGATGAATGTCTCTGAATCCTTATCTCCTCGCTACAGTGACTCCAGATTCTCTCGCAAAAATCGCACACTAATTATTAAATATGTAAGATGCAGTTTGTTTTGTTTTATGATATAGATCGAATAAGAATTCAACACGAATAGTAGGAATAAAAAATTACGCACGTATCCCCGGCAACGACGCCATTTGATTGATTCTATTTTAGAGAAGTGTAATAACTGCAATCACTAACGGTGTCGCATGTAGCTAGCAGAGAAGACTACGTGTCGTTCTCAGGGATATGTGGAATCTTTTAATCTTACTTTAGACGTGTTGATTGAAAAGATGAAGAATAGAAGAATAAAAAATAGTGAAGAATAGTTTCTATATCTACATCAAACACGGATGTGGAATACAGATCTATTTTAAATACGGATATAGATTTTATAAGAAGAATGCTTGTAGGGTTCGTTCGGATTTAGTAGTCATGGATGACTAATAAAGATTACTTCTTTTATCTATTAATAGATTTAATACTAGATAGATAGTGATGAATGAGAATTAGGGTTCTTGGAAGAAAGTAGGGTTTCCCCACTATTGACCCTTGTCCTTTCATTGATCTCTATTCATGTCTAGCACTTAACAAAACAATTGTTAATCTGATCTCAAATCGCGGTCGAGACTAGTAATAAATTGGTAGCGCGCCCGATAAGGATGTTAACATTTATTTTTCTAAATTTTATAAACTTCATAAGACTTAAAAAAAGCTAATAAATTCTTCATCTTCCATTGTTCTACCCTAATCCTACGAACCCTATCAAGCGGAGAATTACCCGCGCATGATGGAGATAGAAGAACGGATAGAGATGAAATTCATAATGTAACTAAATAATTAAACTAATTAAACTAAAGATCTACATTTATTAATCAACTTAACAAGTACAAACTTCAAGTTTAGATTACAAGAGGAAGAAGAAGTTGCTCTCGATCTCTGCCTTGTCGGATGTAGAAGTTCCGTCGAATCTCACATCGCTTTATCACGCCGAATCTTGGACCTGTCTTGGATCACTTGTTCTTTGACGGTGATTATCTTGTGTAAAAGATTGATCATTTCTAATTTTAGCACTCAGTCTTTTATATAACCCCAAAACCAGAAACCAAAGATCCCCAGAATTAGGGTTAGTTGTAGCAAATCCAACCTGAAAATCCTAACTCCTGATTCGGTGAATCAGCCGCGGATCCGCCACATATTGCATGGTTTGGCCACGGATCCGCTGTTTTTTGGTGAGATCTTGGGTGCAAATTTCTGTGGCTTTATTCTTGTGACACATGGAGATTTAGTTGATGTCTGGAACTTGAAAATATTTCCTGAGTCTCTGCCAGTATTGATTCTTCGATTTTCTTTAATATTTCGGCAGATTTTTGATTTCCGGCATCTCAACATCTCGATCTCCTGACCTGAGCCAAAACTTGCACCATATCTCAAAGAATAATGTTAGTAATATTTGGTATTTTTGAGATATTATCTTTTCCCATTTGATATGATATTATATTTTAAGAATATTGATTAAGGATATTTGATATGATATGCATATTTAAATTATCAAAATATTATATAAATATTTTTTGCATATATTTTCCTTCATAATGTTAATTATAATATATAAACATATGAAAATAGTATTTTTACAGATAAACCCTCATATGTGTCATATTTATAATAAACACTTTTAGATATTTAAGAAAAGTAAGGAAAATGTCATATCAAAAGTGTGATATTTTTGACTGAACAGCCGTAGATGTAGCCATCGAGACTTGGCTTCCATATGATGAAGCCCGGTGGGGCAATATGGTTCCCTTTTCGTTTGTGCCCATGGATTGCATACAGGGGTCAATGTGATCTCACCTGCAGGGCAAAAGTTTCATTTTATTTTTTTATTTCTTTCTGCAATGCTCTATCATTTCAGCTTTTTATATCGCGAAAGTCGCGATTGCCCAATCATTTCAGCTATTTTTCGCAGTGCCGAATCATTTCGGCTATTTTTCTTTTTCTTCACTCGCTGCTTTTTATTGCGAGTTGCCCAATCATTTCAGTTATTTTTATATGCATATATTTTACTCGTTGATTTTTTTTGCGAGTTGCCCTATCATTTCGGCTATTTCATATGCATTTTTGGCTCGCTGATTTTTGTTGCGAGTATGGAACTTGAGATCTGACACCAATCTTAGTATCAGCATCGCTGCGACTGGAATGTTACCAGGAGCGAATCATCATTTTGCCTTGAGAGGACTTGGAATTTGCTACCAATTTAGGCATCAGCATCGCTACGACTGGATTGATGCCAGGAGCGAATCATCATTTTCCTTTGCTGATTTGAACAAAGGTGGCTTAGTAAATAGGGTTAGGATCCTGCCGACTAAGGCTTTTGACTTCATGAGCCGTAAGGGTCTCATAAAGCTATTTCTCCCTACGAGTCGTGAGGATATCGTAGGTGTATTTTCTCCATAGGAGTCGTGAGGATTCCTAAGTGATATTTTCTCTTATGAGTCGTAAAGATCTCACAAGAGTGTTTTCTCCTTGCAGGTCGAGAGGACCTACAAGTGTTGTTCACCGAATAGGGAAATTTCCCGCCATGCGTTGAACTAGGTGAGAGAACGTTTATTTATGTCCGTGGATTGTATACAAGGATCCGATGTTGACCGCGTGTAGGGCAACTTGGGGAATGTGATGGCTTAAGAACAGGTTCGGATCCCTGTAACTTAAGGCTTTCGAATTTTATGAGCCGTGAGGGTCTCATGGGGGGATTCTTCTTACGAGTCATGAGGATCTCGTAAGTGCAATTTCTCCTTAGGAATCATGGGGATCCCTAAGTGTGTCGCTCCCTTTTGTAAGTCGTAAGGATTGTTAGTGTATATGCCCTAGGGGCCATTATTGTATCATACTAGCATGTATATTACTTAATGGAAGCTTAGGATATTAACAGTTGTATTGACAGTCTTGCTAAATATGGTAGTATGCTACTTGGTTGTGTCTACTTTAATATGTGCATATGTTTCTTGTAACGTATCACTTATACATATTAGTAGAGCCCTTAGGATCTTTGCATGATTACCAGCGTTGTGATGGCAGTCACACTAGTGGGGGCTGGGTAGTCTATAAGCAACATTCTATACTTGTCCCTAGTTTTAGGATTATCGAGACAGAGCATCGATACTCCGGAGTAGACTAGTGTGTGCGCTTCTCATCCCAGTTGGGGAGATGGTCTGTCCCACAGCCATCAGTACGTCGTAATGGAGATAGTATACAGGTGCTCGTTAGGTTACGGGTACACCGGACAGAACTCGCAAGGGAACTGTTGGTTGGTATTATACCTGTCGTCAGTTAACAGTTCCCAGGTGACATGAGTACAGCATAGTACGCAGACTTGACACTACTACTTCGTCTCGAGTGTGTCCCACTGTTCTTAGATTGCTACCCTACCACGGCTCAAAGGAGTCGTGCAAACAGGTAGCAGTTAGGTGCAGTCCCGAGCACTTGGAGGCAGTAGTGGTTAGACAGGATTCGTCTCTCCCGGGTATTGGGAGTTGATATCGCGCTGTGTCAGATAGCCATTACGTAAAGTCTCTGGCCAGGGCAAGCGAGATTTACTGGTAGGTTCCAGTAGTTTCTCAGGTGTAATGGGCTACACTCCGACACGACTTATACCGCTATTAGGGGACCGACGCTTGCCGCCCCCTAGGCTAGATATGCGATAGTCTTAGACGAACAGACCGGACTGTACGGAGATTGTCATATCAGGCTAAGTAGGAGTTCGGATGGGTTTCCTCATCGGCCTTCATATCGACATCTACCTGGGGACCGTTACGTACAGCTAGTGCCGCTTGCGGTCTGTGGTTAAATCCACTGCCAGCGTAGTGTCAAGTCTTTAGAGTCCCACACAAAGAGTTTCCCTGCTCCAGGCGAAACGATATAGAGGTCATATGGTTTTACGACAAGGGTTCGAACGCACACGTGTTTAAACTCACGTACGACGTTCGGACAGTTTTTACTAGCCGGCTTTGGTTTAAACCAGATTCTAGTATCGGGTTATTGGATTTATACAGTCTAAAGTTTTTCCTTGTTTTCACGGATTGGAGGGGCTTTCTCATAATTTTCCGGGAAGCTTCTAGAAGCTTTGATAATCGTTTTTCATATATATACACAAATGATTTCATTCATCCAAAAGGATTTATTTTCTCACCTTCTCTCTCCTCAAGCTCTCTCTCTTCAAACCTAACCCTAACCTCTCATGTGTTGAGATCAAGGGTTAGCTAGACTAATACATCCATAACCTCACTCTATATCCCCTAGGTAGCTTAGATTAGCACTTTGAGCAACCTAGTTATCTCAAGTTAGAGATCAAGCTTGGCGTAGGAGCTCTCGGGTGGATCGTATTTGACTCGAGGAGGCCGTTGAGGTGCCGATGTTTCAAGGAGCCTACAAGGAGTGGAGGACAGCGATGAAGACTCGAAGGACAAGTAACGTGAGGTATAACTTCAAATCCGAGTAGTTAAACCTTTCGTAGTTTGCTAGTAACGGTTTAGACACGATTCATGCACTCAAGTCCGTGTTATGAAACTTTGATAATCATTTTTAATATATTTCGCCTCCCCGCAAGTTCGTGGGGTGCGTGACATGGACTTACAGTGGTATCAGAGCCAACTAAACCATTACTAGCTTGTTAGCAACTAATTAGAAGTTCGATCGACGGAAAATACGAAAACGAAACCCCGGAACCCTAACAGTTTCTGTAAATTTTAAACGTGTCGAAAAAAATATTTGATATGCCTTAAAATTCACAGCAGGGAAATATACGAAAACTGGGAAAATACGAGGTCTTAACTCGGCAAGATGGTGCTTTTGGCCGCGGATCCACGGCGGAGTCAACTCCGAGTTGACTCGGATTTGCGCAGTAATTCATATATTTTGGTGTTCTGTTTTCCAGTATGTTCTGTTTCTACCCAGGTTACTTCAGTGCTGCTTTGCTTTTGGGGTAGACACGGAAAAAGGAAGTCGATCGATGTTCTAAGTTATTTGCTAATTGGGTTTTTATCTGTAATGTTTAATGTGTTCGTAAACCTCCCCTAACTGCTAGTATGTCGGTTAGCAGGGGGTTGCACATTTCTGTAATGTTTACTGTTTGTGTATATGGACTTGATTGGGATGTTGTGATGATTAGCCGGGGTTTGAGATGTGTTTAATATTCATTCATTCGATATAATTATAATATGATGTAATATTCTTTTGTGGGGCACATCCAGGTTGCGGTTGTAGCCACCGTTGTATTATTTCTTTTTACTGTTTTTGCTCCTAGGATAGACCCAAGGTGGGGTACACAAACTACCGGGTACGTTGAAGTGTTTAGTGGCCTACTTACGTCGTTGAGGAGACCGCTTCACTTCGGGTATTTGGCGGGTAGTTTGCCGTACCCATAGGGGTCTAGGGTGGGGTAATGGCTATTCATCACAACTATGTAATCCATCTTTTGCTGCAGGCTCAAAGGAAACGCGGATTGCTAATATATCCAATAAAGTTCATCTGTGATCTGGAATGCCTATTATTGCGTCTGACGAATGTAAAATATCTATATATGATAGCTATTAGACGTCACTTATGTTTTACACCCGCGCTAGCCCAACCCCCGCTCTGTCGTTAGTTAAGTAACCTAACGGGTAATGACGGGACCCCGTGGCGAATGCGGATGGCATAAGAGGACGTGGTATTTTCGTTGTTTTCTGCAATGATAGGATAAATGATGGGACGCATTATTATAATGCAAAGAAAATAAACCAAAGTTCAATCGTTGTAACAAATTTAAAAGAAACCACTCGGTTATTTTAAAAGAGCAGAATTTTTAATTGCGGAGCTTTGACCACTCCTTTTAAAAAGCTATCAGGTTCCTTCGATTATATCAAGTTCACTACGTTCACGGTTTCGCCAAAACCATTCGTAGCCCTCCGTCATTTCATTTGGGTATTCAGTAGTATTCAAGCTATGTATTTTGGCCAAAGTCAAGGCATAGTGTTTGGTAGCTGCTGGGTATTTATTTGTTGCATAGATAGATGAGTTGGTTTGGGACAGTCGTATTATCATTTGACCAAAGTCAGGGGTATATACGGATGGGTTCAAATTAACCTGGATAATGACGGATAGAACTTGACATGTGACTTATGACATTTTGACCAAAGCCAAGGTCATAAGAGCATGGGGCAAAAATTTATATCGGGAATTTCTAAAGAAACTGAAATTTGCAGAGAGTGCATACCATTTTGGAGTTTGATGAATGTTGGTAGGATTCCTTCAACATTATCATACGATGATATTTTGGATCCCGATCCTACTGTGAGTATATACTACTTATCAGGAGATTCGTCACTTAACGATCAATACTATAAATCAAGTAGGTGCCTAGAAAGGTGTCAGCGGGGCTACGCCCCCAGAGAAAAGATGTTCTTTAATTAAGAAACTTCGCGAAAGCGTTGGAAAACCTCCCTCGAAGTATCGACACTAGCCTGGCTGAACGGTTAAGCAAGTATTGTACGGTGAGAATAGTCCTGGCTAATTCTTCTTTTATAGTTTGAGGAAGGATTCGAGAAACAGTGGGAGCCATCCTGTTTACATAAATTAAAAACCACTTTAAACTTGCAAGAGCATCATGCTAAAGTGTTTTCTTCTCTCTCTCTTATTTGCAGCGACCTTATGACCACGACTAGGTTACATCTAGATAACAAATTGACTGAATCTGACTTATATGATTGGCAAAGGTCTGTCCAGATGTCCATTGCCTATGACAAGCTGGACCACCCTATTACTACTCAAGATCCCACCGTCCCAGGTCCGGTTTCCACTGTCACGGATATGGATATCCGTCAGACAAGGGAAAAAGATAAAACGAAAACCAAGAGCCTCGTGTTGGCTTCAGTTGATGGTGTATACCAGAAGCAGCACGAGAAGATGGACCCAGTTTCCATCTTTCTCCATAACAAAGATTTATATGGAGAGCAATCTCATATCGCAAGATATGAGACCTCGAACGAATTAATTCAAGCGAGGTTAGCTTTCGGGTCATCTGTAGGGGACAACGTCCTTACAATGACTAGCTATATTGATAAGCTCCAGGACCTGGAGACCACGTTGGGAAACGGGTCAGATATTGACTTAATTCTACAGTCTCTACCTTCTACCCTGAAGGAAACCAGGGAAGTAGAAGGAAAGAGAAGGGCAAAAGTTTCGGGACTGGATATAGTAAAAGAGGGACGTTCCTATTGTTATGGGATTGGGCATTGGCAGAAGGATTGCAGGGCTTTTAAAGCCAGTAGCCAGGATACGAAGCATGTTGTGGCTTCAGCCTCAAGTGTATTTGTAATTGAGAACTGTTTGTCAATTAACTCTACTTCCTGGGTACTAGATACCGGAGCAGGATCTCATATCTGTAATTCATTACATGCTTTGAGAAACCGTAGAGTTATGAAGGTAGGTGATTTGTCTCTCAGAGTTGCAAACGGAATGAGCGTAGACGCTGAATCCGTGGGAGAATACCGCCTAGGTTTGACAAGTGGGCAGATATTGATTCTACATAACTGTCTGTATGTATCTAGTATGACTTGCAATATCATATCAGTGTCCTCACTTTCAAGAGAGGGATATGATTTTACATTCGCAAGTGATGTAGTTCACATCCACCTAAGTCAAGTTCTGATTGGGTCCGGTACATTAGATGACGGTATATACGTATTAAGTCAAGCTCAGGTTTTCAATGTCCAGAACACACTTAAAAGAAAGTCTCCAGAAATAAATCAGGCTTTCTTATGGCATTGTAGACTAGGTCACATCAATGAGAGAAGGTTGACTAAGTTACATAGAGAAGGATATTTGAATCCGTTCGAATATCAATCTTATGCTACTTGTGAATCTTGTCTCATTGGGAAGATGATAAAGACTCCGTTTATTGGACACGGAGTAAGAGCAAGCGAGCTCTTGGGACTCATACACAGCGACGTATGCGGTCCAATGTCTACACATGCGAGAGGTGGTTATTCCTACTTCATTACTTTTACGGATGATTTCTCTAGGTATGGATATATCTTCTTAATGAAGCATAAATCCGAGGCTTTTGAGAAATTCCAAGAATACAAGAATGAAGTAGAAATATAAAAAGGCAAAAGTATCAAGACACTGAGATCTGATCGAGGTGGTGAATACTTAAGTGCCGAGTTCTTGGGTTATTTAAAAGAGAATGGAATTCTCTCTCAGCTTACTCCTCCATACACCCCACAACATAACGGTGTATCGGAGAGACGGAACCGAACCCTATTGGATATGGTACGTTCCATGATGAGTAACGCTGAGTTGCCGCGATCATTCTGGGGATATGCACTAGAATCAGCGGCATACCTTTTGAACCGGGCTTCTACCAAGACTGTGCCTACCACGCCATATCAAATATGGAGTGGAAAGAAACCCCATCTTCAGCATCTGAAAATATGGGGATGTCCAGCTTTTGTTAAAAAGCAGCATATGGACAACCTCGAGGCACGATCAGTACAATGTAAGTTTGTGAGATATCCGAAAAACTCCAAAGGATATTATTTCTATTATGCAGAGGAACAAAAGGTTTTTGTTTCTCGTTATGCCCATTTTCTAGAACATCAGTTTTTAGAAAAGGAAACAAGTGGGAGCGAAATAGAACTGGAAGAAATTCCAGAAGCACAAACTACAACTGAAAGTATGGTAGAACCAGAGGTTTCAGAAGAAAGGGACATACCAGCGCCTATCCGCAGAAATAGTAGGCAGTCTCATCCGCCCGAGAGATACTATGGTTTTCTCATAGACGGGGATCGAGAAGTTTGCATCATTAATGATAATGACCCTACTAGCTTCCAGCAAGCCATTCAGAGCGGTGACTCAGTAAAATGGCTGGATGTAATGCGGACCGAAATGGAGTCAATGTACACTAACAAAGTATGGACTTTGGACATTGCTCCAGATGGGGTAAAAGCTGTAGGATGCAAATGGATCTTCAGAAAGAAGATTGGTGTAGATGGACAGGTTGAAACCTATAAGGCTAGACTTGTTGCAAAGGGTTTCCGTCAAAGACCTGGTTTGGACTATGACGAAACCTTTTCTCCAGTAGCTATGCTAAAATCCATTAGGGTCCTTCTTGCTATTGCTGCCTTCCACGATTATGAGATCTGGCAGATAGACGTAAAGACGGCCTTTCTAAATGGAAATTTAGAAGAGTGCGTCTATATGGATCAGCCAGAGGGATTCATTCAGTGTGGGAGCAGCGGTAAAGTATGCAAGTTGCTTAAGTCCGTTTATGGACTAAAGCAGGCATCTCGGAGTTGGAACATCTGTTTTGATGATGCTGTCAAAGAATTTGACTTTATCAAAAATCCAGATGAACCATGCATATACAGAAAGATTGTAGGGAGAGCTGTAGTATTCCTCGTCTTGTACGTGGATGACATTCTCATAATAGGAAATGATATTCCTATGTTACAGTCAGTCAAAAGATTTTTGTCATAGAAGTTCTCCATGAAAGACCTGGGAGATGCCACCTACATTCTGGGGATCCAGATCTATCGTGATAGATCTAAAAGGATGTTGGGACTTTCGCAGTCCAGGTACATAGACACCATATTGAAAAGATTCAGTATGGAAGATTCTAAGCGCGGTAACCTACCGGCTTGTCACGGAATCACCCACTCCAAAGAGATGTCTCCCAAGACTGATTTGGAAAGGGATCGCATGTCGATTATACCCTACGCTTCAGCGGTAGGTTCTATAATGTATGCGATATTATGTACCAGACCAGATGTAGCATACGCATTGAGCGTAGTAAGCCGGTGTCAGGCAAACCCAGGGGAGAATCACTGGATAGCAGTAAAGAACATTCTCAAGTACCTGAGGAGGACTAAGGAGATGTTCTTAGTATATGGCGGAAAAGACCTCCAGATGGAGGCCTTTGCCGACTCCGTCTTCCAGAGTGTTAAAGATGACTCCAAGTCCATGTCGGGTTATGTCTTTACCCTCAATGGAGGGGCAGTCTGTTGGAAGATTTCCAAACAGGAGACCGTTGCTGACTCAACGATGGAAGTGGAGTACATAGCTGATTGCGATGCCGCAAAAGAAGCTGTCTGGATGAAGAAGTTCCTCACAGAACTTCAGGTTGTTCCTACCAGTGTTGATCCAATACCTTTGTATTGTGACAACAACGGCGCTATAGCTTTAGCGAAGGAACCCAGGTCCCATCAGAAGTCCAGACACATTATAAGACGGTATCATCTGATCAGGGAGATCATTGATCGCCGGGAGATCGAGGTGAAAAGAGTAGAGACGGAGAATAACATTGCTGATCCATTCACAAAGGCCATTCCTCAGACGCAGTTCGAAAGGATATTCGAGATGATAGGTCTACGATATGCCAGCTCATGTCCCTAGTGCAAGTGGGAGATTGTTAGTGTATATTATTGTATCATACTAGCATGTATATTACTTAATAGAAGCTTAGGATATTCACAGTTGTATTGACAGTCTTGCTAAATATGGTAGTATACTACTTGGTTTGTGTCTACTTTAATATGTGCATATGTTTCTTGTAACGTATCACTTATACATATTAGTAGAGCCCTTAGGATCTTTGCTTGATTACCAGCGTTGTGATGGCAGTCACACTAATGGGGGCTGGGTAGTCTATAAGCAACATCCTATACTTGTCCCTAGTCGTAGGATTATCGAGACAGGGCATCGATACTCCGGAGTAGACTAGTGTGTGCGCTTCTCATCCCAGTTGGGGAGATGGTCTGTCCCACAGCCATCAGTACGTCGTACTGGAGATAGTATATAGGTGCTCGTTAGGTTACGGGTACACCGGACAGAACTCGCAAGGGAACTGTTGGTTGGTATTATACCCGTCGTCAGTTAACAGTTCCCAGGTGACATGAGTACAGCATAGTCCGCAGACTTGACACTGCTACTTCGTCTTGAGTGTGTCCCACTGTTCGTAGATTGCTACCCTACCACAGCTCAAAGGAGTCGTGCAAACAGGTAGCAGTTGGGTGCAGTCCCGAGCACTTAGAGGCAGTAGTGGTTAGACAGGATCCGTCTCTCCCAGTATTGGGAGTTGATATCGCGCTGTGTCAGAAAGCCATTACGCAAAGTCCCTGGCCAGGGCAAGCGAGATTTACTGGTAGGTTCCAGTAGTTTCTCAGGGTGTAATGGGGTACGCTCCGACATGACTTATACCGCTATTAGGGGACTGACGCTTGCCGCCCTCTAGGCTAGATATGCGATAGTCTTAGACGAACAGACCGAACTGTACGGAGATTGTCACATTAGGCTCAGTAGGAGTTCGGATGGGTTTCCTCATCGGCCTTCTTATCGACATCTACCTGGGGACCGTTACGTACAGCTAGTGCCGCTTGCGGTCTGTGGTTAAACCCTCTGCCAGCGTAGTGTCGAGTCTTTAGAGTCCCACATAGAGTGTTTCCCTGCTCCAGGTGAAACGATATAGAGGTTGTATGGTTTTACGACAAGGGTTCGGACGCATACGTGTTTAAACGCACGTGCGACGTTCGGACAGTTTTTACTAGCCGGCTTTGGTTTAAGCCAGATTCTAGTATCGGGTTATTGGATTTATACAGTCTAAAGTTTTTCCGTGTTTTCACAGATTGGAGGGGCGTTCTCGTAATTTTCCGGGAAGCTTCTAGAAGCTTTGATAATCGTTTTTCATATATACACAAATGATTTCATTCATCCAAAAGGATTTATTTTCTCACCTTCTCTCTCTCTCCAAACCCTAACCCTAACCTCTCATGTGATGAGATCAAAGGTTAGCTAGACTAATACATCCATAACCTCACTCTATATCCCCTAGGTAGCTTAGATTAGCACTTTGAGCAACCTAGTTATCTCAAGTTAGAGATCAAGCTTGGCGTAGGAGCTCTCGGGTGGATCATCTTTGACTCGAGGAGGCCGTTGAGGTGCCGATGTTCCAAGGAGCCTACAAGGAGTGGAGGACAGCGATGAAGACCCGTTGGACAAGTAACGTGAGGTATAACTTCGAATCCGAGTAGTTAAACCTCTCGTAGTTTGCTAGTAACGGTTTAGACACGATTCATGCGCTCAAGTCCGTGTTACGAAGCTTTGATAATCGTTTTTCATATATTCTGCCTCCCCGCAAGTTCGTGGGGTGCGTGACATAGACTTACAAGGATCTCACGCAGGTATTTTCTCCTTACAAGGTCGAGAGGATCTTGTAAGTGTGCATGAGTTTTTTTACGAGTCTGTGCCCTTGCGGGTTTTCACAAACTCGCCAGCAGTCCTGCTGTTTTTACTCACGGAGCCCTTTCGGGTTTTCATCTGTGCCCATATCTCTTGTGGACGTACAGTTTTTTTGAGAAGGTGAAACTCTCGAGAATAGTTTCGCTGCATGTCACCCATCTGTTTGCCGGCAGGATTTGAGTTGCTGTCCTCACCGCTGGGACTCGCGAACTTGAGTTCCACTGTCGCCGTGTTTAAAGCGACGTACTTAGTTTAAGGACATTACGACCCATTGTTAGTTTAGGGACATCTCAGTCCATAGCTTTGAGGTAAAGTTTTGCCAGATACTACTTACAGAGTGCTGACTCAGGAAGATAGCGAGCGGAAACGAGCGTCGTTATCTATCGTTAACCTGAGTTGTGACTTGTCAGGGCTAGTATTTCTTAAGGAAGCGGCCGTTTATTGGCCGTAAGGGTCTTTCGCCATGCATATGCATGAGCAAATAGGCACCACCTTGATAAACCTTGTCTATGACATATGGGCCTTTATAGTTCGGCTCGAATTTCCCCCGTTTGGCACGATTGGGGATCATAGGTCTTTTGACAACTAGCACGAGTTCGCCATGGTGGAATGCTGTCGGCCTAATTAGTCTTTCGTATGAGCGCGTCATCCTTGCTTTGTAAGCTTCTAGGTTTTGCTGCGCCATGTAACAACTCCATTTTTAATGTACAAAGAATTGATTTAAATTCAAAGTATACTTGGAGTATTTAAAGTTGCTGATATCTCTTTAAGTATTTATTTCACACCATAATTACAAGCAAGAGCTTGTAGCTCATTGGTAATACCTTGCACTGCTCAACCAAGCCACCAGAGTTCAAATCTCATACCCCATATTATTTTTAATATTATTTTGTTTTAAAATTTCTAGAATACCAACAGTCAACACGTGTTTTCTCACAAAAACCCCACTATCCATGAAAAGTTAGATGTTCCAGTGGCTACCTCCGGCGACCCCCCAGTTTCCGGCACCCCGACTAGGCCGAATCGGCCGGCGGACCGGCCGACTCGGGCTGGCGCCGCCGGTCGGCCGAGTCATCAACAGAGAAAAATTGGCTTTTGGGCTACCCTACCCCCCTGCATACTTTAAATATTCAGACTACCTCCAGAGAGCCCATTAACACCTATTTACTACAATTTTTAATGAATTTTCCTATTATTTTTACATTTTTAATTAAAAACCCTAGACTTACCCTAACCCTATAAATACACCCCTACCTCCTACCTTCTCATCCTAAAATTCTGAGCACACTCTCTCAAAATCTCAAGAAAACTTTGTGTACTTTGGAAACGAGCGAAAGGCGAAGCCCCGACGAAATCGACGGCGAACTTCCGGTGATCGTGCTAGGAACTCTTGGCGACGAATCGATGCACCGGCGAACCCTCTTCTTCCTTATCACTCTCGTGTTTGTCCAAACCTGTAAGTCCCCATTCTATCCCTATTTCTTATTCTCTAAAATACGAAATTACAAAACCCGACGGAATCGGAACAAATCTGATTTTCGATTCGGTTTTCTATAAAATTTCACTTCTCACCAATTCAATCATGCTTAAATATCTTATTGTTGACTATTAAATATTTAACAAATAATTTGAACAAGTTTCATCACATGAAATGATAACCTTTCCAATTTATCGTATTTTTTCACTTAAATACCACAATGTTTCGATTTCACATTTAACCCCCTTAACCTTGCTATACATTTAAAGTATAGTATGAGGTAATGACCTACCTCCACACACACGCATATACAATCTAAAACGATATCATCAAAAACTTAGAATACGATAAAATAATACTTTCAGTTAAATACCATATTCTTAATAAAACCATTTCTAAAAGTTTTATCTTTGATTCATTTTTAAATAAATACCTCTTATTAGGAAAACACGATAAGTTGTGGACATGGGTCGTTTATCTAAACCTGACTTTGTGGTGTCTAGGCTAGGCAAGTGAGAAATGTACCTTTAAAAGGCCCGTCTCACGATGATTCGTGAGCGGATCCCCCCTTTCTTCACTTGTACTTACCTGGCCACAATAGGCGGTGAAGAGGCAATTTGAGGCATCTCACAACTTGTCATTTAGACTATTTAGATTTAGTCTAGTCGACTTAGGAGACCCTAGAACATAGAATACGGAAAATTGACATTTTTGCAAATAAATACCTTTTACTTTATAAAACCGTTTTCTAAAGGATTAGTATTTTACAATCTTTGCAAAGCACCGCTACAACCTATTTTTGGGGAACCCGTTCAGGATGGTTCGGATTATCGCACATCCTCGGACTTAGTAGTGCGAGATTCAGACCTCCGCCAGGAGCATTCGGTCTCGAAAGGTTTAAAATACGACATCTTAAGAAAAATGAGATTTCTGGAATATAAAATATTTATTAAAATTATTTTTGTATAAATATATGTATATTTATCATTTAAATATCTATTTTATTATATTATAAATGTTCCACCTTTTCCTAAAAATCACAAGAATAAATTTTACATTAAAATACCTTGAACTTCAAATAAATCAATATTAAAGATAAATACCTTTATTTATAAAAACTAGGATATTTTCACTAGAAATGTCACAATATAAAATCCACCCTCATTACCACTCTAAAGATGAATAATAAATACTTGGGTGTATCTTGAAAACTATACAAAAGTATTTTTATATAAAACCCCCTCAAGTTTTATAAATTACCCTATGGACCCTAGTAAATATAGGACTTCGATTTACATTTCTACTGTCCGACTCGGGTTTGAGTCTGATTATAATCTGATTTGAATATGATTCAAGTACCATATAAATCTACAATATTACACTTCAATACGAACACACGAATCCATGAATCCAGTTATCAATCTATTCAACTTGACTGAACCAAACCATGGATATACTTTCCATTTACATGTATCCAGTTTACATCCATTACATCCGTTACTGATATCATGGTTTCGGTCAGTCATCCAACTATACAACTTATACAATACAATATAATAATACAATCAATACACTACGGGGTTTAAGGGGTAGATTGGTACGGAAGGTGTTAAAAGTGGCACGAGACAGTAAGATTAAGACACCTAACATGAATCCTGTTGCTGTTGTACCGTGGCATAACGGTTCCTTGTACTTTCAGTTTGCTCTGGTCTCTAGCATATAGAGACCCCTCTCGTATACACTGGCATCCTTCTGTACCAAGCTATAAACAACAACGTTAACACCATATTCTACAATATTATACAACTTTAAAAGATACATTCTTATTCTGTCTTTTCTATTTCTCCCTTAACTTTGGGACTTACCGAGCGACCTGTTTGCTGACGATATTCTATTTCCTTCTTCTTTGAATGTCTTCAGGTGATCTGGACACAGTAGAGATCGAGCCGACCAGTGAAGACTTGGATCAGTTCCTCAAAGACCCCGAGCTCTAGACATTGTACATTTCCATTCAGTACCTTTAATTTCCTGTTATGCTATTATTTAGGCATCATTTTTATTTCAGTTGTATTTCCTTTTCATGCATTGTAGAAAAGAATATTAATAAATAAAAGTTGTTGTTATTTTTATATCTCTTGTCTCTTGTGATTACTTTTATATTGCTTAGAAACGCTTAGCATATTTACATCACAGTAAATACGTAGCGGACCAGTCGCGTCTACTTCGCCGTATTCCGGGAAGCGGGGCGTGACAGGTTATGAGACGAGTTTCATCGAGGGCATCGAGCTCCTCAAGCCGAAGGTGGGCATTTTCTTCATCCGTCAGCTCATGTCGGACCGCTACTCGTAATGAGGGCAGTTCTATCTCCAAGAGAAGTATCGCTTCCATGCCGAATACCAACGCGAATGGCATGGTATTCATGGCTGTTTTGAACGTGGTTCGATAAACCTAGAGAGCTTTATGCAATCTCTCGTGCCAGTCCTTTCTGTTTCCGGACACCGTCTTCTTTATGATCTTCGTCAAGGTTTTGTTGAAAGCCTCAGCTAGACCATTAACTCGTGGATTATAGACTGAAGAGTATCTCCAATCTATATTATGTTGCTGCGCGAAGCAGCTGATCTTATGGCTTCAGTAGGCCGGCCCATTATCCGAGATGATTCGTCGCGGAGTGCCGAACCGGTAAATGACATATGTCCTGAAGAAATGGAGGATGTTCTCCGTCTTCACCTCTCTTAGCGGTACTGCTTCGGCCCATTTAGAGAAGTAATCAGTTGTCACCAATATGAACCGATGTCCCTTGGATGGTGTTGGTTCGATAGGCCTGATTATATCGGTTCCCTACATCTCGAACGGCCAGGTTGACAGTGTTGGGTGTAGCGGATTCGGATACCGGTAGATGAAATCCCTGTGAATCTGGCGCGAGTGACACTGCTTCATATATTCGAGGCAGTCTTGAATCATCGTGGGCCAATAGTAATCCAACCTTTTGACCTTCAGCTTCATCTTTGGCCCGGCTTGATGAGAACCGCAGAGTCCATCGTGAGTTTCTTGGATGACCCTTTTTGCTTCTTCTGGTCCCAGGCATCTCAGCCACGTACAGTCGAACGATCTTTTATATAGAGTATCATTGACGAATGTGAAGGACATGGCTCGTTTCATGAGCTGATGTCTTGACGACGCGTCTTCGGGTGTCCGATGGGATTTGAAGTAGTCTATGAAGACTTCTCTCCAATGCTTAGCCTTTTTTCGTCCTCTACTTAGAAGGCCGCTTGTTTGGTCGCTTCCTCTTCTTCGGACGACTCAGGAGATATTTCTGCTGGTGCAAGAATCCGGCAGCTTTGCACAATGATCCTTACTTCATCGAGGTTTTCGCCGACCAGTTCTTTAGCGAGCTTGGCTAATGCATCTGCATTGCTATTTTCCATCTGTGGTATGCTTTCCAGGATGTAGGAGGGGATTTGAGTCAACAGTTGCTGCACTCTTTCGCCATATTTTACCAACTCTGATTTGCACGTCTGATAGTTGCTCTTTACTTGGCTAACGACCAGCTGGGAGTCTCCATATATAAGGAGGTTCTCGATTCTCATGTCAATGGCGATCTAAAGACCTGCTATTAGAGCCCCGTAATCAGCCTCGTTGTTTTTCCTTAGCTCTGTTAAGGAAAGGGCGAAACGAATTATCCCTCCTTGCGGAGTCACGAGGATAAGGCCCATCCCGGCTTTGATTACGGGGGTGTTTTGCTTTCGCTTCTTCATGGAAGATGCCCCATCAAAGTAAAGTTCCCATCGAGCATTATTTCCTTCCTTCACTCTGTCGATTGTGTCGAACGCGTGTTCATCTGGCAAATCGCAGTTTAAAGGAGAGTCGGCTGGTATTGGATGCTCAGCGAGAAAGTCGGCAATGGCCTGGCCTTTTATTGCCTTGAGGGGTCGATATATTATCAAGAACTCCATTAAAAGGAGGGCCCATTTGGTAAGCCTTCATAATAACATGGCTCTTGATATCAAATACTTGAGAGGATCCACTTTTGATATGAGATGGTCCTCATGTGCCAAGGCATAATGTCGAAGCTTCGTTATCGCGTAGATTAGTGCCAGGCAATGCTTTTCAATGGGGGAGTAACTGTTTTCTGCTCCCAGAAGGAGACTCAAATAATAGAGAGCTCTCTCTTTCCCCTGGTCATTCTCCTGTGCCCATAGCGCGTCTAGAGAACCTTCAAGGGCTATGGTGTACAGGATGAGGGGCTTTCTCTTGACCGGAGCGGTCAGTACTGGCGGGTTTTGCAGATATTGCTTGATTTAGTCTAGTGCACTTTGGCATCTACGATCCTAAACGAACGGGGTCCTTTTCTTCATTAGATGGCTGTAGGGACGGTATTTGCCGGAGAGATTAGCTATGAACTGCCGGATATACACGAGCTACCCTTGGAGAGACCACAGTTTCTTAAGAGTTCTTGGTGAGGGCATTTCCATAATCGCCTTGATCTTTTATGGGTCTACTTCGATGCCTTGGTGTCGTATGATGAATCCCAGGAATTTTCCTGAGGAGACTCCAAATGCGCATTTCAAAGGGTTCATCTTCAGGTTATATTTCCGAAGACGCTGGAACACTATTTTCAAATACCCCCAGTGTTTCTCGTACGATTTGCTTTTCACCACGAGGCCGTCGATATAACATTCGACAATCTCATGTATGAGGTCATCAAAGATCTTTGCCATGGCCCTCTGGTAGGTAGCACCAGCATTCTTCAAACCGAAGGGCATCACCTTATAGCAGAATATACCTAGCGGAGTCCGGAAGGCAGTATGCTTTCGGTCTTCAGGATGCATTTTTATTTGATTGTAGCCTGAAAATCCATCCATGAAGGAGAAGACCTCATGAGTGGACGTGTTTTCGATCATCAGCTCGGTAACAGGTACTTGGAAGTCATCCTTCGGGCAAGCCTTGTTGAGCTCCCCGAAGTCCACGCAGATGCGTACTGTCCCATTTTTCTTCATTACTAGGACAATATTGGCGATCCAGTCGGGGTATTAAACTTCTTGGATGAAGCCAGAGTTAATTAGCTTCTTGACTTCGACATTGATGCTCATCTCGAGTTCGAGCCGCATTCTTCTTGGCGCCTGTTTGACTAGTTTGACGTCCGGCGATATAGCCAATTTATGCACAGCTATTTCTGGATCTAATCCTGACATCTCGGAATAGTTCCACACGAAGCAGTCTTTATACTGCATAAGCATGTCTTTTAGTGTAGTCACCTGCTCTTTAGACAGCAGCTCACTAACGAATGTCGGCCTCAGATCGTTCGTCGTCCGCAAGTCGATTTTGTTTAGATTGTCTGCTGTGTTGTGTATCCCATCTTCCAGCTCTTTTAGCGCTGGTGGAAATTCTGAGATCACCTCGTCCTCATCTTCATTTGCGAAGCACTGGAAGAGGTGGTCTACATTCTCATGCTCTCCCTCCTTTGAGAGTGTTATCATGTGGCAGGTGCGAGCTCGTTTCCAAGCTCGATGTTGATCCGGACTTTCCTTCGCAGTGTAGGTTGCTCTTGGCTCATGCTTTCGTGGCAAGGATACCCTCCAACTGTCGGATAGTGCGAACCTGCCTTGTTGATACTGGTCTTCGACCCAATCTTTGAAAGTGAAGCAATCTTCAAGAGGATGTCCTATTGCTCGGTGATTGGAGCAATAATCCGGGTGATGGACCACGTTTACTCGTTCGGGGTGCCAAGACTCCGGGAGCGTCATCATTTGGTGCTTCATGACAAGGTTGAATATCTTCCTTGTCTTGTCTTGGGGGAAAGAATATTCCCGACCCATCTTTTTCATCAGCGACGAATTCCAGTGGACCTTTTCTCGATCGCGCGGCTTCTTAGATCCGCTTTGCTATTTTTGGACGTCATTCCTGTTCTTCACCTTGTTTTTGCTTCTATGTCGTGCTTTTTTCTTGCCACGAGAGTCCACAGCGAGCTGGGGGTGAAAGGCATTGTCATCCTCCATAGTCTACTGAATGTAACATCACGTTCTGGCTTTCTCGTAAATGGCCATTTCACGGTTGTGGTCATCCCGAACCTTTTGACCCGCTTCCCTTATTAGCTTGTCGATCTGTTCTTTGAATGACGAACTTGGTATTCTTACAGCAGGATTTTGCTCTGGTTCGATACCAGCGCTATCTGGATGAGCATTCCCTTCTCCACCGGAGTCGTTTATAACATGGCAGCCATAAAATCGCTCCCGTTTCTTGGACTGAACGTATCCAACCCGAGTTGTCTCCATCCTCCCGTTGGGCATCTTTCGCTGAGTTCCGGGAATGTTCCAAATCTTGTTGTAGAACTGGGCTTGTCAAGCAGTCAGTTTGAAGGGTACGCCTTGCATCTCAATAGCCTTTTCAGTCCCTCTGCGTAGTATCTGGGTAGACGAATCGGTTGAAGCCCATCGAGTGCAGAATTGGCACCATGCCAGACTTCTTTCTCCACTTTAGTCTCCATGGATTAGTAGAAGAGGATCGCCTTTTCACCTTTTCGTCTAGGAGGAATGTAGATGGTCTGCAGCTCTTGCACGCCGTACGCATTGAGCGAATCAAGTTCTCTGTAATGGTGTTGCGGAACCATGGTGATTTGTAAGCTCTGATCATCTCCAATGAAGGTTTGTATTGATGGACGAACAGAGAATACTGTGTTGACTTCATCTTCAGAGTCGCTGCCGAATACCAAAATAGGCATCGACGGTCCTGGTCCGCTGCCTTGGGGTTGCTCCGGGAAGACCATCTCTTCATCATCTTCGGTATCGCTCCCAAAGATCGGGATGGTAGCGACGGTTTTTTGTTTATTCTCTGATTTACGACATCTTTCCGTGCCGTCGAAGTCTGGTAAGAAGTACTTAGCGTCTTCATACTTGCGGACTTCATTTACGGAGAATGGGTTTAGCTTCCCTGTAACTGTGTACTCGAGACCGTCTTTGAAGTACTTCATACACTGATGTTGTGTAGAAGGGATGATGTTGTACTCGTGTTACCAAGGCCGGCCTAGCAAAGCATTGTAGCAAGTCTTGGCGTTGATGATGTGAAACTTGATGTTAGTGACGAGCATCCCAAATTGTAATGTCAGTATTACGGATCCAAGCGTCCATGATGACTGTGAGTTAAACCCAGAGATAGTAATTTTGTTCCGGGCCAGATGCTGAACGTTCATGCAAATCTCCTTCAACACTCTCACATTGAGAAGGTTGACAGAGGATCCGTTGTCAACTAGGATCTTCCCTATCTTGATATCGTGGCAGTACCCAGTGACATATAGAGAACAGTTGTGCTCGCACATTCCGAGGAGGAGATCTTCATCGCCGAATGTGATGTCAGTTGTGTGAATTCTTTCCAGCTCGTCTTTCATCTTTTCTTCTGCAAGGAAGTCTTGAAACAGATCGGGCTCTTGTAATGCCTTGATCAGAGGATCTTGTGCCTCTTTGGACAGGAGGAGAGCATCCAGTATGCTCAGTTGTGAAGCTATCTTTCTCAGGTGTGCTAGGACATTGTAATCCACCATGTTCTTCTTAGGCGGGTTTTTGGCTGCAAGCTCTTTGACGACTCCGTCATCGAGGGCAATTTCCTCAGGGACTTTTTCTTTCCCTTTGTTTCTTTTGCCCGACCCTTTGTTTCTAGGCCTGAGGTTCTTATCAGGCAGCATGCGGTTAAGTAGATGGATATTCTCGCATTTCTTCATCTCTTCTTCTTTTCCAGAGGTGGATTCCTTGAAGAGAGGGCCGATGGCCTTTTCTTCCTCAGAATTGCTCCTGAATGTGAGAACTTGGAATTTCCCTTTTGTCGCACTGGTATCAATCATATGACAGTTGCCAGCCATTCCTTCACGCTCTTCTTTTGCGCTTCTTTGTTGTCGAGGGGCTTCACGTTTCATCCGTTTGAAGTGTTGTCGATAGGCAACGTATCTTTGCCACCACTTCTTGAAGGTGCTGCACTCTTCGGTGGGGTGTGTAATCCTTCGATGGTATAAGCAGTAGTTTGGATGTACATCTGCTTCATTAAGGAACGTACTCCCAGGAGCATTTCCTTCGACAGGTGGCAGCTTCATTCCCATTGACAGGGGTTTGGCGAACCATTTCCCCGTCTTGATTCTGCTCTTGCTGGAGACAGGTGCGCTTCGATCCGGTTGGGGTACTTTATGACTTCTTATTACCGGAGCTTCTTCAGCTTGACGCCGACGCTTGGCCTTTTCGTATATGGCCGTTTCATGTCCTTGGTCAGCTTTGCTTTTTAGGAGGGCTTCGTTCAGCAGCTTGTCGATCAGGTCATCTGACGGTTCCAGGGATTTTGGTTCTGGTTCCGCCTCCAGTTTCTCTACGTCAGAAGCTACTTACCGATGAGTGGGAGATCATGTGGCAACTCTCCACATAATCCTTGGGTTCTTCTGACGAGTCGTCTCCCTCATCAATGTCACTGTCTCCGTTCTCAAGAATATGCTTGAGGAATTCTTCCAGCGAGACTGGGGTCCGCGTTTTTAGGTTGTATTCCTCCAATGCGTCGATGTACCTTTGCAGATCTATACGATTGTCGTCGAGCTGCGTGGGCTTCTTGGTCTTCTTCTTTTTCTTCATAGACTTCGAAGGCTTGGCCTGGAGGTTTTATCCATCATTACCAACTTTTGGCATTGGGCGCGGTTTCACCATCTCGTCAATAATCTCAGGCTTCAGCGGGCTTTTCCATTTGATTGCCGGACACGTCTGAAGATCCTTCAGCATTCTTTTAGTTTTATCTTAAACGACCACTTCCCACGGAGCTTCTTTTACAAACGAGCAGGATGCCCCCGGCGTATCCGCCTTTCTAGGAGTGTGCTGCTGTGGCGGGTTTACCTTCCAGTTTTCGGACAACGCGAACTTGCCCTGTTGGTATTGGTCTTCAACCCAGGTTTTGAAAACATAGCAATCTTCGATTGGGTGGCCCATTATTCTGTGGTAGGGGCAGTAGTTGGGATTGTTGATGTCACCAGGTTGCAGTGGGCGTCTCGGATCCGGCAGAGTGATAAGCCTGTTGTGCACCGCTAATTCGAACAACCTCCTCGTTTTATCCCAGGGAAACTAATAGGGACGTCTTAACTTTTCTTCGAAGGATCATGGTCTGTTGCTTTGGAGAGCAACCGGTTTCGGGTCACTCGGTTGTTGTTGAGCGTTGGCGACGAAGGTCGCTTTCCCTTTTTATTCCGGAGATCCGTTTTTGAAGAGGACGGCCTATGGCCCATCTGGTCTATTTGGGCCAGTTTTTCAATCAAGGCTTGAGAGGTAGTTGTCTTGAAGAACATCATAAACTGGAATATAGTTGCCTGAGGATTAAAGGTTCCCATGAACATGTCCACGGCAGGAGCTTCTTCTAAGCGCTGTTCGCATTTTGACCATAGGTTATGCCACCGAATTGCGTATTGAACCCAGGTCTCTCCTGGCTTCATCCTAGCAATGATCAGTGCCGTGATTAGGATGCGCTCGCTTGCGGTCGCGAATCGCTGTTTGAATAGTAATTCCATCTCCGTGAATGTTTTGATAGAATCATTTGGGAGCTCAGAGTACCATTCAAATGCCGTCTTCGACAAGCTGCCAACAAACTGGCGAAGCAACAGTTTGTCATCGCCCCCGGTATTACCGCCCAAAGCTCTGAATTGAGCAACGTGTTGGTGTGGATTGCCCGTCCCCTTATACATATGGAATTTGGGGATCGTATATCCTGGCGGGTACTTAATTTGATCGTACCAGCCTGGATAAGGTCGCTCAGTCCGGACGACTTGGCCTGCTGCTTCTCTCGCGTGATGAACTCGTATTTGTTGAGCTATGTAGTCATCAAGGGCCGCTTTGGAGATTGTCTCCTCCCAGGCTGCTGATAAAGCCGGAGGAGGATTTGATGTCTCCCCTTTGTCATCTTCAATGATTATCGAAGGGTCTTTGGTTGGAGGGTCCGGCTGGATCATCATCCTGACCATATCTTGGAACAGGAGCGCCATCTGCTTCATATTAGCGGCTTGTTCCGCGGCCCCTTTGTCTTTCTTTTCAAGCACCCTCCGTAGGAATTCGGTGTCGGTCTCCTGCTCCTGGAGCTGTTCCGACAATGCTTCCGGGTTTTCTTTCTGCCCAGTGAGTGTGGCCATCCTTGTTAACATCTCTTGGAGTTTTTGTTGTTGCTCCTGAGCTTTTGTCACCGATCGTGTGAGTGGTCGATGACCCGTGGAAGTACGAATTTCCTCTTTCCCTGAAGCCATGTACACAGTGTATACTACCATGCCCCCAGACTTGGGGCGTTTGGGTCCATTGCCTTTGATATTTGCCGCCAGCATGGGGATCTTCTCCGGCCTTCTCCTCTTTTAGGAGGTCAAAGTTGAGGGGGTCGTTGTAGCTGGCACCTACGCAGATGATACCTTCCTTGGTACGACGGAGGGATGGTCCTCCTCCTGCCGATCCTTCATTTTCCTTATTCGGCTGGAGTTGTCTTTATCAATCACAAAATCTTGGACCTTCCGCCAAACTATGTGGATCTTGGAGGACAGTCGCTGAGGGGGGCTGCTCCGGCTTCGCCCGTACCACGTTATCAATCGGTGGCGGAGACTTCTTCAGTACAGCGGTCGGAGAGTTCTTTCGCAACCTCCTGAGCAGTTCAAAGCTATTCCCAGTTAGAACAGCAGCGTCAATTTCCACTATTGGAGCAGGTGGAGTAAGTCCGGAGGGAGAGTTGCCCCCAGCTTTCCTCACTCGGCGCTAATGGCGACGTCGGGCATGTATTGCGGATGGGATCACCTCAGTTGTAGAAGCGACCTCATTATTCCCCTTGCTTTGATGAGAGGCTGTTGTTGGTGCCAGCCTGTCGAATACTGACGTCCGTTGAGAAGGAATGTCTAACCTGTCAAAGACTGACATTCGGATACGAGAAGCACTTGTAACAACCTCACCCGCAGCAGGAGTTAGGAGGACTATCCTTTTTGGGATAGCCTTCTCAGGTATCGCGAGCCCCTTTACGGGCCCACTTGAGCTTCGACTCAGCCTGTCGAAGACTGAAGCACTGGAATTGGACGACCCGTTGAGAGGGGCCGCGGTAGTTGCAAGCCGATCGAAGACCAACTTCTTCGGGGCCTCCTGTGATGGCACTGAAGCATTAAAGTTTATTGGCGAGAGCATAGTCCCGAAGAACAGTCCAGTGGTAGCCTGAGTCACCTGTTCCACTGGTATTGTGAAGATGGAGGCCGCTTGGGGCCCATAAGTCACTCCTCCGGCAGGGATGGAGTGGGAGTTGCTGTTGCAATTGGTGCAGTTGGAACCCATTGATGTCATCTTCTCTTCTTCACAGGAGCAAGACATCAACTCTTAGTACCTCGAATCCATGGGCAACCATAGCAAACCGCGATTCGTTCAAGAACACGACACACGAAGTGTGGAGTGGAAAGATGAAGGGGTCCCACCGGGCATGCCAGAATCTGTTTACCGCTGAAAGCCAGGGAAGACAAACGTCTTGCCAGAATTTGGGGGCAGATGCTATTTGGATTTATCTGTCCACCTCTCCGAAGATGCCAAGTTAATTTATGGCACCGGGTATCGGAGGTTTGGACGGATGCGGCCGTTGTAGCAGACTTCGTCAGATTCTCCCTCGTTGTGAGGGTTTTTTAATTATGAGGATGCTCTTCCCTGCAGACGCAAGCCCCTGCAGTTAATTACGTTACCGCATCACGGTAACCACTTTCTCCTGCTCCAGAAGGTCACTTCGTGTCATTTGTGTTTATTTTATTTTTGGTTGTCCGTGGATTGTATACGGAGACTAATTTATGTTGTCGCCCGTGGGGCGTGGATTAGTCCAAATCCGTATCTTCTTAGATTTGGGTTTGGTTTGATTTAAGGATCGTTAATCTCATCTGGGATTAAGATCAACTTAAATATTTGTTGAGGATACGTTAGTCTAATTTTAGGCTAAGATCTGCTCAACATGATTTTTGGGATCATTCAGACCGAACAAAAGAGCACTTGGGCTCTATTGTCTTAGTTTAAGGACGTTGCGGTCCATAGCTAGTTTAAGGACGTTGCGGTCCAAGGAGTTGTTGGTTGTCGGGCTCCACCACCTCTCTGAAGACGTTGAAAAATTACAACGACATATATCAGAGGTGTGAGGAGATGTACCCTGGAACCAATGAATATTCGTCAAAAGCTTGGTAGTCTTGTTTGGGACTAAGACCACTCTGAAAAATAAAAAGCCCATGTGCTCGGTTGATTAAGAGTTTGGCCAAACTTGGGCTCAGCCCAGTCATTTCATTTTTGAATAAAGTGTTAAACACTTGCTTGGGCTTGGTCCCTTTTCTGTGCCAACAATGCTGAGCATCCATATGGGTTCTGACGCCCATACTTTATCTTTCTTTTCCCTTTTTTATTTTTTATGGAGTGTTAAACACTTTTTATGGCGCCCATGTGTGGAGCACGTGAGGTGCTTGGTGCTAGGCGCCTGGTGTTGGATACTGGTTTATGAGTGCAGAGCACTTTATGCTGAATAGCGCCCACGTGAGGGGCGTGTGAGGAGCTTGGCGCTGAGCACAAACCACTGAGTGGTAAGCACTCTCTATTGAGCAGCGCCCACGTGAGGGGCGTGTGAGGTGCTTGGCGCTGAGCGCTAACCACTGAATGCTAAGCACTCTTTATTGAGCAGCGCCCACATGAGGGGCACGTGAGGCACTTAGCGCCGAGCACCAACCACTGAGTGCTAAGCACTCTTTACTGAGCAGCGCCCATATGAAGGGCACGTGAGGCACTTGGCACTAATTTTTTTCATGTATTATGTTCTGAAGAGTTCAATTCTCTGGATATTCGATCCCCAAGAACAAATTCTTCCCCATGAGAATTAAACTCTCATTTGTGGGAGACTTGTCTCATGGATCTCAGATCCAGGAAAAGAACCATGTTCTTTTATGTGGGTTAAAACCTTAGATATGCAGATGAGATACTCTGATCTCTATTACTTTTATTTACCTTGAAGAAAGTTCTTCTTTCTTCTCCCTTAAAGCTTTCTTTTTTGCTTGCTTTTCTTTTTGAACTTGAAGTTAGGGGGGGTTCCGCTGTACAAGACTTGAAGTCGTGGGGCCTTTATATAGTGGAGGCAAGTTTGATGATTTAGTTAAAGAAATCTCTCATTGAGAGATTCTTAATTGATTTGGGGATTTTATCCACCGTTGGATCTTTGATCCAAGGATTCCTGTTTTACAGAAGATAGTTCTCTTTTTTTAAACAAGATTGGGAAATATTTTCCCATACAGAGCTTATTCTGTAGCTTGGTTATTTTTAATCACCACTGGATTTTTAATCCAACGGTGCTCTGTTTACAGAGAATAATCATTCTTGTTTAGAAAGATTCGAGCAATATTTCCTCAACAGAATTTAATTCTGTATTTTGATTATTTATCATCACCGTTAGATTTTTAATCCAGTGGGAGAGAACTTTTAGTTCTAACGCCGGCGTACTCGTGCAAGGCACATGAGGCACTGCCTCAGAGTTTTTAACTCTTGGAGCTGGCGCCCTCGTACAAGGCACGCGAGGTGCTGCCTCAGAGTTTTTAAACTCTTGGCGCTGGCACCCTCGTGCAAGGCATGCGAGGCGCTGCCTCAGATTTTTTAACTCTTGGCGCTGGCGCTCTCGTGCAAGGCACGTAAGGCACTGCCTCTTTTCAAATTTTGAACAGAGCCTTGCTCTTTTATTATTGGGGGGAAACAATTGTGATTTAAATCTTGGAGTTAAGAGACAAGATGTTAGTTTTCTGATTGGGTGATAAGCTGAAGAAACAGATGGAGGGCTTAACTTAATTTATTATAACAAAATTAATTAGGTTAAGGCTTTCCTTAATTTATGGGCAGAATGATAAGACACCCAACTCCATTAATAGTTTCTGGGACCTATTTGGTTGAAATTTAAGGTATATATCCGTAGTTTAAAAACTTTAAGACATTTTATTGAAATATATCTCAAGTATCCTATTGATGGAGGTCGGATCTCCTTCAGATGCTGTCCTCCGTCGATTTGTAGCGAGCACTGTTGGACGGCTGAGATTTGGCTTGAAAGTTGTCTCCTTGGGAGTGTGGATCTCCATGTGTTGATTTTGAGGTGAAGCCGAGCTATCTGCAAAGAAGTCCCGGGGTGGGTGACCACCGTAGAACCCTCCGATGATCAAGTTAGTCGAGAAAAATGAGCAGAGTAGCGGCTTATTAGATTAAAATTGCCTTACCAGAGTCGTCTAAGAGAGGTATTTTTATAGTGGTCGCATGGTGAGAGAAGGCTCGAAGTATTCATCTTCAGTTACGCCCCTGACGTTATGCCAGCGTGAATGACGGGATCCCCTCATTAATGGTGGAATACACCCATTAACGGGGGGATGCGCCAGTGTGGGATGCGGGACGTGGGGCGGCGGACATCTCGCTTTGGCGAGAAACACAGAACCATTGAGGAACCGCTAGGTCCTCGCATTCTCGTTTGTCCGGGAGAGCTGGGGAGGCTTAGCTTAGCGTGAGGCTCTAAAAAAAGCCAGAAGGCCGAGGAAGCTCTGCTCTGCAGTAGCTCGGAGACGAACATAGGAGAAGGGGCACCAGTTCGTCTAGGTCGCTCTTAGGTAAGGGGCAGAGGGTAAGCTCGGAGATGAACCGGGGAAGGTCATCAGTGCCCCACACTGATTTTTCCTCAGTAGCCCCTCAGGAGTCTAGTGAGCTATCGCGGGTGATGCGTCATCAGCCACTTATGAGTATCATCATTAGCCCCCGACTCTTTTTCCGACCTATTTATATGTCGGGTCGAGAGTGGCCTGCTTAGTTTGTCTCGCTCAGTCTGTTGTCGGGAATCCTCGGTGCGGATTTTCCGGGGCGACATGGTGTTGGGCAGTTGCGTCGTTCAGATTTCCGGACCCACGTGGCTTATCCCCCAGCGCTTGGATCTTCGCGTGTATCTCTGATGATATCAGCAGATCAGCGAAATGATCGCGCATTAAAGAGGGGGCGCCGATTCGCTTCACAGGCAACGCGTCTGAAGCGGGTTGGCGAACATGACAGGCTGTCACTGTCGCCTACGATCGAAGGGACGTCCCTAATGGTCGTTCGACACGTGGAGACTTGACGTCTAGCAGATGCGACGTTTCGTTTTGGTGGGAAATGATCTGGGCTGTTGGATGCCTTTTCTGCAGTGTATAAATAGGAGGGCACCCACTAGGGCCAACACTTTCAGTCATAATTTCCCTTCTCTGTCAAAGATTGCTCGGCGCTCCCTCCGTTAGATCGGATCCTTTGTGCTTCTTCCCGGGAGAACCAATTCCTTTGAATCAGGTTAGATGTCTTCTTCTGAGGAGTCTGTAGAAGTAATTAGGGTTGAGTCGGGCGATGAGGTTCTAGTTGTTGGAGCTGAGTCTAGGGAGTCTTCTGCCTCTTTGGCTGCTGACAACCAAGAGGGTTCTCTTGTAGCTTCCTCCGTGTCGGGCTCGCCCCGAAGAGCCAGGGCTATTTGTGTCGCTAGCCGTCCGGCGGTGACAAAGGCCCCTAAGGTGCGCATCGGGAACGCCCGCGATGCGCCTTCCGTATTGAGGGATCTGGACGAGCTTGCCGAGATTCGGGCTTGTTTCCATATCCCCTATAACTATTCACTTTGTTTAGCTAAAAGGGGCGAACGGGAGGACCAGGTGCAGGGGAAGGAGATTGCCCTGTATTTTGAAGCTTTCTGAGTAGGAATGCGCCTGCCTTTTCCAACTGAGGTATGTGGGGTACTTCGTTGCTTCCATCTCTTCCCGGACCAGCTAGCGCCAAACTCGTAGAGAATCCTCATCGGGGTTCTGGTCCGGTTTAAACTTGAGGACATCCCCTTCAGCTTAACCCTTATTACATCTTTTCTCTGTTATAAGAATCACCCCGACACTAGCAAAAGCGAGCCGAGCTGGGTGTATTTTTCCTTTAAAAAATGCAAGGGCGGGGTGGCCGGGTCGGGTGTGGTAGTCGTTCCTTCTTCCATCCACGACTGGAAGGAGAAGTTTGTATCTGTCAGGCCACCCAAGGGCGAGGATTGGCCCATGCCTGCACAGTGGCATAAGGCCGACTGTCCGAGGGAGAAGCAGTCATCCTCGACTGAGGTGAGGGCGGTATCCATGTAGGAGACGATCCAGTGGGCCGATGTCCTGCTCTCCGAGCAGGTTCTTAGCTGGGCTGGGCTTAGCTCCGCGCGCTTCATGGGTAAGTTAGGTCTTTGGACGATTTGTTTAGACTTGAATGATTTCTTTAGCCCTTCTAGCACCACTAACTCTTCTGTGTATTCTTTTTTCGCAGGACAAATGGACTGATCCAAGATCTTAGCTGCCATAGCTGCTACGTCCCAGAAGAAGGCCGGGGGCATGAGCTTGTCCTGAGCCGGCCCGACCTCTGCCCTGAGACCATCTCCATCGGAGAGGCCTTCCGCAGTGCCCCGAGCCCCCGATGACCGCCGTGAGGGCAGCCAGAAACATGCGCGAGACCCGGCGCCCCTGGCGAGGGGGGAGAGGAAGAGGGTGTCGAGGCTCCACTTAAGAGGAAAAAAGACGATCTCCTGCCCGTCGTCCACTGAGATTTCTGAGAGGATTCCCGTGCAGGAGGGGGACGTCAGCTTTTTGGAGCAATCGGCTTAGGGAAATATTCCTTCGGGGACCCTGAAGGCCCAAGTTGCTGCCCTTGCTCAAGAGGTGGTTCAGGTCGATACCCGTTTCCTTTAAGGATTCTGTTAAGTGCTCTTTCTTAATTTGAATGTTTCTAACAGATTCTGCTGCTTTCCTCAGGTTCTCCAATACCACCCTCATCGTAAATATGGAATCCGAGGTGATTGCCCCGGCCATGAGGAAGGCGGGGGAATCGTCTTCGCGGGAGGAGGATCTGCGCCTTGAGCTGCAGCAGGAGAAGGAGAAGACAACCACCCTTGAAACCCGGTTGGCCGCCGAGGCGTTAATGGTCTCCAAGTGCCAGGATTCCCAACGACTTCCAAGTGCGTCCATCCAAGCCGTTCAGGCTAAGTTAGAGGAGATGGGCAAGCGCTATGACATAATGAAGAAGTTGAGGGATGCCAGCAAGAGGGAAGCCGAGGCGGCGCTTGAGGCGGCAAAGATTGCCGAGCTCTGAACCTTGAAGTCTGTGGAGAAGTTTAAGGCATCAGACCAATTCTACGCCGACATCGCTGAAGCCTTAGCCATCATTTAGCACAAGGCTCTTGATGCCGTCAAGGCGTTGATGCCGGAGTTTGCCGACAGTGAGCTCCACGCCAGAGTCCCGCTCTCGGTGGATACGCTGCAAGTGGCTGGCGCCGGGTAGGCCATCGGGGGAGAGGAGGTTGCGGAGGTAGAAGCCCCAACCCCTGAGGATGGGCATGAGAAAGGCGAGACCCGGGCGGAGCTCGCAGCATGAGCCCTTTTTTCTTCTTCTTCTTCTTTTTTTGTAAGCCTCCGGGCACCTTTTTGTAAGGCTGAGGAGCCCAGAGTACGTTGTAAAAATTTCTGGAATATAAATAAAGCCGAGCTTATTTTCCTTTGCATGACTATGTATTTTCTACATGAGTACTTTACCTTGCCAGTTTTTTTTAAGTGTTAGGCCATAGGTCGATGGTCGGCCTTTTAGATGACGATTGCGCGTCGAGTGTAAGTCAATTGACCGCCAGGTGTAAGAAGGTCGGTGCCCTTCCACTCCCCGGAGTCGAGGTGGCGATCATTCATTTAGGATGAATCAACAGATATTCAAGTGTTGGAAGGTCGGTACTAGGCCATTCTCAGATCTGGGTTGATGACCATGTCTCTTCGTAGGGTAGGAATCGACCTATCAGAGAGTAACCTGCATGGTGGCTTCTTCAGGAGGCCTTTAGATCCTTAGCATGGATGGGTAGGAATCTACCCGCTATGGATGGACCGGGCAGGAAAGCTGCTCGGAGGCCTCGTGATGAGGGTATTGATCCTTGGTGTAGATGGGTAAGGATCTACCCTCCAGGGATGGACCGGTCCGGGAAGCTGCTCGGGGGCCTCGTGATGAGGGTTTTGATCCTTGGCGTAGATGGGTAGGGATCTACTCGCCAGGGATGGGCCGGGCAGGGAAGCTGCTCGGTGGCCTCGTCATGAGGGCTTTGATCCTTGGCGTAGCTGGGTAGGAATCTACCCTCCAGGGATGGACCGGACATGGAAGCTGCTGGGTGGCCTCGTGATGAGGGCTTTGAGCCTTGGCGTAGATGGGTAGGGATCTACACTCCATAGATAGACCGGGCAGGGAAGCTGCTCGGTGGCCTCGTGATGAGGGCTTTGAACCTTGGCGTAGATGGGTAGGAATCTACCCGCCAGGGATGGACCGGGCATGGAATCTGCTCTTTGGCCTCATGATGAAGGCTTTGATCCTTGGCGTAGATGGGTAGGAATCTACCCGCCAAGGATGGACAGGGCATGGAAGCTGCTCAGTGGCCTTGTAATGAGGGCTTTGATCCTTGGCGTAGATAGGTAGGGATCTACCCGCCAGGGATGGATCGGGCAGGGAAGCTGTTCGGTGGTCTCATGATAAGGGCTTTGATCCTTGGCATTGATAGGTAGGGATCTAGTCGCCAGGGATGGACCGGGGAGGGAAGCTGCTCGACAGCCTCATGATGGGGGCTTTGATCCTTGGAGTAGATGGGTAGGAATCTACCCGCCAGGGATGGACCGGACAGGGAAGCTACTTGGTGGCCTCGAGATGAGGGCTTTTTATACTTCCCTTCGCCTTCGTGGGGGCGTTGTTCAATTTTCCATGACCCGTAAAATCAGGAAGAGTGACCGTCGCTGATGACGCATGGCAGAAGCGTGCCGGTGGGGTGTGGTACTCCAAGTTTCGCGTCGTTCAATCTTCCATTGACCGCTTAGGGGTTCGTGAGGATCGGCATAGTCGCCACATGGCAGCTTTTTATTAGGAATTTGAAAATATCCCGCGATTTGCGTCGCTGCGCGCGTAAATTTCAGCCGTTGGAAGATTTTTGTTCAGGCTATAAATAGCAAAGGCGTGTTGGTTCCTTTCTAGCCTTGCATTTCTGAAGATGGCCGGGCGTCCGTGCGTGCTCAGTGAGATAATTTCTTGGGACGATGTGTACCTTTACAACCTTGATCGATCCGAACAGACGTACGAGGCGGTGATAGACCGCATGGAGGGCCACTTTGGACACCTTCTTCCTCGGCGATCTCCACTCCTCTAAGTGCATATTTATGCGTTCTGGAGGAGGTCCCCGGGTCTGCACAATTCCTTGTCTCCACAGTTGAGGGACGAGGTGATCGAGAAGTTGCACCCGCTTTACCATCTCGGCCTGATCTCGAAGAGCAGACGGGACCGACCATTGGGCCTTCTTCTGGCGTGTTTCCAGAAGAGGCTGATCATTGATTTTTGTCCGGCGGGTGGCTCTTCCGAGGTCGCCGAGACAGCTAGGGCTCGGTTGGTGGAGATTTCGTCGAAGTATCATCGACAGTGCTTCCTTAATCCCCGATCCCTTTTGCCGTAATTTTTTTTGTAAGGCTGAGGAGCCAACAAAACTGCTTAATGAATAAAATTCTTATTTTCTGGTATGTTGTGTCTTCTTTTATCCCTTAGCACTTTTTACTTATTTTCTCAAAATGAATCTAGGGATCTCAGAACCGAGGAAGAAGAAAATATATCGAAGAAGTCTTTTCTAATTCAGGAGAATTAATAATAATAGGAAAAATTCACATCGCATCGAAAAGAAGAAAAATATTCATTTGTACAATTTGAGCTTGTCGGCGTTGTAGGGCCGAGGAAACATACGAACCCCAGCGTCTTGAAAGCGATATGCCCCACCGGGCAACACCTCTGTAACGAGGAAATGGCCGTCCCACTTCGGGGAGAACTTGTGTATCTGGCCTTGATCTACGAACTCGTTCCTTTGTAAGACCAAATCTCCCGTCTTGAAGGCGCGATACTTTACTCGTGCGTTGTAGTAGCGAGCGGTTTGCTGTTGATTGGCGGCCACTCGGATTTGCTCCCGATCACGTTTTTCCAATAAGACGTCCAAGTTGGTCCTTAGCGCCGAGGTGTTAGCTTCATCGTCGAAATGTTCGACTCGGTAACTGGGTAATGCGATCTCTGCCGGGACCATTGCTTCGGTACCGTAGTAGAGCCTGAAGGGGGTTTCTCCTGTGGGTGCCTTCTTCGATGTGCGTAATGCCCATAGTACTCGCGGTAGTTCCTCGACTCAGCTGCCCTGTCTTCTTTCTAAATGAGCTTGGAGACCTCGGATGACGCCTCGGTTAGCTATCCCGGCCTGCCCTTTACACTGAGGATGTGTGACCGAGGTGAACTTCATTAGAATGTGGTAGTCGCTACAGAACTCTTGACTTTATCATTTTCGAAGTTGGTCCCGTGATCGGTAACTATACACCTGGGGATCCTGAATCGAGTAATTATGTTGTTATGCAGGAACTTTATCATAATGGTGGCATCCGGTTTCCTGATGGGAACGGCCTCGACCCACTTCGTGAAGTAGTCTACCTTGATGAGGATGTACTTGTGTCCACCCGTGTCAGTGGGTAGTTGGCCAACCATGTCCATTCCCCATTACGCAAACAGCCAAAGGGAACTGAGGGTCGTTAGCTCGGTAGTAGGAAGACGGGGTATGCTGCCGTGGAGTTGGTAGCTTTTGCATCTTCTGACAAGCTTCTCGTCATCTTGGTGTATCTTCGACCAATAATATCCTTGGAGCAGGATCTTCTGGACCAAGGTGCGGGCCCCTTGATGTGCTCCACCGACTCCTTCTTGTATCTCTCACAGAATTTAGTCAGCTTCACGAGGATCGACGCATCAGTGCAGAGGCTGCGTGTACGACTTCTTGTAAAGGTTTCCATTGCTCCAGATAAATTGTCGGGCTTTTGCTCGAAGGCGGCGTGCTTCCCTTCGGTGTTCCGAGAGTGTACCATCTTTTAGGAACTCCACGAGGGGTTTCCTCCTATCTTTGTCTTCCTCCTGAGTCGAGTATACTTGGAGCGTTACCTCTCTGTCTTTCACACTTGGTCATGACAAGAATTCGAAGAGGATATTACTTTTATGGTTGGCCGTATAGGAAGAGGCAAGTTTGCTCAAAGCGTCGGCTTGGGTGTTCAGGTTACGGGGAATCTGTTCCACTTGGACTTCATTGGAGTTTTTGCAGAGTCTTTTTACCTCGGTGAGGTACTTCACCATGAGCGGTTCTCGGGCCTCAAAATGCCCGGTCACTTAGCCGATGACTAGAGCGGAATCGCTGTGAATTCGGATCGTCTTCAGCCCCACCCCCTAGGCGATTCGCAATCCTACCAAAAAGCCTCATATTCCACGGCGTTGTTTGATGCTTTGAACCCGAGCTTCAAGGAGTATTCCGTCTCTGCCCCGGCCTGGCCTCGGATGATCAGGCCAGCTCCGCTTCCCTCCTCGGTAGAGGATCCATCCACATAGAGAACCCGATCAGGGATGGAGTCGGGTACTTCCTCGACCAAGGGTGCGGTCCGGGGTCCCGTGCTGCCGCTCCTTCCTTTGTGGGAATAGTGCATTCAACCACGAAGTATGCTAGGACTTGTGCTTTGATGGCTTGCCTGGGGTGGTATTTGATGTCGAATTAGGATAATTCCCACCTCCATTTCTTCAGACGACCTAATGATTCGGGGGATGGTAGAATAGTCTCTATAGGTCGCTCGGTGAGGATGAGGATGGTGTTCATCTGGAAATAGTGTCACAGCTTCCTTAAGGCGACGACAAGCGCCAATACTATCTTTTCTATAGCCGGGTATCTCGTTTCCATGTCTTTGAAGACATGGCTTATGTAGTAGACCAGCTTCTGCACACTTTTGACTTCTCTGACGAGCACCAAGCCTGCAGCTTGGTCGGAGACCGTAAGGTACAATAATAGCCCGTCTCCTTCGAATGGTCGGGTGAGCAGTGGGGGAGTTGTTATGTGCGTCTTGAGTTGCTCGAAATCGTTTTGACATTCCTCCGAACATTCGAACTTAGGGATCTTTCTCAAGGCTTTGAAGAACGTGAGGCACTTTTCTCCGTATCTTGACATGAAGCGACTCAGAGCGGCCACTTTCTTTGTGAGCCGCATGATCTCAACGAGGCTCTTTGGTGTGGCCATGTTGTGAATGGCGCTGATCTTTTCTGGGTTCACTTCGATTCCTCGGTGGGTAACCATGAACCCGAGGAATTTGCCGCTAGTGACTCCGAACGTGCACTTAGCTAGGTTCAGCTTCATTTTGTACTTGCAGAGGACGTCAAACGTCTCACCGAGATCTTTGGTGTGCTCGTCCGATTAGGTTGACTTTATGAGCATGTCGTCAACGTAGACCTCCATATTCCTCCCGATCTACGGTTTGAACAGTTTGTTAACTAGGCACTGATATGTAGCCCCATCATTCTTGAGACCGAAGGGCATCACTTTGTAGCAGTACAACCTCCGGTCCGTGGTGAACGTGGTAAGTTCTTCATCTGCCAGATTCATCCAGATCTGATTGTAGCCGGAGAAATCGTCCATGAAGCTTAGCAATTTGTGGCCGGCCAGGCTGTCCACCAGCTGGTCTATCCGAGCGAGAGGATAGTTATCTTTCGGGCAGGCCTTGTTCAGATATGTGAAGTCAACGCACATTCGCAATTTACCGTTGTCCTTTTCGACCATGACCACATTCGCTAGCCAATCCGAATAATCAATATTTCTAATGAAGTTGGCTGTTAGCAATCTATCGACCTCGTCCTCGATCTCCTTTTGCTTGATTGGCTCGAAACGTCGCTTCTTTTGTCGGACGGGTCGGGCCTTCGGGTCGACCCCGAGCTTATATGAGATTACTTTAGGGTCGATCCCGGGCATGTCCGCCGGCGCCTAAGAGAACACGTCCGAATTTCCTCGGAGAAAGCGGATCAAGTACTCATGACGATCTCCTGTCAAAAGAGATCCGATCTGAACCGCGGGTCCATCGACCCCTTCTGCGAGGGGAACTGTTGGATATATATATGCCCTAGAGGCCATTATATGATAGTGTATATACCGGTATGAGTATATATATATATATATATATATATATATATATATATATATATATATATATATATATATATGGGACATTCTTACTCGACATGATAGTTGCTATCTGGTTGTACTTTATCTTGATATGTTCATTTGATCATGCTTTCACTCATTTGGTACATGTTGATATAGCCCATAGAATATGCTTGACTACTGAGATTATGATGCGGATCATACTAGTGGGACATGTGTAGTTTATGAGCATATCCTAGAAATGTTCCTAGTCGTGGGTGTATCGAGACGGGGTATCGATATCACCAGGGTAGACTAGCATATACGTTACTTGTCCCATATGATGAGCGATGGATGATCCCATATCCATTGGTGTGGTGACACCAAAGACTGTATACGGGTGCTCAGTGAGACTGGGTACACTGAACGGACTCGCCGAGAACTCCTATATGGTATTATATCTATCGTCGGATTGCAGTTCTCAGGTGACACTTGTTCCCCTCCGAATGGCGGCCGACGCGTTAGGACGTCTTTCCTGAGATTCGGGGCAGATGCTATATGGTTTTATCCGTCCACCTCTCCGAAGATGCCAAGTTGATTTATGGCACCGTGTATCGGAGGTTTAGACGGATGCGGCCGATGTAGCAGACTTCATCAGATTCCCCCTCGCTTGAGGGTTTTTTGATTGTGGGGACGCTCTTCCCTGCAGGCGTAAGCCCCTACAGTTAATTACGCTACCGCATCGCGGTAACAACTTTCTCCTTCTCCAGAATTTCACTTCGTGTCGTGTGTGTTGGTTTTGTCTGTGGTTGCCCGTGGATTGTATACGGAGACTGAGTAATGCCGTCTCCCATAGGACGTGGATTAGTCCAAATCCGTATTTACTTAGATTTGGGTTTGGTGTTTTTTAGTTTAAGGATACGTTAGCCGTATTGCGACTAAGATCAACTTAAATGTTTGTTAAGGATACGTTAGTCCTGTTTGAGACTAAGATCAACTTAACGTGGTGATCCATTTATTATATGGCCGTCAGGACTCATCACCTCTCTGACGTCGTTGGAGAATTATAACGATAGGTGTCAGAGGAGTTCAGAGATGTGCCCTTGGACCAAAGTTGATTTGGAGTTTTATAGTCCATTTGAACATTTAAGGATACGTTAGCCGTATTTGGGGCTAAGATCAACTTAAACGGGACCATTTAGATCCGGCAAAAGAGAATTTGGAGGCTCCATTGTTCCAGTTTAGGGACGTGGTGGTCCATGTTCCAGTTTAGGGACGTGGTGGTCCATCGCCAGTTTAGGGATGTGGTGGTCCATCATTAGTTTAAGGACGTTCCGCTCCGATATTAGTTTAAGGACGTTTCGGTCCGATATTAGTTTAAGGACGTCTCGGTCCAATATTAGTTTAAGGACGTCTCGGTCTAATATTAGTTTAAGGCGTCTCGGTCCAATATTAGTTTAAGGACGTCTCGGTCCAATATTAGTTTAAGGACGTCTCGGTCCACGAGTTTAAGGACCCCACAGTCCGTATAATGTGTGGTCGTTGGGACCCGTCACCTCTCTGACGTCATTGAAGGATTACAACGACAGGTGTCAGAGGAGTTCGGAGATGTACCCTTGAACCAGATGTAAATTGATTTAAGAGAGCAATCTTGCTCAGTCAATTTAATTTGAGGACTTACGGCCAAAATTGGGCTAAGTCCAGTTGAAAATGTTCAACATTTTATTTGCTTTTGCATTGCATTTATTTTTATTTTATTTGGGCTCTTCCCAGAAAGGATGCAAAGCATCAATTTGTTTTGGGCTCTGCCCATTTATAAATGATGTAGAGCATCAATTTAATTAGACTCTGCCCCTTTTTATTGCTTTGCAATTTATTTTGGCCTGCTAGGTCTTTTGACTTGGGCCTGGCCCTTTAACAAAAGAAATGCATTGCATTATTCAGGAGCTTTGCGCCAGTCAAAGAGCGCAAGCGCTTATGGTGATGACACATGTCATGCAGGCGCAGTGCGCTGCGCTAGTGCGCTACGCTTGCGCTGCTGACACGTGGCGCGCTCTGGTGAGTTGCGCCAATTTCAGAGAGCAAAGCTCTATTTCAAAAGCGCATAGCGCAAATGGCTCAGACGCTGACACGTGGCACTCTCTGGTGGCTTGCGCAAGCCCAAGAGCGCAACAGTGCAGATTTATAAGTGGAAAGCACTATTAATTTGAGAATCTTTTAGATTCAAGAACCAATGGTTCATAAAAGAAGTGCAAAGCACTATTTGATTTCTTGATCTAATTTAGATCAAAGAAAAACAAGTTTTTTTCTTTTCATTTCAAGAACCAAAGGATCATAAAAGTGCAAAGCACAATTTTTTTTATTTTTGTTTTTTCTTGTTTTAAAGAACCAGTGGTTCATAAGAAGTGCAAAGCACTGTTTATTATGTAAGGATCATTGGTCTAGTTTTTAGATCAATAATCTATTAGAAGAAATTTCTTCTCTCTCGTGAATGTTTTTACCTTTTTCTTGAAATTTTCTCAGAGTTCTCTCTGTTTGAAGCTCTTGACTTTTTTCAAGAAATGTTCATGCCTTTGAATTGAGGTCTAGGGTCCTTTTTATAGTGCCCATAAATTAGTTAAAGTTTGTTAAAGAGATCATTCTCTGAGTGATTTGGGGAACTTTCCCCACCGTTGGATCCTTGATCCAAGGGCTTCTGTTTTACAGAAGACAATCTTCTTATTTTTAACAAGAACAGAAAGATTTCTTTAGAATCTTAATTCTGTTAGGCATAAATACCCCAGCGCATGACACGTGTCACGCAGTGCACAGCGCAGCGCAACTGCGCTGACACGTGTCGCGCAGCGCACAGCGCAGCGCCACTGCGCTGCCACGTGGCGTGCAGCGCAGAGCGCAGGCCAGCTGAAGCGTTGCTTCTTTAATTAAAGTTTGAATTTTAAACAGAGCCTTGCTCTGATTGGGTGCGCTTCCTTGGGCGCTGCGCTCCCTGCGCTAACGAGTCTGATTTTGACACGTGGCGCTCTGCGCGCAGCGCAGGGGATCTGAAGCGTTGCTTCATTTATTTTAACTTTAATTTTCAAGACAGAGCTTTGCTCTGATTGGAGGAAAACAGAAGCATTGCTTCTTTTCCCACCTTGGGATTTGAACGGAGCTTTGCTCTGATTGGGATAAATAAATGCCCCCCCACCGTTGCGCTTACGTGGACTCCTAACGTGAGCGCAGCGGTGGCAGACTCCGAACCGTCGCGCCATCCCTTGGAAGCTGAAAGGGCACTTGATGCCTATAAATAGGACCTTTGGTCGCTTAGATGATTTTCATCTCTAAAATTTTACTTTCAGAACTCAGAGCCCTGCTCTTTATTTTCAAGAACCTCAAGAGTTAAACTGTTAAAACTTTTAAGTGAAAATTTTAATTTGGATTAAATTAAATTAAATTAATTTTCATTGATAGAGCCTCGCTCTCAATAGATCCCTGATCTAAAGGAAACCCATTTAGGGTTTCACTTAGCAGAGCTTTGCTCTACAGGTCTTAAAGGGATCTAAAGAGAACTAAAGGGGACCCTACTAGGGTTCCATAGAGCTCTGCTCTCTGAAAGATTTTCCTTGGATTTTCTTAATTCATTAATGGAGCTTTGTTCCTTCTAAATCATTCAACAGAACTCCTAGGAGTTTTTCATTGATCTTGGAGTTTAACGATGACATTTTATTCCTCGGTGTATTATATCATTTTGCTTAATCAGTCTTTTTGTTGATCCTCTTTCACAGGAACAATGGACGCCCACATGTATGCTCTTAACGAGATCATCTCTTACGGGGACATCCGTCGACTTGGCTGCTCTCAAAATCGAGAGTTCACAAACGAGGAGTGTGCTGAAATAATGAGCCACTTCGACGCGTACAATGGTCCCCTGCTTCCCCGGCGTTCCTCCCTTCTTAAGCTTATCGTGGGAGCCATCTGGGAAGCGCTTCCCCTGTTCTGTTCCGGTGTGCCGCTTAGGGCGCTGGATGCCGCTGAGGATAAGGTGCACTCGTTGTACCTGTTGAACTTTATCTCAAAGAGACGGCGAGACAGTCTTATCGATCTCTTGCATGAGGTCTTTCAATAGTCTGCCATACTCGCTGCTTATCGGAGGGTGGAAGACATCAAGGGGGACCCTGACGCTTGTGCTCGCGAAAGAAAGCACAATAGGATGGTCCGCGAGGCTTGGAAAGTCATAGATAGGGTCGCTTTCGAGTTCCTCAATCCATGTCCTGGGTTCGAGGTTATTCCCTTGTAATAATGTTTTTCATTTATTGCTTTTATGATTGTAAGAACTTCTAGCAATATTAATGGAAATTTTTGATTTTCCTAGCCTGTCTTATCTTTTGTTCTGAGTCTTTTGCCCTTGCATGAATGAATGTGTCTTGAATGCTTGATCAAAAGTAAATCGGATGCTCTTTCTGTTACTTTCTCCTTTCTCTTATTATTAGCATGCTGTCTTGATAAACATAGTTGACAGATAATGGCGTAGGCATCTTAGTTTCTTCAAGAGATAGCGATGGCTTAGGCTGCAGGTTCAGATCTGCTGCCTAAGACTTTTTAACTCTATGAGCCATGAGGGTCTCATAGAGATTTTTCTCCCTACGGATCGAGAGGATCTCGTAGGTGGATTTTCTCCTTAGGAATCACGAGGATTCCTAAGTGTGTTTTCTCTTATAAGTCGTAAGGATCCTATAAGAGAATTTTTCCCTCTTACGAGTTGAGAGGACCCGTAAGCGGTTGCTTCCCTCCTTGTCGAGTTTCGAGTTTGGAGAGTGAGACCCGTGGATAGTGTGCAAGAGACCGTTGTGGGCCAACTTGCAGGGTCCCAGTGCTTAGGAAACAGGCTCCTTTTATGCCTATTGCCTAAGGCTTTATCTCACAAGTCGAGCTGCATCGAAAATTTCTCGCAAAGACATCGATTTCTTCACAAGTCGAGACGAATCGAGCATTTCTTGCAAGAATATCCTAACTTCACAGTTAACCTCTGCTCTTTTCGACAGAAGTCCGTTAGGGTCTGTGGTACTTAGGGTTTTGACCGTCGTACCGTCGCATAAGCTGATATGTTCCTCGATAGGCAATCGTGCTGCTCGAGTAGCTCCGCGACTGCCGTGTTTCTGATCCCTTCGGGGGCTGGACAAGACGTCTTCAAGCAATCCTCCTTGGCAGTTTGACTGTCGGAAGAGCAAGCGTTAGGAATTTGCCATGTCGCTTTTTACTTGAGGTTAGGCTTATTTTGGCGAGCCCCGATGAGTCATAACCACTCCGCGCTGGTGTGGGGATGATCTCCGATAGTCATTCGGGCTTTATGTGAGTTGCCGTCAAGACCCTGAAGCTAGGAATTTGTCCTTTGCTTCGTTTGCTGGCATTGCGTCTGCTGTATCGAGACGAATGTTGTGGTAGGAACTAGGGATTTTGCTGTGGCTCCGTTTGTTTGATGACGTTGCGTCTGCTGTGTCGAGACGAACGTTGGGGTGACATCTCGTCTGCTGTATCGAGACGGACGTCGAGGTTGTCTCTAGGTTGCTGGTGAACCGCCGAGGTTTGGAACTAGGGATTTTTCCATGGCTCCATTCGTTTGATGACGTTGCGTCTGAAGTGTCGAGACGAACATTGGGGTGACATCTCGTCTACTGTATCGAGACGGACATCGAGGTTGTCTCTAGGTTGCTGGTGAACCGTCGAGGTTTGGAACTAGGGATTTTGCCGTGGCTCCATTCGTTTGATGACGTTGCGTCTGCTGTGTCGAGACGAACATTGGGGTGACATCTCGTCTGCTGTATCGAGACGGACATCGAGGTGGTGACCATTCTGTGCTGGTGCGAGATGGTCTCCGATTGTCTTTTCGGTTTTATATGAGTTACCGTCAAGACGTTGAAGCTAGGAATGTGGCCTTCGCTTCGTTTGCTTTGGTGTTTCCAAATCCTGTTGGAGGAAGAACGCTGGGGTTGACATTTTGTCTGCTGTATCGAGACGAACGTCGAGGTGGTGACCACTCTGTGCTGGTGCGAGATGATCTCCGATTGTCTTTCCGGTTTTATATGAGTTACCGTCAAGACGTTGAAGCTAGGAATGTGGCCTTCGCTTCGTTTGCTTTGGTGTGTACAAATCCTGTTGGAGGAAGAACGCTGGGGTTGACATTTCGTCTGCTGTATCGAGATGAACGTCGAGGTGGTGACCACTCTGTGCTGGTGCGAGATGATCTCCGATTGTCTTTCAGGCTTTATATGAGTTGCCGTCAAGACCCTGAAGCTAGGAATTTGGCCTTTGCTTCGTTTGTTTTTGTCGCGTCCGAACCCTGCTAGAGGAAGGACGATGCAGTGACATCTCATCTGCTGTATCGAGACAAATGCTGAAGTGGAACTAGAATTTTGCCGTCGCTCCGCTTTGTTTCGACCATGAGGTCTTTTGTTGATGTTGCATCTGCATCCTGCTGGACTGCGAAGGAACGCCATTGTTGACATCTCGTCTGTTGTATCGAGACGAATGCTGAGGTGGAGCTGGGATTTTTCCATGGCTCCGTTTGATGGTGTAACATCTGTGTCATGCTGGAATGAGGAAGCCCACCGTTGTTGGTCTCCAGGATGTAGATGTGGTCATTGAGATTTGGAAGTAGGGACTTTGCCATGGCTCCGTTTCGTTGCGACTCTGAGGTCGGTTGTTGACGTCATGTCTGCATCTGGTTGGAGTGAGAAGAAACGCCGTTGGTGATCTCTAAGTTGTCGATATTGACGTCGAGACCCTGAAGCCAGGGGTCTTTCTTTGCTTCATTTGTTGACATTGTGTCTGCAATATTGCGACAAATGTCAAGGTTGTCTCTAGGTTGTCTATGGACCGTCGAGATTTAGCTTCGCTTTCTGATGGAGCCTGTTGGGAAGGTATGGTTCCCTCTTTTGTTTGCGCCCCTGGATTGTATACAGGAATTGATGTAATCTAACCTGTAGGGCAGAAGTTTCATTCATTTTTTTTATTATTATTATTTTATTTATGCGATGCTCTATCATTTCAGCTTTTATATCGCGAAGGTCACTATTGCCCAATCATTTCGGCTATTTTTCGCGGTGCCCAATCGTTTCGGCTGTTTATTTTGTTTTTTACTCGTTGCTTTTTATTGCGAGTTGCCCAATCATTTCGGCTATTTTGCATGCATACATTTTTACTTGCTGCTTTTTTATTGCAAGTTGCCCCATCATTTCGGCTATTTCATATGCATGTGCGGCCTACTGGCTTTCTGCTGTAAATCTGAATTTAGACATCAATTTCGGCATCAGCACCGCTACAACTGGGATGTTGCCAGGAGCGAATCATCATTTGCCTCCGTCGATGTTGAACAAAGATGGCTTAGGATCCTGTCGACTAAGGCTTTTGACTCCATGAGCCGTAAGGGTCTCACAAAGGTATTTCTCCCTGCGAGTCGTGAGGATCTCGTAGGTGTGTTTTCTCCTTAGGAATCGTGAGGATTCCTAAGTGTATGTTCCTCTGTAAGTCATAAGGATCCGACAGGAGGGTTTTCTCCCTGTAAGTCGAGAGGACTTACAAGGGTTGTTCATCATGCGCACATATCCCCAATCACGGATGGGATTTGGTTAGGGAAATGTTTATTCACGCCCGTGGATTGTATACAAGAGCCAGTACTGGACCACTTGTAGGGCAATATTGGAAGTTGTGGGGGTTGCTTAAGCACAGGTTTAGGTCTCTGTAGCTTAAGGCTTTTGAATCTTATGAGCCGTGAGGGTCTCATAAGAGAGTTCTCCTTACGAGTCGTGAGGATCTCGCAAGTGTATTTTCTCCTTAGGAATCGTAGGGATCCCTAAGTGTGCTGCTCCCTTGTGAGTCGTAAGGATCTCGCGCGGGTGGTTTCTCCTTACAAGGTCGAGGGGACCCTGTAGGTGTCTTTTAACGAGGTTGCGCCCATTCGGATTTTCACAAACACTCGTCGGTACTCCTGCTGTTTTTACTCACGGAGCCCTTTCGGGTTTTCATCCGTGCCCTTTTTGCTTATGGACGTACCCTTTTTTTTATTTTTTTTTATTTTATTCTCTCTTTTTTTTACGAGGTCGCGCCCTTTCGGGTTTTCATGAACACTCGCCGGTAGCCCTGCTGTTTTTACTCACGGAGCCCTTTCGGGTCTTCATCCGTGCCCATTTTGCTTATGGACGTACCGTTTATTTTATTTTTATTTTTATTTTATTTTATTTTATTTTTTCCTGTCAGCCTGAGGATGCTGCGGTAGTAGTTTAAAGACGTTTCGGTCGTTTGCAAGTTTTAGGACATTGTGGTCCATCGTTAGTTTAAGGACGTTTCGGTCCGCTTGCAAGTTTTAGGACATTGCGGTCCATCATTAGTTTAAGGACGTTTCGGTCCGCCGTCGCCGTATTTGAGGCGAATCTTTAGTTTACCGACTTTTCGGTCTACGAGGCTTTCTCTATGACTGAGCATGATGCCCCCGGCGTATCCGTCTTTCTCAGAGCGTGCGATTGTGGCGGGTTCACCTTCCAGTTTTCAGACAGCGCGAACCTGCCCTGTTGGTATTGGTCTTCAACCCAGTTTTTGAAGACGTAACAATCCTCGATCAGGTGACCTACTGTTTGGTGGTAAGGGCAATAATTAGGATTATTAACATCGCCTGGCCGCAACGGACATTTTGGACTTGGCAGATTGATGAGTTTTTCGCACACTGCCAGATCGAACAGTCCCCTTGTTTTATCTTGCGGAAACGAGTAAGGACGTTTCAACTTTTCTTGGAGGGGTTGCTACTTGTTGTTTCGGCAAACAACCGGTCTAGGGCCACTTGATTGCTGTTGAGTGTTGGCGATGAGGGTCATTTTCCCCTTTCCTTTATTCTTTTTGCTCGATCCTTTGTTTACGGGGCCGAGATTTTTTCCGAATAGCGTGCGATTACATGGCTGAACGTTCTCGCAGCTCCTCAATTCCTTTAATTTTGAAATAGATTCCCCGAGAGAAGGGTTAGGGGTAGCTACTTCGTCAGAGTCGCTTCCAAAGGTGATAATTTGTGATCCCTTGGAGTCGGCTATATGACAATCGTCGGCGGCTCTTTTGCGCTCATCTATCGCATTTTTTCGGCGTCTACGAGCTTCACATTTTGTCCTGTCAAAGTGTTGCTTTTGAGCGACATACCCTTGCCATCAACAGTTAAAGGATTCACATTCTTCGGTAGGATGTATGATCTTCTGATGATATAAACAGAAGTTAGGGTGCATCTCTACCTCAGCGAGAGTATTTTCTTCAGAGTGCGGTAGCTTCATTCCTACTGATAGAGCTTTGGCAAACCTTTTTCTCGTCTTGAATTTGTTTTTACCCGCAGTGTATGGCTTTTGATTTGACGGGAATGCCTTGGCTCTTTCCAGTATGGACATTTCACGCTCTTGATTGGCTTTTGCTTTCAGACGAATTTCATTTAGGAAGACATCGATCAACTCGTCTGATGGCTGTAGAATCTCCAGCTCAGGGTTCGCCATTGATTTCTCAGCGCAAGGAGCCTCCTCATCATCCGTCAGTGAATGAGAAATCACATGACAAGTCGCTACGTAGTCTTTGGATTCATATAATGAGTTTTCTCCATCGTTTTCATCCTTGACGAAAGAACAAGTTGCCCCCGGCGTGTCCGTCTTCTTTGGAGAGTGCGGTTGTGGTGGGTTTACCTTCCAGTTTTCCGACAGCGCGAACTTGCCTTGTAGGTACTGATCCTCGATCCATCCCTTAAAGAAGAAACAATCCTCAATTGGGTGACTTACCGTTTGGTGGTAAGGGAAATAATTGGGATTATTAAGATCGCCTGGCTGCGACAGACGCTTTGGACTCGGTAGATTAATGAGTCTGTTGCGCACTGCCAGCTCGAACAGTCTTCTCGTTTTATTATGAGGAAACGAGTAAGGACGTCCTAGCCTCTCTTCGAGGGATGGGCGTGGACGCACGTTGTTTTGGCGAACGACCGGCTTTGAGTTGTTCGACTGTTGCTGAGCATTGGCGACGACGATCGCTTTCCCTTTTCCTTTCTCATTTCGGGAATCTGGTTTTGGAGGAGACGGTCCATGGCCCATCTGGTCCATTTGGGATAATTTGTCGATCAGGGCCTGGAAGGTGGTCGGCCTGAAGAACATCATGAATTGCGATATGGTCGCCTGCGGATCAAGAGTGCCCACAAACATGCCTGCCGCAGGTGCCTCTTCTATGCGTTGTTCGCATTTCGACCATAGGGTCCGCCATCGCGTTGCATATTGGACCCACGTTTCGCCCGGCCTTATCCTGGCATTAATCAGTGTTGTTATCGGGGTGCGTTTACTAGCACTCACGAATCTTTGTGTAAACAGAAGCTCCATCTCCGCAAATGTTTTGACAGAGTCATTAGGTAGTTCTGAATACCATTCAAAGGCTGTTTCTGCTAAGCTGTCGACGAATTGGCGTAGCAACAACTTGTCATCGCCTCCAGTATTGCCGTATAAGGCCCTGAATTGAGCGACATGCTGATGCAGATTCCCTGTCCCTTTATATACGTGGAATTTAGGGATCGTATATCCCGGCGGGTAACTGATTTGGTCGTACCGTCTCGGATACGGTCGTCTGGTTCCAGCAATTTGCCCAGCCGCTTCATTCGCCTGATGAACCCGGATCTGCTGAGCTATATATTCGTCCAGGTCAGCTTTGGAGATTGCCTCCTCCTTGGCTGTTGACAGAGCCGGTGGAGAATTTGACGTTTCTCCCCTGTCGTCTTCAAGGACGATCGAAGGATCTTCAGCAGGAGGGTCCGGCTTTAACATTATCCCTACCATATCTTGGAAGAGGAGCGCCATCTATTTTATGTTAACCGCTTGCTCTGCAGCTTCTTTGTCCCTCTTTTCGAGGACTCTGCGTAAAAAGGCAGCGTCGGTTTCTTGTTCGTGCTGCTGTTCTGATGATACTTCCGAGCTTTCTTTTGGCTTGGTAAGCGCAGCCATTGCAGTCATCATTTCCTGAAGTTTTTGTTGTTGCTCCTGGGCTTTCGTCACGGATCTGGTGAGCGGTCGGTGGCCCGTCAAAGCACGGCTTTCCTCCTTTTCGTAAGCCATATAAACCGTGTGCGCTACCATGCCCCCAGACTTGGGGCGTTTGTATTCAGCGCTTTTACGGTTCGCCATGTTCACAGGGGCTTTTTGCGGCCTCCTTTTCTTCTGAATGATTGACGTTGATGGAGCCGTTGCAGTGGGCACCCGTCCAGCTGTTGCTTTTTCCGGCTTGACAGAGTAGTCCCTTTCCTGCCGAACCTTCATCTTTTTCTGTCGGCAGAGGTAGTCTTGATCAAAAACCGAGTCTTGGACTTGACACCAGACTTTGTGAATCTTAGAGGACAGCCACTGAGGGGGCTTCTCCAGCTTCTTTTCTATGTCATTCCCCACAGGTGAAGGAGTTCGTTTCAACACCGCAGTAGGAGAGTTTCTGCGCACCGTGTTTAGCAATTCAAAACTGTTCCCGGTTGGAACAGCAGCATCGGTCCCCACCGTTGGAGCTGGCGGAGTTATCCCAGAGGGGGAGTTTCCCCCAGCCTTCCTCACTCGACGCCAGTGGCGACGTCGAGCGTGTCTTGCGGATGGAGTTGTTCTAACCGTAGTGGTGGCCTCCTCATACCCCCTGTGTTGGTCATAATCTGCTGGTATTAGCCTTTTAAAGACCGACGTCCGTTGAATGGGAACGGCCAACCTGTCAAAACCGCACTCCGAGCAGGGGAAGCAACCTTGGTGACTTCGTCTGAAACTGGAGTAGGGATAGCTATCCGCTTCGGGATATCATCTTCCGGTATTTTTGGCTTTTTCATGGGCCCATCGGAGCTCTGACCTAGCTTCTTTTGAGCTTCTTGCAACGTCATTGGTGCATTGAAGCTCATCGGTAGGAGCATGGTCCCAAAGAACAGCCCAGTGGTGGCCTGAGTTTCTTGCTCTACTGGCATCTTGAAAAGGGAGGCCGCTTGGGGACCATAAGTCACTCCTCCAGTAAGGACGGAGCGAGAGTTGCAGTTGCAGGTAGTGCAGTTCGAAGCCATTGGTCTTCTGTTTTCTGCACGGAGAAAGACACCAAATCTTAGTACCTTGAATCCACGGACAACCACAGCAAACCGCGATTTATGGCACCGTGTATCGGAGGTTTAGACGGATGCGGCCGATGTAGCAGACTTCGTCAGATTCTCCCTCAGTTGAGGGGTTTTTGATTGTGGGGACGCTCTTCCTTGCAGACGCAAGCCCCTGCAGCTAATTACGCTACCGCATCGCGGTAACAACTTTCTCCTTCTCCAGAATTTCACTTTGTGTCGTGTGTGTTTGTTTTGTCTGTGGTTGCCCGTGGATTGTATAGGGAGACTGAGTAATGCCGTCGCCCGTAGGACGTGGATTAGTCCAAATCCGTATTTACTTAGATTTGGGTTTGGTGTTTTTTAGTTTAAGGATACGTTAGCCGTATTGCGGCTAAGATCAACTTAAACGTTCGTTAAGGACACGTTAGTCCTGTTTGAGACTAAGATCAACTTAACGTGGTGATCCATTTATTATATGGCCGTCAGGACTCGTCACCTCTCTGACGTCGTTGGAGAATTATAACGATAGGTGTCAGAGGAGTTTAGAGATGTACCCTTGGACCAAAGTTGATTTGGAGTTTTATAGTCCATTTGAACGTTTAAGGATACGTTAGCCGTATTTGGGGCTAAGATCAACTTAAACGGGACCATTTAGATCCGGCAAAAGAGCATTTGGAGGCTCTATTGTTCCAGTTTAGGGACGTGGTGGTCTATGTTCCAGTTTAGGGACGTGGTGGTCCATCGCCAGTTTAGGGACGTGGTGGTCCATCATTAGTTTAAGGACGTTTCGGTCCGATATTAGTTTAAGGACGTTTTGGTCCGATATTAGCTTAAGGACGTCTCGGTCCAATATTAGTTTAAGGACGTCTCGGTCCGTATAATGTGTGGTCGTTGGGACCCGTCACCTTTCTGACGTCATTGAAGGATTACAACGACAGGTGTCAGAGGAGTTCGGAGATGTACCCTCGAACCAGATGTAAATTGATTTAAGAGAGCAATCTTGCTCAGTCAATTTAATTTGAGGACTTACGGCCAAAATTGGGCTAAGTCCAGTTGAAAATGTTCAACATTTTATTTGCTTTTGCATTGCTTTTATTTTTATTTTATTTAGGCTCTGCCCAGAAAGGATGCAGAGCATCAATTTGTTTTGGGCTCTGCCCATTTATAAATGATGTAGAGCATCAATTTAATTAGGCTCTGCCCCTTTTTATTGCTTTGCAATTTATTTTGGCCTGCTAGGTCTTTTGACTTAGACCTGGCCCTTTAACAAAAGAAATGCATTGCATTATTCAGGCGCTTTGCGCCAGTCAAAGAGCGCAAGCGCTTATGGTGATAACACGTGTCATGCAGGCGCAGGGCGCTGCGCTTGTGCGCTGCGCTAGTGCACTGCGCTAGTGCGCTACGCTTGCGCTGCTGACACGTGGCGCGCTCTGGTATGTTGCGCCAATTTCTGAGAGCAAAGCTCTATTTCAAAAGGGCATAGCACAAATGGCTCAGACGCTGACACGTGGCGCTCTCTGGTGGCTTGCGCCAGCCCAAGAGTGCAACAGTGCAGATTTATAAGTGCAAAGCACTATTAATTTGAGAATCTTTTAGATTCAAGAACCAATGGTTCATAAAAGAAGTGCAAAGCACTATTTGATTTCTTGATCTAATTTAGATCAAAGAAAAACAGGTTTTTTCTTTTCATTTCAATTACCAAAGGTTCATAAAAGTGCAAAGCACTATTTTTTTTTCCTTGTTTTAAAGATCCAGTGGTTCATAAGAAGTGCAAATCACTGTTTATTATGTAAGGATCATTGATCTGGTTTTTAGATCAATAATCTATTAGAAGAAATTTCTTCTCTCTCGTGAAGATTTTTACCTTTTTCTTGAAATTTTCTCAGAGTTCTCTCTGTTTGAAGCTCTTGACTTTTTTCAAGAAATGTTCATGCCTTTGAATTGAGGTCTAGGGTCCTTTTTATAGTGCCCATAAATTAGTTAAAGTTTGTTAAAGAGATCATTCTCTGAGTGATTTGGGGAATTTTCCCTACCGTTGGATCCTTGATCCAAGGGCTTCTGTTTTACAGAAGACAATCTTCTTGTTTTTAACAAGAACAGAAAGATTTCTTTAGAATCTTAATTCTGTTAGGCGTAAATGCCCCAGCGCATGACACTTGTCACGCAGCGCACAGCGCAGCGCAGCTGCGCTGACACGTGTCGCGCAACGCACAGCGCAGCGCTACTGCGTTGCCACGTGGCGTGCAGCGCAACTGCGCTGCCACGTGGCGTGCAGCGCAACTGCGCTGCCACGTGGCGTGCAGCGCAACTGCGCTGCCACGTGGCGTGCAGCGCAACTGCGCTGCCACGTGGCGTGCAGCGCAGAGCGCAGGCCAGCTGAAGCGTTGCTTCTTTAATTAAAGTTTGAATTTTAAACAGAGCCTTGCTCTGATTGGGTGCGCTGCCTTGGGCGCTGCGCTCCCTGCGCTAACGAGTCTGATTTTGACACGTGGCGCTCTGCGCGCAGCGCAGGGGATCTGAAGCGTTGCTTCATTTATTTTAACTTTAATTTTCAAGACGGAGCTTTGCTCTGATTGGAGGAAAACAGAAGCATTGCTTCTTTTCCCACCTTGGGCTTTGAACAGAGTTTTGCTCTGATTGGGGTAAACAACACTGGTACATGTTAGTCTGTAGACTCGAGATCGTCATAGAGTCTTGTGTGTCCTCCCTCTATACTTTGATCTCCACCCTACCATGGCTCTACCGAGTAGTGCAAACAGGTGGATTTTAGGTACAGTCCCGAAGCACATGGAGGTAATGAGCGATAGGAGGGGTTTCATCTCTCCCGGTATTGGGGGTTGATGTTGTGCTATGTACGATTGGCTATAACAGGAAGCCCTGGCCAGGGCTGCTGAGATTTACTGATAAGTGTTATCAGTAGTTTCTCGATCTGTTATGAGCCATATACTGGCATAACTTATTGGGTTAATGAGGTCGATGATACCACCCTTAAACTATATATGCAGCACTATTGACGAAGAGACCGGACTGTACGGTAAGTGTTGCTAGTTGGCTCGACGGGAGATTTATCAGGTTCGCTTATGTTTCTTCTGATCGCTCAATACCTAAGAGTCGTTACGTACAGCTTGTACCACTGATAGTTTGTGGGCATGTGATGTGATTACTACCTACTGCTAGCGTATTGACGAGTATTAAAGTCCCACAAAGGGGTCTCCTAGCTCAGGCGAAACGATGTGGAGTGCATATGGGATATGCGCGGGAGCTCGATTAAATGCGTGTATTAGATACCGTACTTTAATCAGGCGTTTACTATTGGACGGGTCGTATGTGATATGACCGGGTTATTAAATCAGGTGTTGATTTAATATTAAGTCCATTAGCTCATTTATTCAAACCTATTTCATTATGATGCATGCATGAGTGTATGTATATGTTGATATGGATGCACACATGCTAGCATACATGCGGCATGGTTGATGATACATTAATGGTGGCAATGGATGACTCACATGGTAACATATTTAGATATTTTGATTATTTGAGAAAAGCAAAATGGGAATAAAATCATGGCTGACTATTCAACTCTCTTGAGTTAACTAAAATCAATACCATGGTTTCATTGCCCATAGTTTTGTAGCCCATGGTTTTGCTTAACCTCAAGTCATAAAATATCTAGATATTTTGTAACCATAGTTTAGCATGGCATTACTCTCATTCACTTGGGGTTATGTTAGCATTATTCTCTTGAGTCAAGTTTAGCCATCTTCTTCTTCCTCTCTCCTTCAGGCTATCTAGGGTTTCAAAAGGGAGAGAAGAAAATAAAAAGAAAATGTTTTTAAGTGAGATCCAAACCCACATCACCAATCTATATTAGTCTAGCCCATTAGTGTAGGTTGTTTTCTCCACTTCTTCATAGATCAAGTGAAGCTAGGAGCTTGAGCAAAAGGACTTCATGGTGGATCATCGTGGACTTGGAAGTATTCAAGCGAACCGGTTCAAACCCTACTCGATCCAAGGAGTCACAAGAGGAGGTCTACAAAGGTTGTATTTCTCCCCACTTAGTGTTAGACACTACTTAGTATGAGATACTATATGTTGTTACTCTATTTTTCTAGTTCGATTCATGGTTGGTATTGTTTAGCACCCCCCAAAATTTTAATATAGCATGTGTGATGCAACCCAAAACCTAGGATGGTGCTAGAGAATCCCTACAGGAACTTCAGTCAGTGCTTCTACCGGGGTTCCTCGGATTTCGCTATGGCTGTCGCGCATGTCCAAGGACCCCTGGAAATCGTCCGTGTCCTCAGAGTCGTCGCTTTGCTCTCCGGCTGGGGACGTCGAGGTGAAGCAAATTTTGGCGATCTACTGGTTCCCGTAGGCCCGGCCGATCCACCCTTAGTCTAATGGAAATTTGATTGCAAGGTGATAGGTCGTGATTTGGGCCCGGAGGGTGTTCAATGTCGGGCGGCCCAGGAGGATGTTATAGGATGAGGGGACCTAGCGACGATGAACTCCATAGGTACGGTCCTTGTAGGGCCCGCCTCTCCAATGTTGAAGAGGAGGGTGACCACTCCCTCAGCCGGGATAGAGTGGTTCGTAAACCCTGAGAGGACGTAGGAGGTGGGATTTAGGTCGGACGGTCCAAGCCCCAAACATTGGAAGCAGTCGTAGAAGTGGATGTCAGCCGAGCTCCCGGAATCGACCAATATCCTTTGTACCTCGAAACGGTGGATCCGGGAAGTTATGACAAGAGGGTCGTTGTGAGGCAAGTATATACCGTGGAGGTCTTCATTAGTGAAGATGATGGGCTAGGCCGTCCTGCGCTTCTTCTGGGGTGGGTCGCTAGTACCCTCGACAGGTAGTAAGCGGTGATTTTCTTTGGCACCCTAGGTAGATTCCGAGGTAATGACTATAATTTTCCCTATCGTTAATTCCCCGGGAGGGGGCTGGTTCTTCTGTTCCCGACCCGCTTGTCGCTTGTCCCACAGGTACTTCGCAAGGTGGCCAGAGCGGATCAACCCCTCGATGTAGTCACGGAGTTATTTGCAGTTTTTGGTCGGGTGACCCTGCGACCTATGGAAGGCGCAGTACGGGCCCCGAATAAGCTTAGCCACTCTATGGGCGAGATTGAAGAATCTTTCCCCCAACAGCTCGGTCTGGGAGATATTTAGAGGAGTGTACTCCTGGAATTTCGGGGAGTTTGGCTTTGGTTGGTCGACCATTTTCTTCTCTTTTCTACCCTTCTTCTTTTGGTCCGCTTGGTCACCTCGGGGCAGGTCGGCGTTCAACTCCGACTTGAGTTGGATCTCTCGTTCGGTCCAAGCTTTTACATCGGCCATGGTCTTAGGTTGCGCTAATGCAAAAGTATGGAGCCGCTCTTTGTGCCTAAGACCCGACCTTAGTGCGGTGATGACAGTTTCATCCCGGTACTCGGGGACCTCGAGGAGAGCGTTGTAGAAGTGAGTGACGTATCCCTTAAAGGATTCTTTGTCCCCGCTCTTTATGGTGAAGAGGTAATCGACAGTCCTCTTCTGTCGTTCATTTCCGACGAAGTGACCGAGGAACTGGGAGGCCAGCTCATTAAAGGTAGAGATGGAGCGTAGCGTGAGTCCTCGGAACTAGTCTCATCCAGCCTAGATGAGGGTGGAGGGAAATGCTCGACATTGGGCAGCGTCAGAGTTATCTTGGAAGCTCATGCCCGCCGTAAATGCGTCTAGATGGTCCTTTGGGTCGGATTTCCCATCGAAGAGGGACACCTTAGGCGGTTTGTTCCTGGATGAGACGTGCTTGGCCAGCAGTTCTGTCACGCCCCGATTCCTAGAGTACGCTAAGATAGGCACGTGACAGAGCCAACCATGCTACCTGCAGATAGGAAATATCCTTCCAGCGTCACATTACGGCTGTAAAGATATCAAGAACAATAATAAACAACTATCTAATACAAGTCCATGATCTAGAATAACGAGTCAAGAATAAAATAATGCGGAAGCAAAAAGATCCAATACAATAATAAACTGGAATGTACGTCCCATAATGCGGGCTCACATCAGAAATGAAAATACTGAAAGGAAACTAAACTAAAGTAATAACAGGTCATCACCGCTCGGCCTATTGATCAAAGTATTCCCGGACAGCCTGCGATAAGGACAAGGGATCTGGGCCATGCAAAACCCAGACGTCAGTGCGTCATAATATCAATAATTCAAGGCAAGCAGGATATAATGAAATATATGCAGGCATGAAGTATGAACAATAACAAGTCCTCAGTAAGAAGTAAAACGTAACATGAATATAGATCAGTGAACAGGATATAAACATGTGAAGTGCAGTGAGTAGTCTAAACTGTGCTATAGGGTGATCTACTCTAAAGTTATTCGAAATCAATTAATGTAATCCTCATCATAACCCATCGGTCTATGCCCCGTTGAACCCCACGGGACCACGGTAACAAGATATGGTAGACTGTAAGTCTATGTCCCGTTCAACCGCACGGGACCACGGTAACACGATGTAATAAACCGAGTGTCTATGTCCCGTTCAACCCCACGGGACCACGGTAACAAGATGTAATAGCCCTTTGAGTTACGTTCGGATACATTCTTGATTTCCCCATACCACCAAGATTATGTGTGTAAGTCAGGTATTGATAAATCTAAGACTAATGCCAACACAGGATCAAGCAGGTACAGCTTTGTCTGTATAGACAACAGGAAATGTCCGTAGGGACAACAGGTCAAGATTGTCGGCATTAGTAACAAGAACAGGTAATGTGTCAAGCTGTGGTACATCAGGTCATGTCAAGTAGTGTTCATGGATCCAATCATGTCAAGTAATGCACATGTATCAAGTCGTGTCAAGTAGTAGTGTATCAAGTCATGTCTGGGGGTGCACAAGTATCAAGTGAGTGCTCATAATCAAACTGTAATAAGTATGGGTACACAAAACAAGTATGGAGTACTAATGTAACAGTAAAATGGAAGAATGTGATATGGTATGCAAATAGATATAAATTCAAAGATATGGATGCACAGTTATCGATTAGGGTTACATTTATAGTTCCAATACTAATTAGGATGCACTTTATTAAACATGGGGTGTTAATTTCACAGTGTTATGTATTAATATGATCTATGGATACAGTTATATATATTCTAAATGAGATGGATGCAAACGGGTATCCGAAAAGTTATAAAACTATAAAATGGTAACATGGGATGTACAACTAAGCAATATGTGATATAAATATTGATATGGATGCAGTATAATGAAATCTAGTATGTCACAAGATAAGTTTTCATGACCTAGATCTAAAATGATATAAACGGATGCAAATGGAATATCGAAACGTTATAAAACTAAACATGGGGTACTAGATTTAAACTACAGGTATGATATTTATTTAAATAAGTATATAATGAATTATATAGCATATAGCAAGATTAACTTGCCTAGACGGATCAAGAAACGGATGTGTACGGAATGTCCGACGTCGGCAAAATGTCGCGACGCACGTACGGCACACGGAACGGGTCCAAGAAACGCACAAAGGTGATCACACAAGTCAGGTACGACGTCTTGATCGTTGGGATCGTCGACGTCACGTTCGGCTCCGGCGAACTAAGCAAACATAGAACAATTTTTTTTAAGGAAAGAAAGAAAGAAAAGAAGAAAGAAAGAAAGAAAAGGGAAAAGAGAAGGAAGGAAGGGGCTCACTGGGGTGCACTGTGATCAGGGAACGAGGGGGCGATGATGAGATCGACTGCAGCGATCTCGCCGGCGATGGAGCGGTGTGCAGGGGTGCACAGGTTCTTGAGTTTGGAGAAGGAGAGAGGGAGAAGAGGAGTGGGAGGAAGGTGAGGATGAGGAGAGGTCGGTAGGGGTGTCGTCGGAGGCTTGGGCGACGGCGAGCGTGAGGCCGGTGATGGCTGGGGTTTGCTAGGTCTCGCGGCAGAAAAAATGAGAGAGTGGAAGGAGGGTTTTTAATATATATATATATATATATATATATATATATATATATATATATGGAGAGAGAGAAAGAGATAAAGAAAGCGAGAGGAGAGAGAGAATCTGAGAGAGGAGAGAGAGTGTGCGAGATCGAGAGGGGAGAGAGAGAGAATGAACAGTTAGGAGAAAAAAATTTGGCTGTATATGAGGAGAGAGAGAGACTGAGCGCGGGGAGAGAGAGAGGGAGAGAGAGAAAGAGAAAGAGAAAAAGAAAGGGAGAGGGAGTGGGGGCCACGAGCCAGCGAGAGAGAGCTGGGGTTGAGCCGGGTTTTAGTTAGGATTAAGATTTTTAAATTAAAATGATTTTATTTTGTTATGTAAATTTTAATCTGTCGATTAAAATATATAGTGATATTAAATCAATTAATTTGAATTTTGGCGGTATACAAAATATTTCAAAACGTACCCGGGTTGGGTCTAAAAATTCAGATTTAAAATACGAAAAATATATGCGGCTTCCAAATTTCAAAATGAATGCTCAGCTAATGAAAATGCATACCCGCAAGAACGGATGCACGTACGTGCGCGTAGCCATCCAAACACGTCCGTTTCACTGAACGGGACGAGAACAAGATGTGCGGATGCTACCAAGGGATTAGGGGTATCATGCAAGCCATGTTATGTAATTTTAAAATATTTTACGTGACCTAAAATGTTATATGGTAAAATATGCAATGCCAGATAAAATGTCAGTATGCACTAAACTTGAAAATGCACAGTCTACGTAACAAGTCAGGGTAATTCATAAATATGAAACAAACAGGTTCAAGCAAGCGGGTCGGGTCGAATGCAATATAAAATGTAACATACTAATCGCACCCAAAACAAGATAAATCAGGAAAATACCACGATAAGTAAAATACGAGAACTGGAATTGGTATAAATGAATTAGGTTGTTACAAGTTCCTCCGTAAAGGGTTTTGTCAGCGAATCGGAGGAGTATCGGGCCCCTCCGCCAGATGCCTGGCCATCCCGGTCTATGCCCTCGATTTTCTTCTCGAGGGCCTCGAGGCGGTTGTGATACCCCGAGGACTTGGCACAGTTAGAGTGGTGGCCTTTCCCGCATATGGCCTGTGCGGTAGTGCGGCTTCGATTTCGCTTTATCAAATTTCTCAGATCCTTGGACGACGTCCTTTTGGAGCAGCCTTGACGCGAGTTGTTTGCGTGGTCCCGGCGAGGGAGTGGGCGTTGGTCGCGCCTGGAAGTGGGCGAGTTGACCGACACCTACTCGGGTGGCGCGGGAGCACGATGGGCGTCACGGCGATGGTCTCTTTCTCGGGACCTCGGCGTAGATCCGTGCAGCACCTAGCGGGTCATTGAATCGGTCGCTGCGTGGGAGCCGCGGTTGTCGGAGTCGGTACGTCTATGTTCTGGGGCATTGAGGGGAGTATTGTTATCTGATCTTCTGCCGATGTGTGATCTCTGGGAGGGAGAGCTGCGATCTGGGGAGCAGTGCCTGCCGCTTGAACGCGAATGAGCGCGTCCACCATCGACGTGAGTCTGTCGATCCGGACGGATAAGGTGACAATGGCATTGGGAGGAGGAGACGAGCCATTCCCGCCTCCGTTGTGGGGAGGCGACGGCTCGTACTGGGATCGCCACGGTTCTCGCTCGCCATTGGGTCGAAGACGGAAGATCAACTTTGATGGGAGGAAGAAACTTACAAGAATTTCCTACAGACGGCGCCAACTGATGGAGGTGGGATCTCCTTCAGATGCTGTCCTCCGTCAATCTGTAGCGAGCGCTGTTGAACGACTGAGATTTGGCTTGAAGGTTGTCTCCTTAGGGGTGTGGATCTTAATGGGTTGATTTTAAAGTGAAGCCGAGCTATCTGCAAAGAAGTCCCGAGGTGAGTGACCACCGTAGGACCCTCCGACGATCAAGTTAGTCGAGAAAAATAAGCAGAGTAGAAGCTTATTGGATTAAAATTGCCTTATCTGAGTCGTTTGAGAGAGGGGTTTTTATAGTGGTCTCATGGAGAGAGAAGGCGCGAGATCTTCGCCTTCGGTTACGCCCCTGACGTTTTTCCAGCGTGAATGACGGGATCCCCTCTTTAATGGCGGAATACGCCCATTAAAAGGGAGATGCGCCAGCGTGGGGCGCGGGACGTGGGGCGGCGGACATCACACTTTGGCGAGAAACGCGGAGCCGTTGCGGAATCGCTAGGGCCTCGTGTTCTTCTTTGCCTGGATGAGCTGTGGAGGCTTAGCTCGGCGTGAGGCTCAGAGACGAGCCGGAGAAGGTCATCAGTGCTCCACACCGATTTTTCCTCGGTAGCCTCCCAGGAGTCTAGTGAGCTGTCGCGGGTGATGTTTTATCCGCCACTTGTCGTGATCTGAGGAATTCTCACTTATGAACATCATCACCTATCGAGTTCATAAATCATACTGATAATTTTTGACAGAAACTGATTATTCATCGTTCATAGTGTAATACATAAACGATTAAGATTTGATAAGAAAGAAAAATAGTCCTAAAAATAGGATTTGGATATTTTTTCAATCCCAGCTATCCGTGTATTGCATAAGATGGATAACCCAATTCTACCCAAAAATATCGAAAGCGAATTTTATGGGATCATTACCCATTTACAGGACCCATATCAGAAATGACAAAATTATCCATGCCTTTATATTATCACATGCAATGTAATCATGGAGGAACATATTTGCTGGGGTCTTGACTATAGCTTATATTAGGCGAAATTTGAAAATAAAAAATTGTGGGTGAAATTTACATGATATTATCGGAATTTCACGGATTTTTAAAAAGCAACTTCAATTTAATTTACTTGTGCTTTATAGAATTTGTCTATAATACGATTAAATGTATTTTAATCCGTGTTGGTTTCTTAAGCACGGCTTGATTCCCCTTTGTTCCTTTAGTTCTTTTATCAGTTAATTTTATTTTAATAAAAAAGACGTCCTCCGTGTGTAGATTATAATTGTATTTTGATTGGAATTAGTACGATTTTAAGATATATCAATGACAGTTTCAGTATAAACATTTATTTCAAATATTAGAACTTATGTTGGAATCTGATTAAATCAAGACACGACATTAGCTTATGTCGTCCTCGATGAGGATCATAATCAAATAAGCAATTTTGAAAAAGATATCCTACACCATCCTTCTATTTTTCATCACCATCATCATATTTCTATTGCTATGAATGAGTCCAGAATTTTATTTTTGTCAACCATATGATGGACCTTTGTCATTATTATCTCTATTCTCACCACATCGTTTATAATTGTCATTCGTCAGCATTATTATCATATATGCAAATTGGTACAATTGTCACCATGTCCGTTGCTTCATTTTCTATCGTTTGCTGTCTCCAAACAAGGTCACTAATGTCAGTCACCGTCATAATTAATACTTTCTCCATCCCACAAACAGACAAGATTTCTATTTTGGTTTGTCCCAGAATACGGTACAATTTGTGCAGTCCAAAAACACTTAATATGTTGATTTTCTATTTTGCCCATAATTACTTAATGAGCTTCCAAATGACTGACTATCACTACTACAATAAGGGGTTGCCCTTACGGATTAATCTGTAGGGGCATCGATTAGCCCCTACAGTGCCTTAAAGATTAATTAGAAAATATTAAAATGTAATCTTTTATTTGGCCCTACGGAACCGCAAAAAAAATCCCTACGGATTAATCCGTAAGGGCAACAAAGGGTTATTTATAAAAAAAATAAAACTCAGTAATTTCCCCATCGTCCCTAAAATTTCCTAACTCCCACGATCGATCTCCCATACGCGTCTCGTTGCCACCACACCCGTCGTCGACTTCCTAGCCGCCACCATCCATCGTTGACTTTCTTGTCGTCGTTGGCCGCACCACAGTCTCGCCGCGAGCTCGTCGAGCTCTTTGCCGCCACCACAGTCTCATGGACAGTAGAATCCCTGGTCTCCTCCACCTCGTCGAGCTCTTTGCCGCCGCCATAACTACTACTAAGGTGAGTTAATTTCTATTTTGAACTTATAATTATACTTTTTTGTGTTATTGTTGATTTTAGGGTTAGGGTTATGGTATGTTTGGTGTTTTTCTCGATCAATCGGCGTTTGTACGCCGATATCACGGGTTTTTGGGTTGATTTGTGAAAGCAAACCATATGTTTTGACCTATGTGAGATTTATGTGTCGTTTTGATCATGAGTCGGATTTTTATGCGATACGCTGCGTTATGATATATAGGTACCCTCATAAGGACTTTGAGACGACAAGCAAGCGCGTGGCGACTTTAGCATCGGCAAGCGTAGATCAGGTGAGTAGATTTATATCTACGGGGAGAAGTCGAGTGGATGACGTATAGCACCCCCGCAAAGTTATGAGAAATGATGTGATGTGGTAACGATATACTTTTATATGTTAATGTGAGATATGAACACCTAGTAAGAGAAGTCTTAGGAGCTTATGGATTAGTGTTAGCGAGGAACGGAGGAAGGTTTTGATTGGTTTCTAAATCGCAACCCTAGAGTAAGGATTTGCATACACGCACACATATACACTTGCATACATCATTTTCTTGTGCGTATATGGGATATGTATATATTTATATACATATAGGTATGGGACTATATATATATATATATATATATATATATATAATGAGGATAGTGGATGATATTTGGATGAGTCGATGAGTTTGGGTCTGATGCCACGAGATCGGTGATATGATTTAGATTGTATTATGAGATGCGAAATGTGATGATAGCGGATTGGTAGGCGTTGTGTTTCATACACACGCATTTAAATATATGTTGATGATATTAGTAGTGTACTAGATTTAGATCAGTACCCCTACCCATGATATGTGATGATGTGGATACCAGATGAATAGTATGATAAATGTGATATTGCCCCGTACCCAGTTTGGGATGCCGTACTATGGATTTACCGTACGAGCTATATATTGATGATAGATCCGCACTCTTGATTTGAGGATGTCATATCAGATGGTGTATCATATGGGATACTATTGAGGCGGGATCACCGACTATTATATATACAGGTATATATCGACTCAGATGTAGGTGGTTTCCGTACCCCTTTCGATTGGTTGTTAGTTAGACCTGCAGTTTACCTAGTAGATGTCAGACTGGACCCAAGTCATACCTATTTCCAAACTGACGAATCGTAAGAATTTTAAAGACATACCAAGGGATACTACGGATACTTTAAAAGACGTATCTTTTCTTAAAAACACCGTAGTCCCTATTTTCAAACACCACGATTCGTACTATTTCAAACGGCAAGACAGTATAACACATATATAGTAAGGTAGATTCCTTGTTGTTACGTTATTATTCATATTCTGCATATTATTGTTGTATTACTATTCATTCTTCTTATTATGTTGTTATCGCCTCATTACATGTTATTGTGTACGTAGTAATTATGAAACCATGCTGTTAGGACACCAGTACCATTACCGATGACGCGTATGCTCCACGTACACTCACTTGCCGGCTCACACACATCTTCATCGGTAATTGCCATTTCACGTACACTTTAGAAAATACTATTTCAGTGACATAGCTTGCTAGCTGATAGTTGTAATATGTTATAGTTTCTATATGTTAGTTTAATTATTGCAATCGTTGCATAATATCAGATGCATCTATATATTCATTGGTTATACAGTATTATGGACATTATGTCGGTTTTCACTTTCATTGACATGGTGATTTAATGTTTTCGGATCCGTCTTGAGATTTTCTGGATTTGGAAATCGCATGTGAAAGTTTTATATCTGATGATGTGTTTTAAAGAGAAAAATGCGGTTTTTCCTTGATATGATGAGTAGTGTCCACCATGATGTTTTCTCGGTTCTGAGATAGTTTTCGAGACCCGATTCGAGAAGTTGGATGAACCGTCCGCGGGTACATGGTGGACCCGGTATGGTACCCCGAGGCAAGAAGTTCGAGTAGAAGACGATGAGCCCGGTAGGGGCAGACTGCCTACCAGTGATTTTACCTGGCGCGGCGGATATCCGGAGGATACCGTTCGTGGCCGTGAGATTGATGATATGGGCTGATCCGTTTTACCGGAGCCCGTGGGCCGATCCCGCAGATGATACGGATGCTTGAGATATTGATATTTGAGATTTGAGATATTGAGATTTGATACTGTGATACTGAGACTTATGTTTTGTGTCGATACTTGACACTGATTTCTCTGTTGCATTCATTGATGATACGCGATTGACATACATATAGAAATCTCATCGATTAAAGAAAACAGTTGTCTCACTCATGATAGATTTTGTTTCCATTCGTAATGCATCCATACATCATATATCTGATATGTTGCTATTTGAGGCACTGACACGAGCAGGTAGTATTATACTATATATAGCTGGACCAGGATTTTTATTTGAGGATATGGCCTAGGATAGCGTTATGCATGCGATTTCTACTCGTAGATGTTTTCTACCCACGAGTTGGAAACTCACCTCCGTTGTGTCACAGTTCCTTGCAGGTTTTGCCGTACAGGTTTCGTTGCGGCTTTGCTGGCACACTGTTCCTTCCGGATGATTGATTTGGTAGGTGGGTTTTTTGCATCAGGACCACCATTGTTTATTTATTATTTCTGTTGTATTTAGAAACTCCATCAACCAGATTGTGTATTTGAGAGAGATAGAAGACCAGATTTGTTATTCTTTGGACCTTAGAGTCGCGCGTTGTATTATTTTGGGTTTTCTTGTTGATTTGGGTTTTCTTTTGAGTTTTGATCCTCGCCCTTGGCGTTGTATATTATATTGCTTGCGTGGTTATGACCATCGATTGACGAAGAGGTAGCTCCCGCTTGGGATGCCTTTTATTGATTTCGTATACTATTCATGTTGTATCCCGTTTGGGACCAGTATTTACAAAGGAGACTCTGCCGAAATTTTCAGAAAATACTTGGATTTTAAAAATACATACTTCGGCCTATGTTGATTAAAACTACGTGCTTTAAATTGGTTTTTTCCTTCACTCTACTGTTTCTTTTGGTTTTGATTCTGGGTTTTGGCTTACTTAGATTACGTACGCCTCGAGACGTTCGTAATTTAATGGCCGGTCATGTTCCGTACTTTTCGGGTCATGACATTAGGGTTCAGTTTAGGGTTAGGGTTAGGTTTAATTAGGTAGGGTTAGGGTTAATTAGGTAAAATAGGATTGGTGATGATTAGGGTTAGGGTTATGATTAATTAGATTAATTAGGGTTAATTTTGGTTTCGGCTAGAGTTAATTTGGGTTGGGGTTTGGGTGATGATTAGGATTAGGTTAATTTGGGTTAGGGTTTGGGCTAGGGTTAATTTGGGTTAATTAGGTAAAATAGAGTGTATTTGTGTTAGAGTGTTGATTAGGGTTAATTTGGTTTAGTTAGGGATAATTTGAGTTAGGGTGATGATTAGGGTTAATTTGGGTTAATTAGGTTAATTTGAGTTAATTGGGTTAATTAGGGATAATTTGAGTTAGGGTGATAATTAGCGTTAATTAGGTAAATTAATGTTAGTGAAGATTAGGGTTTAGGGTGCACTAGTTCCTTCAGTAGGATACTCGATGATAACATAAACGTACAATTTTAGTAAACGCAAAAAAAAAATTATTCTAAACTTAAAACTTCGAACCCTTAGAAACGAAACGTAAACGTAAAAGCTATTCAAGTTAAATGTTCAAGGTAAAACCAATATATGATACTCGATGATAATATGAAACTTTCATATTCTCATCAATACTCATATGTGAAAATCAAAGCGCGACTTAGTCCCCATCTATCGGTTAACATACGTTCGATATTCGTCGTGACATAGAACTATACGAAGATTGTTAAATATCGAACGGTATAATTTAGTACTAACAACTGTCGTGTAGTTTATGTGACGAGAAGATTCAGTCGTATGATAACCGATAGATTTGTCCAGTTTGGACAAGTTAGGAATGTATAAAGCAAACACTTGCATTCACTTGTGTTTTCATTCGTTTCGAGTTATTTCATCGGTACTTTTCCGCTGGTTCTCCGTGTACAAAGATAGATCAGTTTTTCATTTCAACATTATTTCACAGCATTGAAATGATTATCTATTCTATTACAGTATACTTGAAGAATAGCGGGGAGGTGTTGCCGAAATTTACTCGAAACGGAAGAAAACACAAGCGAATGGGTGTCTGCTCTATATATTCTTAATGGGATAGAAGCCTTACCCCCGACAGCCGAAACATACATATACAATATGAATACACAACAAACGCACACACAAAACACAACACACTAACAACCCTACACTTAAGCGAAATCATAAATTGAAACATACATACACAGAATACACCTCATATTTGGGTATCTTCAAATCTATTTTTGTTTATCGATAATTTATTCTTTTCAACGACAAACTTGCCGCTACAAATTTTCTTTTTTGTCAATAACCATCCCGGTCTTAGATTTCTCAATATAGTCACCATAACCTACAATTTATATGTTATACAGTCTAATATAGCCCATGAGTACATCAGAGTTAAGGACCGGATGTACGTGGATTGGCAACAACGCATGCAATCTAAGTTTTTGGCAGGAGTTGCTACTTTCATTGAATTTGCACGCGCACATAATAATATTGTATTGGAGAAAATTCTTTGCCCGTGCGATAGATGTGGGAATAAGTTCTGGAAAAAGGTTGAAATCGTAGAGCTTCATATCGTTAAACATGGTTTTACTAGACTTTATACAACTTGGCTATATTACGGAGAAGGACAAGAAGAAGACGGTAATGCGACAGAAGAAGAAGGAGAAGACGGTAATGCGGCAGAAGAAGAAGAAGACGATAACTTCTTTCCAGGAGAAGAAATGGAGGATATGGTAGAGGCTGCCTTAGGTGATAGTATTTCTACCGAAGATGACATTCCTTTCGGCCAAAGACTACGTACGGATAAGAATGAAAAGTTCATTAATGATGCTAGAAGACAATTTTATGAGAATGCAAAGTATTCCACCCTATCATGGTTCGTTCAACTTTTACAGATTAAATGCCTAAATGGATGGAGTAACAAGTCATTCACGATGCATCTGAAGTCCTGAAAGATTCTATGCCCCCGGAAAATAACGTGTCTGACAGCTGGTACGAAGCTCAGAAGATGTTATCTGATTTGGGTCTGAAGTGTGAGAAAATTCATGCATGTCCTAAAGATTGCGTGTTGTACCGGAAAGAGAATTCAGATTTGAAACAGTATCCAACATGCGGAGAGGCCATGTATAAGCCGAAAGAATCTGATAAGAAGCACGATATACCTGTCAAGATAGCACGATACTTTTCCATAACATAGAGCATGCAGAGGCTATTCAGGTGCAAGAAAACAGCCGAGGCAATGATTTTGCATCACCGTGCTGCTCCAAGTGAAGATGGAAAAATGAGTCATCCACGAGATTCACCGGCATGGAAGGATTTCGATAGGAGGCACCAAATATTCAGTAGTGATCATCGCAATGTCAGGTTTGGACTCGCTAGTGATGGCTTCTGCCCATTCAACTATATGGCTGGAAGCCACATCACATGGCTCGTTGTAATGATAGTTCATAATCTGTCGTCTTGTTTGGCTATGGATCAATCATACTTTATGATACCTCTTCTTATTGACGGACCAAACTCATCGGGAAACAATTTCGAAGTTTATCTCCGACCTCTGATCGATGAGTTAAAATCTTTATTCATTGATAGTATAGAGACTTACGATGCAAACAAAGATATAACCTTCACACTGCGTGCAGCTTTAATGTGTACAATTAATGACTTTCCTGCGTATAGAATGCTATCAGGTTGGTCCGTACATGGTTACGAAGAATGCCCTTATTGCCATCAATATACAACATCGAAATGGTTGAATTTTAGAAGGAAGGTTTGTTATTGCGGTCATCGGCGTTTCCTGCTACTAGACCATCCCTACAGGTTAGACGCTGCTCACTTTAATAGTCTTCAGGAGCTTCTTGGGCCTCCAGCCTCATTTTCCGGAGAGGACGTGACTATAAGTCGATGTCGCATACCCCGCGGGTTCGCGGGGAGGCGGAATTTTCAAAAATGATTTTTTCAAAGCTCGCAATAACGACTAAACTCCAGGATCTATTCGAAAACCTTAACTAACAATTAAACTTTGGAGGTTTAACTACGATGATAGTTGGTTATACCTCCATGACCAAGTCCTTCGGGTCTTCTTTGCCTCCTCTTCATGGCTTCTCGAAGAAAGGATGGAGTTTGTGACGTCGGCCTCCTCACGTCAAAGATGATCCACCTGAGAGTATGTGCTTCAAGCTCCTACTTCTAAACCGAAGTAACTAGGGTACTTAGATCGCTAAGCTAAATAGCCTAGGTGATGTAGAGTAGCTAAAGGATTGTATTATTTCACTTGATCTTTTGTTTCACAACACATGTGAGGGTAAGGATCACTTAAGGAAGAAGGAGAGGAAACTTAGGAGAGAGAAAGCAAAATGAGAAATGAGCTAGGGTCGTGTTTGGCTAAGTGTGAAGAATGGCTAATAATGCTTCTCACTTATTGAACCATGGAATAAATCTCAATACAATATATCAAGCATGCTTCAATAGTGAGACCAAATGAATAAACAAATACATAAGCCATTCCTCACACCATGCCACAAGTATCTCTCTAATTCCACCACATTAATCCATTTAAGAAAATAGATAATCCATGTAATGAGGTGTCCCTTTCTAGAAGCATGCCTTGTAAAATTACAAGAATGCCCTCACCATATATACATACTCGTATTCGTATTCTGAAAAATTCGAATACAATGAGACGATAACAATCTAATAATACAATACTAGGATCTAGCTTAAATCAAAGCCTACTAGTATTATCCGTTCGATACATCATCCATGTACAAGTACACGTATGTGATCGAACCCTACCGTAGAACCATACAGCCTCTATATCGTTTCGCCCGAAGCAGGGAAACCCTTTGTGTGGGACTATAAAGACTCGACAGTACGCTGGCAGTGGGTTTAACCATAAGCACGTCAGAGGTACTAGATGCACGTAACGCTACCCAGGTATTTGTCGATAAGAAGGCCGATGAGCAAACTCATCCAAACTCCTACTGAGCCTGTCTATGACAATCTCTATAGAGTTCGGTCTGTTCGTCTAAGATACTCGCATATCGTGCCTAGGAGGATGGTAAACGTTAGACCCCTAATAACGCAATAAGTCATGCCGGAATAGAGCCCAATACACCGTGAGAAACTACTGGAGTATCTATCAGTAAATCTTGCTTGCCCTGGCCAGGGACTTTTTGTAATGGCTTTCTGAACACAGCGAGATATCAACCCCCAATACCGGGAGAGACGAATCCTATCTAACCGCTATTGCCTCCAAGTGCTTCGGGACTGCACCCAACTACTACCTGTTTGCATGACTCCTTTAAGCCATGATAGGGTAGTAATTTAAGTACAGTGGGAACACACTCGAGGCGAAGTGCGATATCAAGTCAACGGACTAAGCTATACTCATATCACCTGGGAACTGCTACCTGATGATAAGTATAATACCAACCGGCAGTTCCCGGCGAATCATGTCCAGTGTAACTCATAACCTAATGAGCACCTACATACTATCTCCAGTACGACGTACTAATGGCCGTGGGACAGACCACCTCCCCTGCTGGGATGTGAAGCGTATACACTAGTCTACTTTGGAGTATCGATGCCCCGTCTCTATAATCCTATGACTAGGGACCTGTATAAGGATATGCTTATAGACTACCCAGCCCCCACTAGTGTGACTACCATCACAACACTAGTAGTCAAGAAAAGATCCTACGGGCTCTACCAATATGTATAAGCGATATGCCAAAAGAAACACACGCACATATTGAGGTAGAAGCATATCTCACTAACAATCTCCCACTTGCACTAAGGCCATGTATTGGCATATCGCAGACCTTTCATCTCGATTAGCCTCTCGAACTGCATCTGAGGGATGGCCTTTATGAGTGGATCAACAATGTTGTTCTCCATATCTACTCTCCGCACCTCGATCTCTCGGCAATCTACGATCTCCCTGATCTGATGGTACTGCCTCAAGATGTGTCTGGACTTCTGATGGGACCTTGGTTCCTTCGCTAAAGCTATAGCCCCGTTGTTTTCATAATACAGAGGTATTGGATCAACATTGGACGGAACCACTTGAAGTTCTGTCACAAACTTCTTGATCTAGGCTGCTTCTTTCGCGGCGTCATATGCAGCGATATACTCTGCTTCCATAGTCGAGTCAGCAACGGTGTCCTACTTGGAGCTCTTCCAACAGACCGCCCCTCCATTGAGGGTAAAAATATAACCCGACATGTACTTGGAGTCATCCTTGTCACTTTGGAAGCTGGAGTCGGCGAAGGCCTCGATCTGGAGGTTTTCTCTGCCGTACACTAAGAACATCTCCTTAGTCCTTCTCAGGTACTTAAGAATGTTTTTACTGCTGTCAAGTCCTTCTCGCCTGGGTTTGGCTGATACCTGCTTACAATGCTCAATGCGTAAGCTACATCTAGTCTAGTACACAATATCACATACATTATAGAGCCTACCGCCGAAGCGTAGGGTATAATAGACATGCGATCGCTTTCCAAATCAGTCTTGGGAGACATGTCTTTGGAGAGGGTGATTCCATGACAAAACGGTAAATTACCGCACTTTGAATCTTCCATACAAAATCTTTTCAGTCTGGTGTCGATGTACCTTGACTATGAAAGTCCCAATATCCTCTTAGATCTATCACGATAGATCTGGATCCCTAGAATGTAGGAGGCATCACCCAGGTCCTTCATGGAGAACCATTGTGATAAGAATCCCTTGATTGATCGTAGCATAGGAATATCATTTCCTATCAAGAGAATGTCATCCACGTACAAGACAAAGAATACCACACTTCTCGCTACAATCTTACTATAGATGCATGGTTCATATGGATGTTTAATGAAGTCAAATTCCTTGACCGTCTCATCAAAACAGATGTTCCAACTCCGCAATGCCTGCTTTAGTCCATAAATGGAATTAAGCAACTTGCATACTCTTCCGTTGCGCCCACTCTCTATGAAACCTTCCGGCTGATCCATATAGACACACTCTTCCATCCATTTAGAAAAGCAGTCTTTACGTCCATCTTCCAAATCTCATAATCGTGAAAGGTAGCAATGGCAAGACGGATCCGAATGGATTTGAGCATAGCCACTGGAGAAAAGGTTTCATCATAGTCCAAACCAGGTTTTTGACGAAAACCATTTGCAACAAGTCTAGCCTTATAGGTTTCAACCTGTCCATCTACACCAATCTTCTTTCTGAAGATCCATTTGCAGCCTATGGGTTTTACCCCTTCTAGAGCAATATCCAAAGTCCATACTTTGTTGGCGTACATGAACTCCATTTCGGTCCGTATTGCATCCAGCCATTTTACCCAGTTTCTGCTCAGAATGGATTGCTGGAAACTAGTAGGCTCATCATCGTCGATGATGCAATCCTCTCTATCCCCATCTATGAGAAAACCGTAGTATCTCTCGGAAGGATGAGACTGCCTACTAGTCCTGTTGAGTGGCGCGGGAATGTCCGGTTCTTTTGAAACTTCTGGTTCCACCATGCTTTCAGTATTAGTTTGTGGTTCTGGAATTTCTTCCAGTTCTATTGCGCTCCCATTTATCACTTTTTCTAAAAACCGAGTTTCTAGAAAGTGGGCATGCTGAGAAACAAAGACCTTTTGTTCTTCTGCATAACAGAAAAGATACTCTCTGAAGTTCTTTGGGTATCCCACAAACTTACACAGTACTGAGCGTGCCTCGAGCTTGTCTACATGTTAATTTTTTACAAAAGCTGGACATCCTCATATCTTAAGATACTGATGATGGGGTTTCTTCCCACTCCACATCTGATATGGTGTGGTAGGCACAGTCTTGGTAGGAAACTTGTTCAAAAGATATGCAGCTGATTCTAGTGCATAGCCTCAGAAGGATCGCGGAGCGTTACTCATCATGGAACATACTATATCCAATAGTGTTCTGTTCCACCTTTCCGATACACCATTGTGTTAAGGTGTGTATGGAAGAGTAAGCTCTATTCTCTTTTAAGTAATTCGGTACTTAAGTATTCACCGTCTCGATCAGATCTAAGTGTCTTGATACTTTTGCCAGTTTATTTTTCCATTTCATTCTTATATTTCCAGAATTTCTCAAAGGCCTCGGATTTATGTTTCATCACGAATACATGACCATACCTTAAGAAATCATCCGTAAAAGTAATGAAGTAGGAATAACCACTTCTTGCATGTGTAGATATTGGACCACACACGTCGCTGTGTATGAGTCCCAAGAGCTCGTTCGCTCTTACCCCGTGTCTACTGAACGGAGTCTTTGTCATCTTTCCTTTGAGACGTGATTGACCAGTTGCACAGGGCTGATATTCGAACGGATCCAAATATCCCTCTTTACGTAACTTCTTCAATCGTGTTTCATTGATGTGGCCCGGTCTACAATACCATAAGAAAGCCCGATTTAATTCTAGAGACTTTCTTTTAAGTGTGTTCTGGACGTTGAAAACGTGAGCTTGATTTAATACGTATATAGCGTTATCTAGTGTACCTGACCCAATCAAAACTTGATTTAGATGGATGTTTACAACATCGCTTATAAATGTAAAATCATAACCTTCTTTAGAATGTAAAGATACAGAGATGATATTACATGTCAGACTCGGTACACACAAACAGTTACGTAAAATCAAAATCTGCGCACCTGTCAATCCTAGGTGATATTCCTCTACGGATAAAGCATCCATGCTCATTCCGTTCGCAACCCTGAGAGTCATATCACCTGCCTTGATAACTCTACAGTTTCTCAAAGCCTGTAATGAATTACAGATATAAGATCCTGATCTGGTATCCAGTACCCAGAAAGTAGAGTTAATTGACAGACATTTTTCAATCATGAACACACCCGAAGCCGAAGTCACAACTCGCTTCGAATCCTGGTTTCTGGCTTTCCAAGACCTGCAATCCTTCTGACAGTCCGCTTTCCCGTGACAATAAAAACATTCTTCCTTCCCTGCTGTTGGCCTCGAATCTTTTTTCTTGCCCTTTCCCTCTACCTCAGTGCTCCTCAATTTATTGAGCAGTCCAGTGTAACTTCCTTCCCTTGAATTTTGAAATTCAAGATAAACTGGGCGTAGGTTGAGGGGAGCGACTGTAGAATCAAGTTAGTGCACAACTCGTTCTCCAACGTGGTCCCATGGTCCGTGAGCTGTTCAATATAGCTAATCATCGTAAGGACATGAACCCCTACAGATGACCCGATTGCCAACCTCGCCTGAAGCAATATTTTCGAGGTCTCATATCTTGCGATATGAGACTGCATTCCATATAAAACTTTGGTATGGAGGAAGATGGAAGCTAAGTCCATCTTCTCATGCTTCCTCTAGTGTTTACTATCCATTGAGGCTAACACGAGACACTTGGCTCTCGCACAATCCTTTTCCCATGTCTTACGGATATTAATATCCAAGACGGTGGAATCTGAACCTGGGACGGTGTCATGCCCCGCTTCCCAAAATACGGAATACGAGGGGTTGACAAGGCCAGCCATGCTCCCACGGTCAAGGAAATGTCCTGCCGTAGTCACACTTCGGCTTTTAGTTTTAACTGGTAATCAGTAAATAACACGCAGGTAATGAGAAATGCAGTAACTGAAACAAAACAATGTAAAGAACTAACCTGATGGGAAACAAAAGGGTATAACCCTGGATGGTAAATCAAGATGTCCGTGATGTGCGTCTAGTCTTGGTCCAGGCTAAATCTTCTCCTCACACTGAGCATGCATACTCAGGTCGTCAGAGCGACACAATAGCAATATAATATAAAAAATCATGTGACAATTCTAGCAGTGATAATAGATATATATATTTAACAGTAGATCAATGGCAGTATGGGTATGAACATGCAGTAATCAATGCAGCGGAACAGTAAAAGCAGTATAATGATATGCCACGTATGACAACACAGTAAGTAAGGTATAACAATGCCAGTATCCCTATCAGTCTCTAAGTCTCACTGTACAGGTCACTAAGCCTATCGTCAGTCCAAGTGTGAGAGTCAACCACTCGCGAGTGTCCTCCACCCAAGGATAGAACCCAAGGGCAAGGGACCACGGGCCCAATATGTATATCACGGTAATAAATCATGTACCCTGTAAATCTCCATATATCTCCCTAAATATATAAGCCGGCAAGGGACTCCCGAGATTCTGTTGAACTCACACTCAAACTACCCCACACCCCGTGGTCTACATCAAACGCTAACTATAACCTTAAATACCAATCGGTCTGTGACAAGTCTGTGCGAGAACTGGAGGCAGGGCCTCCATCAAGCACATCCCGACTAATACCTAAGATAAATGGCAGTGTCTAGTGCCTTATCTGTGACACCCGTGCAAGAGCTTCCATAAGTGTCCCATACCACTTATAGTCACACATACACGCGTCTCACAGACGTCGACAATGCAATATAATAATAAGGGTCACTGATTGTGTACAAGTACGTATCACTTTCACTTATTCACTGATATACGAACACTGACGTACTTGCCACAATCATCACTAATACCTAACACTGGGTAATGCACGTTATCACTATGTTATCAATGCAATGACATGTGTATGATATGATGCGTAAACAGTATATAAAGCATGTTTAGGACGTCATGAATTAGTAATCTACCACTTGAATAATGTATCATAGATCATACGGTTACAATTTAGTGAGCGATGAATAGGTAATAATTAGTATGTTCAGTTATCTATCCATCGAATTTAGTTTCACGCCAATCGGGTTCCAGGATCATTAATTATAGCCATTTCATTTTAAGCGTTCACGGCTGGAAGTCCGGTTTCAGAATTGGAAGTTCGTTTCGCAACGCATTTTAATCCAAATTGAAATCAGATTTTAGAGACTCTACAGTTGAATGAAGTCTAGAGTTTTCAGTAAGGTTTTCAACGCAATAGACGGATCTTCGATCGCGTCTGTACATCAGGAGATATACACTGTTTAATACTAGTATGTCAATTCTGATTCTGTTCTGGACTGTTATATGTCCACATCTATTAAATTGCCGATTAAATAACAAACGATAACGAAAAAGGATGAAACCACTTGCGTTGTCTAGCTAACAGAGTTAACTATAATAAACAGTGGAGTTCCGCAACCTACGAGTTAAGGAAATCTTGTGGTACCCATTACGGAACAGCAAGCAACAATTGGAGTCGCTCTGGACTGCAGTCCAGAGTCACACTCCGATCCAAATATCGTCACAGTTTAAGTACAGGAATATCTGGAAACTTGTATAGGGTTAAAGTTCGTCGAGTTGGATTCGATTTGAGCCCTCGAACGCATCATTCCAGTGTGTATGTAATTTATGGAGAATTTAACGGTTTTCAGGTACAATAAAATTCCAGTTTTACGAGTAACCTTGGGGGTAGTCGTTTTAGTCGTTAACGGTCAAATTATTCAACGAAATTTGCATAAGATAGTCATCACTACAAGGGCCAATGTAAACCATCCAGTTCCGTCAAATGTGATAAGTATTCTCATAGGGATCATGCATCGAACAGGTGAGTAGTATAATTTATTCAGAAAAGTAACTACAGAATCTAAATGATTTTAATTTGTAACACGTATAACTTAGCATGTAGCAAGTAGAGAACTTGCCTGGACACGAGTCGACGAGGGTCCGGCAGCGGCAGCAGCACGATCGCGTCACGGGCGCAGCACCGTTCGGCCTATTGGAATCGGACGATTGTATTCACTCCAGCTACTCTCCGTGCAATCGTTTTCATTACCGCCCGAGTTGTTTCTGGTTTTGATCTGCGGGAGAAAGAGAGAAATTTTGAGAACAGAGAGAGATTTAGAGAAATGGAGAGAGAGTGTGAGATGTAGAGAGAGAGAGAGAGGGAAACGGAGATTTGAGAGAGAGACAGGGAGAGAAAGAGAGATTGAGAGAGAGAGAGAGAGAGGAAGTTAGAGAGAGAGAGAGATTGAGAGAGGGAGAGAGAGGAGGTGACAGAGAGAGAGAAGCAGAGATTGAGAGGCAGGGAGGGAGAGAGAAACAGAGAGATAGAGAGAGAGTCTTACGTAGGGTCGATGGAGGGGCTCAGGGCAGTGGGCTTGCCGGCGGCGGGGAAGCTCGGTGGCTGAGCTCGGTGTGCAGTGTGTGTGTGGGGAGGGGGGAAATGGCTGGAGAAGTTGAGGCGAGGGCTCCGTCGATGGAGAGAAACGAGTGAGGGAGTCGACGAGGTGGTTACGGTGGTCGTCCTCGTCGTCGGCAAGGACTCGAGGAGGTGTTGTGGGTTCCTCGAGCGTTTGTGTTCTGCAGAGAGAAAAGAGGAGTTGAGACGAGGATGAGAGGGGAAGAGAGGAGTGAGCCGTTGAGGGAGCGGGTCGTGGGGGAAAACGCGCGCGTCATGGGTGTAACGTCGCGAGAGCGGGGGCGACGGCGGAGGGAGCGGATCGCGCGCGGGGAAAAGAAAAAGAGCCGTTGCGAAGAAGGAGAAGAATAGGAGCGGGTCGGGTTGCGAAGGAGCGGGTGCGGGTAGGGTGTAACGTCGCAGGCCATTGGGCTTGGGCAGAAAAATAATAAAAGGAAAAAGAAATTCGATGAGGAAAGTGGGCCGGGCCAGTAGAATTTAAAAGATTATAATGGAAAGGAAAAATTAGACCGGGCTGAGAATAGGGGCTGGGCCAGGGAAAAAAGAGATTTAATGTTTAAAATTCTTGGGGAAAAATGAGTGTTGGGCTCGGGCTGGGTTTTATTAAAATAATTTTATTTAAAAGAACGGGCTTGGTTAAGCCGCCAAAATAAAAGGAATTCTAAAGAAATGGCTGTGGAAAAATACTGCTGGGCCGGCTCTTTAAAATAGTAAGGGAATTTAGTTTAATTAAAAGTGAATAGGGTTTGGGGTTTAAAGAAAAGGTTTTAAGAATGAAATAATTTTTACAAATAAAGTTATAAATAAAACACATAAAATTATAAATAAAAAATGGAATTCTAGAGTAACAAGATATAGACTTTGATATAAAAGGGACTGGGTATTACAGACGGTGGGGGTTTTGGTAGTAAGGAGGTAGTCCAGCTTGTCATAGGTAAGTGCTATCTGGACATTTCTTATCCAATCATTATAGTTTGGCTCAGTCAATTTATTATCTAGTAACCTAAGTCCGGTCATAGTGGTCGCTGCAATTAGGAGAGAGAGAAGAAACACTTAGCATAATGCTCTTGTAAGTTTAAATTGGTTATTAGTTTATCTAAACATGATGGCTCCTATTGTTTCCTTGAATCCTTTCTCAAACCATAAAAGAAAAATTGGTCAAGATTAATCATACTTTACAATTCTTGCTTAAACTTTCGGCCAGGCTAGTGTTGGTACTTCGAGGGAGGTTTCCCAACGTTTTCGCGAAGTTTCTTAATTACATAATCTCATTTCTCTGGAGGCGTAGCCCCGCTAACACTGTTCTAGACACCTACTTAGTTTATAGCATTGATTGTTTAGTGAAAAATATCCCGAAGAGTAATCCTACTCTTCAGTGGGATCGAGATCCAACTATCATTGTGTGATGACCTAGATGGAATCCACTCTAGTAACCACACTCCAAAAGGTATGCTCAAACTGCAAGTTTCCTTTATATTTGAAACTCCTGATATGGATTTTTGCCCCATGCTCTTATGACCTTGACGAAGGCCAACATATCATAAGTCACATGTCAAGTTCTACCCATAATTATCCAGGTTAATGTGAACCCACCCATACATACCCTTGACGAAGGCCAACATAGATGTATGACCGTCCCAAACCAACGCATCTATCTATGCAACAGATGAATACGCATCTATCTATGCAACAGATGAATACCCAGCAGCTACCAATCACTATGCCTTGGCGAAGGTCAAAATACATAGCTTTAATACTACTGAATATCCATCTGAAATGACGAAGGGCTATGAATGGTTTTGGTAAAACCGTGAATGTAATGAACACGATATAGTCGAAGGAACCATGATAGCTTTTTTAAAAAGAGTGGTTTAGGCTCCGCTTTTAAAATTTGTTTTTTGAAGAAAACCGAGTGGTTTTGAAACCGTTCCAATGATTAAGCTTTGATTTGTTTTTCCTATCATTAATCAATGTTAATGCGGTCCTATCATTTAATCTTATCATTATAGAAAAGAAACGAAAATACAACGTACGCTTATGCCATCCGCATTCGCCATGGGGCCCCGTCATGCACCGTTAGGTTACTTAACTACCGGCAGAGCAGGGGCAGTATTAGCACGGGTGCAAAACATAAGCAACACATACTATATATATATATGTATGTATGTATGTATGTATATATATATATATCCATTCTTCTCACGCAATAATAGGTATTCCAGATCACAGATGAATATATTGGATATATTAGGAATTGCGCATTTCGTTTAAGCCCATAACGAAAGACGGATTCCACGGTCATGATGAATAGCCAAACCCCACCCTAGACCCCTACGGGTGCGGAAAACTACCCGCCAAATTCTCGAAGTGAAGCAACCTCCCTCAATAAAATGAGTAGGCCACTCGGCACTTCAAGAACCCGGTAGTTTGTGGACCCTACCTTGGGTCTATCCTAGGAGCAAAAACGGTAAAAGGAAAAAAATACAACGGTGGGTACAATCTCAACCAGGATGTGCTCCGTAAAATAATATTACATCAATTTTACATATTACATGAAAGAAAGAAAAGAAAACACTCTTCTCACATCCCCCCGGCTATTCATCCACGATGATCCAATACTCCATATACACAAACCATCATAGCATCACATATATATGCAACCCCTACTAATTGACGTATAGCGATTAGCGGACGTTTTGAAACATATATATAAACTGAAAACTTGTAAACGACATTAAAACTGTGACTTCGAAACACTCCGAAATTGCCCCAATATCAAGATAACTAAATATGCAACCTGAGAAAAATCAAACATATCCTGAAACCCTAAATCCATGTGATAAGAACACCAAATGAAACACGACACCAAATTCAATTCTTTGGCCGGCCAGGCCGGGAAAAACTTGAATATGGCAGGCCAAAAATTGTTCATTTGGACTCGTCTTTCTATGGTGTTCATCTTACAACTAAAGGAGAATTCTGCAATTGTTTAAAAAAAATTTAGAAGCTCTGAAAATTTCGACAGAAACTTGGATTCTAGGTTTCGTGTTTCAGAGTTATTTCTGTTTCGTAGTTATACTTAGCATCTAACCTGTTAGTTATGGTTTACTAGGCTCTGATACCACTGTAAGTCGATGTCGCGTACCTCACGGGTTCGCGGGGAGGCGGAACTTTCAAAAACTATTTATACAGAGCTAGCAACTTCGACTAAACTCTAGGATCTATTCGAAAACCTTATCTAACAATTAAACTGTTAGTGTATATGCCCTAGAGGCCATTACTGTATCATATTAGTATGTATATTACTTGATGGAAGCTTCGGATATTCACAGTTGTATATACAATCTTGCTCGAAATGGTAGTATGCTATTTGGTTTGTCTCTACTTCAATATGTGCATGTGTTTCTTTTAGCATATCGCTTATATACATATTAGTAGAGCCCTTAGGATCTTTGCTTGATTACCAGCGTTGTGATGGCGCTCACACTCGTGGGGGCTGGGTAATCCATAAGCACATCCTTATACAGGTCCCTAGTCATTGGACTATCGAGACAGGGCATCGATACTCCGGAGTAGACTAGCGTATGCGCTTCTCATCCCAGCGTGGGAGACGGTCTGTCCCACAGCGGTCAGTACGTCGTACTTGAGATAGTATGCGGGTGCTCGTTAGGTTACGAGTACACTGGACAGGACTCGTCGGGAACTGTTGGTTGGTATTATACCTATCATCAGTTATCAGTTCCCAGGTGACATGAGTACAGCTTAGTCCGCTGACTTGACACTGTCACTTCGCCTCGAGTGTGTTCCCACTGCACTTTGATTGCTACCCTACCACGACTCAAAGGAGTCGTGCAAATAGGTAGTAGTTGGGTGCAGTCCCGAAGCACTTGGAGGCAGTGACGGTTAGACAGGATTCTTCTCTCCCGGTATTGGGGGTTGACATCGCGCTGTGTCCAGGAGAGCCATTACACAAGTAGTCCCTGGCCAGGGCAAGCGAGATATACTGGTAGGTTTCCAGTGTTATCTCAGGGTGTTCTGGGCTACACTCCGACACGACTTGTACCGCTATTAGGGGACTGACGTTCACTGCCCCCTAGGCCCGTCATGCGATGTATCAGACGAACAGAACGGAATGTACGGAGACTGTCACATACAGGCTCAGTAGGAGTTCAGATGGGTTCACCTCGTCAGTCTTCTTATCGGCATCTATCTGGGGACCGTTACGTACAGCTAATGCCGCTTGCGGTCTGTGGTTAAACCCACTGCCAGCGTAGTGTCGAGTCTTTAGAGTCCTACACAGAGAGTTATTCTCCTTTTGGCAAAATGAGTAGGGGTCGCATGGTTTTGCGACAGGGTTCGTTCACATCCGCGCACTTGTGCACGTTTGTTGTCCGGACAGCTTATACTAGAGGGCTTTGGTTTAAGCCGGATCCTAGTATATGATCTGGGATTGGTTTTATCTCTTTGTGTTCGTGTTCCTCGGAACATGAATGCGGGTGTGTATGCACAGTTGATTGAGGCGGAGGAAGAGGTTTTTCATTAGGGTTTTGGAACGGGTGTGTATGCACAGTTGACAGTCGTTTTTTTTCCAAACCCTAATGATATTATGATTTATCAATTAATAATATTAATTAAGTGAAATTGTGTCATGGTTGGACTTGTTGACCAAGGTTGACTAGTTGACTAGGTTTGAAACATTGACCATCATCATTACCTTTTTAGATACTCTTTGATCTTTGCAAAATCATTTATGGTGATATGATAATGGTCCCTTCAAACTAACCATCACCTTTTTCATTTTTGATTAATATTATTTTTGATAAATCACTTATATTTTGTTATGGTTGTAAAACCATTTCATTCTATCATATTCATTCTCTCTCCTCTTCTTCCTCTTCCTCAAGCTCTCCCCTCTCATGTATTGAGAAACACTTGAGCTTGATAAAAAACACTCCAAAACAATCTCTACTCTCTTCTAAGGTTCTAGGATTAGCACTTCTAGCATCTTAGTTACTTCTAGCTTGAAGTTGAAGCCAAAGATTGAGGCTCTCGGGTGGATCCTTCTTCGACGAGAGAAGACGACAAGGAGATCACTTCCTGTCACGACCCAAAGTTTGGCCCGTGACCGGCACTTAACCACGTAACGCCTACAGGCGTAACGCGACTAAGTAAGCCGAAAACCCAGAAATCTAAAACCCTTTTTAAGAATAAGTAAAGAACTACATGTTTAAAAATCAATGTTTTAAATAACTAAGCCGAATATGCAATTTAAAACAGTACAGTCTTTTCAAAAAATTCCGGCAGAGTTTCTTTTGTAAAACCGGCCCCGAATGGGGTACAACAAGAATAACAATATCTATGCAATGAGAAAGGCATCCCCAAGCGGGAGCTAGCTCTTCGTCAAAAGACGGTCACAACCACACATGCAACAATAATATACAATGCCAAGTGGCGAGGATCAAACCCAAAGAAAGCTCAAGCAACAAGAAACCCCAATACTACTAAGCGCGACTCTAAGGTCGAATAATACAACACTGTCTCTAAGTCTGAAAGAATATACAAGTTTTTGGTTGATGGAAATTCTAGATACAATGAATAAAATGAATACAATGGTGGTTCTTGATGCGAAAGAATCCACCTACCAAAAGCAAGCCACCCGCAAGAAAGTAGTGTGCCAGAAATGCCGCAATGAAACCTGTACGGCAGAACCTGCAAGAACTGTGGCACAACGGGGGTGAGTTGCCAACTCGTGAATAGAAACATCTACAAGCAGAACCCGAATGCAAGACATAAACCTAAGTCAACAATCAGTAATATAATCCACAAGAGTACATATGCGTGTAATAAGGTGGCAAGGTAACATCTAAATATGTAAGTGGTGCCAAGTACCCAGGTAATAACATGTCATGAATGTAAGGTATGCTGTATGAAGTAATTATGATGAAGTATCAAATGATATCAATACACATATATTAGCGTCCCATTCCACTAATATTGGTGTAAGGGTATATATAACAGCGCCCTCATACCCTGTTATATATACAAATGAAGTATGATAAGTGTAAATCCAGTCTGTATATGATCCATGTCTGTATATGATCTATGTCTGTATATGATCCATATCTGTGTATGATCTATGTCTGTATATGCTCCATATCTGTATATGATCTATGTCTGTATATGATCCATATCTGTATATGATCTATGTCTGTATATGCGTGGAACCCGTCCACCCGTCACCCAATGACAATAAACATCATGTATGCAATATGAGGATATAAACAACATCATGGTAAAACATCATGAAACCCGTGCCAAGCATCGACACGTAAATCCTCATCCATATGGGGCTCCGTCTGCGGTATCGGCCCTCGGCCCCGGCAGTACGAGTCAACCCATGTCCATCTCTGGGCTCCGTCTGCGGTATCGGCCCTCGGCCCCGGCAGTACGGGTCAGCCCATATCCATCTCTGGGCTCCGGTCGGAATCCTCCAGATATCCGCCGAGCTAAAGTACAATCACCGGTAGGTAGTAGTCCCTCTGCCGGGCTCACCGTCTATCACACAGCGAAACCGTTCTCGCCCCGGGGTACCATACCGGGTCCACCATGTACCCGTAATCGGCCTCAACCGCCTCCTCGATTCGGGTTTTCATGTATCACTCTAGCACCGAGAAAACACATGGTGGACGCACCGAAATATCATATCAAGGGAACCGGGTTTTTAAATGATTACATATTTGAAATAGCCACGGTTCCCAAATCCAGAAATCACATATAATCCAAACCAAAATGCAAGTCACTAATCTGATATGATATGTGCGTCAAACATAAATATCATGTCAATTCACATACAGATGAGCTACAATATAATGATCAGGTGTGATATAAGCATCAAATGTGAGTATCAAGTCATGTCACATATAAATGAGCTACAATATGATGATCAGATGTGATATAAGCATCAATGTGAGTATCAAGTCATGTCACATATAAATGAGCTACAATATGATGATCAGATGTGATATAAGCATCAATGTGAGTATCAAGTCATGTCACATATAAATGAGCTACAATATGATGATCAGATGTGACATATGTATCAGGTATGAATATCAAGTCATGTCACATATAAATGTGTACAGGTCTATGTGTACAATATGCTATGCGGGAATCATACCATGAATGCAGCAGTACTACAGTGTAGTGGCATAGCAATTATCGATGATGAAGTGTGTGAGCCGGCAATCAGTGTACGTGGAACATACGCATCATCGATAATGGTGCTGGTGTCCTAACAGCATGATGGCAATATAACAATAAGCACAAGTGATGCCATGCAATCAGTATGAACAGGTGCAATCGAATAATCAACGCAATAGTGAAGAATCTAACTCAAAAGCTATATCATGCAACCTTGCCTTTTGAAATAAGACGAATCGGGGTCTTTGGTAAAACAAGGGCTACGGTGTTTAGAAAAATAGACACTACACATTTGGAAATATCCGTAGAATCCCCTTTTTCCTATCTTGCAATATTCCCGATTCGTTAGTTTTGAAATAGGTATGACTTTTGTCTAATCTAACATCTACTATGCAACTACTGATCTAAGTATCATGCAAGTCTGGAGGGGTATGGAAACCGCCTAAATCTGAGTCGATACATATATAAAGGTATATAGTCGGTGATCTCGCCTCAATGTCATATCATAAGATATCCTCGAGTTATGAGTGCGGATCTATCATCAATATCGGCTCGTACGGTAATCATCGTACGGCATCCCAATAGCTGGATAGGGGTCAGTGTCACACTATCTCATCACATATCAGGTATCACTATCGTCATATCATACAGTCTGGGGTACTACTCTATGTCTAGCACCAAACGATACCATCAAAGAAGTATGCATGCGGGTTAACCACATATCCCAAGCCCGCAAGAAATCACAAGTCGTATCCCATAATGAATCATATCCAATCACCGATCTTACGTCATCAAGCCCACATCATCAACTCATTACCAATGTCATCAAACATCATCCATCAAGGGTAGGTATAAGAGATATACAAGTGTAGGCGTGTAAGTGCAATTCTATCCTAGGGCTCGCAACTAGGAACTACACTAATCACTTCTACCCTACACTATCCACAATACTTCTAACACAAAGCTACAACACACTAAAACTATCACACATCTACTATATATATTATACTAACTACGGACTGCGGGGGTGCTATACGCCATCCACCCGACTTCCCCCTGTAGATATAATCTACTCACCTTGCTTCTCATTTGCGGACGTCGCCACGCATTTGCTTGTCGTCTCGAAGTCTTCATGGGTACCTACACATCAAATATCGTATATGCGCATTAAAACCAAATCCACGCTAAAACGGCGCATGAAATCCAAAACGATACAATAAGGGGGCCTATAGGTGAGAACCTATGGCACGCCTTCAAAACCATCAATAAATCCTCTATATCGTCGTATAAACGCCAAATAGTCGAGGTAAAACGAAACACATCAATGCAGAAATGAAAATACGGAATACGGAAACTAAAGTCCAAAACAGCAACTCATGAAATATGTCCCAGATTTTACCCCAGGTCACTTTATACAAATCTATATATACCAGGGGCCTAAACTAACAATGTAGGAGCTACAGAACCAAAACGAGCCAAGGAGGTGGGACCCAGGCCGCAATTGGCGGCCAAAAGAGGGAATTTGGCGGCCGGGATAGGGAGTTAGGGGCTAGGGTTTGGGGTGTTGCCTCTATGGTGCCTGAACATCTCAATTTCCACTCAATATCATTTTAGGGTTCTCGGGGTGATAGCAGATTCAAGTTAACCTGCACAGATTACACAATTTCCCTGATATCGGTTTCTAAAATCCGTATTTCTGGTTCTAGCTTCAGGTTTTGGGTTCCAATTCATGCACTAGGGTGTTTACAAGTCCTCTACTGAGCTCAATTTCACATTACAACTCAAGTTTCTCTCAAACCCTAACTAGGTTTATCACCAAGTCCATAATATCACACAATATCGATATATTCTTAACATGGGGTTAAAGGAAATGCTAAAACTAAGCAAATGGTTCAGAAATTACCTTAATTGGCAACTCAAGAACTTTCTTGAGTTGCCCTCTAGTGGCCAAATCCATGCTTTCTTAGTCCATCTTGTAGATCTCGAGCTTGTGCACATTTTTAATGAAACCGATATATGGTTTTGGTGTTGATTTGGATGTGTTTTGGAGCTTGAAGAGGGGAGGGAGAATGAAGAAGAGGCAGCAGCAGCAAGCATGAAGAGAGAGGGGGAAAATGAGAGGAAAACAAATGGCTAAGGGTTTGTCAAAGATGCCCATACCCTCTCTCACCAACTCCATTCTCATTTCTTTTCTTTTTCTTTTCCTTTTCTCTTTTAATCCTTAATCCAACCCTTCTCACCTCAATAGTAACCCCAAATAAGAAAATCATGAAAGAAAATGCATAAGTGTGAGAAAATGTGATATGTGCAAGTTTTGCACAAAATTGCCAAAAAAACCCGATTAGCGATTTTAATCGCGATTAGCGCTAAATTAGTGTCAAATTAATCACAAAAACTTAAAAATGTCATAATTCACTAATTTACCCTATTTTATAATTTTCCAAAATTTTTCATAATTTTTCTAACATTTTTCCTATTTAGTTGCATTTAATTATTAAAATAATCAATAAAATAATATTAAATAATAAAAATTCCCAAAATTAATATTTTATATTTTAGAAAATGTTACAATCTACCATCCTTAAAGAAATTCGGTCCCCGAATTTAAATTAAAACCCCCAATACTAAAAACAATTTCAGTAATAATTCATTTGTCGGGGCTCCGAAACATCAACACATAAAGAATATCAAAAAAATGAATGTACTACTCTACTAGAAATCAATCCCCAAAATGCATATTATAAGAATATCCTATGCGTCTGGTGCGCAAGGAAATCAAAATCCATATATGTGTCAAACAGGTATAGAAAACAACATCTAAGTGCAACGGGTGTGCACGAAACATCCGTCGTAGGCAACGTGTGTGCCTGACAGAAAAATCAGGTGCATATGAAATGCACGAAGAATTCCGATTTAGTGCATCTGGCGTGCGCCAAAATCGTATATCAAAACACTAAAGATGCATGAAAACTACGCTGGAAGTGCAAATCAAATCACTGAATACGATAGGCATGAAATCTCAATCAATATCACAAATGTAATAACTCAGCGTAAAATATATAAATATCCAGTGGGTGCATGAAACCAATATCATAAAACTCAGTCATCAAATCTAAATCATGCAAACAGAATGCTCAAAATACCGAAATCCAAAATGACGGATACGTGATAATCGAATCACAAAATCACAAATCATAAATACCGTCCTCGGTAGTTCCTCCTTCGAGGTCGAGAAGGAGTCGGTGCAATCCACTGCTAGCAGCGCAGGATATCTACGTGCCTCTTGCTCGCGGTCTGGCGTCTTCTGACTCTGGGTCCTTATCTTCTCTTCGGATTTCCTATCTCGCAGTCAATCGGCTCATCGGCCCTGTCAGGTGTGCTAACGGGGACGATTCCGTTCTGGCACTTCTCTGGTCACCTCTCGGTCAATCCTCATGACCATTCGTAAGGCAGCACATCACTGGCGTCGGCCTCTGGCTCTCTGAATGCACGTCACACATCTGATCCTGGGTGCAAACATCATTGCTGCAATGTCCTGGAAGGAATCCTGCTCAAGGTCTCTTCCAATCATGTCTATACCGATCTGCACAGAGGCCGTCTCTCTTGTACTACCTCTTCTCGCTTGATAGACATCTGTGTCCTCAGCACAACCTTTTCTCGGAAATTGGTCACATTCCAACGTCTCTGTAAGCATATCAGGTCTCTAGTCTCGACGGGAAGCATTGACAGCTCGTCAGTGTCTCACACGAACCTCTGGTTCCACATGTCTCTATCATCGTCCACCATGACGTCACGCCAAGCCACCTTGCACTGCACTGTTCTCGGCCACGGCCAATCTGAAGTCTCTCGCACGGACTCGAAATCGCGTACTCTGTAGCTTCATCATTCTACAGAAGATGTCAGGCTGAACTGGTCCTCGGGAACACGTCCCAACCATCGGAGGAATACTCATCTCTCGTCCGTCCTTGATCAATTCGCAACGCATCTGGGTAAATTCCTCTATACGATCCTGGTCAACTACCTCGTCGATAATGCCGAACTCTGTCCTGCTGGGTGTGCGCAATGCTACCACTCCTGGTCTAGGTCTTCTCGTATCGTACTCCAGAAAGGTCCTGTCGAGGTCCCTTTCTCAAATCTCATTCCTGCCGAAATGCCCGGAAGTCGTCATCCAATGCTGAAGCTAAAGCTTATTCCGGAACGGCTGCATACTCATCGCGCTTCTTTCTGGAAGATATATCCATATACCACGCCTCTGGGTGTGTATAGCATCTCTGATGTCAGCGGAGTGGGACGTCATCTCATCGAAACCTCGTACGAACTCTCTTCTTCGCTCTGCGTCAATGTCGACTGATTCGGACTCGTCTCATCCTGGCTGCATGTACTGTGCTCCAACGGCTATGCTCGCATCTGGAGTCTCCCAAGCAGTGTCCCATCACGATATCCGAAAGATGTCGAACCATCCGATCGACTCGTCAGATCCTCATAATCCCCCAAGAGCTCACATCTCGGGTACAGTTTAATAGTATCGAGTACATGCCACAGCGTCGGTGGTCCAGCCGTAGAAGGGCAAACCCAAGCCTCACTAATGGCGCCGCGGAACCGCCGTAAACCCTAAGGTTCAAAGGCTGTCACACGGTCATTAGTCGAGTTAGGGTTTCATTCTTCTAGAGGGTCCATAGAATCACCTGCATGTCTTTCCGTATACTTTAAACTTGGAAAATGGCTCCTGACATTCGATCGTCTCAATCGACTCTCAACGAACCTGCGTGAAGTCGTCTCTAGCTGGAAACAATCTATCTGATGACCTCGCATCGGTAACGAACGAACCACATGTCCTAGTCATTCATCCTCAGGTGACTAGCGACCCGCTATCATCTCTCTGAGTATATGCTCACGCTGCAACAGCTCCAATCATCTGGGCGATATCTCATCATTTACAGCAGCAACTGGCTCATACGCCTGTACGCCGGACAATGCCTCAATCCTCCAGGAAGGGCAATACATAGGCGGTCATCTCTGGATCAGTCTGCTCTAGATCTGAGTAAGATTCTCCACACTGGAATTCTTCAACTCAACTGGGCCCGCTCTGACGCAAAATCGGACGAATCACCTTCGTCTCTCAAATCGGGTAGACTAGCTATCATCTGTCTCATATCTATCTGAAAGCTCCGGCAATCTCAGCTCGTAAGCTCCGAAAGCAATATCTTGTCGATCTCAGCAACAGCTGGTCCATCTGTCTGCTCGGTAGGCGACATCACAATCTCTGAGGTATACTGTACATCAACAGTCCTCTCTCAACTGGCAGCTCTAACAATGGCCCGATCATCCGGTGCAGAACCAAGCACTCGCCTCCACTAGAGGTCACAATCACCAATACTAACTCGAGACATTCCCATGTCACCAGAAAACACAATGGTCGGCCCTCGTACCAAACGAGCTCACACCGGCCGTAACCCTAGCAGCAGCCCAAACTGCGCTCAACCATGGTGACAGGAATCTCAATCGAGTATCAACGAGAGCACATCAGTGACAAGAAGGAAACAACAGATCCAAAGTGGATACATGATCATAGGAAGGAACAGCATCAATGAAGATATGATCATGAACTAATAGAATCGGGGATCTCAAATGGATGTATAATCCTGGATATAAAGAGAATCACTGATCTCAAAAAGTATGCACATCCTAAGGTTCCTTAAGCGGAGTGGCGTGTCGTAAGTATGCCGCGGAACATACCAACGGTACGTCACTCTACTTTAGTCACCTATTCCATCAACCAAGGGTCATCCTAATACGATGAAAGTTCGGGTCTAATACCCCCTCGACCAAGTCTAAGTTCCGTAAGGTCAAGCCTAAGTTCCGTAAATATATATAAACGCCCTAGGCTCCACATAGTCAAACTCAGACTCGAACCAAGGTCAACCTAGCGCTCTGATACCAACTTTGTCACGACTCAAAGTTTGGCCCGTGACCGGCACTTAACCACGTAACGCCTACAGGCGTAACGCGACTAAGTAAGCCGAAAACCCAGAAATCTAAAACCCTTTTTAAGAATAAGTAAAGAACTACATGTTTAAAAATCAATGTTTTAAATAACTAAGCCGAATATGCAATTTAAAACAGTACAGTCTTTTCTAAAAATTCCGGCAGAGTTTCTTTTGTAAAACCGGCCCCGAATGGGGTACAACAAGAATAACAATATCTATGCAATGAGAAAGGCATCCCCAAGCGGGAGCTAGCTCTTCGTCAAAAGACGGTCACAACCACACATGCAACAATAATATACAACGCCAAGTGGCGAGGATCAAACCCAAAGAAAGCTCAAGCAACAAGAAACCCCAATACTACTAAGCGCGACTCTAAGGTCGAATAATACAACACTGTCTCTAAGTCTGAAAGAATATACAAGTTTTTGGTTGATGGAAATTCTAGATACAATGAATAAAATGAATACAATGGTGGTTCTTGATGCGAAAGAATCCACCTACCAAAAGCAAGCCACCCGCAAGAAAGTAGTGTGCCAGAAATGCCGCAATGAAACCTGTACGGCAGAACCTGCAAGAACTGTGGCACAACGGGGGTGAGTTGCCAACTCGTGAATAGAAACATCTACAAGCAGAACCCGAATGCAAGACATAAACCTAAGTCAACAATCAGTAATATAATCCACAAGAGTACATATGCGTGTAATAAGGTGGCAAGGTAACATCTAAATATGTAAGTGGTGCCAAGTACCCAGGTAATAACATGTCATGAATGTAAGGTATGCTGTATGAAGTAATTATGATGAAGTATCAAATGATATCAATACACATATATTAGCGTCCCATTCCACTAATATTGGTGTAAGGGTATATATAACAGCGCCCTCATACCCTGTTATATATACAAATGAAGTATGATAAGTGTAAATCCAGTCTGTATATGATCCATGTCTGTATATGATCTATGTCTGTATATGATCCATATCTGTGTATGATCTATGTCTGTATATGCTCCATATCTGTATATGATCTATGTCTGTATATGATCTATATCTGTATATGATCTATGTCTGTATATGCGTGGAACCCGTCCACCCGTCACCCAATGACAATAAACATCATGTATGCAATATGAGGATATAAACAACATCATGGTAAAACATCATGAAACCCGTGCCAAGCATCGACACGTAAATCCTCATCCATATGGGGCTCCGTCTGCGGTATCGGCCCTCGGCCCCGGCAGTACGAGTCAACCCATGTCCATCTCTGGGCTCCGTCTGCGGTATCGGCCCTCGGCCCCGGCAGTACGGGTCAGCCCATATCCATCTCTGGGCTCCGGTCGGAATCCTCCAGATATCCGCCGAGCTAAAGTACAATCACCGGTAGGTAGTAGTCCCTCTGCCGGACTCACCGTCTATCACACAGCGAAACCGTTCTCGCCCCGGGGTACCATACCGGGTCCACCATGTACCCGTAATCGGCCTCAACCGCCTCCTCGATTCGGGTTTTCATGTATCACTCTAGCACCGAGAAAACACATGGTGGACGCACCGAAATATCATATCAAGGGAACCGGGTTTTTAAATGATTACATATTTGAAATAGCCACGGTTCCCAAATCCAGAAATCACATATAATCCAAACCAAAATGCAAGTCACTAATCTGATATGATATGTGCGTCAAACATAAATATCATGTCAAGTCACATACAGATGAGCTACAATATAATGATCAGGTGTGATATAAGCATCAAATGTGAGTATCAAGTCATGTCACATATAAATGAGCTACAATATGATGATCAGATGTGATATAAGCATCAATGTGAGTATCAAGTCATGTCACATATAAATGAGCTACAATATGATGATCAGATGTGATATAAGCATCAATGTGAGTATCAAGTCATGTCACATATAAATGAGCTACAATATGATGATCAGATGTGACATATGTATCAGGTATGAATATCAAGTCATGTCACATATAAATGTGTACAGGTCTATGTGTACAATATGCTATGCGGGAATCATACCATGAATGCAGCAGTACTACAGTGTAGTGGCATAGCAATTATCGATGATGAAGTGTGTGAGCCGGCAATCAGTGTACGTGGAACATACGCATCATCGATAATGGTGCTGGTGTCCTAACAGTATGATGGCAATATAACAATAAGCACAAGTGATGCCATGCAATCAGTATGAACAGGTGCAATCGAATAATCAACGCAATAGTGAAGAATCTAACTCAAAAGCTATATCATGCAACCTTGCCTTTTGAAATAAGACGAATCAGGGTCTTTGGTAAAACAAGGGCTACGGTGTTTAGAAAAATAGACACTACACATTTGGAAATATCCGTAGAATCCCCTTTTTCCTATCTTGCAATATTCCCGATTCGTTAGTTTTGAAATAGGTATGACTCTGGTCTAATCTAACATCTACTATGCAACTACTGATCTAAGTATCATGCAAGTCTGGAGGGGTATGGAAACCGCCTAAATCTGAGTCGATACATATATAAAGGTATATAGTCGGTGATCTCGCCTCAATGTCATATCATAAGATATCCTCGAGTTATGAGTGCGGATCTATCATCAATATCGGCTCGTACGGTAATCATCGTACGGCATCCCAATAGCTGGGTAGGGGTCAGTGTCACACTATCTCATCACATATCAGGTATCACTATCGTCATATCATACAGTCTGGGGTACTACTCTATGTCTAGCACCAAACGATACCATCAAAGAAGTATGCATGCGGGTTAACCACATATCCCAAGCCCGCAAGAAATCACAAGTCGTATCCCATAATGAATCATATCCAATCACCGATCTTACGTCATCAAGCCCACATCATCAACTCATTACCAATGTCATCAAACATCATCCATCAAGGGTAGGTATAAGAGATATACAAGTGTAGGCGTGTAAGTGCAATTCTATCCTAGGGCTCGCAACTAGGAACTACACTAATCACTTCTACCCTACACTATCCACAATACTTCTAACACAAAGCTACAACACACTAAAACTATCACACATCTACTATATATATTATACTAACTACGGACTGCGGGGGTGCTATACGCCATCCACCCGACTTCCCCCTGTAGATATAATCTACTCACCTTGCTTCTCATTTGCGGACGTCGCCATGCATTTGCTTGTCGTCTCGAAGTCTTCATGGGTACCTACACATCAAATATCGTATATGCGCATTAAAACCAAATCCACGCTAAAACGGCGCATGAAATCCAAAACGATACAATAAGGGGGCCTATAGGTGAGAACCTATGGCACGCCTTCAAAACCATCAATAAATCCTCTATATCGTCGTATAAACGCCAAATAGTCGAGGTAAAACGAAACACATCAATGCAGAAATGAAAATACGGAATACGGAAACTAAAGTCCAAAACAGCAACTCATGAAATATGTCCCAGATTTTACCCCAGGTCACTTTATACAAATCTATATATACCAGGGGCCTAAACTAACAATGTAGGAGCTACAGAACCAAAACGAGCCAAGGAGGTGGGACCCAGGCCGCAATTGGCGGCCAAAAGAGGGAATTTGGCGGCCGGGATAGGGAGTTAGGGGCTAGGGTTTGGGGTGTTGCCTCTATGGTGCCTGCACATCTCAATTTCCACTCAATATCATTTTAGGGTTCTCGGGGTGATAGCAGATTCAAGTTAACCTGCACAGATTACACAATTTCCCCGATATCGGTTTCTAAAATCCGTATTTCTGGTTCTAGCTTCAGGTTTTGGGTTCCAATTCATGCACTAGGGTGTTTACAAGTCCTCTACTGAGCTCAATTTCACATTACAACTCAAGTTTCTCTCAAACCCTAACTAGGTTTATCACCAAGTCCATAATATCACACAATATCGATATATTCTTAACATGGGGTTAAAGGAAATGCTAAAACTAAGCAAATGGTTCAGAAATTACCTTAATTGGCAACTCAAGAACTTTCTTGAGTTGCCCTCTAGTGGCCAAATCCATGCTTTCTTAGTCCATCTTGTAGATCTCGAGCTTGTGCACATTTTTAATGAAACCGATATATGGTTTTGGTGTTGATTTGGATGTGTTTTGGAGCTTGAAGAGGGGAGGGAGAATGAAGAAGAGGCAGCAGCAGCAAGCATGAAGAGAGAGGGGGAAAATGAGAGGAAAACAAATGGCTAAGGGTTTGTCAAAGATGCCCATACCCTCTCTCACCAACTCCATTCTCATTTCTTTTCTTTTTCTTTTCCTTTTCTCTTTTAATCCTTAATCCAACCCTTCTCACCTCAATAGTAACCCCAAATAAGAAAATCATGAAAGAAAATGCATAAGTGTGAGAAAATGTGATATGTGCAAGTTTTGCACAAAATTGCCAAAAAAACCCGATTAGCGATTTTAATCGCGATTAGCGCTAAATTAGTGTCAAATTAATCACAAAAACTTAAAAATGTCATAATTCACTAATTTACCCTATTTTATAATTTTCCAAAATTTTTCATAATTTTTCTAACATTTTTCCTATTTAGTTGCATTTAATTATTAAAATAATCAATAAAATAATATTAAATAATAAAAATTCCCAAAATTAATATTTTATATTTTAGAAAATGTTACAATCTACCCTCCTTAAAGAAATTCGGTCCCCGAATTTAAATTAAAACCCCCAATACTAAAAACAATTTCAGTAATAATTCATTTGTCGGGGCTCCGAAACATCAACACATAAAGAATATCAAAAAAATGAATGTACTACTCTACTAGAAATCAATCCCCAAAATGCATATTATAAGAATATCCTATGCGTCTGGTGCGCAAGGAAATCAAAATCCATATATGTGTCAAACAGGTATAGAAAACAACATCTAAGTGCAACGGGTGTGCACGAAACATCCGTCGTAGGCAACGTGTGTGCCTGACAGAAAAATCAGGTGCATATGAAATGCACGAAGAATTCCGATTTAGTGCATCTGGCGTGCGCCAAAATCGTATATCAAAACACTAAAGATGCATGAAAACTACGCTGGAAGTGCAAATCAAATCACTGAATACGATAGGCATGAAATCTCAATCAATATCACAAATGTAATAACTCAGCGTAAAATATATAAATATCCAGTGGGTGCATGAAACCAATATCATAAAACTCAGTCATCAAATCTAAATCATGCAAACAGAATGCCCAAAATACCGAAATCCAAAATGACGGATACGTGATAATCGAATCACAAAATCACAAATCATAAATACCGTCCTCGGTAGTTCCTCCCTCGAGGTCGAGAAGGAGTCGGTGCAATCCACTGCTAGCAGCGCAGGATATCTACGTGCCTCTTGCTCGCGGTCTGGCGTCTTCTGACTCTGGGTCCTTATCTTCTCTGCGGATTTCCTATCTCGCAGTCAATCGGCTCATCGGCCCTGTCAGGTGTGCTAACGGGGACGATTCCGTTCTGGCACTTCTCTGGTCACCTCTCGGTCAATCCTCATGACCATTCGTAAGGCAGCACATCACTGGCGTCGGCCTCTGGCTCTCTGAATGCACGTCACACATCTGATCCTGGGTGCAAACATCATTGCTGCAATGTCCTGGAAGGAATCCTGCTCAAGGTCTCTTCCAATCATGTCTATACCGATCTGCACAGAGGCTGTCTCTCTTGTACTACCTCTTCTCGCTTGATAGACATCTGTGTCCTCAGCACAACCTTTTCTCGGAAATTGGTCACATTCCAACGTCTCTGTAAGCATATCAGGTCTCTAGTCTCGACGGGAAGCATTGACAGCTCGTCAGTGTCTCACACGAACCTCTGGTTCCACATGTCTCTATCATCGTCCACCATGACGTCACGCCAAGCCACCTTGCACTGCACTGTTCTCGGCCACGGCCAATCTGAAGTCTCTCGCACGGACTCGAAATCGCGTACTCTGTAGCTTCATCATTCTACAGAAGATGTCAGGCTGAACTGGTCCTCGGGAACACGTCCCAACCATCGGAGGAATACTCATCTCTCGTCCGTCCTTGATCAATTCGCAACACATCTGGGTAAATTCCTCTATACGATCCTGGTCAACTACCTCGTCGATAATGCCGAACTCTGTCCTGCTGGGTGTGCGCAATGCTACCACTCCTGGTCTAGGTCTTCTCGTATCGTACTCCAGAAAGGTCCTGTCGAGGTCCCTTTCTCAAATCTCATTCCTGCCGAAATGCCCGGAAGTCGTCATCCAATGCTGAAGCTAAAGCTTATTCCGGAACGGCTGCATACTCATCGCGCTTCTTTCTGGAAGATATATCCATATACCACGCCTCTGGGTGTGTATAGCATCTCTGATGTCAGCGGAGTGGGACGTCATCTCATCGAAACCTCGTACGAACTCTCTTCTTCGCTCTGCGTCAATGTCGACTGATTCGGACTCGTCTCATCCTGGCTGCATGTACTGTGCTCCAACGGCTATGCTCGCATCTGGAGTCTCCCAAGCAGTGTCCCATCACGATATCCGAAAGATGTCGAACCATCCGATCGACTCGTCAGATCCTCATAATCCCCCAAGAGCTCACATCTTGGGTACAGTTTAATAGTATCGAGTACATGCCACAGCGTCGGTGGTCCAGCCGTAGAAGGGCAAACCCAAGCCTCACTAATGGCGCCGCGGAACCGCCGTAAACCCTAAGGTTCAAAGGCTGTCACACGGTCATTAGTCGAGTTAGGGTTTCATTCTTCTAGAGGGTCCATAGAATCACCTGCATGTCTTTCCGTATACTTTAAACTTGGAAAATGGCTCCTGACATTCGATCGTCTCAATCGACTCTCAACGAACCTGCGTGAAGTCGTCTCTAGCTGGAAACAATCTATCTGATGACCTCGCATCGGTAACGAACGAACCACATGTCCTAGTCATTCATCCTCAGGTGACTAGCGATCCGCTATCATCTCTCTGAGTATATGCTCACGCTGCAACAGCTCCAATCATCTGGGCGATATCTCATCATTTACAGCAGCAACTGGCTCATACGCCTGTACGCCGGACAATGCCTCAATCCTCCAGGAAGGGCAATACATAGGCGGTCATCTCTGGATCGGTCTGCTCTAGATCTGAGTAAGATTCTCCACACTGGAATTCTTCAACTCAACTGGGCCCGCTCTGACGCAAAATCGGACGAATCACCTTCGTCTCTCAAATCGGGTAGACTAGCTATCATCTGTCTCATATCTATCTGAAAGCTCCGGCAATCTTAGCTCGTAAGCTCCGAAAGAAATATCTTGTCGATCTCAGCAACAGCTGGTCCATCTGTCTGCTCGGTAGGCGACATCACAATCTCTAAGGTATACTGTACATCAACAGTCCTCTCTCAACTGGCAGCTCTAACAATGGCCCGATCATCCGGTGCAGAACCAAGCACTCGCCTCCACTAGAGGTCACAATCACCAATACTAACTCGAGACATTCCCATGTCACCAGAAAACACAATGGTCGGCCCTCGTACCAAACGAGCTCACACCGGCCGTAACCCTAGCAGCAGCCCAAACTGCGCTCAACCATGGTGACAGGAATCTCAATCGAGTATCAACGAGAGCACATCAGTGACAAGAAGGAAACAACAGATCCAAAGTGGATACATGATCATAGGAAGGAACAGCATCAATGAAGATATGATCATGAACTAATAGAATCGGGGATCTCAAATGGATGTATAATCCTGGATATAAAGAGAATCACTGATCTCAAAAAGTATGCACATCCTAAGGTTCCTTAAGCGGAGTGGCGTGTCGTAAGTATGCCGCGGAACATACCAACGGTACGTCACTCTACTTTAGTCACCTATTCCATCAACCAAGGGTCATCCTAATACGACGAAAGTTCGGGTCTAATACCCCCTCGACCAAGTCTAAGTTCCGTAAGGTCAAGCCTAAGTTCCGTAAATATATATAAACGCCCTAGGCTCCACATAGTCAAACTCAGACTCGAACCAAGGTCAACCTAGCGCTCTGATACCAACTTTGTCACGACCCAAAGTTTGGCCCGTGACCGGCACTTAACCACGTAACGCCTACAGGCGTAACGCGACTAAGTAAGCCGAAAACCCAGAAATCTAAAACCCTTTTTAAGAATAAGTAAAGAACTACATGTTTAAAAATCAATGTTTTAAATAACTAAGCCGAATATGCAATTTAAAACAGTACAGTCTTTTCTAAAAATTCCGGCAGAGTTTCTTTTGTAAAACCGGCCCCGAATGGGGTACAACAAGAATAACAATATCTATGCAATGAGAAAGGCATCCCCAAGCGGGAGCTAGCTCTTCGTCAAAAGACGGTCACAACCACACATGCAACAATAATATACAACGCCAAGTGGCGAGGATCAAACCCAAAGAAAGCTCAAGCAACAAGAAACCCCAATACTACTAAGCGCGACTCTAAGGTCGAATAATACAACACTGTCTCTAAGTCTGAAAGAATATACAAGTTTTTGGTTGATGGAAATTCTAGATACAATGAATAAAATGAATACAATGGTGGTTCTTGATGCGAAAGAATCCACCTACCAAAAGCAAGCCACCCGCAAGAAAGTAGTGTGCCAGAAATGCCGCAATGAAACCTGTACGGCAGAACCTGCAAGAACTGTGGCACAACGGGGGTGAGTTGCCAACTCGTGAATAGAAACATCTACAAGCAGAACCCGAATGCAAGACATAAACCTAAGTCAACAATCAGTAATATAATCCACAAGAGTACATATGCGTGTAATAAGGTGGCAAGGTAACATCTAAATATGTAAGTGGTGCCAAGTACCCAGGTAATAACATGTCATGAATGTAAGGTATGCTGTATGAAGTAATTATGATGAAGTATCAAATGATATCAATACACATATATTAGCGTCCCATTCCACTAATATTGGTGTAAGGGTATATATAACAGCGCCCTCATACCCTGTTATATATACAAATGAAGTATGATAAGTGTAAATCCAGTCTGTATATGATCCATGTCTGTATATGATCTATGTCTGTATATGATCCATATCTGTGTATGATCTATGTCTGTATATGCTCCATATCTGTATATGATCTATGTCTGTATATGATCCATATCTGTATATGATCTATGTCTGTATATGCGTGGAACCCGTCCACCCGTCACCCAATGACAATAAACATCATGTATGCAATATGAGGATATAAACAACATCATGGTAAAACATCATGAAACCCGTGCCAAGCATCGACACGTAAATCCTCATCCATATGGGGCTCCGTCTGCGGTATCGGCCCTCGGCCCCGGCAGTACGAGTCAACCCATGTCCATCTCTGGGCTCCGTCTGCGGTATCGGCCCTCGGCCCCGGCAGTACGGGTCAGCCCATATCCATCTCTGGGCTCCGGTCGGAATCCTCCAGATATCCGCCGAGCTAAAGTACAATCACCGGTAGGTAGTAGTCCCTCTGCCGGGCTCACCGTCTATCACACAGCGAAACCGTTCTCGCCCCGGGGTACCATACCGGGTCCACCATGTACCCGTAATCGGCCTCAACCGCCTCCTCGATTCGGGTTTTCATGTATCACTCTAGCACCGAGAAAACACATGGTGGACGCACCGAAATATCATATCAAGGGAACCGGGTTTTTAAATGATTACATATTTGAAATAGCCACGGTTCCCAAATCCAGAAATCACATATAATCCAAACCAAAATGCAAGTCACTAATCTGATATGATATGTGCGTCAAACATAAATATCATGTCAAGTCACATACAGATGAGCTACAATATAATGATCAGGTGTGATATAAGCATCAAATGTGAGTATCAAGTCATGTCACATATAAATGAGCTACAATATGATGATCAGATGTGATATAAGCATCAATGTGAGTAACAAGTCATGTCACATATAAATGAGCTACAATATGATGATCAGATGTGATATAAGCATCAATGTGAGTATCAAGTCATGTCACATATAAATGAGCTACAATATGATGATCAGATGTGACATATGTATCAGGTATGAATATCAAGTCATGTCACATATAAATGTGTACAGGTCTATGTGTACAATATGCTATGCGGGAATCATACCATGAATGCAGCAGTACTACAGTGTAGTGGCATAGCAATTATCGATGATGAAGTGTGTGAGCCGGCAATCAGTGTACGTGGAACATACGCATCATCGATAATGGTGCTGGTGTCCTAACAGTATGATGGCAATATAACAATAAGCACAAGTGATGCCATGCAATCAGTATGAACAGGTGCAATCGAATAATCAACGCAATAGTGAAGAAACTAACTCAAAAGCTATATCATGCAACCTTGCCTTTTGAAATAAGACAAATCGGGGTCTTTGGTAAAACAAGGGCTACGGTGTTTAGAAAAATAGACACTACACATTTGGAAATATCCGTAGAATCCCCTTTTTCCTATCTTGCAATATTCCCGATTCGTTAGTTTTGAAATAGGTATGACTCTGGTCTAATCTAACATCTACTATGCAACTACTGATCTAAGTATCATGCAAGTCTGGAGGGGTATGGAAACCGCCTAAATCTGAGTCGATACATATATAAAGGTATATAGTCGGTGATCTCGCCTCAATGTCATATCATAAGATATCCTCGAGTTATGAGTGCGGATCTATCATCAATATCGGCTCGTACGGTAATCATCGTACGGCATCCCAATAGCTGGGTAGGGGTCAGTGTCACACTATCTCATCACATATCAGGTATCACTATCGTCATATCATACAGTCTGGGGTACTACTCTATGTCTAGCACCAAACGATACCATCAAAGAAGTATGCATGCGGGTTAACCACATATCCCAAGCCCGCAAGAAATCACAAGTCGTATCCCATAATGAATCATATCCAATCACCGATCTTACGTCATCAAGCCCACATCATCAACTCATTACCAATGTCATCAAACATCATCCATCAAGGGTAGGTATAAGAGATATACAAGTGTAGGCGTGTAAGTGCAATTCTATCCTAGGGCTCGCAACTAGGAACTACACTAATCACTTCTACCCTACACTATCCACAATACTTCTAACACAAAGCTACAACACACTAAAACTATCACACATCTATTATATATATTATACTAACTACGGACTGCGGGGGTGCTATACGCCATCCACCCGACTTCCCCCTGTAGATATAATCTACTCACCTTGCTTCTCATTTGCGGACGTCGCCACGCATTTGCTTGTCGTCTCGAAGTCTTCATGGGTACCTACACATCAAATATCGTATATGCGCATTAAAACCAAATCCACGCTAAAACGGCGCATGAAATCCAAAACGATACAATAAGGGGGCCTATAGGTGAGAACCTATGGCACGCCTTCAAAACCATCAATAAATCCTCTATATCGTCGTATAAACGCCAAATAGTCGAGGTAAAACGAAACACATCAATGCAGAAATGAAAATACGGAATACGGAAACTAAAGTCCAAAACAGCAACTCATGAAATATGTCCCAGATTTTACCCCAGGTCACTTTATACAAATCTATATATACCAGGGGCCTAAACTAACAATGTAGGAGCTACAGAACCAAAACGAGCCAAGGAGGTGGGACCCAGGCCGCAATTGGCGGCCAAAAGAGGGAATTTGGCGGCCGGGATAGGGAGTTAGGGGCTAGGGTTTGGGGTGTTGCCTCTATGGTGCCTGCACATCTCAATTTCCACTCAATATCATTTTAGGGTTCTCGGGGTGATAGCAGATTCAAGTTAACCTGCACAGATTACACAATTTCCCCGATATCGGTTTCTAAAATCCGTATTTCTGGTTCTAGCTTCAGGTTTTGGGTTCCAATTCATGCACTAGGGTGTTTACAAGTCCTCTACTGAGCTCAATTTCACATTACAACTCAAGTTTCTCTCAAACCCTAACTAGGTTTATCACCAAGTCCATAATATCACACAATATCGATATATTCTTAACATGGGGTTAAAGGAAATGCTAAAACTAAGCAAATGGTTCAGAAATTACCTTAATTGGCAACTCAAGAACTTTCTTGAGTTGCCCTCTAGTGGCCAAATCCATGCTTTCTTAGTCCATCTTGTAGATCTCGAGCTTGTGCACATTTTTAATGAAACCGATATATGGTTTTGGTGTTGATTTGGATGTGTTTTGGAGCTTGAAGAGGGGAGGGAGAATGAAGAAGAGGCAGCAGCAGCAAGCATGAAGAGAGAGGGGGAAAATGAGAGGAAAACAAATGGCTAAGGGTTTGTCAAAGATGCCCATACCCTCTCTCACCAACTCCATTCTCATTTCTTTTCTTTTTCTTTTCCTTTTCTCTTTTAATCCTTAATCCAACCCTTCTCACCTCAATAGTAACCCCAAATAAGAAAATCATGAAAGAAAATGCATAAGTGTGAGAAAATGTGATATGTGCAAGTTTTGCACAAAATTGCCAAAAAAAACCCGATTAGCGATTTTAATCGCGATTAGCGCTAAATTAGTGTCAAATTAATCACAAAAACTTAAAAATGTCATAATTCACTAATTTACCCTATTTTATAATTTTCCAAAATTTTTCATAATTTTTCTAACATTTTTCCTATTTAGTTGCATTTAATTATTAAAATAATCAATAAAATAATATTAAATAATAAAAATTCCCAAAATTAATATTTTATATTTTAGAAAATGTTACACTTCCGTTCACTACAAGGAGAAAGGAGAGAAGGACATAATGCCCTAGGTATAACCTCTTTTCCGAGTAGCTAACACTCTTTAGCTTGGTAGCTAGTTTTGTTTAGAAAAGATCCCGACTTTTGTTAGTCCATGTTGCCTAGTGTGCTGAAAATTCATTTTTTATACCGTTTCCGCCTCCCCGCAAGCACCGGGGTGGGCAACGTGGACTTACAGTGGTATCAGAGCCTAACTAAACATAAACTAGCTAGTTAGTAAAGTGTATAGAAGTTCGATCGGTAAAAATCGCAAAACTAGAAACACAAAACCCTAACTTTCTGTTGAAATTTTTTCTGCTCAAAAAATAAAAAATCATACTTCAAAAATCGTCTCAGGGTTTTGTGAAGAAGCCCACCAAAAACGGTCAAGTGAACCCTTCAAAGCGCGGCGGTTCCACGGCAAAAGCATGCCTATTGCCGCGGAACCGCGGCCGTTTTGACTCGGTTCATGACCGAGTTTGGTGCATTGTTCTTATGTTGTGGTTTTGGAATTTTTAAGATGGTTTATTTGTGCCCAGATTTTCCAGAAAAGAAATTTGTATTTGGGGGCCTATAAATCCGTATTTTTTGATAGAACTTCACTATACTTTAACTATTGGGTTATATCTGTGATGTTTATATGTATTTAACGTTTGCTAATCGCTATACGTCGATTAGTGGGGGTTATACATATCTGTGATCTGTGTTTGTTGATGGTATGTGTATATGAATGCGTTGGATTGTCGCGGGTGAATAGCCGGGGGTTTTGTGAGACGAGAGTTTTCTTTTCTTTCAATTCATGTAATATGTAAATTGATGTAATATTATTTGTATGGCCGCACAACCGGGTCGGGGTTGTAGCCGTCATTGTATAATTCTTTTTACTGTTTTTGCTCCTAGGATAGACCCATGGAAGGGGTGTACAAACTACCGGGTATCTCGACGTGCCGAGTAGCCTACTCACGGTGTTGAGGGAGGTTGCTTCGCTTCGGGTACTTGGCGGGTAGTTTGCCGCACCCGTAGGAGTCTTGGGTGGGGTATTGGCTATTCACCGCGACCGTGTAATCCGCTTTTCGTTGCAGGCTCGAACGGATTGCGGATTCCTAGTATATCCAATGTATTCATCTGTGATCTGTAATGTCTATCATTGCTATATATCTATATACTATAACTATTTAGGCGTTGCTTATGTTTTACAGCCGCGCTAGCCCAGCCCCCGCTCTGTCGTTAGTTAAGTAACCTAACGGGTGATGACGGGGCCCCGTGGCGAATGCGAATGGCATAAGCGTACGTCATATTTTGGTTGTTTTCTGCAATGGTAGGATTAAATGATGGGACGCATTAAAAGAACTAATGCAAGAAAATAAACCAAGTAAAAGTCGATTGGAACACTTTGAAAACCACTCGGTTCTTTTCAAAACTAAACTTTTAAACGCGGAGCTTGAACCACTCCTTTTAAAAGCTATCTCGTTCCATCGATTATATCAAGTTCACTACGTTCACGGTTTCGCCAAAACCATTCGTAGCCCTCCGTCATTCCACATGAATGGTCAAAAAGTATTCAAGCTATGTATTTTGGCCAAAGTCAAGGCATAGTGATAGGTAGCTATTGGGTATTCATGTGCAGCATAGATAGATGCGTTGGTTTGGGACAGTCGTGCTGCCATTTTGGCCAATGTCAAGGGTAGGTACGGGTGGGTCCAAATTAACCAGGAGAATGACGGGTAGAACTTGACATGTGACTTATGATATTTTGGCCAAAGTCAAGGTCATAAGAGCATGGGGCAAAAATCCACATCGGGAGTTTCATAAGTACTGAAATTTGCTAGCGCTGCATACCATTTGGAGTGTGATGATTCTGGTAGGATTCCTTCGGTTTTATCACGCGATGATATTTGGATCCCGATCCTACTGTGAGTATATGCTACTCCTCGGGAAAACTCTCACTTAACGATCAATGCTATAAACCTAGTAGGTGTCTAGAAAGGTGTTAGCGGGGCTACGCCCATAGGGAAAAGAGGTTACTTAATTAAGGAACTTCGCGAAAGCGTTGGAAAACCTCCCTCGAAGTACCGACACTGGCCTGGCTGAACGGTTAAGCAAGTATTGTACGGTGAGATTGATCCCGACTAATTCTTTCTTTATGGTTTGAGAAGGGATTCGAGAGACAGTGGGAGCCATCCTGTTTAGACAAACTAAAAACCACTCTAAACTTGCAAGAGCATCATGCTAAAGTGTTTCTTTTCTCTCTCCTAATTGCAGCGACCATTCAACATGACCGGACTTAAGTTATTACTAGATAAAAACATACTGACAGGGCCAAACTACAAAGATTGGCTCAGGAATGTCAAGATGGCAATCACTTACGACAAGTTGGGGTATGTCCTTACCACCAAAGCTCCCCCTGTCCCAGGTCCCACCTCCAGCGTCGCGGATAAAGAAATCCGTAAGACATGGGAGATCGATTGCGCGAAGGCCAAATGCCTCGTGCTTGCCTCGATGGACAACGAACATCAGAGGAGGCATGAGAATATGGACCTAGAGTCCATATTTCTCCATACAAAAGAACTGTATGGAGAGCAGTCTCGTATCGCAAGATACGAAGTGTCGAAGAAGCTATTTTCGGCAAGATTGGCCGTCGGATCATCGGTAGCGGAACACGTGCTTAAGATAATTGGCTACATAGAGGAGCTCGCGGACCTTGGGACCACGTTGGAGAATGAACTCTACACTGATTTGATTCTCCAGTCCCTTCCTTCCACTTACGCCCAGTTTATCCTTAACTTCAACATGCAAGGAAAGGAGGTTGAACTTTCCGAACTTCTGAACATGTTGAGGAGTGCTGAGGGCACCCTACAGAAAGGTAGGGAGACATCCACTTTGTTTGTAGGAGGATCTTCCTCTTCTAGGTCCAAGGCGAAAGCCAAGGGAAAGAAGAAGAAAGCCCCCGCCAAACCAAGGGGCGGTGTCAGTAAAGTGGATACGAAGGGAAAGGGAAATGCAACAAAGATAGCGGGAAAGCTGGTGGGGAAGGAAGAATGCTTCTACTGTCACAAAAGTGGACACTGGAAACAGGATTGCAAGGATTGGAAGGCCAGAACCCAGGATCTGAAGCGAGTTGCGGCTTCAGCTTCAGGTGTGTATGTTATTGAAAACTGTTTATCAATAAACTCTACATCCTGGGTATTGGATACCGGATCAGGATCTCATATCTGTAATTCTTTGCAGGCGTTGAGAAAGCGTAGAGTTTTGAAGGCAGGTGACATGACCCTCAGAGTTGCAAACGGAGCTAGCATTGATGCTGAGGCCGTGGGGGACTATCACCTGGGATTGTCAGATGGACACTTTTTGGTTTTGCGTAGTTGTTATTTTGTACCAAATGCAACCTGTAATATCATTTCTGTATCTTTATTATCTAAAGAAGGTTATGAATTTGCATTTGTAAGTAATGTAGTGAACATTCACCTTAATCAAGTTCTGATTGGGTCAGGAACATTAAACAACGGTGTATACGTATTAAACCAACCACATATTTTCAATGTCCAGAATACACACAAAAGAAAGTCTCCAGAAATCAATAAAACTTTCTTATGGCATTGTAGACTGGGTCACATCAATGAGAGAAGGTTGACTAAGTTACATACAGAAGGATATTTGGATCCGTTCGAATATCAATCATATGCAACTTGTCAATCCTGTCTCAAAGGAAAGATGACAAAGACTCCGTTCACTGGACACGGAGTAAGAGTGAGCGAGCTCTTGGGACTCGTACACAGCGACGTGTGCGGTCCAATGTCTACGCATGCACGAAGCGATTATTCTTACTTCATTACTTTTACGGATGACTTTTCAAGGTACGGATATGTCTTCTTAATGAAACATAAATCCGAGGCCTTTGAAAAATTCCAGGAATATAAGAATGAAGTAGAAAAAAAAACAGCAAAAGTATCAAGGCACTGAGATCTGATCGAGGTGGTGAATACTTAAGTGCCGAGTTTCTGGGTTACTTAAAAGAGAATGGAATTCTCTCTCAGCTTACTCCTCCATACACTCCGCAACATAACGGTGTATTGGAGAGACGGAACCGAACCCTATTGGATATGGTACGGTCCATGATGAGTAACGCTGAGTTGTCGCGATCGTTCTGGGGATATGCGCTAGAATCAGCTGCATACCTTTTGAATCGAGTTCCAACTAAGACTGTGCCTACTACACCATATCAGATGTGGTGTGGGAAGAGACCCTATCTTAATCACATTAAGACATGGGGATGTCCAGCTTTTGTCAAAAAGCAGCATGCGGACAAGCTCGAGGCACGCTCAGTACAGTGCAAGTTTGTGGGATATCCAAAGAACTCCAAGGGATATTTCTTCTATTGCAAAGATGAACAAAAGGTTTTTGTTTCTTGCCATGCCCACTTTCTAGAACACCAGTTCATAGAAAAAGAAATAAGTGGGAGCGCAATAGAACTGGAAGAAATTCCAGAACCACGAGCTATTACTGAAAGCTTAGTAGAATCAGAGGGTTCGAAAGATCAGGACATTCTCACGCCACTCCGCAGGAGTAGTAGGCAGTCTCATCCGCCCGAGAGATACTACGGTTTTCTCATAGACGGGGATAGAGAGGATTGCATCATAGATTGTGATGAGCCTACTAGCTTCCAGCAAGCCATTTAGAGCGTCGACTCGGTAAAATGGCTGGATGCAATGCGGACCGAAATGGAGTCCATGTACACCAACAAAGTATGGACGTTGGACATTGCTCCAGATGGGGTAAAACCCGTAGGATGCAAGTGGATCTTCAAAAGGAAGATTGGTGTAGATGGACAGGTTGAGACCTATAAAGCTAGACTGGTTGTAAAGGGTTTTCGTCAGAGACCTGGTTTGGACTATGATGAAACCTTTTCTCCAGTAGCTATGCTGAAATCCATTCGGATCCTTCTTGCCATTGCTGCCTTCCACGATTATGAGATTTGGCAGATGGACGTAAAGACCGCTTTTCTAAATGGACATTTAGGGGAGTGTGTCTATATGGACCAGCCAGAGGGTTTCATTCAAAGTGGGAGCAGCGGAAAGGTGTGCAAGTTGCTTAAGTCCATGTATGGACTAAAGCAGGCATCGCGGAGTTGGAACATCTGTTTTGATGAGACGGTCAAATAATTTGGCTTTATCAAAAATCCAGATGAACCATGCATCTATAGTAGATTTGTAGCAAGAACTGTCGTATTCCTCGTTTTATATGTGGATGACATTCTGTTGATAGGAAATGACATTCCTTTGCTACAATCTGTCAAGCGGTTCTTGTCACACAGGTTCTCCATGAAAGACCTGGGTGATGCTTCCTATATTCTGGGGATCCGGATCTACCGTGACAGATCCAAGAGGATTTTAGGACTCTCACAGTCCAGGTACATCGACACCATACTGAAAAGATTCAGTATGGAAGATTCCAAGCGCGGTAATCTACCGGCTTGTCACGGGATCACCCTCTCTAAAGAGATGTCTCCCAAGACTGATTTAGAGAGGGATCGCATGTCTATTATACCCTACGCTTCTGCGGTAGTCTCTATAATGTATGTGATGTTGTGTACCAGACCAGATGTAGCTTATGCACTGAGTGTGGTAAGCAGGTATCAGTCAAACCCTGGGGAGAAACATTGGATAGCAGTAAAGAACATTCTCAAGTACCTGAGAAGGACTAAGGAGATGTTCTTGGTGTATGGCGGAAAAGACCTCCAAATTGAGGCCTTTGCTGACTCCAGCTTCCAGAGTGACAAGGATGATTCCAAGTCCATGTCGGGTTTTGTTTTTACCCTCAATGGAGGGGCGGTGTGTTGGAAGAGCTCCAAACAGGAAACCGTTGCTGACTCGACTATGGAAGCGGAATACATCGCTGCATCTGATGCCACAAAAGAAGCCATCTGGATGAGGAAGTTCTTGAAAGAACTTCAGGTGGTTCCGCCCATTGTTGATCCAATACCTCTGTATTACGACAACAACGGGGCTATAGCTTTAGCGAAGGAACCCAGGTCCCATCAGAAATCCAGACACATCTTGAGGCGGTATCACCTGATCAGGGAGATCGTGGATCGCCAGGAGATCGAGGTTCGGAGGGTTGCTTCAGAAGATAACACTGCAGATCCATTCACGAAGGCCTTACCCCAGACTCAGTTCGAGCGGCTGATCGAGATGATAGGTCTTCGATAAGCCAGTACATGGCCTTAGTGCAAGTGGGAGATTGTTAGTGTATATGCCCTAGAGGCCATTACTGTATCATACTAGTATGTATATTACTTGATGGAAGCTTGGGATATTCATAGTTGTATATACAATCGTGCTCGAAATGGTAGTATGCTACTTGGTTTGTCTCTACTTCAATATGTGCATGTGTTTCTTTTAGCATATCGCTTATATACATATTAGTAGAGCCCTTAGGATCTTTGCTTGATTATCAGCGTTGTGATGGCGCTCACACTCGTGGGGGCTGGGTAATCCATAAGCACATCCTTATACAGGTACCTAGTCGTTGGATTATCGAGACAGGGTAACGATACTCCGGAGTAGACTAGCGTATGCGCTTCTCATCCCAGCGTGGGAGACGGTCTGTCCCACAGCCGTCAGTACGTCGTACTTGAGATAGTATGCGGGTGCTCATTAGATTACGAGTACACTGGACAGGACTCGTCGAGAACTGTTGGTTGGTATTATACCTATCGTCAGTTATCAGTTCCCAGGTGACATGAGTACAGCTTAGTCCGCTGACTTGACACTGTCACTTCGCCTCGAGTGTGTTCCCACTGCACTTTGATTGCTACCATACCACGGCTCAAAGGAGTCGTGCAAATAGGTAGTAGTTGGGTGCAGTCCCGAAGCACTTGGAGGCAGTGACGGTTAGACAGGATTCGTCTTTCCCGGTATTGGGGGTTGACATCGCGCTGTGTCCAGGAGAGCCATTACACAAGTAGTCCCTGGCCAGGGCAAGCGAGATATACTGGTAGGTTTCCAGTGTTATCTCAGGGTGTTCTGGGCTACACTCCGACACGACTTGTACCGCTATTAGGGGACTGACGTTCACCGTCCCCCTAGGCACGCCATGCGATGTATCAGACGAACAGACCGGACTGTACGGAGACTGTCATATACAGGCTCAGTAGGAGTTCAGATGGGTTCACCTCGTCAGTCTTCTTATCGGCATCTACCTGGGGACCGTTACGTACAGCTAGTGCCGCTTGCGGTCTGTGGTTAAACCCACTGCCAGCGTAGTGTCGAGTCTTTAGAGTCCCACACAGAGAGTTATTCGCCTTTTGGCAAAATGAGTAGGGGTCGCAGGGTTTTGCGACAGGGTTCGTTCATATCCGCACACTTGTGCACGTTTGTTGTTCGGACAGCTTATACTAGCGGGCTTTGGTTTAAGCCGGATCCTAGTATATGATCTGGGATTGGTTTTATCTCTTTGTGTTCGTGTTCCTCGGAACATGAATGCGGGTGTGTATGCACAGTTGATTGAGGCGGAGGAAGAGGTTTTTCATTAGGGTTTTGGAACGGGTGTGTATGCACAGTTGACAGTCGTTTTTTTTCCAAACCCTAATGATATTGTGATTTATCAATTAATAATATTAATTAAGTGAAATTGTGTCATGGTTGGGCTTGTTGACTTGTTGATCAAGGTTGACTAGTTGACTAGGTTTGAAACATTGACCATCATCATTACCTTTTTAGATACTCTTTGATCTTTGCAAAATCATTTATGGTGATATGATAATGGTCCCTTCAAACTAACCATCACCTTTTTCATTTTTGATTAATATTATTTTTGATAAATCACTTATATTTTGTTATGGTTGTAAAACCATTTCATTCTATCATATTCATTCTCTCTCCTCTTCTTCCTCTTCCTCAAGCTCTCCACTCTCATGTGTTGAGAAATACTTGAGCTTGATAAAAACCACTCCAAAACAATCTCTACTCTCTTCTAAGGTTCTAGGATTAGCACTTCTAGCATCTTAGTTACTTCTAGCTTGAAGTTGAAGCCAAAGGTTGAGGCTCTCGGGTGGATCCTTCTTCGACGAGAGAAGACGACAAGGAGATCACTTCCGTTCACTACAAGGAGCAAGGAGAGAAGGACATAAAGCCCTAGGTATAACCTCTTTTCCGAGTAGCTAACTCTCTTTAGCTTGGTAGCTAGTTTTGTTTAGAAAAGATCCCGACTTTTGTTAGTCCATGTTGCCTAGTGTGCTAAAAATTCGATTTTTATACCGTTTCCGCCTCCCCGCAAGCACCGGGGTAGGCAACGTGGAATTACATAAACTTTGGAGGTTTAACTACTATGATAGTTGGTTATACCTCCGTGACCAAGTCTTTCGGGTCTTCTTTTCTTCTTCTCCATGGCTCCTCGAAGAAAGGATCAAGCTTGCGACGTCGGCCTCCTCGCATCAAAGATGATCCACCCGAGAGTATGTTCTTCAAGCTCCTACTTCTAAACCGAAGTAAGTATGGTACTTAGATCGCTAAGTTAAGTAGCCTAGGTGATGTAGAGTAGCTAAAGAATTGTATTATCTCACTTGATCCTTTGTTCACAACACATGTGAGGATAAGGATCACTTGAGGAAGAAGGAGAAGAAACTTAGGAGAGAGAAAGCAAAATGAGAAATGAGCTAGGGTCGTGTTTGGCTAAGTATGGAGAATGGCTAATAATGCTTCTCACTTATTGAACCATGGAATAAATCTCAATACAATATATCACGCATGCTTCAATTGTGAGACCAAATGAATAAACAAATGCATAAGCCATTCCTCACACCATGCCACAAATATCTCTCCAATTCCACATCATTAATCCATTTAAGAAAATAGATAATCCATGTAATGAGGTGTCCCTTCTAGAAGCATGCCTTGTAAAATTATAAGAATGCCCTCACTGTATATACATACCCGAATTCATATTCTGAAAAATACGAATACAATGAGATGATAACAATCCAATAATACAATACTAGGGTTCAGTTTAAACCAAAGCCTACTAGTATTATCCACTCGATACATCATCCGTGCACAGGTACACGTATGTGATCGAACCCTGCCGTAGAACCATACAGCCTCTACATCGTTTTTCCTGAAACAGGGAAACTCTCTGTATGGGACTCTAAAGACATGACAGTACACTTGTAGTGGGTTTAACCACAAGCATGTCAGCGGTACTAGCTGCACGTAACGGCTACCCAGATATTTGTCGATAAGAAAGCCGATGAGCAAACTCATCCGAACTCCTGCTAAGCCTGTCTGTGACAATCTCCGTACAGTTCTGTTTGTTCCTCTGACATACTCGCATATCGTGCCTTGGGGGATGGTAAACGTCAGACCCCTAATCGAGCAATAAGTTGTGCCGGAGCAGAGCCCAATACACCCTGAGAAACTACTAGAGTACCTACCAGTAAATCCCGCTCGCCCTGGCTAGGGACTTTGTCTAATGGCTTTCCGAACACAGCACGATATCAACATCCAATACCAAGAGAGACGAATCCTATCTAACCGCTACTGCCTCCAAGTGCTTCGGGACTGCACCTAACTACTAACTGTTTGCACGACTCCTTTGAGCCGTGGTAGGGTAGTAATCTAAGTACAGTGGGAATACACTTAAGGCGAAGTGAGATGTCAAGTCATCGGACTAAGCTATTTTCATGTCACCTCGGAACTGCTACCTGACGATAGGTATAATACCAACCAACAGTTCCCGATGAATTCTGTCCAGTGTAACTCATAACCTAATGAGCACCTGCATACTATCTCCAGTATGACGTACTAATGGCTGTGGGATAGACTATCTCCCCTGCTGGGTTGAGAAGCGTATACACTAGTCTACTCTGGAGTATCGACGCCCCTTCTCGATAATCCTACGACTAGAGACCTGTATAAGTATGTGCTTATAGACTGCCCAGCCTCCACTAGTGTGACTGCCATCACAACGCTGGTAGTTAAGCAAAGATCCTAAGGGCTCTACCAATATGTATAAGCAATATGCTAAAAGAAACACATGCACATATTGAGGTAGAATCAAACCAAGTAGCATATTACCATTTTGAGCAAGACTGTTATCATAACCGTGAATATCCCAAGCTTCCAATATGTAATATACAATCCAGTATGATACAATAATGGTCTCTAGGGCATATCTCACTAACAGTGACTGCTCAGTGGGATGGTTATAATAATGCGACCATAGGGATAGATCCGGCAAAATAGGTCAAACCACCATACTAGAATAAATTAATCATTTTCTACGAGCTTCCGTACTGGTCAACAAATTTAGTGCATCATTGTCTGGACGTTATGCATATAGAGAAGGGAGTATCCGAGCATGTACTCAACTTGCTTCTTTGTAAAGACGGAAAATCGAAAAACAACCTCCGTTCTCGGATGAATCTTCAGGACTGGGAAATTAGAAGTAAATTGTATCCTTAACCGATAGCGGGTAAACCAGACAATTTTGTACTTCGAATTTTTGGTAGCGGGTAAACATATGCAAGAAAACAGATAGAAGAGAATTGTATCCTAAACCGATAGTGGGTAAACCGATGCAATTCACTTCTAATTTCCCAGTCCTGAAGATCCATCCGAGCACGGAGGTTGTCTTTCGATTTTCCGTATTTACAAAGAAGTAAGTTGAGTATGTGCTCGGATACTCCTTTCTCTATGTGCATGACGCCCACACAATGACGCACTAAATTTGTTGACCGGTACGGAAGCTTGTAGAAAATGCTAACTTGTTCCAGTATGGTGGTTTGACCTGTTTTGCCGGATCTATCCTGAAGGTCACATTATTGTAACCATCCCACTGAACAGTCACGTCCTCTCCGGACAATGAGGCTGGAGGCCCAAAAAGCTCCTGATGACCATTAAACTGAGCAGCGTCTAACCTGTAGGGATGGTCTAGTGGCAGAAAATGCCGATGACCGCAATAACAAACCTTCCTGCTAAAATTCAACCATTTCGATGTTGTATATTGACGGCAACAAGGGCATGCTTTGTAACCATGTATGGACAAAACTGATAGCATTCTATACGCAGGAAAGTCATTAATTATACACATTAAAGCTACACGCAGTATGAAGGTTGTATCTGTGTTTGCATCGTAAATCTCTACACCATCAATGAATAAAGATTTTAACCCATCGATCAGAGGTCGGAGATAGATGTCGATATTTTTTCCCGATGAGTTTGGTCCGTCAATAAGAAGAGGCATCATAAAGTAGGATTGATCTATAACCAACCAATGCGGCAGATTATAAACTATCATTAGAACGGGCCATGTGTTGTGGCTTCCAGCCATATAGTTGAATGGGCAGAAGCCATCACTAGCGAGCACGAGCCTGATATTGCAAGGATCACTACTGAATATTTGGTGCCTCTTTTCGAAATCCTTCCATACCGGTGAATCTCTTAGATGACTCATTTTTCCATTTTCACTTGGAGCAGCACGGTGATGCCAAATCATTGCCTCGGCTAGTTTCTTGCACCTGAATAACTTCTACAGCCTTTGAATTATGGAAAAGTATCGTGCTATCTTGACAGATGTATCGGACTTCTTATCATATTCTTTCGGCTTATACCTGGCAACTTCGTATGTTGGACACTGTTTCAAATATGAATTCTCTTTCCGGTACAACACGGAATCTTTAAGACATGCATGAATCTTCTCACAGTTCAGATCCAAATCGTACATCATCTTCTGGGCTTCGTACCAGCTGTCGGGCACGTTATTTCTCGAGGGCATAGAATCTTTCAGGAACTTCAGAAGTATCGTGAATGACTTGTTACTCCATCCATTTAGGCACTTAATCTAGAAAAGTTGGACGAACCATGATAGGGTGGAATACTTTGCATTCACATAAATTGGTCTTCTAACATCATTCATGAACTTTTCATAGTTATCCGCACGCAGTTCTTGGCCAGAAGGAATGTCATTTTTGGTAGAAATACTATCACCTAGGGTAGTCTCTAGCATATCCTTCATTTCTTCTCCTGGAAAGGAGTTATCGTCTTCTCCCTCTTCTTCTGCCGCATTACCGTCTTCTTTTTTTCCTTCCCCATGATATAGCCAAGTTGTATAAAGTCTAGTAAAACCATGTTTAACGATGTGAAGCTCTACGATTTCTATTTTCTGCCAGAACTTATTCCCACATCTATCGTACGGGTAGAGAATCTTCTCTAAGACGATCTTATTATGTGCGCGTGCAAATTCAATGAAAGCACCAACTCCTGTGACAAATTTAGATTGCATGCGTTATTGCTAATCCACGTACATCCAGTCCTTAATTCTGATGTACTCATAGGCCATGTTAGACTGTATAACATATAAATTGTAGGTTATGGTGACTATATTGAGAAATCTAAGAACGAAATGGTTACTGACAAAGAAGAAAATCCGTAGCGAAAAGTTTGTCGTTGAAAAGAATAAATTATCGATAAACAAAATTAGATTTGAAGATATCCAAGTATGAGTTGTATTCTGTGTATTTGTGTTTCAATTTATGATTTCGCTTAACTGTAGGGTTGTTAGTGTATATGTGATTTGTGTGTGCGTTTGTTGTGTATTCGTGTTGTACGTGTATGTTTCGGCTGTCGGGGGTAAGGCTTCTATCCCATTAAGAATGTATAGAGCAGACACTCAGTCGCTTGTGTTTTCATCTGTTTCGAAAAAAATTCGGCAGCACCTCCCCGCTGTTCTCCGAGTACACTGTAATAGAATAGATAATCATTTCAATACTATGAAACAACGTTGAAATGAACATCTAATCTATCTTTGTACACGGAGAATCGACGGAAAAATATTGACGAAATAACTCGAAACGAATGAAAACACAAGTGAATGCATGTGTTTGCTTTATACATTCCTAACTTGTCCACACTGGACAAATCTATTGGTTATCATACGATTGAATCTTCTCGTCACATAGACTACACGACCGTTGTTAGTACCGAATTATACCGTCCGATATTTAACAACCTTTGTATAGTTCTATATCACGACGAACATCGAACGTATGTTAACCGATAGACTGGGACTAAGTCGCGCTTTGATTTTCATATATGAGTATCGATCAGAATATGAAAGTTTCATATTATTATCGAGTATCATATATTGGTTTTAACTTGAATATTTAACTTGAATAGGTTTTACATTTACGTTTCATTTTTAAGGGTTCGAAGTTTTAAGTTTCGGATAAATTTTTCTTGTGTTTATAGTAAAATTGTACGTTTACGTTATCATCGAATATCCTACTGAAGGAACTAGTGCACCCTAAACCCAAATTAAGCTAATTAACCCTAATCATCACCCTAACTCAAATTATCCCTAATTAACCCAAAATTAACCCAAATTAACCTAACCCAAATTAATCCTAATCATCACCCTAACTCAAATTATCCCCAATTAACCCAAAATTAAGATAATTAAATCAAATTAACCCTAATCAACACCCTAACACAAATACACTCCATTTTACCTAATTAACCCAAATTAATCTTAGCCCAAATCCTTACCCAAATTAACCTAACCCTAATCATTACCCAAACCTAAACCCAAATTAACCCTAGCTCAAGCCAAAATTAACCTTAGCCTAAGCCAAAATTAACCCTAATTAATTTAATTAAATCTAACCCTAATCATCACCAACCCTATTTTACCTAATTAACCCAAACTAACCCTAACCCTAACCTTACCTAATTAACCCTAACCCGAAACCGAATCCTAACCCTAACCCTACCTAATTAACCTTAACCCTAATTAACTCCCAATTAACTTGGAAATAGCTATAACCCTAACTCTAACCCTAAAATCAACAATAACTCACAAAAGAAGCATAATTATAAATTCAAAATGGAAATTAACTCATCTCAGTAGTAGTTTTGCCGGCGACAAAGAGTTCGACAAGTTGGAGGAAGCCGGGGATTCTACTGTCGACGAGACTGTGGCGGTGGCAAAGAGCTCGACGAGCTCGCAGCGAGACTGTGGCGCGGCCAACAACAATGAGGAAGTCGTCGATGGATGGTGACGACGAGAAAGTCGACGACGGGTGTAGTGGCGACGAGGCGCGCACGGAAGATCGATCGCGGGAGTTGGGATATTTTGAGGACGATGGGGAAATTACTGAGCTTTATTTATTTTTAAATAACTCTTTGTTGTCCCTACGGATTTATCCGCAGGATTTTCTTTTGCGGCTCCGTAGAGCCAAATAAAAGATTACATTTTAATATTTTTTAATTAATCCATAGGGTACCGTTGAGGCAAACCGATGCCCTTACGGATGAATCCGTAGGGGCAGATAATTGTAACTTTCTTAAAATATCCGGAAAAGTTTTGTCAAACCAATAAGAGCGACATAGAGCGATCTTAAGAGAAATATAAGCTTGTGGAGCTCTGCAGGCCCATTGCCTGTGAATGCAGGAGGTCCCATCCACCTCCCCAGCCTGCTTGCTTGCTTTCGTGGGTGTCCGTAGGGGTAATAAAAAGTTGCCCCTACGGATTCCTATATCCGTAGAGGCAACCCTTTATTGTAGTAGTATATAGATAATTGTAACTTTCTTAAAATATCCGGAAAAAGTTTTGTCAAACCAATAAGAGCGACAGAGAGCGATCTTAAGAGAAATATAAGCTTGTGGATCTCTATATGCCCATTGCCTGTGAATGCAGGAGGTCCCATCCACCTCCCCCACCCGCTTGCTTGCTTCCGCGGGTGTTGGGTATGAGGAGGAGGTGGACATGCCCACTCTAATCTTAATGGAAGAAAATTCATTATAATGTATTTCTTTTTATTACACCACAGTTTTGAAATTGTTATGGCTGAGCGATGTAAATGTAGTATATGATAACTATTATGTTGAGATCTGGTTGTGTGGGCCTTTTAGCTACGGAATAGCCGATTTCGGGTATAGGCGGCATAAGTAGGATGCCTCGAAAATCTCCAATTTTCATAATATAATAAAATAAAATTGCATCACAAAATTTTGGCATTTTTCACCAAACCTTTCTATAGGAATTTTTAATTTTTCTGGATCCTTGACTACCAAACAGACCATCAACTTTTTTCTTGCCAACCCAAAGAGGTATTTTTCCACCAGTTTCCTATATCTTATAACAACCTATCTTTGATCTTAGCTCTCAACACTTTCATCCAAAAACATCAAGAATAAATTCTTCATCCAAAACTCAACTTCTGTTCTCCCTTCATCATCACAAATTTGTCCTTCTTTGATCCGACCCATACCCGAATTCCCTTCTCATAGACATTATTACATCTGTAATTTTTTTAATCGATTTGGTTTTGGGCATCGATGGAGGTCGGAATCTCCCTCGGATGTTGTCCTCCGTCGATCATGTGGCGAACGAGGCTGAAGGGCTGAGATTTGATATGGAAGATTGAGCGTGTGGATCTCAATGAGTATGCTGGTTGATGTTGACACCGCCTGCAAAAGAAGTCCCAGGATGGGAAACCACTGTAGGATCCTCTGACGATCAAGTAAGTACCAGAAGATATTTAGACAGTGTCACGTCCCGAAAGTACGGAACATAACCGGCACTTAGGCTACGAACGTTTCAAGGCGTACGTGCTCTAAGTAAGCCGAACCCAGAACTCCAAACCAAGAAAAGTAGTAGAGTGTAGGAAAACCACTATAAGTCAACCAGCTAGCAATATAATATATAAAGCCTAAAGGCGAGGATCACAACAAAAAGGAAACTCAACAGCATGAAATCCAGAGAGATATAATGCGTGACTCTAAGGTCGAAAGAATAAACATCATTGGTCACTATCTCAATTAAGTACATGTTTGGTTGATGGAACTTCTAGATACAACTGAAATATAATATACAATGCATAATGATGGGTACGATACAAATAACCCACCTACTAGCAAGTCACCCGAAAGAAGTAGTGCCCGCAAAGCCGTAATGAAACCTGTACGGCAACACCTGCAAGAAAACTGGGGCACAACGGGGGTGAGTTGCCAACTCGTGAGTAGAAAAAGATCTACGAACAGAAAATCGCATGTATGACGCAATCCTAGGTCATACGACCATAATATATAATCCTCAAATATATAACCAGCAACCTATAACAATGGCTAGGGTAAACATCTAACCCAAGTATAATCCCATGTGCCCGTGTCAGTGCTCAGGTAGCAATGTATTATATGAATGATGTATGAATGCATGAAGCAGAATGCATGTACTGAAGAAAACTGCTTTCATAAATTTGTGAGATTTCTGCATTTTAAAATGAGGTGTCATAATGAAATCAGCATAAAACAGTGCCTAGAATCGGCACAAAACATAAATCTCGATATCTCGATATCTCTGTATCACAATCTCTGTACCTCAATATCTCAAAATCTCAATGTCTCAATCACAATATCTAGGGCACCGTCAGTCCAGACCGACCCCTACCATCCATCTCATGACCACGACGGTATCCTACGGATATCCGACGCGTCGGGTAATATCACCGGTCGGTCGTGCTCCCCTGCCAGGCTCAACGCCATCTCCTGCGATCTTCTTGCCCTGAGGTACCGCACCGGGCCCACCATGTACCCGAAATGGTTCATCCGCCTCCTCGAATCGGGTCTCGAAAGCCATCAGCAAAACTCATGGTGGACGACTCATACATCATGGGAAAACCGCATTTTTTATTTAAAAGAGAAAAAGCAGTTCATATATGTTTTGCGGTTTTCCTCCAAATCCAGAAAATCTCATGGAAACCCGAATCCAATCATCAATAGCATGTAAAATCATGAATATAAGCATGAGAATCCATGAATGCAGCATATAATGAATAACAGTATGCATGATGTGACAAGTAATAACTACAATGTCAAGCTGGTGTATAAGGCAGGCATACTAATATCATGTCACTACTAGCTAACAAGCTAAATCAAGCAATAATATTTTCTAAGTGTACGCGACATGGCAATTACCGATGAAGATGTGTGTGAGACAGCAAATAAGTGTACGTGGTACATATGCATCATCGGTAATGGTGCTGGTGTCCTAACAGCAGGATATCAATAATGGAATATGAATCACAACAGTATGCGATGCAGAGAAACAATAATAAAGTGCGGGAGCTGAATACTAACGCAATGATGGCTGAACTGCATCTAATGTCATAAGAGTCCTATAGCTACACCAACTCTAGGGCTGAGCTAATAGGCTAACTGCAGGTAAGGGAAACCGCCTAACCTCTGAGTCGATACACACACACACACACATATATAGTCGGTGATCCCGCTTCGATAATATCACATCCGATACCATATCTCTATAATCGGTTATTCCCAAGTCAGGAGTGCGGATCAAACATCAATATATAGCTCGTACGTAAATCCGTCGTACGACATCCCCAAATCTGGGTACGGGTCAATATCACATTCATTATATAACTCATATGGTATCCTTTTTATCAAGATCATCATCCGGGTACTGACCTACGTCTAGTACAATGCTAATATCATCACTATAACCATGATCTGACTACTGATCGACAGTCTCTTATGAATCGAAATCATCAGCACATATCATCACCAGAAGTAAACATCGCCGAATGCGGCCTATCATAATTTTCTCGTCATATCATATCATGTCATATCTCGTAACATAATCACATGTCGATCACTTTACATATATCACTATGCACATAGCATCATCATCCAAGACCCGCTATCATATCAGGACGTATCTCAAGTACAAATCTTGCCCTATCGCCTATATCATAATCTCGGATCAAGTATCATCGACTTATCTCAATCTCAAGTATCATCCTCAAATCCGTATGTGAACACATAGTCCTATACCCATGTGAACACATATCTATATAGAATCCCATAAGCCCATATGAACAAGGATGTATGCAAGTATGTATGTGTGTGTATATGTGTAGTGCACCCACTACTCTAGGGTTTCGCGACACTAAGTCATCCAACACACTAATGTCCATCCTAAACATCAACATAAATCCCAAATAACATATATTAATTGTTAGTGTGTATACGCATCAGTATACATCTCTACGAACTGCGGGGGTGCTATACGCCATCCACCCGACTTCTCCCCGTAGATATAAATCTACTCACCTTGCTTATGTGTGCCGGTGCCGATGTCGCCATTTGCATCTCCAACGCTTCGACACTACGTGGGGTACCTACAAGGATATCACACGCTAAAACACATGAAAACCATGTCGGAAACCAAAATGGTGCACGCTACGCCCATAGGTAAAAACCTGTAGCCTTGCGCGCAAACACAACCAATATCCCTCTGCCGTTGGCGTTCAAACGCCACCCGACAGAAACGAATCATCGAATACCAAAATCCACACGAAAATAAGTCGTAAATCATACGCCAACTTAAGAAAATCAACCCAGATTCTACCCTGGTTGGAACCAGACAAAACTAGACATACCTAGGGTCAAGTTTACAGGTAAAAGGGCTAGGCACCAAAAACAAGGGGGTTTCCTCCTGTTCTGGCCGCAAATTGCGGCCAGAAGGATTTTATCTGCGGCCTGAAATGGGAATTGGGGGCTAGGGCTTTGGGTGTTGGTTACTATCTGCCTGCACATCCTACTGCCAAGTCAAAATTATTTTAGGAGGTCCGGGTTGATAGCAGTTTCCAGACAAGCCACAAAGTCGACAAAATCGATAAAATACGCCAAGTTGAAACTTTCAGGTAACCAACTGGGAAACTGGGGTAATATTGGTTAAACTGGTCTCAAACAGACCTAATAAGGTCACCCTAACAATCAAAACCAACACTTGGTCAAGTCTCACTCAAATTTGCCTAAACTAGCACTAATTACGATATAAACACCTAATTTTAGCCATAAAACCAGAACTTGGCAAGATAGGAATTGGGTTGTGAGAGTATACCTCAAGGAAATCCTAGAATGTAGGAGAAGAGAAGGAGGAAGTGGGGTGGTGCTGCTGAAGTACCCCGGGACTGAAGTTGCTGTTGCAACAGAGGCTGATGCTGGTTCTGTGGCTGCTGCTGCTTGCAAATTCCTTTAGTTTTTCCTTGCTGTTGCAGCAGCTGCTGGGGCTGTGGTTGTTGTTGCTGCTTTGGTGTTGTGGGAATGGTGGTGTGAGAGTATTTGTTGAAGTTGAGGGTTTGGTGTGGTTTGAATGGAGTTGTTGCTGCTGTGGCTGTTTTTCACAGCAGTTGCTTATGCTTTTGTTGCTGCTGAAAGTGGCTGATGTAGCTGCTGATGTGAGGAAATAGGGGCTAATGTGGTGTATCAGCTGATGTGATAACAATTGGGGCTGAAGTGTTGATATGGGGGCTGAAGTGTTGATATGTGTGTGTAGGTGTTGGGCTAAGGTGTTAGGGGTTGGTGTAGGGTTGGCTGATGTATTGTTTCAGCTGCTGATGTTGGCTGGAATTGGAATGTTGGGGCTGATGTGTGAGAGTGAGAGGGAGTGTGAAAGAGCACAAAGGATAATGAAGAATTAGATGGATCATGGCACACCCTAGCCACCTCCCTCTCTCCCTCTCTCCTACACAAGGTCAACTCCCATCCTAATCACCCTTAACAAGCTAAAACCCTTAATTAACCCAATTAACCTAATCAAATGGTTCAACCCACCATGGTCATCTCAACATGGTAACCCTAGACTTCACCCAAGTTAACATGCACAAGTGTGTGCAGTCCAGATAAAATTCCAATAAAATATTCATAAAACCAGATAAAATATTTAAAAACCGTTTTGGTAAACTTTTTACCAAAAACCCTATATTAAACACAATTACCACTAAATAACATATTTTAGAATTTCCATAATTTTGTCCAGAATTTTCCCAAAATAATATTTTATTTTTTTTTGAAATGTTACAGGCAGAGTACCGACGCACTCGAATGAGTTATCTGAATCGTGGGGGAGGGTTTATATAGGGGTCGTCTAAGGGCGAGCCAATGCGAGATTTTCGCCGTCTGTTTCGCCCCTGCGTAACGTCCACATCGATGGTGAGATACGCTAGTGTCGGATGCGGGACGTGGAGCGGCGGAGATCTCGTCGTGGTGAGATACACGGAGCCGTTACGAAAACGCTTGTACTCCATACTCCCGGCCAAACAGGGACGCTGAGGAATTTCGGTTTTAGGATAGCTCGGAGACGAGTAAAAAAGCTGAGAAAGCACAGATCTATGATTGCTCGGAGACGAGTCATTGGCTGATGATTAGGTGAAGAGGGAACGTACTCTGGGGAGGCCCCCCAAAGGTCAGATGCTACCTCGAAGGCAAGGCGCTGAGAAATGTCCCCCTTCCATGGTACTCATCTCAGCTCCGTAAACTTTAAGTAGCTAGTTGGTGCACGTGGGAGACTTGCTATCTGCCATGTGTCTTGATCAGGGGAATTCCTACTGGTGAGAATCATCTGTAACATTTCAGAAATATAAAATATTATTTTTGGAATTTAAATAATAAAATAATAAATTTTATGAATATTATAAATGTATGGAAATTAGTTTTAATGGAATTGTGTAATTATATACATATAATTTGGAAAATAATTGGAATATTAATATCAATTATTAATTATGAAGGTATTTATTGGATTTGGGTATTTTATAAATTAGTATACAATTATTTATATACAAGTATATGTTAAATTTAATTAGTATTTCACTAATTATGCGTTTAAACTAATCTTGTTTTTATTAACTATGTGTTGATGTGCCATGACACATTTTATTGTGTTTCATGTATGGTTGCATTTTTACTTTTGTTTTAAAAAGGAAAAATGAAAAAAGGAAAAAGAAAAGATATAATAATGATGATGGGAACAAGAGGGCATGGTTGTGTGTGTGTGTGTGTGTGAGAGAGAGTAATATTCTACAACCATCTTCTCTCTTCTTCATCTCCTCTTTTATTTTCTTTAACTCCTCCACCACCCTTTCTACCACCATACAACCCTCTCAAAACTTCATCAAAATCCCATGTCCCTTCACAAATAATGTTTCTCACATCATTACAAGCATCATGGTGGGATCAATTTCTAGTCTTGAGTTCATTTGTCCATCTTAGAATTTTCTTGAGTTGCTCTTTTAAGGTAATCCTCTCACTTTTAGTTAAGTGTTTAAGTTTCCTTACCTCCTACATTAGTTTAGAGTTTAAAAGTTAATGTTTAGTGAACTTGGAAAATTCTAGGATGAGAATTAGTGGAAAAAACTTGTAGTAGAGCTTAGTGGAGGTTTAGTAAGTGTCTACTGGCCTAGTAATGGTGGTAACCTTGATTAAAATGAGTTTAGAATGTTCAAACAGGAACTTAGAAATTTTCGATATCGGTAATTCATTGACTTTTGATGTTCAAATGGAATATGGGATGATTCTAGAACTTTAAAATTTTTATAGCAGATACAGTGAGATATGCAGACCACTAGGAAGCTACAATAGAAACCCGAGCCCAAGCCTTCATATTTTGGCCACCGTTTTATTTGATTTGGCCGCAATTTGCGGCCCAATTTTGGAGTTAACGTCTGAAACTTGGTCTGTAGCTCACTATTTAGATAACTAGACTTACCCTGTATGCAAAAAATGTCTAATTTTACATTAATAAAAATCTAGAGTCATTTTACATGATTTCTGTCGATGTTTTATGATATTTGAAAATTGGTTTTTGATATTTGAGTTTTGACTCGGTCGTTTGACGTTCGTACTTCAACGTCGGGAGTTGTTTGGTTGTTCTTGCATGCGTGGACCATAAGTTCTAACCTATGTACGTTTCGCTTGCTGTATCAGTTTTCAGATTTGATTTTGATTTCGATACGATATGATTTGATTTATAGGTACATTCGCGTGGGCTTCCGGAGTGACGAAGAAGAGCAAGGTATTCATCGACTTCGGCTAGAGCAAGGATAGTAGGTGAGTAGATATATATCTACGGAGGAAGTTGGGTAGATGGCGTATAGCACCCTCGCAACTGTAGTATTAGGGTATTAGGTATATAGTTATATATATAAATATTAGAGATGTATACTTAGCTAATAGAGTTCTAGGAGACTATAGGCGATAGTAAGCGTACTCGTAGGGAGGTATGTCCTTAGTTCTTACTTTCTTAGCCTTAAGCAATTTGTATCTATGTTGTACACACATACAGATATGTGTGTGTGTAAGTTTGAGGATAATTTTGACATAACATCATGGGATGAGGATATGATAAGTTATATTGATATGAGTCGATATGATCGGACATGATGTCACGAGGCTATGTTATAGGATATGAGATGAAATGGCAGGATATGATACGATATATTATATTATATAAAGATTAGGCGATAAATATGTTCATAATACGATACAAGATGACATCACATGTGACGATATGGGGCTAGATGAGATTATAGGATATACGTGACCGTAGATTTGTATCCTTGATTTGATGATATCGTATGATAGATTACACCGTACGTGATATGATGTACATGATGATTGAGCCACACACTTGATTTGATGATATTGTACGATGGATTATACCATACGTGATATGATATACATGATGATTGATCTGCACTCTTGACTTGATGATGGCATACAATGGATTATATCGTACATGATACTATGAGGCTGGATCACCGACTTATGGATGTATCGACTTGGAAAATTATTGTTTTCTAATCACTTAAGTAGATATTAGGGTATAATTAGAGCCATACCTATTTTCAAAACTAACGAATCGTTATGCATTTTTAAATGACAATCTCAAGGGACACTATGGATTTTCAAATGGCATTTTTTCTCAAAAACACCGTAGCTCCTATTTCTCTAAAAACAATGATTCGTACTATTTTAAATTATAACTGTATGGCTCATATGCAGCTATGTATTTTATACTGTTGCGTTCAAAATTTCCTTTTTCTGCTATGTTCGTATTATTCTCATTTTTTTTGCGGTATACATACACGTTTCTTTCCTTATCTTGTATGACATCGTCTGCTAGGACACACGCACCATTACCGATGATGCGCATGCTGCACATACACATACTCGCCTGCTCACACACTCATCATCGGTAATTGCTATGCCATGTACACATTAGAAATCGTTACTTCGCCATATAACTTAGTAACCTATAGCTGTTTAGTTATTGTTTAGTACCCATACCCCACATACTAGTTCAGTTATCGCATTTTCTTACCTAGTTAGATACCATGCTCATATAAACACACTGGTTATGCATTACGGATTTGTTCTATGCCTGTACTCATTATTTCATTATTGTTTCATTACCTAGTGAGATTTCGGTTTCATGAGATTTCTGGATTTGAGAAACCGCAGATACATTTTAAAAACTTAAGATTGTTTTAAAAACCTAGTTTCTCTTGATATGATGTGTGGCGTCCACCATGAGTTTTCTCGGTTTTGAGTTATGTATATACCCGGTTCAAGAAGAGAGGAGGCACCATCTGCGGGTACATGGTGGACCCGATACGGTACCCCGGGGCAAGAAGATCGTATAGAGAGACGTTGAGCCCGGCTGGGGAGCACTACCAACCGGTGATAGTATTGGGCTCGGCGGATATTTGGAGGATACCGAATGGAGTCGTGTGATCAGATAGATTTGAGGGCTGATTCGATGTGACGGCACCCGAGATATGAGGATTTATGTGTCGATGCTGGACACGGGTTTTTTTTTAATGTTTTCGAGTGTTGATGTTGGGCACTCAAGTTTTTTTTATGATGATTTGGGGTGTCAATGATGGACACACGTTGGATGATACACCTATACACACATATGTGATACAGATGACATGGTACCGGATTATGACATGGGCATGATAATATTAGTATTATTATACTTATGTTTACTCTATCACCCTTGTTACCACTCGATATTATTATTATTATATTACTGTATGACCTAGGAGATCGTCATACATTCAATTTCTACCTGGTGATGTCTTCTCCTCACGAGTTGGCAACTCACCTCCATTGTGCCACAGTTTTCTTGCAGGATCGGCCGCTCAGATTCAGTAGCGGCTTGCTGGCACATTGCTCTTTTCTGGGGTGATTTGCATTGGTAGGTGGGTTATAGTATATAGCGTAACCACCGTTGTATATTCTTTATTCATTTGTATCTAGTTAAAAGCTCCATCAACCAGACTATGTATATTTGGTAGCCCTAGAGACCGGTTTGTGTTCATATCAGATTTTTGCATTTTTATTCCACCCAATTTTTATCATATTGCTTATCGGTAGGAACTCTTGAGCCGTGTTTGCTAGTCAATTGCAGGATACAGGTTCTCGGCTCTAAACGGTAAAATTCATGGAATAACACAACAAAATCCGGGTTCCTGCCAACCACAGATAAAACACGGGTCTCCGCTCTTTATTCGTCTATTGCCACACACCAGTTTAAGAGACAAAATGGCAAATCAATGTCGTTTTCATGCACAAGGCTCAATGGCAACACAAGATCCAAGAAATCTACACGGAGCTCGAAGAAAACATGGCAAAAGATCCACATCAAATCACCTTTTGATCAACAGAAATTCTGGAAAAATCGTGAAGAACTTATGAGAAAACACATATACCAGATTGAAGTATACATCAAACCAGGGGACCACAAAAAACCAGAGGAGCCAAGTCCTCTAAAGGGCCGCGGAACCGCGGCCAATGGGGGGTCTAGGCCGCGGTTCCGTGGCCATACTGTCGCCGCAGTCGGCCAAAATTCAGGGGTATATTTGTCTTTTCATGAGGGTTCTGAATGTTGCCCTAGGTTTTCCTTTTCCTGCCTATAAATAGCCCAGAACCTTGTGAAGCCAAGGGTGCTTAATCTTGTATTTTTTAGGGTTTAGAATACTTGTTCTTCTTCCTCGTCTCATCTCTTCTCCATTGAAAAACTTGTAGTGAGCTTTTGTGAGTGAAGAATGATGAATAAAGAAGTTCATTTTATTATTATACTTGTCTTGCTCTTATGTTAATTGCTTGTAATCTTCATTTGTTAACTTAGTTGTTGTTATTTCTTGTTGTTTCTTTCTTCTCTCTTTTCCTTTATCCTTAAACAACCATGATGTTTACGCTTGATCCTTACCAAGGTGAGGTCGCAAATAGCTAGTTGTTATCTTCTAATCTCTTTCTTTTTATCTTCCTCTTTTGTTTTGTTTTCTTTTCGTTATGATGTGTGAGTAGTTTCCATACTTTTCAGGGTAGGATAAGGGAAGTTTGAGAGAAGGAAATCTCTCTCACTCTTTCCTTGCCCAACATCTTAAATCGACTCCCGTTAATTGAACCACAATCCGCTCCCTTCGGCACCCTATCCTACATGATAGCGGTGATTCCGTAGTGAGACCGGTTGTGGTTGAATTAACCGGAGGTTATGGCTAAGAGCCAAGAACGAACGGACAAGCACCAAAAGGAAGAACTTAAGCGTTGGAAAGCCTAGCTTATACTCGCAAGTTCCTTCCTAGTCGTGCTAATCCCCGTTGTTGCCGATTACCGTAACACCGATATTAAGAGTGGCAACGAAAGAAGTGAGCGACTCCTAACTCAAACTAACCTAATCCTAACCCTAACAAGCTCTCTTTACATATCATTTTAACACTTAGTTAATCACAAAGAAATCTGGACTTTCGGACTTAACTCGTTAAAGCACATAGAAAAAGATTCCTATCTCCCTGCGGACGACCCGTACTCAACCGGCTAGCTACAAGCGAAACCGTCTTGATTGCGGTAATTAACTAAACTTGAACACGCAGAATCTCTACCAATCAAATGGCGCCGTTGCCGGGGAGACGGTAGTTTATTTCTTTGTGTAATTTCGGGTTAACTTGTGAATATAAATATAACCGAAAAACAAAACAAAAAATATACTTTGTAAAAAATCATCTTGTTATTTTTGATTAGTTTTTGTGCAAGTGTGCAGGATAATACGGAGTTCAAGTTCAGTGCCAAAGACGTGGGAAGATAGACCCATATTTCGCGGCTACACCGCGACAGATCAAAACGAAGCAAACGGTCTACTGTAAAAATCTGGAGCAGATACAGTAAGCGAGTCAAAATTCAGCACATCCAGACAAGCAGAGGACACCCAACAGAGCACACCCAAAAATTTCCGCAGCCCAACTCCAACAAACCGCCGCGGAACCGCGTCATAAGGAGGCTTAGGCCGCGGAACCGCGGCCGTTTGGTGCCTTCTGGCTGCCAAAATTTCTGTAAGTCCTCCTTTTCTCCTCCCCACTCCTCTGGACTCTAATAAACTGTGTTTTCTGCAGCATTCTTTGTGCAAACTCTCTTCCCTCTTCCAATAAACTGTTCTTGTGCAGGATTCTTTGTGCCGCGCTAAAAATAAAAATTGTTTGCAGTTGATTTGTTATCGCTTTGCATTCATTAATACGGACTTAAGGGGCTTGAAACCAATTCAGATTGGGTGGGGATTTCATCACCCTTCCCAGGACCCCAGAAATCACAAAAAGCATATGCATTGACCATTGTTAAATTAAAAAATACTAGACTCAGCCCTAAGGACTTCGCGCTCAATAGGACAGAGAACTAGTTACAGGTATCGGCCGTTTATCCTATCTGACTTTTGCGGTGCCTAGGCAAGTGTGTCGAAGGCAAGTGGTTATTTAATTAAGGAACTTCGCGAAAGCGTTGGACAACCTCCCACTTACCTGGCACTTATCTGGCCGCATTTGACGGAGAAGAGGCGGTTTGAGGTCCTATTTCTAGCCCTTCTGGAACAGTTAGGAGCTGTCTAGCAGACCTAGGTGACCCTAGATCTAGGTGTGATTGTGCATATCTTGTTTGTGATTACTTAAAGCCGTAAGTCCGTACATATTTCTGTAACGCTCTTTCTAAAAATAAAAAAAGAAAAAGAAAAATCAAAATCTTTTATAAAAACTTGCCCTTTGTCGCCAAATCCATTTTTCACCCACCCATCGTATTTCTCCATTGACGTTTTCTTACCCTCACCTTCTCCGCTTTGACTATACTAAACTCATTTAGTGTATGTCCGCTTGGACTCGGGACACTAGCGCCTACCTAGTCCGCATTACGTTAGTCGCTACCGACTACGCGATCGACTCAGACGTCGAAACTCCGTCCACTCCTCTTTCACCCCTACCTTTGCCGGCCAACTCCGACGTTGACCGGAATTCTGTTCATACATCTTCACCTTCACCATCACCAACCTCTTCTTCCGCGATGTCAGGATTTAATCCGAACATCTCTTTGACTACCCCTGGATTGGCTCCACCTCCTACGGAGACCAATAACCCACCACCACCGCCTGTTGTAGCGCCGCAGCGAATCGCGCTCCAGGATCGTTTCTATCCCACCCGTTCTGCACTTCCCACCTGCCTTTCTCTTCCACCGGCCAATGGGGATAATTTTGAAATTAAGCCCCACTTCATCAACATGCTTCCGCGATTTCATGGGCTTGAATCTGAAGATGCCTATATCTTCATCAATAAATTTCAAAACGTTTGTGCCATGATGAAAACTACCCAACTGTCGAACGATGCTATACGTCTACGGGTCATTCCGTTCACTTTATGCGATCTTGCTGAAAAATGGCTGTATAGCACTGCTTCCCACTCCATAACCAGTTGGGACGAGTTTGTAAAAGCGTTTCTAAAGAAATTTTATCCGAATCATAAAACCGCAAGGATTCGAAATGAAATCAACCAATTCTCTCAGCTTCCTTCTGAACCCTTCTGGAAGTGCTTTGACCGGTACAAAGACCTTCTTGTTCAGTGTCCTCACCATGGTATCGAGAGATGGCAACTTTGCCAAACCTTATACGAGGGCCTGAACACAGCAACGAAGCAGTTGTTGGAAACCATCTGTCAGGGCCACTTCCTATCAAAATCTGACGAGGAAGCGTGGCAATTCTTTGACGACCTTGAGGAGCAAACGCTACAATGGGAGAGCACCAGACCGACTTCTTCTTCTTCTACCTCCACTTCTACCGGTCAGTCTAGGGTAGGAATTCACCAACTTGATGTCTCTATTGCGATGAAAGCTGAAATGGCTGCAATAACGAGAGAGCTTGAAGCAATAGAGAGCAAATTTTCTTCTCCTGCTTCTGCCCCTGTTCTTCCCCTTCGTACCATCTGCGCTTGTTGTTCCGATCCTTCTCACTTAACCGAAGAGTGTCCTTACAATCTACCATCGCAAGGACAGGATCAGGTTAATGCTGCATTCCAGCAAAGACCGAGGAATGATCCATACTCTTCCACCTACAATCCCGGTTGGAGGAACCACCCCAATTTCGCCTGAATCAGAATCAGAATCAATTCCAAGGCAACAATTTCCAGAGGGCCCTTCCTCCGCAACAACAAGCGCAACAACAAACTCAACAGCAGTTTCAGCAGCCCTTCCAACCCCAACCTTTTCAAAATCAGACGAACAACTTTGCACCCAACAATTCTTTTCCACCAAACAATTTTGTTCCGTCAAACAACGATAAGGTTTCCTCGCTCGAACGAAGTCTGGAGGCGTTCGTTAAACAATCGACATAATCCACCGCCAACATCCAGTCTTCCATTCAGTCCTTAGTGCAACACACTGCCGCTCACGGGCAAAGCATCAAAACCATCGAGGCCCAGATTGCACAGCTGAATGCGGCCTTAAGCGAGCGAGAAAAGGGGAAGCTCCCGTCCCAACCACTCCCAAATCCCGGTCACACACATAATGTACATGTTGCTCTTGAACAACAGAACCATAATGTGAGTGTCGTGACCACATTGAGATCGGGAAGGATGCTGCAAAACAACATTGGCACACGGATCAACGATGACATCCCGGCCGCTGCTTCTTCTTCTTCTCCTGCTTCTTCGTCTTCTGAGCCTATTCTCCGTTCTTCAAAAGGCTCTCCTTCTTCTTCTTCTTCTTCTGCTCTGAACGGACCCACTTCTCACTCCACGAAAACACCTGTTCTGGGATCCGTTCCAACTCCACAATCTCCTCCACAAGCATTAGACTAAACCAATTTTAAAAACGTCCCATTTCCAAACCGATTGAGGTCTAATAAACAAAATCCTCAAATGGAGAAGATTCTGGAGTTATTTAAGCAGGTTAACATTAACATTCCTCTTTTAGATGCTGTCCAACAAGTCCCGTCCTACGCGAAAATCTTAAAGGACTTGTGCACGAAAAAGAGGAAGTCTCCGGTACCCAAGAAAGTTTTCTTGGCTAGTGCTGTGAGTGATGCCCTTACCCAATCTTTACCACAAAAACGGAAGGACCCTGGCTGTCCTACGATTTCTATTACCATTGGGGATAAGAACATCAACCGCGCACTTTTAGATCTTGGTGCCAGTGTTAACCTGCTTCCGTACTCAGTATACGAGCAATTAGGCGTAGGAGAGCTGAAACCCACGCACTGCACTCTCCAAATGGCCGACCGATCGATCACCCATCCTAGGGGTGAGCTAGAGGATGTGTTAATCAAAGTCGGGGACTTCATATTCCCCGTTGACTTCATTGTATTAGACACACAGCCTGTAGCTAACCCCCGGAATCAAATTCCGGTGATACTCGGTCACCCATTTCTTGCAACCTCAAATGCTGTGATCAATTGTCGCAATGGTTCGATGAACCTCTCTTTTGGAAACATGACAATTGAACTCAACATTTTTAGGTTGGGGAATCAGCCCTCCGAACCTAATGCTCATATACTGGACGTCTGCTCGATCCAAGAGATCACCCCAGAAGAGTGTGAATTCGAGGAGTTTCTGTTTGATCACGATAACCTTGACGCCACTAGTGCGTTCCTCCTCGAACCTGCTGCTGTTTCTGCGCCCGACAACGACTATGAGTGTTTCACGTTCTTGAATGATCTTAGTCGCTCGCAACTCGAGTTTGAATCCTTCGAATTTCCGGATGAGTTACCTGAACCATCCGACTCGGTCGCTTACACTCGTTTTGAACCTTTGCTGGAGTCCTTTGAGTTCGAGACCTCTGCGCCAATCATGCCTTCAATCGTTTCACCTCCAACGCTCGAACTCAAGCCTTTGACGTCTCACCTTAAGTACGCTTACTTAGGTGAGAACGAGACCCTCCCTGTCATCATTTCGGCTTCTCTAGCTCCAGAGCAAGAGAAAGCCCTTCTTGCGGTCTTGCACAGCAACAGGCAACCTTTTGGCTGGTCCATGGCGGACATCAAGGGGATTAGTCCCCTGATCGTTGAACATCACATTCATCTGATGGATGATGCCAAACCAGCCCGGGATCCACAGTGACGTCTCAATCCAGTCATGAAAGAGGCTGTGAAGAAGGAGATAGTAAAATGTCTAGATAGTGGTATCATTTACCCTATCTCTGATAGCCAGTGGGTTAGCCCCATTCACGTTGTCCCCAAGAAGTCGGGCATCACGGTCATAACCAACGAGGCGAACGAGTTAATCCCTACTCGCACCCAAACTGGGTGGCGAGTATGCATCGATTACAGAAAACTCAACGCCGCAACGCGGAAAGACCACTTTCCGCTACCTTTCATTGACTAGATGCTTGAACGATTGGCTGGACACGAGTACTACTGCTTTCTAGATGGCTACTCCGGCTATAATCAGATTCCCATCGCCGAAAAAGACCAGGACAAGACCACATTCACTTGTCCTTTCGGCACGTTCGCATGCCCTTTGGGTTATGCAATGCGCCCGCTACCTTCCAGCGGTGTATGATGGGAATCTTCTCAGACATGGTGGAAAAATTTCTGGAGATTTTCATGGATGATTTCTCCATCTTTGGCGATTCTTTCAACGAGTGTTTGCTGCATCTTGACGCTGTCCTTACCCGATGTAAGGACAAGAATCTCACTTTGAATTGGGAGAAGTGCCACTTCATGGTGCGCGAAGGTATTGTCTTAGGACATATCATCTCGCAAAATGGCATAGAGGTTGACAAAGCAAAGATTGAGGTCATTTCCAATCTACCTCCTCCCAGATGTGTCCGAGACATCCGAGCCTTCCTTGGCCATGCCGGTTTCTATAGACGGTTCATCAAGGACTTTAGCAAGATTGCTAGGCCCTTGACTCTTTTGCTGGCCAAGGACACGCCATTCGACTTCAACTCGAGCTGTGTGACTGCATTCGAGTCATTGAAACGCTCACTCACTTCTGCTCCCGTTCTTTCTTCACCTGACTGGACGCACCCATTCGAGATTATGTGCGATGCATCCGACTTTGCCATTGGTGCTGTCCTTGGACAACACATCAACAAGATGCCGCACGTAATCTATTATGCGAGCCGAATCCTGAACGACGCCCAACTCAATTAAACAACAACTGAGAAGGAATTCTTAGCTGTTGTATTTGCTTTAGAAAAGTTCAGGCCCTACCTCATCGGCTCTCCAGTCATTGTCTACACAGACCATTCTGCTCTGCTCCATCTTTTTGCAAAGAAAGATGCAAAATCTCGGTTAATACGTTGGATCCTCTTGCTTCAAGAGTTTGACCTTGTCATTAAGGACAAACGAGGATGTGAAAACGTAGTTGCCGACCATCTCTCACGACTTCCTTCTTCGCCTTCGCTTCCAATTCCGATCAACGACGTTTTCCCGGATGAACAGCTCTTGACAGTATCTTGTGAACCCTGGTTCGCAGATATTGTGAACTATTTGGCCACAGGATTACTACCGACTGAATGGTCAAGTCAGGACAGACTTCGCTTCTTATCCCAAGTAAAACACTTTTACTGGGACGAACCCTATCTGTTCAAGTACTGTCCCGACCAGATTATTCGTCGGTGTGTCCCTGACGAGGAATTCAAGAGTGTGCTGTCGTTTTGCCACGATCAAGCATGTGGCGGGCATTTTGGCCCCAGAAAGACAGTTGAGAAGATCTTGCAATGTGGTTTCTACTGGTCACAACTCTTCAAAGACGCTCATGACTATTGCAAGAATTGCTCCCGGTGCCAACACTTGGGTCGGATATCCCGGAGGAACGAGATGCCGCTCCAACCAATCTTGGTTGTGGAGATTTTCGATGTTTGGGGGATAGATTTCATGGGGCCGTTTCCCAGCTCTTTTGGGAACTTGTACATCCTTCTCGCTGTTGATTACGTCTCTAAGTGGGTCGAGGCTGTGCCCAGCCGAACTAACGACAACAAGGTTGTCGTTAGGTTTCTTAAAGAAAACATTTTCTCCCGTTTTGGGCACCCCCGAGCGATCATTAGCGACAATGGAAGTCATTTCTGCAATAAGACTTTCGAGGCCTTGATGCGAAAATATTCCATTAATCATAAGCTCTCTACGCCCTACCACCCCCAAACCTGCGGGAAGGCCGAAGTTTCAAATCGGCAAATCAAGCAGATACTGGAGAAGACGGTTTCCAAGAACCGTAAGGATTGGTCGCTGAAACTTACTGATGCCCTTTGGGCCTTTCGAACCGCTTATAAGACCGACCTTGGAATGTCTCCCTATCGGCTTGTATACGGAAAAGCCTGCCACCTACCTGTCGAAATAGAGCATCGCGCATTTTGGACGATAAAGGAGCTGAATCTGTCTCTCGAGGATGCGGGCAGCCATCGGAAGCTGCAGTTGAACGAACTGAGCGAGCTTAGGGATGAGGCTTACGATAACGCGGTTGTCGTTAAGAATCGAACGAAGGTGTTTCACGATAAACACCTTTTGCGCAAAACCTTCGTACCTGGTCAGCAGGTACTGCTTTACGACACCCGACTTCACTTCCATCCAGGAAAGCTCAGATCTCGCTGAAAGGGCCGTATTTTGTGTGGAATGTATATCCGCAGGGCGCTGTGGATTTGGAGAATCCAAAGGACGGTTCATTTTTCAAAGTGAACGGACACCGACTAAAACCGTACCTTAGCGCCGAACCAACAGAGGAGCTCCTGGTCTTACAGGAGCCGGTTTACCCTGCATAATCTTCCTCTGCCTACCTCCAAACTTCGGTTATCCAGCCAAGAACAGTGGACACTGTTCCAAATAAGTTTGGGGGTATATATAATCCATTTTGTCTATATTTGAGGATATTCTTTTTCCTTCTTTTTCTTTTTCTTTTCTTTAAAAACAAAAACAAAAAAAAATAAAAAAAATAAAAATAAAAAATTGTGTATCGCTAACCGACAATTTTGACCCTTCAAATGATCTCTTCATGCAATGACAGTGAGGACACTGTCCAGTTTAAGTTTGGGGGTACGCTCGGTACGCATTTCTAACCTCCGCATTCATTTGTATATTTTGCATCTGCATTTTAAAATCCATAAAACCCATAAAAATCTGAAAATTTTCTAAAAACATAAAAACTTTTCTGTCAAGTTAGCTAGTGAGAGGACTCTGATTCAACATTTCAACGGTTTTGTTTGATAAAATAAGAATAACTAAATCTTATTTTTAGATTTTGAAAACCTGAAAGATAACTCTCTTTTGAAGTTAACTATAGCTGATATACGTCTTTACATCACACTACACGTGTCGTGAGTTTTTGGGAATTAGATGACAAGTCTTTTATGTCGAAAAACTTTTAAATGGATCAATGATTTTCTGAGGATCAAATAGGTTTGTTCTGAAATAAGTAATATCAAGAATAGTTTATGAAGTGAGTGAATATGAAGGAATGCTATTGATGCCTTAATTGGAACTAAGTCTGAAAAATAACCCATCTGAAACTTGATTGGAATGATTACACACCGAACCCACTAAACACGTCTTTTATCCAAAAAAATAATTGAACTGCCAGTTATATCTCCGTTCGTATTAAATCATCATGATTTTCACGCCAAACTGTCTTTTTTTTTTGGACCTAGGTAACTTGAGTAATTAAGTCCGCTGGGGTGTTTCTACACCTAATGCCCTAAAACCAACTGGTTTGGGTGCATTGGCCCAAAGCTCGCTAAGAAGCCTAGAAAGTCCAGATTAAAACAAAATCAAGCAAGTGTTCTCTCCGAGTTAAAATTCCTAACGGTTCTTTATGTGAGAATAATCTTGATAAAAGACAGGCTTTTATAAAAAAAAATAGCGGAGATATGAAGGTTTTATTCTATGATAAAGACTATTGCACGTTCACAGAGGTGTGTATGAAATGAAACAAGAAAAAGGTGGAGTGAAAAATATGACCTAGTTTCCTGTTAAGGAAAATAGAAATTCTAAAGTTGAAACTTTACTGGAAAACGAAACTTGAAAAATGCTTAACTCTTTATAAAACTTATGTGATCCTTTCAAAAAATTTATCTGGGCTTTATTGTGTGACATGATAACGTAAATCAATCCTTCTGGAAACTTAACGACACTATTTGCACTGCATGTAAAGACATATAAAATCTGTAGTTAAATATGAAGCGAGGTGTGAAAAATAAAGGTTCGATAGTCTAGACTTAGGATAATAGAATTATTATTTTCTGAAACAAAACTTTAGGGTTTGAATCTTAGTTATTTTACAAAACCAACTTGACCGGATTTTGTGGGTAGTATCCGCTGAAAACCCTCAGGAGACAACACTCCTCCTACTAGGGACACCTAGAGGTTTAACGGCTTGTTGCACATGCTCAGTGCAATCGCGTTCCCTGCGAAAGTGAGGTTAGAAAATTTTTTGTGAATAAATTGGCTTTGCTCGGGACGAGCAAATGATAAGTTTGGGGGTATTTGTTCATATCAGATTTTTGCATTTTTATTCCGCCCAATTTTTATCATATTGCTTATCCGTAGGAACTCCTGAGCCGTGTTTGCTAGTCAATTGCAGGATACAGGTTCTCGGCTCTAAACGGTGAAATTCATGGAAAAACAAGACAAAATCCGGGTTCCTGCCAACCACAGATAAAATACGGGTCTCCGCTCTTTATCCGTCTGTTGCCACACATCAGTTTAAGAGACAAAATGACAAATCAATGTCGTTTTCATGCACAAGGCTCAATGGCAACACAAGATCCAAGAAATCTACACAGAGCTCGAGGAAATCATGGCACAAGATCCACATCAAATCACCTTTTGATCAACAGAAATTCTGGAAAAATCGTGAAGAACTTATGAGAAAACACATATACCAGATTGAAGTATACATCAAACCAGGGGACCACAAAAAACCAGAGGAGCCAAGTCCTCTAAAGGGCCGCGGAACCGCGACCAATGGGGGGTCTAGGCCGCGGTTCCGCGGCCATACTGGCGCCGCAGTCGGCCAAAATTCAGGGGTATATTTGTCTTTTCATGAGGGTTCTGAATGTTGCCCTAGGTTTTCCTTTTCCTGTCTATAAATAGCCCAGAACCTTGTGAAGCCAAGGGTGCTTAATCTTGTATTTTTTAGGGTTTAGAATACTTGTTCTTCTTCCTCTTCTCATCTCTTCTCCATTGAAAAACTTGTAGTGAGCTTTTGTGAGTGAAGAATGATGAATAAAGAAGTTCATTTTATTATTATACTTGTCTTGCTCTTATGTTAATTGCTTGTAATCTTCATTTGTTAACTTAGTTGTTGTTATTTCTTGTTGTTTATTTCTTCTCTCTTTTCCTTTATCCTTAAACAACCATGATGTTTACGCTTGATCCTTGCCAAGGTGAGGTCGCAAATAGCTAGTTGTTATCTTCTAATCTCTTTCTTTTTATCTTCCTCTTTTGTTTTGTTTTCTTTTCGTTATGATGTGTGAGTAGTTTCCATACTTGTCAGGGTAGGATAAGGGAAGTTTGAGAGAAGGAAATCTCTCTCACTCTTTCCTTGCCCAACATCTTAAATCGACTCCCGTTAATTGAACCACAATCCGCTCCCTTCGGCACCCTATCCTACATGATAGCGGTGATTCCGTAGTGAGACCGGTTGTGGTTGAATTAACCGGAGGTTATGGCTAAGAGCCAAGAACGGACGGACAAGCACCAAAAGGAAGAACTTAAGCGTTGGAAAGCCTAGCTTATACTCGCAAGTTCCTTCCTAGTCGTGCTAATCCCCGTTGTTGCCGATTACCGTAACACCGATATTAAGAGTGGCAACGAAAGAAGTGAGCGACTCCTAACTCAAACTAACCTAATCCTAACCCTAACAAGCTCTCTTTACATATCATTTTAACACTTAGTTAATCACAAACAAATCTGGACTTTCGGACTTAACTCGTTAAAGCACATAGAAAAAGATTCCCATCTCCCTGCGGACGACCCGTACTCAACCGGCTAGCTACAAGCGAAACCGTCTTGATTGCGGTAATTAACTAAACTTGAACACGCAGAATCTCTACCAATCAGTTTGTATATTGTTTGTATCTCGAGTTGAGACTTGTATATATTCCTATATTGGATTTGATAATGTTTCGGTTTTCTTTATTTTCTTTCTGTGTTGATCTTCGCATTGGGTTTCGTATATTTGTATTCGTGTGGTTGTTTCCGCCAATTGGCGAAGAGCTGGCTCCCGCTTGGGGATGCTTATACTATTGTTGTTATGTTTTGTTGATCAAAATTTACAAAGGAGGTGCTGCCCAAATTTCAAATGACGAAAATGTTTTCAACTATAGTACACAACCCACTTGTATTTTCATATAATATTACATATTCATCTAAAAAAAGAACTTGATTTCATTATACTTCTATTTCAAAACTTCACCTCCACTATTTTCCTAAAAAGGTTTAGATTTCTAGGCTTTCGGCTTAGTTGGGTTATAGTGGGGTCCTATAGACTTCATGTGATTCAAGTGCCAGTCACATTCCAATTCTGGGTCGTGACACCATCATTAGCCCCTACTTGTTCCGTCCTATTTATGGGTCGGGTCGAGGATGGATTGGTTTTTCTTCTCTCCTCAGCTTTTTGCCGAGGAATCTACACGGTGCATCGTTTAAGAACTACATGGTGCTTAGCGGTCGCGCCTCATCGATCTCCATGGACATGTAGCGATCCTCAAGCGCTTTAATTTTCGAGCATATCTTCAGATGATGTCCGCGGATTACTGATAGGACGCCGTCATTATGGCGACGTCGCCTGCCCGGATCATCGTGACGCCGAGATGGTCATCGAGTTCATGCCACATGGCAGCATTTGGATGGCAGATATGAGATGTCGTTTCATCCGATCGGATCTGTGTGAGGGAAAGGCGACCAATGTTTAGTTTCCGCGTGGCGCCACATGGATCGTTGGGTGCGACGCTTCGCTTTGGGGGGAGAGGATCTGTGCCGCAGGATGGCCTTCGCTAAGGGTATAAATAGGGGTGGTCTGCCCTATGGAAACACCTTTTCTCACTCGCTCTCCTGCTGTCTTTGGATTGCTCAACGCTCCTGCTTTTAGGTCGACTTTGCAGTTCAAAACCATTTTCAGCTCTCCCTTCTTTTGAATACGGTCAGATGTCTTTCTCTGATCTCCTAGTTGATGTAGTTAGGGTAGAGTTTGGCGATCAGGCCTCATCCTCTGAAGCCGAGTCTAGTGAGTTTTCTTCGTCTTCCTCTGTTTTGATAGCCGAGGAAGCTCTTCTTTACCGTGTTGGGTTCGCCCCCAAAGGGTGGTGATTTATCTGTTCCCCAACGCCGATGGGCCAAGAAGACCTCTAAGGTTCACATCGAGAACGCACTTGACGCTGCCTCGGTGTTGAACAAGTTGGGCAAGCTTTCCGACATACGAGTTCACTTCCACTTTTTCTCTGGCTACACGCTTCGTTTGGTCAGGAAGGGTGAACGGGCAGACCAGGTATAGGGTAATGAGATTGCCCTGTACTTGGAAGCGTTCCGAGCAAGGATGCGTCTTCCCTTTTCGCCTGAGGTTTGTGCAGCCCTTTATTGTTTCCAACTCGTCCTGGGCCAGCTAGTTTCAAATTTGTGGAGGATTCTCCTCGAATTCCTGATCCGACTTAAAATCGATCGAATTCCCTTTAACCTGGGGCTAATCTTGGCATTTCTCTGCTACGAGAACCATCCGAACACCCGTAAGGACGAGCCGAGTTGGGTGTATTTTTTTATTTAAGAAGCACAAGGGTAGGACGGCCGGGTCAGGGATAGTAGTCGTCTCTTCTTCCATTCACGAGTGGAAGGAGAAGTTCATCTTCGTCGATCCTCCAAAGGGAGAGGACTGGCCGGTGCCGACCGAATGGCATAGGGCGGATTTCCCGAAGGCCAAGTTACCGAATGCTTTGTGTTCCGATAGCAGCTGATCCAGCACACCGACGCCTTGCTTTTCGAGCAAGCCCTGAGCTGGGCAGGACTTAGTCCCGCGTGCTTCCTTGGTAAGCTAGGTCTCGGTCGCTCAATTTAGACTTGATATATTTTGTTGCTTTTGTTAGTGATATATGCTCTAGAGGACATTATTGTATAGTATTAGGTTGTATATTATATTTTGGAAGCTTGGGATATACACAGATATAATAACAGTCTTGCTCAATATGATAGTATCTATCTGCTTTGATTCTATCTTAACATGCATATATGTTTCTTTTAACATATCGCTAATACATGTTGATAGAGCCCCTATGATCTTTGCTTGACTACCAGCGTTGTGATGGCAGTCATACTAGTGGGGGCTGGGTAGTCTATAAGAACATCCTTAAACTTGTCCCTAGTCGTAGGATTATCGAGACAGGGCATCGATACTCCAGAGTAAACTAGAGTATACGCTTCTTATCCTCGTCAGAGGAGTGGCATGTCCCACAGCCATTGGTATACGATACCAGAGATAGTATACAGGTGCTCATTAGGTTATGAGTTACACGGGACGGACTCGTTGGGAACTGCTGGTTGGTATTATACCTATCACCAGTTAGAAGTTCCCCAGTGACATGAGTACAAGTTAGTCCATTGACTTGACATCACTATTCGTCTCGAGTGTGTTCCCACTGTACTTAGATTACTATCCTACCATGGCTCAAATGAGTTGTGCAAACAGGTAGTAGTTGGGTGCAGTCCCGAAGCACTTGGAGGCAGTAGGGGTTAGAAGGGATTCGTCTCTCTGGGTATTGGGAGTTGATATCGCGCTGTGTACGGTTAGCCAATACACAAAGTCTATGGCCAGGGAAAGTGAGATTTACTGGTAGGTACACCAGTAATTTCCCAAGGTATATTGGGCTCTACACCGACATGACTTATTGCTCTATTAGGGGTCTGGCGTTTACCAGCCCTTAGGCCCGATATGCGATACTCTCAGACGAATAGACTGGACTGTACGGAGATTGTCACGAATAGGCTCAGTAGGGGTTCGATGAGTTTGCTCGTCGGCCTTCATTTTCGACAGGTACCCGGGTAGCCGTTACGTACAGCTAGTACCACTGACGGACTTATGGTTAAACTCACTGCCAGCGTACTGTCGAGTGTTTAGAGCCCTACATAGAGGGTTTCCCTGGTTCAGGCGAAACGATGTAAAGGCCATATGGTTTTACGTGCAGGGATCCGATCATATACGTGTACTAGCTATACGGATGTTGTCGGACGGATAATACCAATGGGCTTAGGATTAAGCCGGATTCTAGTATTATATTATTGGATTATTTTTATCTCTTTGTATTCGTATTTTTTGCAGTAAGAATACGGGAATGTATATATGGTGAGGGCATTCTTTTAATTTTTATAAGAGATGGTTCTAGAAGGGGACACCTCATTTTGGTTTAATCTATTTTTGGAAAATAGATTAATGGGGTGGAAAATGGAGATATTTGTGGCATGGTTTGAAGCATAGCTAATTCTATAGTTTATTCATTTGCACTTACTATTGAAGCATGGCTACATTTTTCTATGAAAAATAATGCATGCTTGATTTGAAAATAGACTTAGCCATTCTTCACTTGCTCTTTCACTTGGTCATTCTAGTTTTCTCACTCTCTCTCCATTGTTCTTCTCCTTCTACCTCAAACCCTAACCTTCACATGTGTTGTGAATCATAAGGTTCTTTGAGATAAAATAATCCAATTAACTCTCGACATCTTCAAAGCTACCTAAATTAGCAAACTAGGTACTTTAGTTACTTCATTCTTGAGGTTGGAGCTTAAACCATAGACTCTCAGGTGGATCGTCTTCGACACGAGGAGGCCGACGACCGAGCTTGATCCACATCTTCTAGGAGCTCAAGAAGAGGAGAAGAAGACTCGAAGGACTAGATTCTTGGAGGTATAAAACTCTATCATAATAGTTTAGAACCTTTATGTGTTTAGCTAGTTTGGGTTTCTGAAAGATCCTGGATGTTTAGTCGATGTTGCTTGACATAAAAATCGTTTTTGTAAATTCCGTCTCCCACACAAACCATGTGGGGTGTGTGACATCGAATTACAACTTTCGTCACTAACCTTTTCTTATTTCTCCTCGAAGAGCCCATGGACCAGTCAAAGATTATGGCCGCCTTGGCAGCCAAGGCACAGGGTAGGAAGGGCAACAGCGCTAGCTTTTCCAAGCCCGCGCCGAGCGGAACGTCTCACCATGAGCCTTCTGTGAAGACTGTTGTCCCCATACCAGTCCCCGAGGAGCGCAGGGGAAGTGGGCATAAATAAGCCCTGGATCAGGCTCCCCGGGTGAGGTCTGAGGCGCCTTCTTCTGTCGAGCCTCCGGCCAAGAGGCACAAAAAGGTGGTTTCCTGGCCGGAGTCGGCCGAGATACATATTCAGGAAGGCAATCTCCTTCTCGAGGTGCCGTCAGTACTGTCTGTAGCTGAAAGCCTCCTGGCGGATATGGAAAAAGCGACGGGGGCCAAAATACCTTGGGGTACCATGAAAGCCCAAGTCGCCGTGATAGCCCAGGAGGCCGTCCAGGTTAATGAGTTCTCCATAACTTTCCTTCAAGTAATTTTTTTCCTGTTAAGTTCCTGATGGATACTGTTTGCTTCCTTTTGCAGGTTCTCCATCACTGCACTTTCTTGGCTGCCATGGAGGTTGAAGAGGTTGCCCAGGCGATAAAAAGGGCGGGGAGACCTCTTCGCGCAAGGAAGAAATCCTCGCCAGGTTGAAGGAGGCTGAGGAAAACGCCGCTTCTCTCGATTCACGGTTGGTCCTGGAGGAGCTGAAGGCCGGAAAGCTGACCGAGTCCAACCGGGCCTTCCAGGCCCAGGCCGGCGAAGTCAACAAGCTTTTCGACGCGATGAAGAAGCAGAGAAATTCATTCAAGAAGGAATCCCAGGTGGCCAAGGAAGCGGCGAAATAGACCGCAGAGAGGGCGGAGAAAGCTGTGGAGGGCTATAAATCGTCCAACCAGTTTTACCTCGATCTAGCCGACTTTGCGGCCATTTGGTGGCATAATACCCTTGATGCCATCAAGGAAATTATGCCAGGGCTCGATGACAAGGAGCTCCGTGCGAGGTACCCCCTCCTAGAGAAAGAGCCTAAGGGCGGACCTGCCGGGCAGACGGGCGGACATGGGACCTTGGTCGCCGCCGAGACTGCTACCGCTCCTCCTTCACAGTCCAATGTGGATACGGCCTCATGGGATGCCGCCGAGCAGGATGGGATAATACAGTAGTGAGTGGGATATCCCCGAGAAGAAAACTTAAAGCCCCCACTCTCTTTATTTTTGTCATCCAGTGTGAGCCTCCGGGCATTTTTGTAAGGCCGATGGGCCCTCTTTTTTTAAAACTTGTAATTTTGAGTATGGTATTAATGAAGACTTTTTCTGCCCATTTACAATGTGTCTGTCTCTTTTGTTCAGATTCGCTGTGTTCTTAAAAATTTTCATTTCTGTTTTCCATGTATAGATAGACCGGTGCCCTCTTTTCACCTCGGAGACAAGGTAATGTGTGTCGAGCGAACATTAGGTTAGAACGCCTTCGGAGACGAGGTACCGTGGGTGGAGCGACACTTGGAGAATCCAGGACAAACTTTTTAAGTTTATATAGCCCAGTATCCCTTGGAAACTATAGAAACTTTGATTAGCTCGGTAATACCCCCTCTTCCTTCGGAGACAAGGTGATTCGAATGGAATGTGAATTGGATCGGCTGTCGATTGTAGACGAACTTTCTTTACTTGGATTATGCAGGAGTCTGCCTACATCAAGTATGCGTGTCGGGTAGGAGTCTACCCAACAGTCACAAGTGAGGTCTTATGAACCACCGTTTAGGCCGAGCAGGAGTCTGTTTGCTATAAATGGGTTCGCCGGGTAGGAACCTACCCGTCGGCCTCATGGAAGGTCTTAAGATTCATTGTTCGGGCTATGAAGGAATCTGCTTGCTATGAATGGGTGCGCCTCGGCACCGAGCAGGAGTCAACCCGCACGAGGACTTGTGATTCAAAGTTTAGGCCGAGCAAGAATCTACTCGCTGTAAATTGGTTGGGCTGGAAGAAACACCGCGGCCTCGTGAGAAGGCTTCAGATCTACATTTCGGGCCAAGAACGAATCTGCACGCAATGGATGGGTGTGTGTTCACTTCAGAATATTGCATTTAAGACCGCCCATTCTTATGCTCATGTGTATATAGGCATGTGCTTTTGTCTGTTTTTGCTATATTATTATAGGTTACAGGTTCTCAGTCCAAAATAACGCAAATCATGTAAAATCTCCACAGTTATACCAAAATCAAGAACATCTGCCAAAAAAAGATAAAATCCGAGTTTCGGTAATCCACACCCATCAAGTGCCGCTTACCAGTTCAAGAGACAAAACGAAAAACAGTGATCATTCGTGTCTCGGACAAGCACAGAGCACGAGAGGGGAATCACAAAAATCAAGAGGTGTACAGAGCTCAAGGGAGATTAAGATCAAAAAGATTAAAAGAGTTGCCAGTTTGGACTTTTGAAAATCAAAAGATATTTTGAAACCATTTTGCAATTTTAAACCTGTCAAACAAAAGAACAAAGTAACACGAGGAAGCCTAAGAAAAACGATACGCCAAACCCTCTAAATGACCACGGAACCGCGGTCAATAGGTCTTATGGGCGGCGGAGCCGCGGCCTTGTCATGTCGTCTCCCGACCATTTTTCAGGGGTAGTTTGGTAATTATGTATGGGCTCAGAATATGGCCCCAGGGTTTTATTTCCCTGCCTATAAATACTTCAGTTTTGAGCCAAACCAAGAGTGATTTTCTTTTCTAGGATTTAGTATAATTTTGAGCCAAACCAAGAGTGATTTTCTTTTCTAGGATTTAGTATAGTTTTGAGCCAAACCAAGAGTGGAAGATTAATGAAGATGAGGGTTTTTCTTAACTTGTATCTTTAAATTCTTGTATTGTAATTTTAATTCCTAAGTGTAACTTTTATTTGTTGTTGTTAAAATAGTTGTTGTTTTTTTTATTGTTTTGTTTTTCTTCTTTTCTAATCCGTTTTTTTCAAGCCATGATACTCAATAGAGTCCCCTACTTAGGTAAAGGCCCAAATAGTTAGCTTGCTATCATTTGTTAAAAACATATTTTCTATTCATTCTTCCCTTCTTTCTTGTTTTATTTTTCTTTTAATGTGAATAATTTACACAATTGTTAGGGCTAAGGAAGGTTAGTATGAGAGATAGAAAAATCCTTTGTGGTTCTATTCGCCAAATATCTTAAAATGAACCTAGACCAAACAAACACAACCCCCTCACTTAGGCGCGCTATAAATGACATATAACCGCGATCTAAGTCGAGAATTCCTTTGGACGCACTACAACGTGATATGTTGTTGTGACCTAATTGGAGACTTGGTTGTGTATGTTTGGCCTAGGGTTGAAAATAAGGGCATATAGCGGACGGACAAGGGGCACTAGGAATGGATTAAAAGTTGGAAAACTTGCTTAAACTCACAAATCCTATTCTTATGTCCTCCTAATCCCCGCTACTTCCGATTATTCTAACATCATTTCAAGAACGACAAAAGACAAGCACAAGTCTAATCCTAACTCTACTAACCAACCCTAACCCTAACAAGTTTACTTGAACATAAAATACGAACACTTAGAATAGAATTGAACATACATATACATTCGTTAATTGACTCGTTTAAAACAAGAATGAAAAACGAACCATCTCCCAGTGGATGACCCGTACTCAACCGGCTAGCCACGAAGAGACACCGTCTTGATTGCGGTTGTTTCCCCAATAAAAGAGCAAAACTCGGTTCAAAATTTGAACGCCAGCGCCTCGCGTGCCCTCGTATGAGGGCGCCAGCGCCAGAACCAAATCTCTCTGTTAAACAGAGTCGTTGGATCAAAGATCCAACGAAAATGATAAATTATCAGAGTACAGAATTAAATTCTGTTGAGGAAATGTTCCTCAAATCTTTCTAAACAAGAAAGACTACTCTCTGAAAAAGAGAACACCATTGGATTAAAAATCCAACGGTGATTAAAAAATCACCAAGCTACAGAATAAGTTCTGTACGGAAAAATATTTCCCAATATTGTTAAAAACGAGAAAAATATCTTCTGTAAAACAGAAGTCTTTGGATCAAAGATCCGACGGTGGATAAAATCCCCAAATCAATCAAAGATCTCTCAATGAGAGATTTCTTTAACCAAATCAACAAATCTGTCTCCACTATATAAAGGACCCATGACTTCAAGTCTTAGAGAGAGAAACCCCCCATAAGCTTTAGAGCAAGCAAGAAGAAATCTTTAAGAAGGAAGAAAGAAGAATACCCTTTTTCAAGGTAAATAAAAAAATAGAGATCAGAGCATCTCATCCGCATATCCAAGAGTTTAAATCTTCTCAAAGAGCATAGTTCTTTCTCTGGATCTGAGATCTATGAGACAAGTCTCCTAAAATGAGAATTTAATTCTCATGGGGATGAACTTGTTCTTCGGGATCAAAGATCCAGAAAAGAACAGAGAATTGAACTCTTCAGAGAAGAACACCCAAAGAAAAACCTAGCGCCAAGAGCCTCACGTGCTCATCACGTGGGCGCTGTTTAATAAAGAGTGTTTAGCACTCAATGGTTGACGCTAAGCGCCAAGCGCCTCATGTGTCCCTCACATGGACGCTGCTCAATAAAGAGTACTTAGCACTCAATGATGGGCGATTAGCGCTAAGCGCCTCACGTGTCCCTTATGTGGGTGCTGCTCAATAAAGAGTGCTTAGTACTCAATGGTTGGTGCTCAGCGCAAAGCGCCTCACGTATCCTTCATGTGGGCGCTGTTCAATAAGGAGTGCCTAGCACACAGTGGTTGGCGCTCAGCGCCAAGAGCCTCACGTACTATGCACGTGGGCGCCATAAAGAGTGTTTAACACTCCATAAAAATAAAAGAACAAAACAAAAAGAGGGGAAAGTAAAGAAAAGCATTATTTGCACAGAAAAGGGACTGAACCCAAGCAAGTGTTTAACACTTATTCAAAGACTGAGTGGGTTGAGTCTAAGTTGACAAAATCCCTAATTCAGATCAAACGAGCCCATGTGCTCATCATTTTCCAAATTAGTCTTAGTCCTAAACACGACTATAGATCTCCCAACGAACATTGGTTCAAGGGTAAATCTCCTAACTCCTCTGATATATGTCGTTGTAATTCTTCAGCATCTTCAGAGAGGTGGCGGGTCCCGACAACCAACAACTCTTTGGTGCACTCCCAAACTAATGGAAACATCCCAATACGGATCGCAACATCCTTAAACTAAACCCTCACACCAAAAATGGTGATCAACGGACCGTAACGTCCTTAAACTAAAGCAATAGAGCCCAAATGCTCTTTTGTTTGATCAAAAATGATCCTAAACCCTTGTTAAGTAGATCTTAGTCCAAGATCGGACTAACGTATCCTTAACTTGCATTTAAGTTGATCTTAGTCTCAAACCAGATTAACGATCCTTAAATAAAAACCCAAATCTAAGAATATACGGATTTGGACTAATCCACACCCTACGGGCGGCAACATAAATTAGTCTCCATATACAATTCACGGGCAACCAAAAATAAAACAAACACCCATGATACGAGGTGACCTTCTAGAGCAGGAGAAAGTGGTTATCGCTACGCGGTAACGTAATAAACTGCAGGGGCTTGCGCCTGCAGGGAAGAGCGTCTCCACAATCAAAAACCCCTCGCAAACGAGGGGGAATATGACGAAGTCTTCTATAACGGCCGCATCTTTCCAAACCTCCGATACGCGGTGCCATAAATCAAATTGGCATCTTCGGAGAGGTGGACGGATAAACCTAAATAGCATCTGCCGCCAAATTCAGGCAAGAAAAACGACGATGTACGCGGTTCGTCTCCCGTTTTCGGCGGTAAACAGATTCTGGCACGCCCGGTGGGACCTTTTCCTCTTTCCACTCCACACTTCGTGTGTCGTGTTCTCAAATGAATCACGATTTAATATGGTTGCCCTTGGATTTGAGGTACTAAGATTTGGTGTTTTGCTCCATGCAGAAAAGAAGATAATATCGATGGCCTCCAGCTGCACTACCTGCAACAGCAACTCCCACTCCATCCCCGCTGGAGGAGTGACTTACGAGCCCCAAGCGGCCTCCATCTTTGCAATTCCAGTGGAGTAGGTGACTCAGGCCACCACTGGATTATTCATTGGGACCATGATCCCACCAGCAAGCTTCAGTGCTCCGGTGCCATTACAGGAAGCTCCGAAGAAGCCGGTCTTCGATCGGCTTGCAACCACCGCGGCCCCTCCCAACGGGTCGTCCAATTCTAACGCCTCAGTCTTTAATAGGCTGAGCTATAGCTCAAGTGGGCCTGCAAAAAGGTTCACGATACCTGAAGGGGTTATCCTGAAGCGGATAGCCATTGCAGTTCGGGCAGACGAAGTCATCAGAAGGGATTCTCCGGCTAAAGGATCGGTCTTTGCAAGATTGGCCGTTCCAACTCCTGCTTCCGGCGAAGTCACCAAGACTGCTTCCCCTATTAAAAGATCGGCCTTCGAAAGATTGACCGTCCTCTCTCAACGGACGTCATTATTCAATAGGCTGACACCAGCAATAGCCCTTCATCAGAGCAGGGCACATGACGAAGGCACTTCCACAACTGAGGCAATCCTGTCTGCAAGACATGCCCGACGTCGTCACTGGCGCCGAGTGAGGAAACCTGGGGGCAGTTCCCACTCTGGACTTATCCCACCAGCTCCAATGGTGGAAATTGACGATGCTGTTCCAACTGGGAACAGCTTCGAGCTGCTCAGGAGGGTGCGCAAGAACTCTCCAACCGCTGTACTAAATGTCATGACCCGAAATTATCTCATGACCGGCACTTAAATCACGCAACGTCTAAAGGCGTAACATAATTCAAGTAAGCCGAAAACCCAAAAATCTAAACTTTTTTAAGAAAATAAAAGAGGTGAAGTTTTGAAAATAAGGTATGATGAAATCAAGTTTTTCCTAAATACATAAACAATGGAACATAAAAATTACAAGTGGATTTACTAGTTGAAAAACATGTTTTGTCATTTTAAAAATTTGGGCAGCACCTCCTTTGTATTTTTTTGATCCAAAGCCACATATACAAGATAATGATAAAGGCATCCCCAAGCGGGAGCTAGCTCTTCGCCAATCGGCGGATCACAACCACGCAAGACTGTATATATAAGTATACGACGCCCAACAGCGAAGATCCACACAAAAGATAAGGAAAAGCAAGATATCAAAACCACAAGTAGTGGAATACCTCTCGCTCTAAGTCTCGCAACCATAAGTCTCACTAAGTCTCATTACTTATACAAATACTAGTTTGATTGATGGAGTTGACTAGATACAATATGAATAATAATACAACAAGGGTACGATCCAATATGTACCACCTACCAAAGCAAAACACCCGAATACAGCTGTGTGCCAGCGATGCCGCTACTGATCCATACGGTCAACCTGCAAGAACTGTGGCACAACGGGGGTGAGTTGCCAACTCGCGAGTACAAAACATCAACAGGTAGAAATCGAATAAAATAACGATTTTCTAGGTTAACTAAATCATAAAGGTAATACTATGATATCTAGGATGACCGTATCTGCAAAACTGTGCCAACAATATAATAATCAAAGCCTTATGCATGTGGATAACATCCAACAATATAATCATTGCATGTATGCATGTGGATCTCGTCCACGTGTCAATCAATGACACAACAACATCATGCATATAAAATATCATAAAAGCATATGCATGAAAGTATGAGGATATAAATCAACGTGTGTCTCTCGCGACACAACAAAATCATGGAACCTGAGTGTCCAACATCGACACGTAAATCCTCATATATCTCAGGCGCCGCATCCTCAGATCGGCCCTCAGGCACCGCATAATCTGGTCGGCCCTCAAATCCATCTCACTGCTCCGGTCGATATCCTCCGGATAACCGCCGAGCCCAATACTATCACCGGTAGGTAGTGCTCCCCTGCCAGGCTCACCGTCTAACAATACGAGTCTTCTTGCCTCGGGGTACCTCACCGGGTCCACCATGTACCCGCAGACGGTGCCTACCGCTCTTCGAATCGGGTTTCACATATCACACGTCTCAAAACCGACAAAACGCATGGTGGACGCACTGAAATATCATATCAAGAGAAACCGGGTTTTTAAAATAATACATACTTTCTTTTTAAATAACCACGGTTCTCAAATCCAGAAATCTCGTGAAAACAGCATATCTCAATGTGTATAATCATAAAGCATGATGTATGCGACATATAACAGAAATGTAAGCATATCCGTATATCATGCAGTATGGAACAGTAATATGCATATATCAAGGGAAAGCCGCTCTTTTAAATAAATCCAGTTTTTAAATATATCATGCGGTTCCCAACTTCTCCAAAGTCAAATGCAACATCGTATAAAGGTGTATATGTAACTATAGCAGGTAAATCATGCTAGGAGTCATATAATGATGCAGCAATCCTACTGTGTAGTGACATAGAAATTATCGATGATGAAGTGTGTGAGCCGGAAAATCTGTGTAAGTGTAGCATACGCATCATCGATAATGGTGTAGGTGTACTAGAACATGTATATGTAATACAATGAGAGTGACATGAGCGTAGCATAAGGTAAATCGTATGCAAATGCTGACAGGTATACGTATCTAACATGAACGAGTCGGTGAATCTATCAATCGGCATCCAGCCTCACAACATCACGTATGGTATAATTCATCGTACGGAATCCTCTAGGCAAGCGTATGGATCAAACATCAAGTCAAATTCATCACGTATGGAAAATCATCGTACGACGGCATTAAACATTTAGAGATCCTATCATCCTGTATGACAATGAGAGGTAAGGACCTAACGTCTCGTAGGACATATCAATCAAGATTCACAACATTATATAAATCTATATACCCATATTCCCGGGTCACAACCATAACAATCTCATATCAGGGGACCGGCAAAAGTATCAGTCATCTCAATCGACTCGCATCCGTATACCGACATATCAATCAAGTCATCATATCACCTCGTATATTCTTTTCATCACATTAAGTCATCTTTTATATACACATCTACTTTATTAATCTAGTTTCATGCTACTCTAAAACTCATATTTATTCTAGTGTAACTACATATCTATAAGTCGTGATTCACCTTCACTTTTCATATCCCTAAAACTTTAATCTCATCTCTCGATATACATATTCAATCCTTCACATCATCTCTAACTATCTTTTAAACCATATCCTTAGTTTTCTAATCTAGGTTTTCTTAACCATATTCTATATATTGGTTTACATCAAAAACATGCGGGGGTGCTATTCGCCATCCACCCGACTTCCTCCGTACATATAGATCTACTCACCTTGATCTTGCTCGGCGAAGTCGATGTCGCCATCCTCTTTTTCATCGTACGAAGTCCACATGAGGGTACCTATATATATAACATAATTGCAATGCGTATTAAAATCAAGACGGAAAACCAAAACGACACACGTATCGCTCATAGGTTAAAACCTATAGCCTAGCATGCAAAATACGACCAATAACCCTGGTCGTTGACGTTCAAACGCCACATGACGGAAACACAATACCAAATACCAAATTCAAATTCATTAAAAACCGCAAAACAATTTCAGAAACTATGTAAAACACTCCCATATTTTATCCGAGATGAAATTAGCCAATTTTGCACATAGGAGGGGTCTAGTTTACTGCTAAGGGATCCATGAACCAAGAATTGACCCAGTACCCCCTACCCTGGCCACAAATTGCGGCCAGGAGGAATAAATTTGCCGCCCAAAGGGGGAGTTGGGGTCTCGGGGTTAGCTCCTATGTTTCCTGCTCTACTTACTGTGCTTGCTAAATAAATTTCCAGGTCCCCGAGTTGTAGCATATTCCCATTTACCATCACAAAGTCTACAAAATACGATATCGGGGTTTTCTAGGTTTCCGAATTGGGGTTCTAATCTCTGTTTCAGTCCACTATATCATCACTACAGGGGTTATAAGGTCTCTACTAATCTCAATTACACTTCACAACTCAAGAATCCTACAAACCCTAACTTGAAATTTTCAAAGTTCACTAAACCCTACTTAATCGATTCTAAACTAATATAGGTGCTAAAGTGAATGAAATACAATTATAATGATAAAGGAATTACCTCATTTGGCAACTCAAGAAATTTCTTGAGTTGCCCCAATTGCTCAAAATCCATCCTTTCTTGGTCCAAAGTGTTTGTAGTGAGCTTGTGCACGTTTTTAATGAAATGAAGATGGAGTTTTGAGTTTGATTTGGGTGTGTTTTGAGAAGGTAGAGGAGGGAGGAAGAGATGGCAGCCATTGTGAGATGAGGGAGGGAAAAAGATGAAGGAAACAATGAGGGAAACAGGTGCCAAGGCTAAGGTTAACCCCTCACCCTCTCTCTTTTCTCTCTCTTGCTCATACTCTATTGTTTAATCCCCTTTTCTTTTTCTTTTTTTTTGTTTTGTTTTGTTTTCTTCTCTAATAATAATCCCAAAACAAGCATGAAGAAATAAAGAAAAGCCATGGAGGAAAATGTAACAAGTGTGAAAATGACATGGTGCATGACACATGCACAAACTAGTTTAATGCACGATTAGCGATATTTAATCGCGATTAGCATTAAAATTGTATATAATTAATTATAAAAATTCATAATTTGCCTAAATCACATAAAACACCTTCATTTCCGTAATTCCTATAATTTTCCAAATATTTCCCAATTTATCAGTATTTAATTATACCGCATATTCAAAATATTCACAATATTTATTATTTAATTATGTAAATTCCCAAAAATAATATTTTATTTTTCTGAAATTTTACAATCTTCCCCCCTTAAAGAAATTCGGTCCCCTAATTTAAATTTAAACCCCCAAATACTAAAACATTTCAAAATTCATCTCCAACAACGGGGCTCCGAAATCACAGAAGATATAGAAATATCACAGCGCATCGCGTGCGTATGAAAACGAGTATGAAACTCAAAATCGAACTCCGTCATACGTTACGCAAACCATCGGACTTGCACGCATATCATCGGAGTTACAATGGAGATACTATCGCGAAATGCACTACTGAAATCCAATATACACTAGTCAAATACTATGATATATATATAGTACGTATCCCTAGAAAAATCCTTTAAACTGAATAAAACACATGCAAAATCTTTTCTGAATCGCCGTGTGATGCGTAACTCACGGCACAAGTGATGGACGCTCATTTGTAAAGTAATAAATATATGCTCATATCGGTTTTGCTAAATATACGTTCCGCCTTTTTGAAATATCCCAAAAGGTTTTCTTTGTAAACATTCGTGTCGCTCACAGACACGTAGGAAATAGCGAGACTATAGCTCATTTTTGAAAACCTATGGTTAAACGTTTAATGCATGCTAGGTACCCAGGTACTGTCCTCAGATCAGTCCTGTTCGGCTAATACATAATATAGTGCCCATCATGAAAACAAAGTGCTCAAGAGAAAAATCAGCCTCAAAAGGCGTATCCAACAATCATGTGCGTCTGGTGCGCATGGAAATCAAATCTAAATACAAGTGCCACAATATGCATAAAAGCCCAAACTAAGTGCTACGGGTGTACACGAAAGCATCTGTCCAGTGCAACGGGTGTACACGACAACATCATCTAGTGCATCTAGAGTGCATGGCAATCTCAACCCAGTGCAACTAACCATGCACGAAGAAAAATCCCAAATCGAGTGCAACCGGTGTGCACAAAATACCAATCAATAACTCAGATGCGTAGACTGCAACACCGAGTGTACCAAGGTGTATGAAATCATAAACGTGTGCAAATGCGTGCACAAAACACATATCAATGCACTGCAAGCATATATAAGCTATACCGAGTGCAGAATTAAATTGAGTGCATACCACACGCACAAAATCAAATCAACTGTATGAAATTCACGAAATCATAAACATGTGCTGCCAAGGCACAAAATCAATATCAAGTGCGATAGATATGCACATATCATAAACCAACACAACGGTGTATAAAAAACATATCTCAAGTGCAATAATTATGCACAAAATGTAAATACCCAGTAGGTGCAGTCATGGTGCACGAAAACGATATCACGAAACCCAATCATCAAAACTTAAATCCAAGCGATATAAGAGTGATACTCGGATCACAAACGCAAACTGTAATAAATGACATCGAGCTACACCTCCTACAATGTCGAAAAATGTCGGTACGTCCAAAACTGGAAGAGCAAGAACATCCGCTTGCCTCCTGCTCACGGTCTGGCGTCTTCTGTCTCTGGGTCCTCATTTTCTCTTCGGATTACCAATCTCGCAATCCATCGGCTCATCGGTCCGGTCAGGTGTGCTAACGGGAACGATTCCGCTCTGGCACTACTCTGGTCATCTCTCGGCCAATCATCACGACCACTCGTAAAGCAGCACGTCACTGACATCGGCCTCTGGCCCTCTGAATACACGTGACACATCTGATCCTCGGTGCAAATCTCATCACAGCAGTGTCCTGGAAGGAACCTGCTCAGGGTCTCTTCTGATCTCGCCTATGCCGAACTGTACGGAGGCTGGTACTCTTGCATAATCTTTTCTCGTTTTCTGGACATCTGCGTTGTCAGCACTGCATCTCCTTGGGAACGGGCCGTATCCCAACACCTCTGTATACACATCAGATCTCTAATCTTGACGGGGAGTAACAACAGCTCGTCAGCATCTCGCACGAACCTCTGGTTCCACTCGTCTATATCATCGTCCACTTTGACGTCACGTCATGCTATCTGCGTACTGCAATTGTCTCGGCCACAGTCGATCCGGAGTCTCTCACACGGACTCGAAATCGCGAACTCGGTATCTTCATCACTCTGTAGAAGATCTCTAGCCGAACACGTACTCGGGAACTCGTCCATACCATCGGAGGAATACTCAATACTCGTCCGTTCTCGATCAACTCACAACGCATCTGGATGAGGTCCTCTATCTAAAGCTGGTCAGCTTACCGATCTCTTATCACATGATATCCGGATGACGTTAAACGTTTCAATCGATTCATCAAAGCCCCATAATTCCCCAAAAGCTCAACACCTGAGCACAGTCTAATAATATCCAGTACATGCCACAGTACCTATGGACCAACCGTAGAAGGGCAAACCTAAGCCTCACTGATGGCACCGCTGAACTGCTGCAAACCCCAAGGTTCAGAAGCGGTTCCATGATCATCATGTCGAGTTAGGGTTTCATTCTTCTAGAGGGTCCACAGAATTACTTGAATGTTCCTCCGAATACTTTAAGCTTGGAAAAATGGGTTTCTGACATTCGTTTGAACTTTTTAACTTCGCCTGGATGACACGTGAATACTCTTCGTCTGCATGCTAAGTAATGCCTCAATCCTCCAGAAAAGACGATACATCATCGGTCATCTCTTGATCGGTCTACTCTAGATCTGAGTAAGACTCTCTATACTGGAATCTTCAACTCAACTGGGCCTGTGTCGGCGCATCAATCTGACGAATCACTTTCATCTCTCAACTCGGGATAGACTAGCGATCAACTGTCGCATCTTTTCCTGAAAGTTCCAGCGATCTCATTTCGTAATCTTTGGAAGCGACATCACATCAATCTCAGCAACAGCTGGGTTATCTGTCTACACGGTAGACGACATCAAAATCTCTGAGGTATGATGTACATCAACAGTCCTCTCACAACTGGCAGCCTCTATCAACGTCCCGATCATTCAGTGAAAAACAAAACATTGGCCTCAACAAGTGGTCACAACACAACACTACATCGAGACGTTCCCATGTCACCAGAAAACACAATGGTCAGTCCTCATCCATAACGAGCTTGCCCTGACTGCAACATTAGCAGTAGCTCAATCTGCGCTCAAGCCATGTTGACAGGAACCTCAAGCATGTATCGATGAAAATGGATCAAGGGCATGAAAGGAAGCGACAGATCCAGAATGGATACATGATCATAAGAAGAAACAATATCAATGAAAGTATGATCATGGAACGAACAGAATCAAGGATCTCAAATGGATGTATAATCATGGGTACGAAGAGAATCATAAATCTCAAAATATGTACATCCTAAGGTTTCTTATGTGGAATATCGTATCGTAAATATGCCGCGGAACATACGTACGGAACGTCATTCTACCCAAACTACCTACTCCATCAATCAAGGTCAGCCTATGTAACGAAAGTTCGGGTCTAATACCCCCCTGTTCAAGTCTAAGTTCCGTAAGATCAAGCCTAGGTTCCGAAATATACATACGCCCTAGACTCCGCATAGTCAAACATAGACTCAAACCAAGGTTAAACCCAGCGCTCTGATACCAACTTTGTCATGACCCGAAATTAGCTCGTGACCGGCACTTAAATCACGTAACGTCTAAAGGCGTAACATAATTCAAGTAAGACGAAAACCCAGAAATCTAAACCTTTTTAAGAAAATAAAAGAGGTGAAGTTTTGAAAATAAAGTATGATGAAATCAAGTTTTTCCTAAATACATAAACAATGGAACATAAAAATTGCAAGTGGATTTACTAGTTGAAAAACATGTTTTGTCTTTTTAAAAATTTGGGCAGTACCTCCTTTGTATTTTTTTGATCCAAAATCACATATACAAGATAATGATAAAGGTATCCCCAAGCGGGAGCTAGCTCTTCGCCAATCGGCGGATCACTACCACGCAAGACTGTATATATAAGTATACAACGCCCAACGACGAAGGTCCACACAAAAGATAATGAAAAGCAAGACATCAAAACCACAAGTAGCGGAATACCCATCGCTCTAAGTCTCGCAACCACAAGTCTCACTAAATCTCATTATTTATACAAATACTAGTTTGATTGATGGAGTTGACTAGATATAATATGAATAATAATACAAGAGGGGTACGATCCAACATGTACCACCTACCAAAGCAAAACACCCGAATGCAGCTGTGTGCCAGCGATCCGCTACTGATCCATGCGGTCAACCTGCAAGAACTGTGGCACAACGGGGGTGAGTTGCCAACTCGTGAGTACAAAACATCAACAGGTAGAAATCGAATAAAATAATGATTTCCTAGGTCAACTATATCATAAAGGTAATACTATAATATTTAGGGTGACCGTATCTGCAAAACTGTGCCAACAATATAATAATCAAAGCCTGTATGCATGTGGATAACATACAACAATATAATCATTGCCTGTATGCATGTGGATCTCGTCCACGTGTCAACAATTGACACAACAACATCATGCATGTAAAATATCATAAAAGCATATGCATGAAAATATGAGGATATAAATCAACGTGTGTCCCTCGCGACACATCAAAATCATGGAACCTGAGTGTCCAACATCGACACGTAAATTCTCATATATCTCAGGCACCGCATTCTCAGATCGGCCCTTAGGCGCCGTATAATCTGGTCGGCCCTCAAATCCATCTCACTGCTCCGGTCGGTATCCTCCGGATAACCGCCGAGCCCAATACTATCACCGGTAGGTAGTGCTCCCCTGCCAGGCTCACCGTCTAACAATACGAGTCTTCTTGCCTTGGGGTACCTCACCGGGTCCACCATGTACCCGCAGACGGTTCCTACCGCTCCTCGAATCGGGTTTCACATATCACACGTCTCAGAACCGAGAAAACGCATGGTGGACGCACTGAATTATCATATCAAGAGAAACCGGATTTTTAAAACAATACATACTTTCTTTTGAAATAACCACGGTTCTCAAATCCAGAAATCTCATGAAAACAGTATATCCCAATGCGTATAATCATAAAACATGATGTATGCGACATATAACAGAAATGTAAGCATATCCGTATATCATGCAGTAAGGAACAGTAACATGCACATATCAAGGGAAGGCCGCTCTTCTAAATAAATCCAGTTTTTAAATATATCATGCGGTTCCCAACTTCTCCAAAGTCAAATGCAATATCGTATAAAGGTGTATATGTAACTATAGCAGATAAATCATGCTAGGAGTCATATAATGATGCAGCAATCCTACTGTGTAGTGACATGGAAATTATCGATGATGAAATGTGTGAGTTGGCAAATCTGTGTAAGTGTAGCATACACATCATCGATAATGGTGTATGTGTACTAGCACATGTATATGTAATGCAATGAGAGTGACATGAGCGTAGCATAAGGTAAATCGTATGCAAATGTTGACAGGTATACATATCTAACATGACCGAGTCAGTGAATCTATCAATCGGCATCCAGCCTCACAACATCATGTACGGTATAATTCATCGTACGACATACTCTAGGCAAGCGTATGGATCAAACATCAAGTCAAATTCATCATGTACGGAAAATCATCGTACAGCGGCATTAAACCATCAGGGATCCTATCTTCCTATATGACAATGAGGGGTACAGACCTAACGTCTCGTACGACATATCAATCAAGATTCACAACACTATATAAATCTATATACCCATATCCCCAGGTCACAACCATAACAATCTCATATCAGGGGACCGGCAAAGGTATCATTCATCTCAATCGACTCGCATCCGTATACCGACATATCAATCAAGTCATCATATCACCTCGTATATTCTTTTCATCATATTAAGTCATCTTTTATATACACATCTACTTCATTAATCTAGTTTCATGCTACTCTAAAACTCATATTTATTCTAGTGTAAACACATATCTATAAGTCGTGATTCACCTTCACTTTTCATATCTCTAAAACTTTCATCTCATCTCTCGATATACATATTCAATCCTTCTCATCATCTCTAACTATCTTTTAAACCATATCCTTAGTTTTCTAATCTAGCTTTTCTTAACCATATTCTATATATCGGTTTACATCAAAAACATGCGGGGGTTCTATACACCATCCACCCCACTTCCCCCGTACATATAGATCTACTCACCTTGATCTTGCTCGCCGAAGTCAATGTCGCCATCCTCTTCTTCATCGTATGAAGTCCACGTGAGGGTACCTATATATATAACATAATTGCAATGCGTATTAAAATCAAGACGCAAAACCAAAACGGCACACGTTTCGCTCATAGGTTAAAACCTATAGCCTAGCATGCAAAACACGACCAATAACCCTGGTCGTTGACGTTCAAACGCCACACGACAGAAACACAATACCAAATACCAAATTCAAATTCATTAAAAGCCGCAAAACAATTTCAGAAACTATGTAAAACACTCCCAGATTTTATCCGAGATGAAATTAACCAATTTTGCACATAGGAGGGGTCTAGTTTACTGCTAAGGGATCCATGAACCAAGAATTGACCCAGTACCCCCTACCCTGGCCGCAAATTGCGGCCAGGAGGAATAAATCTGCGGCCCAAAGAGGGAGTTGGGGTCTCGGGGTTAGCTCCTATGTTGCCTGCTCTACTCACTGTGCTTGCTAAATAAATTTCCAGGTCCCCGTGTTGTAGCATATTCCCATTTACCATCACAAAGTCTACAAGATACGATATCGGGGTTTTCTAGGTTTGCGAATTGGCATTCTAATCACTGGTTCAATCCACTATATTATCATTACAGGGGTTATAAGGTCTCTACTAATCTCAATTACACTTCACAACTCAAGAATCCCACAAGCCCTAACTTAAAATTTTCAAAGTTCACTAAACCCCACTTAATCGATTCTAAACTAATATAGGTGCTAAAGTGAATGAAATACAATTATAATGATAAATGAATTACCTCATTTGGAAACTCAAGAAATTTCTTGAGTTGCCCCAAGTGCTCAAAATCCATCCTTTCTTGGTCCAAAGTGTTTGTAGTGAGCTTGTGCATGTTTTTAATAAAATGGAGATGGAGTTTTGAGTTTGATTTGGGTGTGTTTTGAGAAGGTAGAGGAGGGAGGAAGAGATGGCAGCCATTGTGAGATGAGGGAGGGAAAAAGATGAAGGAAACAATGAGGGAAACAAGTGCCAAGGCTAAGGTTGACCCCTCACCCTCTCTCCTCTCTCTCTTGCCCATACTCTATTGTTTAATCCCCTTTTCTTTTCTTTTTGTTTTGTTTTGTTTTCTTTTCTTCTCTCATAATAATCCCAAAACAAGCATGAAGAAATAAAGAAAAGCCATGGAGGAAAATGTAACAAGTGTGAAAATGACATGGTGCATGTCACATGCACAAACTAGTGTAATCCACGATTAGCGATATTTAATCGCGATTAGTATTAAAATTGTATATAATTAATTATAAAAATTCATAATTTGCCTAAATCACTTAAAACACCTTCATTTCCGTAATTCCTATAATTTTCTAAATATTTCCAAATTTATCGATATTTAATTATACCGCATATTCAAAATATTCACAATATTTATTATTTAATTATATAAATTCCCAAAAGTAATATTTTATTTTTATGGAATGTTACACTAAAGAAGCCTCCTCCGCCTGTTGAAAAAACAATGCAGGCAAAGCCGGAGCGACCCCCTCAGCGGCTATTCTCTAAGATCCACAGGGTCTGGTAGAGAGTCCAAGACTCTGTAATTGACAAAGATTACTCTGGCCGACTGAAGAAACGAAAGCTCGGCAAGAGGAGGACTATCCCGCCATCATACCACGGAAGGTATCGTTTTCATGGGTGACTGTTGCAGCGGCCCCCTTAACTTCGACCTCCCATAAGAGGAGAAGGTCAGAGAAGATCCTCATGCCTGCGGTAAATTTCAAAGACAGTGGACCCAAAAACCCCAAGTCTGAGGGCATGATTGTACATACCGTCTACATGGCTTCCGGAAAAGAGGATAGTCGTGCTTCCGTGAGCCATCGACCACTCACTCGGTCATTGACGAAAGCTCATGAACAACAACATAAGCTCTAAGAGATGCTAATGAAGATGTCAACAATCACTGGGCTAAAAGAAAGCCCGGAAGCATCGTCAGAACAGCGCCGGGAGCAGGAGGCCGACACTAAGTTCCTGCAGAGTGTGCTAGAAAGAAAGGATAAGGAGGCCACAGAACAGGCCGCTAATATAAAACAGATGGTGCTTCTATTCTAAGACATGGTTCTGATGATGATCCAGCCGGAACCTTCAGCCGAAGACCCTCCGATAATCATCGAAGACGACAAATGGGAAACATCAAATCCTCCACCGGTTTTCTCGACAGCCAAGGAAGAAACGATCTCCAAGGCTGCCCTTGACGGCTACATAGCTCAAAAAATACAAGCTCATCAGGCAAGCGAAGCGGTTGGCCAAGTCGTCAGAACTGGGCGACCCTATCTAGGCTGGTACGATCAAATCAAGTACCCGCCAGGATATACGATCCCTAAATTCCACGTGTATAAGGGGACAGGTAATCCCTATCAGCATGTCGCTCGGTTCAGAGCTCTATGTGGCAATACTGGAGGCGATGACAAACTGCTGCTTTGCCAATTCGTCGGCAGCTTGGCGGAGATAGCATTTGAATGGTACTCGGAGCTTCCGAATGACTCCATCAAAACATTTACAGAAATGGAGATACTGTTCACACAACGGTTCGCAAGCACAAGAGAGCGCAGCTCGATCACCGCATTAATGAATGCCAGGGTGAAGACGGGAGAAACCTGGGTTCAATACGCAATTCGATAGCGAAACCTATGATCAAAATATGAACAACGCATCGAAGAAGCTCCTGCCGTAGGCTTGTTCGTGGGGACCCTTGATCCTCAGGCGACTATATCCCAATTTATGATGTTCTTCAAGCCGACCACTTTCCAGGCCTTGATTGACAAGCTGGCCCAAATGGACCAGATGGTCCATAGGCCGTCCTCTTCAAAAAAGGATCTTCGGAATGAAAAGGGCAAAGGGAAAGTGACCTTCGTTGCCAATGCTCAACAACAACCGAGTGACCCGAAACCGGTTGCTCTCCAAAGCAACAAACCATGATCCCTTGAAGAGAAGTTGAGACTTCCTTACTCGTTTCCCTGGGATAAAACGAAAAGACTGTTCGAACTGGCTATGCGCAAAAGGCTCATCACTCTGCCGGATCCAAGACGCCTGCTGCCGCCTGGTGACGTCAACAGTTCTAACTACTGCCCCTACCACAGAGTAATGGGCCACCCAATTGAAGATTACTACGTCTTCAAAAACTGGGTTGAGGACCAGTACCAACAAGGCAAGTTCGTGCTGTCCGAAAACTGGAAGGTAAACCCACCACAGCAGGACGCTCCTAAGAAGGTGAACACGCTGGGGGCATCATGCTCATTTATAGAAGAAGCTCCGTGGAAAGTTGTACTTTCGGCTAAAACTAAAAGAATGCTGAAGGATTTTCAGGCATGCCCGGTAATCAGGTGGAAAAGCTCGCTGGAGCCCAAGATCATTGACGGGATGCTGAAACCGCGCCCAACACCGAAAGTTGGTAGCGATGGGAAAAACACCGTGGTCACGCCTTAACAGTCTTCGAAGAAAAAGAAGAAGATCAAGAAGCCTGTGCAGCTTGAAGACGATCGTATGGATCTGCAAAATTACATCGACGCACTGGAGGAATACAACCAAAAGGCGCGGACCCCAGTCATACTTAAAGAGTTCCTCAAGCATATTCTTGAGAACAGAGACAGTGACATTGATGAAGGAAACGACTCGTCATAAGAACCCGAGGATTATGTAGCGAGTTGCCATACGATCTCTCACCGGTCGTTAAAAGAGGAAGAAGCTCCCTCGGCGTCGAAAAGCAACGCAGAGAAACTGGGGGCAGGACCGACGTCGAAATCCCTGGAACCGTCAGACGACCTGATCGATAAGCTACTGAACGAAGCCCTTCAAAAGAGCAAAGCTGATCGAGAGCGTGAAATGGCTATATACGAAAAGGTCAAGCGTCAGCGTCAGGACGAAGAAGCTGCGGCGAGGAAGAGTCATACGTTACTCTAACCAGGTCAAAGCACACCCACAGCAGACAAAAGCAAGTTTAAGACAGGGAAACGGTTCGCCAATGCCCTGTTAATAGGAATGAAGATGCCACCTTTCGAAGGAAATACTCTTGGGAGTACGTGTCTTGACGAAGAAGATGTACATCCGAAATACTGCTTATACCATCAGAAGGTCATACACCCTACCGAAGAGTGCAATGCCTTCAAGAAGTGGTGGCAGGAATACGTTGCTCACCGACAACACTTCAAGCGAATGAAGCGCAAAGCCCGTCGGGAACAGAGAAGTACGACAGATGAGCATAAAGGAGCAGCCGGTAACTGTCATACGATTGATGCCATTTCAACAAAAGGGAAATCTCAAGTTCTTACCTTCGGGAGCGATTCTGACGAAGAAATAACCCTCGGCCCTCTCTTCAAGGAATCCACCTCTGGAAAAAAAAGAAGAGGTGAAGAAATGCGAGAACATCCAACTGCGTAACCGTACGTTGCCTGAAAAGAATCTCGGACCCTCAAACAAAGGTTCGGCTAAGAAAGACAAGGGGAAGGAAAAGGTCCCTGAGGAAATTTCCCTCGATGATAGAGTCGTCGAAGATCTCACAGCTAAGGACCCGCCTAAGAAAAACAAGGTGGATTACAATATCCTGGCACACCTGAGGAAGATATCTTCACAACTGAGCATACCGGTTGCTCTCCTCCTGTCCAAAGAAGCACGAGATTCTCTGATCAAGGCATTACAAGTGCTCGATCAGTTTCAAGCCTTCCTTGCAGAAGAAAAGATGAAGGACGAGATGGAAAAAGTTCACACAGCTGACATCATATTTGGCGATGAATATCTCCTCCGCGGAATGTGCGAGCACAACCGTCCTCTATATGTCACCAGGTACTGCCATGACATCAAGATAGGGAAGATTCTGGTCGACAACGGGTCGTCTGTCAACCTTCTTAACATGAAGGTACTGAAGGAGATCGGCATGAACGTTCAGCATCTGACTCGGGAAAAAATTACCATCTCCAGATTCGACTCACAGTCATCACGAATGCTTGGGTCCTTAATACTGACATTACGCTTCGGGATGCTCATCACTGACATCAAGTTTCATGTTATCGACGCCAAAACTTTCTATAACGCTCTGCTCGGCCGGCCTTGGTTACACGAGTACAACATCATCCCTTCTACACAACATCAGTGTATGAAGTATTTCAAAGACGGCCTCGAGTACAGAGTTAAAGGGGAGCTAAACCCATTCTCCGTAAATGAAGTCCACAAATATGAAGACGCTAAGTACTTCTTACCAGACTTCGAAGATATGGAAAGATGTCGTAAACCAGAGAATAAACAAAAAGCCGTCGCCACCATCCCGATCTTTGGGAGCGATACCGAGGAGGATGAAGAGATAGTCTTCTCGGGGCAACTCCAAGGCAGCGGGCCAGGACCATCTACTCCTATTTTGTTCTTCGGTAGCGACTCTGAAGAATAGATCAACGCAGTATTCTTTGTTCGTCCATCAATGCAAACCTTCGCTGAAGCTGGTCAGAGTTTGCAAATCACCATGGTTCCGCAGAAGCACTATAGGGAACTTGATGCGCTCGATACATACGGCGTGCAAGAGCTGCAGACCTTCTACGTTCCTCCTAGGCAAAAAGGTGAAAAGGCGATCCTCTTCTATCAATCCACGGAGTCCAAAGTGGAGAAAGAAGTCTGGCATGGTGTTGATTTTACACTCGATAGGCTCCAACCAATCCGTCTGCCCAGATATTACACAGAGGGATTGAAAAGGCTACTAAAATGCCAGGGTGTGCCCTTCAAACAAAATGGTCGACAAGCCCAGTTTTACAACAAGATTTGGGACGTTTCCGGGACTCAGCGAAAGATGCCCAACGGGAGGATGGATATGAATTGGCTTGGATACGTTCAGTCCAAGAAACAGGAGCGATTCTATGGTTGCCATGCCATAAATAACCCCGATGGAGAAGCGAATGCATTTCTAGATAGCGCTGATATCGAACCAGAGTGAGATCCCGCCATAAGAATACCAAGCCCGTCGTTCGAAGAACAAATTGACAAGCTAATAAGAGAAGCGGGTAAAAAGATTCGGGATGACCACCGCCGCGAAATGGCTATTTACAAGAAAGCCAGGACGCAACGTATCATTCACCAGGCTACGGAGGATGACGATGCCCTTCACCCTCAGCCCGCTGTATGCTCTCGTGGCTAAAAGAAAGCCCGACGTAGAAGCAACAACAAGGTGAAGAACGAGAATGACGTTCAAAAATAGCGAAGTGGATCCAAGAAACCACACGATCGAGAAAAAGTCAGCTGGAATCCGTCTTTTATGAAAAAGATGGGTCGAGAATATTCTTTCCCTCGAGACAAGACAAGGAAAATCTTCATCCTTGTCATGAAGCATCAAATGATGACACTCCCGGAGTCTCGGCACCCTGAGCAAATAAACGAGGTCTATCATCTGGCTCATTGCTCTTACCACCGAGCAATAGGGCATTCTCTTGATGATTGCTTCACCTTCAAAGACTAGGTCGAAGACCAGTATCAGCAAGGCAGGTTCACTCTATCCGATAATTGGAGGGTAGCCCCACCACGAAAGCATGAGCCAAGAGCAACCTACACAGCGAGGGAAATTCCAGATCAACATCGAGCTTGGAAACGAACTTGTAACTGCCACATGGTAACATTCTCAAAGGAGGGAGAGCATGAGAATGTGGACGACCTCTCCCAGTGCTTCAAAAATGAAGATAAGGATGAGGTGATCTCAGAATTTTCACCGGCACCAAAAGAGCTGGAGGATGGGATACATACCACGGCGGACAATCTGAGGAAAATCGACTTGGGGACGACAAACGATCCGAGGCCAACGTTTGTCACCGAGCTGCTGTCCGAAGAGTAGGTGACTATACTAAAAGACGCGCTTATGCAGTATAAAGACCACTTCACGTGGAACTATTCCGAGATGCCGGGACTAGATACAGAAATAGCTGTGCATAAACTGGCTATATCGCCGGACGTCAAGTCAGTCAAACAGGCGCCAAGAAGAATGCGGCTCGAACTCGAGATGAGCATCAATGCCGAAGTCAAGAAACTAATCGACTCCGGCTTTATCCAAGAAGTTCAATATCCTGACTGAATCGCCAACATTGTTCCAGTGATGAAGAAAAATGGGACAGTGTGCATCTGCGTGGACTTCCGAGACCTCAACAAAGCTTGCCCGAAGGATGACTTCCCCGTACCAGTTACCGAGCTGACGATAGATAACACGTCCACTCAGGAAGTCTTCTCCTTCATGGATGGATCTTCAGGGTATAATCAAATAAAGATGCATCCCGAAGACCGAAAGCATACCGCCTTCCGGACTCCGCTAGGCATATTCCGCTATAAGGTGATGCCCTTCGGTCTGAAGAACGCTGGCGCTACCTACCAGAGGGCCATGATGAAGATCTTCGATGATCTCATCCATGAGATTGTTGAATGCTATATTGACGACCTTATGGTGAAAAGCAAATCGTACGAGGAATACTGGGAACATCTGAAAATAGTGTTCCGGCGTCTTCGGAAATTTAATCTGAACATGAACCCTCTGAAATGCGCGTTTGGAGTCTCCTCAGGCAAATTCCTAGGATTCATCGTACGATACCGAGGCATCGAAATAGATCTATCAAAGGTCAAAGCGATTATGGAAATGCCCTCGCCAAGAAATCTTATGCAACCGCGGTCTCTCCAAGGGAAGCTCGCGTATATCCGACGGTTCATAGCTAATCTCTTCGGCAAATGCCGTCCCTACAACCATTTATTGAAGAAGGGGACCCCGTTCGTTTTGGATCGTAAATGCCAAAGTGCACTGGACGAAATCAAGCAATACCTGCAGAACCCGTCGGTACTGACCGCTCCAATCAAGGGAAAGCCCCTCATTCTGTACACAACAGCCCTTGAAGGTTCTTTAGTCGCGCTGTGGGCACAAGAGAACGACTAGGGGAAGGAAAGAGCTCTCTACTATTTGATTCGAGTTCTCCTAGGGGCAGAAAACAACTACACCCCTATCGAAAAGCATTGCCTAGCACTGATCTTCGCGATAATGAAGCTTCAACATTATGCCTTGGAATATGAGGTCCATCTCATATCAAAGGTGGATCCTCTCAAATATTTGATGTCAAGAGCCATAATAACGGGAAGACTTGCTAAATGGGCCTTCCTCTTGATGGAGTTCTCGATAATATATCGACCTCTCAAGGCAGTAAAAGGTCAGGCCATCACCGACTTTCTCGCTGAGCATCCGATACCAGCCGATTCTCCTTTGAATTGCGAATTGCCAGATGAACACGTGTTCGATACAATCGAAGGGAAGACAGAGGAAAATAATGTCCAATGGGAACTCTACTTCGATGGAGCATCTTCGATGAAGAAGCGAAAGCAGGACACCCCCATAATCAAAGCTGGGGTAGGCCTCATTTTCGTGACTTCGGATAATGCATTTTGCCCTTTCCTTAACGGAGCCAAGAACAAACAATGAAGCAGAATATGAAGCGTTGATAGCGGGTCTTGAGATCGCCATTGACATGGGAATCGAAAACCTCCGCATATATGGAGGCTCAGCTGGTCGTTAGCCAAGTAAATGGAGACTATCAGACGTGCAAACCAGAACTGATCAGGTATGGTGAAAGTGTGCAACAACTGCTGACACAAATCCCTTCTTACATCCTGGAAAGCATACTGCGCGTAGAAAATAGCAAGGCGAATGCGTTAGCCAAGCTCGCTAAAGAACTGGCCGACGAAAACCTCGATGATGTAAGGATCTTTGTGCAAAGCCGCCGGATTCTCGCGCCGGCAGAAAGATCTCCGGAGTCGTTTGAAAGGAAGGAAGCGACTAAACAAGCAGCCTGCCAAATAGAGGACGAAGAAGAGGCTACAGATTGGAGAGAAGTCTTCATAGACTACTTCAAATCTCATCAAACGCTCAAAGATGCGTCATCAAGACATCAGCTCATGAAACAAGCTCTATCTTTCACCTCCGTCAATGATACTCTATACAAGAGTTCATTTGACTGTCTATGGCTGAGATGCCTGGGACCAGAAGAAGCAAGGAGATTTATCCAAGAAACTCACGAAGGACTCTACGGTTCTCATTAAGCCGGGCCGAAGATGAAGCTGAAGATAAAAAAAATGGGTTACTATTGGCCCACGATGATTCAAGACTGTCTTGAATATACGAAGCAGTGTCACTCGTGCCAAATTCACGGGGACTTCATCCACCAGCATCCGAATCAGTTACACCCAACATTGGTTAGCTGGCCGTTGGAAATATGGGGAACCGATATAATCGGGCCCATCAAACCAGCATCGTTCAAGGGACATCGGTTCATATTAGCAACAACCGATTACTTCTCTAAGTGGGCAGAGGCAGTACCGCTAAGGGAGGTGAAGACAGAGAACATCCTCCATTTCTTCAGGACACATGTGATCTACCGGTTAGGCACCCCGTGACGAATCATCTCGGATAATGGGCCAGCCTACAGGAGCCATAAGATTAGCCGCTTTGCACAGCAGAATAATATAGATTGGAGATACTCTTCAGTCTATAATTTCCGAGCAAACGGTCTAGCTGAGGCTTTCAATAAGACCTTGACAAAGATCATAAAGAAAACAGTGTCCAGAAATAAAAAGGACTGGCACGAGAGATTGCATGAAGCTCTCTGGGCTTATCGAACTACGTTCAAAAGAGCCACGAATACAACGCCATTCGCATTGGTATTCGGCACGGAATCGGTACTTCCATTGGACATAGAGTTACCCTCTCTACGAGTAGCCATTCGATACGAGCTGACGGATGAAGAAAATTCTCATCTTCGGCTCGAGGAGCTCGATGCCGTCGATGAAACTCGCCTCATAGCGCAACAAAAACTGGAAGCTTACAAAGCAAGGATGACACGCTCATACGAAAGACTGACTAGGCCGAGAACATTCCGCCAAGGAGAACTCATATTAGTCGTAAAAAGTCCTATGATCCCTAACCGTGAAAGCGGGGGAAATTCGAGCCGAACTACTAGGGCCCGTACATCATAGACAAGGTCTACCAAGGTGGGGCCTACTTGCTCATGAACATGCATGGCGAAAGACCCTTCCGGCCAATAAACGGACGATTCCTTAAGAAATACTACCCCTGACGAGTCACAACTCAGGTTAAAGATAGATGACAACGCTCGTGTCCGCTCGTTGTCTTCCTGAGCCAAGCCTCTGTAAGTAGTATCTGGCAAAACTTCGCCTCAAAATCCCCACGGACCGCAACGTCCTTAAACTAGCTGTGGACCGAGATGTACCCAAACTAACAATGGACCATAATGTCTGTAAACTAAGTACGTTGCCTTAAACACGGCGATAGTGGAATTCAAGTCCACGAGTCCCAGCGGTGAGGACTGCAACTCAAATCCTACCGGCAAACAGATGGGTCACATTCGGCGAAACTATTTTCGAGGGTTTCATCGTTGTTAAAAAAAACGGTACGTCCACAAGCAAAATGGGCATGGATGAAAACCCGAGAGGGCTCCGTCAGTAAAAATAGCAGGGCTACCGGCGAGTTTGTGAAAACCCGAAAGGGCGCAGACTCATAAAAAAAATTATGTCCACTTGCAAGGTCCTCTCAACCTTGCGAGGAGAAAACACATGCGTGAGATCCTTACGACTCACAAGGGGGAAACACACTTAGAGATCTCCACGATTCCTAAGGAGAAATTACACTTACGAGATCCTCACGACTCGTATGTAGAATGCCCCCTGTGAGACCCTCGCGGCTCATAGGATTCAAAAGCCTTAAGCTACAAGGACCTGAACCTGTTCTTAAGCCATCACATTCCCCAGATTGCCCGACAGGCGGTCAATCTTGGCTCTTGTATACGATCCACGGGTACAAATAAATGATATCCCCCACCAAGTTCTACCGCTGGCGAAAAATTTCCCCATATGGTAAACGACACTTATAAGTCCTCTTGACTTGTAAGGTGAAAACACTCTTATAAGATCCTTACGACTTACGAGAGGAAATATCACTTAGGAGTCCTAACGATTCCTAAGGAGAAAATACACCTACGGGATCCTCACGACTCGTAGGGAGAAATATCTTTATGAGACCCTTACGGTTCATAAAGTCAAAAAGCCTTAGTCAACATGATCCTAACCCTGTTTGCTAAGCCACCTTTATTCAAATTGACAAAGGCCAATGGTGATTCGCTCCTGGCAATATCCCAGTTGTAGCGATGCTGATGACTAAATCGGTATTAAATTTTAAGTCCTTTCATGACAAATGATGATTCTTTCCTAGCAATATTCCAGTCGCAGCGGTGTTTATGCCAAGATTGGTATCAGATCTCAAGTCCCATACTCGCAACAAAAATGAACGAGCAAAAAATGCATATGAAATAGCCGAAATGATGGGGCAACTCACAATAAAAATCAGTGAGCAAAATAGATGCATATAAAAAAGCCGAAATGTTTGAGCAACTCGCAATAAAAAGTAGCGAGTAAAAAAGAAAAGAATAGCCGAAATGATTAGGCAATCATGACTTTCGCGATATAAAAAGCTGAAATGATAGAGCATCGTGGAAAGAAAGAATAAAATATGAAACTTCTGCCCTGCAGAAGAGTCCACATCGACCCCTGTATACAATCCATGGGCGCAAACGAAAAAGGGAACCACATTTTCCCACCAGGCTCCATCAGAAGGAGAGCCAGGTCTCGACGGCAACATCTATAGCTTAGAGATCAACAATGGCGTTTCTTTTCACTCCAGCAGGATGCAGACGCGACGTCAACAAAATGGAGCCATGGCAAAGTCCCTAGTTCCAAGGCTCGACGGTTCATAGATAACCCAGAGACAACCTCGACATTCGTCGCAAAATTGCAGACACAATGTCAACAAATGAAGCAAAGGAAGATCCCTAGCTTCAGGGTCTCGACGGCAACATCTATAGCCTAGAGATCACCACAGTGTTCCTTCTTACTCTAGCAGGATGCAGACTTAACGTCAACAACCGACCCCAGGGTCAAAACAATGGAGCCATGGAAAAGTCCCTAGTTCTAAGACTCGATGGTTCACAGACAACCCAAAGACAACCTCGACATTCGTCGCAATATTGCAGACGCAATGTCAAAAAACGAAGCAAATGAAGATCCCTAGATTCAGGTTCTTAATGGCAACTCAAATAAGAACTGAAAGACTATCGGAGTGTAAGTCAATGTTACACATCCCACGGGTTTTCGAGGAGGCGGAACGGGTAAAAACGATTTTTCAACAAGGTAACATCGACTTTAACATCAAGATCTTAGCTAAACCATAACTAACAAACTAGCGAGAGGTATTATCTACTATGTTAGAAGATTATACCTAAAGTTCCAAGTCCTTGTGTTCCCGCTGTCCTTCTTCTCCTTGCAAGCTCCTTGGAGTGGAAATGAAAAACACCTCCTCGTCGGCTTCTCGAAGTAGTAGAAGATCCACCCGAGAGTTCTAACCTTGAGCTAAACCTCCAAGATGAGGCAGCTAGATCACTTGGTGTGCTAGACTAAGTAACCTAGAGTGAGTAGAGTGTGATTATGAGTAGCTTATCTCACTAACCCTTGATTATCAACATATGATACGCTAGGGTTTTGAAAGGAAGAAGAAGAGAGCAAGCTTGAGGAGAGAGAATGTATTTGTGATAATGATTTAAAAAATAGAATGGTTAACTTATTTATGACCATATGACATGGAAAATATCTCACCAAAATATCTCACAAAATATCTATGGTCAAAAAATATCTTACAAAATATCTAAGGTCAACAAGTCAATCCAAGTCAAGTGGTCAACATAAGTAGCCATGCCACAAAAATCATTTATCAAAAATAACAAATACTTTTCATTTTCTCATATTTGTTTTGACCAAGTCAATGGTCAAAACCCTAATGAGATGTCTCCTTCTATACCCCCTCTCATCCGTATATACATACCCGCATCCGTGTTCCGAGAAACACGAATACAATGAGATGAAGCTAATCCAATAATCAAATACTAGGATCCGGCTTAAACCAAAGCCCACTAGTATTGTCCGCTCAAACACCACACGCGCACGAGTACACGTATGTGATCGAACCCTGTCGTAAAACCATACGACCTCTACTCGTTTCACCCGAAGCTGGGAAACTCTCTGTGTGGGACTCTAAAGACTCGACACTACGCTGGCGGTGGGTTTAACCACAGGCCGCAAGCGGTACTAGCTGTACGTAACGGTCCCCAGGTAGATGTCGATAAGAAGGCCGATGAGGAAACCCATCCTAACTCCTACTGAGCCTGCCTGTGTTAATCTCCGTACAATCCAGTCTGTTCATCTAAGAGTATCGCATATCGGGCCTAGGGGAGCGGTAAACGTCAGACCTCTAATAGCGGTATAAGTCATGTCGGAGTGTAGCCCAGAACACCCTGAGGAACTACTGGAATACCTACCAGTAAATCTCACTTGCCCTGGCCAGGGACTTTGTGTAATGGCTCTCCAAACACAGCGCGATATCAACCCCCAATACCGGGAGAGACGAATCCTATCTAACCGCCACTGCCTCCAAGTGCTTCGGGACTGCACCCAACTACTCCCTGTTTGCATGACTCAGCAGAGCCATGGTAGGGTAGTAATCTAAGAACAGTGGGAACACACTTGAGACGAAATAGCAGTGTCAAGTCAACGGACTAAGCTGTACTCATGTCACTTGGGAACTGCTACCTGACGATAAGTATAGTACCAACCAGCAGTTCCAAACGAGTCATGTCTGGTGTACTCGTAACCTAACGAGCACTTGCATACTATCTCCAGTACGACGTACTAATGGCTGTGGGACAGACCATTTCCCCTGCTGGGATGAGAAGCGTATACATAAGTCTACTCCAGAGTATCGATGCCCCGTCTCGATAATACTATTACTAGGGACCTGTATAAGGATGTGCTTGTAGATTACCCAGCCCCCACTAGTGTGACTGCCATCACAATGCCGGTAATCAAGCAAAGATCCTAAGGGCTCTACTAATATGTATAAGCGATATGTTAAAAGAAACACATGCACATATTGAAATAGAAACAAACCAAGTAGCATACTACCATTTTGAGCAAGACTGTCAATACTAATGTGAATATCCCAAGCTTCCATTAAGTAATATACAATCCAGTATGATACAATAATGGCCTCTAGGGCATATACACTAACAATCTCCCACTTGCACTTGGACCATGTGCTGGCATATCGCAGACCTCTCATCTCGAATAGCCTTTCGAACTGTGTCTAATGGATGGCCTTTGTGAATAGATCTGCAGTGTTGTCCGCTGTAACAACACTCCGAACCTCGATCTCTCGGCAATCCACGATCTCCCTGATCAGGTGATACCGCTTCAAGATGTGTCTGGACTTCTGATGGGACCTGGGTTCCTTTGCTAAAGCTATAACCCCGTTGTTGTCACAATACAGAGGTATTGGATCAACAATGGACGGAACCACCTGAAGTTCTATTAAGAACTTCCTCATCCATACTGCTTCTTTTGCGGCATCAGAAGCTGCGATATACTCCGGTTCCATCATCGAGTCAGCAACGGTGTCCTGCTTGGAACTCTTCCAGCACACCGCCCCTCCATTGAGGGTAAAGACATAACCTGACATGGACTTGGAGTTATCCTTTTCACTCTGGAAGCTGGAGTCGGCAAAAGCCTCGATCTGGAGGTCTTTTCCACCGTAAACCAAGAACATATCCTTAGTCCTTCTCAGGTACTTGAGGATGTTCTTTACTGCTATCTAGTGCTTCTCCCCAGGGTTTGACTGATACCAGCTTACCACGCTCAGTGCGTAAGCTACATCTGGTCTGGTACACAACATTGCATACATTATAGAGCCTACCGCTGAAGCGTAGGGTATAATAGACATGCGATCCATTTCCAAATCAGACTTGGGAGACATCTCTTTGGAGAGGGTGATTCCGTGACAAGTCGGTAAATTGCCGCGCTTAAAAGATTCCATACTGAATCTTTTTAGTATGGTGTCGATATACCTGAACTGTGAAAGTCCAGACATCCTCTTAGATCTATCACGATGGATCTGGATCCCCAGAATGTAAGAGGCATCACCCAGGTCATTCATGGAGAACCTGTGTGACAAGAACCCTTTGACAGATTGTAGCATAGGAATGTCATTTCCTACCAAGAGAATGTCATCAACGTACAAGACGAGGAATATAACAGTTTGTGATACAATCTTACTATAAATGCATGGCTCATCTGGATTTTTGGTAAAGTCAGATTGTTTGACCGTTTCATCAAAACAGATGTTCCAACTCCGTGAATCCTGCTTTAGTCCATAGATGGACTTAACCAACTTGCACACTTTCCCGCTGCTCCCACTCTGAATGAAACCCTCTGGCTGGTCCATATAGACACACTCTTCTAAATTTCCATTTAGAAAAGCGGTTTTTACGTCCATCTGCCAAATCTTATAATCGTGGAAGGCAGCAATGGAAAGAAGGATCTGAATGGATTTGAGCATAGCCACTGGAGAAAAGGTTTCGTCATAGTCCAAACCAGGTGTTTCCCCCAATCAGAGAGCAAAGCTCTATTTGAAATTTCAAATTTTGAAATTTAAAATGAGGCAGCGCCTCATAAGAGCGCTGGCGCCAAGAGTGCGAGCGCTAGGAGTCAAAGACTCTGAGGCAGCGCCTCACGTGCAAAGCACGAGAGCGCTAGCGCTAAGTGCGCTAGAGCCAAGAGTCAAAGACTCTGAGACAGTGCCTCACGCGCAAAGCACGAGAGAGCCAAGCGCTAGAACTAAATGTTCTCCACCATTAGATCAAAGAACCAACTGAGATGAATAAATCATCAAATTACAGAATTCAATTCTGTTGAGGAAATAATCCTCAAATCTTTCCAAACAGGAAAGATTGTGCTCTGTAAATCAGAGCACCATTGGATCAAAGATCCAACGGTGATTAAAAATCACCAAGATACAGAATAAGTTATGTATGGAAAATTATTTTCCCAATCTTGTTAAAAACAAGAAAGATGTTTTCTGTAAAACAGAAACCATAGGATCAAAGATCCAACGGTGGGAAATATTCCCCAAATCAATCAGAAATCTCTCAATGAGAAATTTCCTTAACTAATTCAACAAATCAGCCTCCCCTATATAAAGGACCCAAGACTTCAGGTCTTGAAGAGAAGAACCCCCCATAAACTTTGAGTTCTCAAAAACGAAAAAGAGAAAAGCAAGCTCTAAGAAGAAGAAATTTTCTTCAAGGTAAATAAAAAAAAGAGAGATCATAACATCTCCTCCATATTTGAGAGTACAACTCTCACATCAGAAGAAATTAGTTCTTTTTCTAGATCACAGATCTATAAGACCAAGTCTTTCACAAAAAAACAGAAGAGATCAAAGCATCTCCTCACAAAAAGAAGAACTCGGTTCTTAGATCCATGAGACAAAGTCTCTTATAAACCGAGAATTTAATTCTCAGAGCACAGAACTAATCAGAGCTGCCAAAGAAGCACCTCAACGCTCCAATTTGAAAGAGGCGCTTTAGCGCTCCAAGTCTGGAGATCAACACCAAGCGCGCCACGTGCTCCTCACGTGGGCGCTATTTTATATGAAGCGCCTTAGCGCTTCAATTTAAAAGAAGCGCTTTAGCGCTCCAAGTCTGGCGCTCAGCGCCAAGCATGCCACGTGCTCCTCATGTGAGCGCTATTCTAAAGGAAGCGCTTTAGTACTCTAGCGCCCCAAGTCTGGCGCTCATCGCCAAGCGCTCTGTACATAAAGCGCTCTGTACATAAAGGTTCTGTACATAAAGCGCTCTGCGCTACAAAGTGTGTTCAACACTCAATAAAATACAAAAAGAAAAAGGGGTGTCAGAACCCAAATTAATGCTCAGAATTATTGAACAAAAAGGGACCGAGCCCAAACAAGTGTACAACACTTTAATCAAAACTGAGTGGGCTCAACCCAAATTGGCCACAAGTCCCTAACTCTGACCAACCGAGCCTATGTGCTCACAATTTCCCTAATTGGTCTTAGTCCCAAACCTGACTACATATCTCCCAACCAACATCGGTTCAAGGGTACATCCCTTCATTCCTCTGATATGTGTCGTTGTAATTCTTCAACGTCTTCAGAGAGGTGATGGGTCCCGATAACCAGACATTCCATGGACTATGATGTCCTTAAACTTATGGACCGCAACATCCCTAAACTAAACCCCACATACTATAATGTCTTTAAACTCTACGGACTATGATGTCCTTAAACTTATGGACCGCAATTTCCCTAAACTAAAACGATAGAGTCCAAATACTCTTTCGTTGGATCTAAATGATCCCAAAATTCTGTTGAGTAGATCTTAGTCTAAAATTAGACTAATGTATCCTCAACAAACGTTTGAGTCGACCTTAGTCTAAAACAAGATCAACAGTCCTTAAACCAACCCAAACCTAAATCTAAGAAAATACGGATTTGGACTAATCCACGCCCTACGGGCGACAACATAAATTAGTCTCCGTATACAATCCATGGGCAAACAAAAACAAAACAAACACACACGACACGAAGTGACCATCTGGAGAAGGAGAAAGTGGTTACCACTATGCGGTAGTATAATTAACTGCAGGGGCTTGCGCCTGCAGGGAAGAGTGTCCCCACAATCAAAAACCCCCTCGTAAACGAGAGGGAATCTGACGAAATCTGCTACAACGACCGCATCCATCCAAACCTCCGATACATGGTGCCATAAATCAACTTGGTATCTTCGGAGAGATGGATGGATAAATCCAAATAGTACATGCCCCCAAATTCAGGCTAGACGACCTACGCGGTGTCTTCTCGGCTTTCGGCGGCGAACATATTCTGGCACGTCCGGTGGGACTTTTTCCTCTTTCCACTCCACACTTCGTGTGTCGTGTCTGCGAACATATCGCGGTTTAATATGGTTGCCCCTGGATTCGAGGTACTAAGATTTGGTGTCTTGCTCCCGCGCATAGAAAACGGATTCCAACTGCACCAACTGCAATAACAGCTCCCACTCCGTCCTCGCTGGAGGAGTGACCTATGGGCCCCAAGCGGCCTCCATCTTCGCCATGTCAGTGAAACAGGTGACGCAAGCCACCACTGGGTTGTTCTTCGGGACTATGCTCCCATCATTGAGCTTCAACGCCCCAGTGCCATCGCAAGAAGCTCCGAAGAAGTCGGTCTTTGATCGGCTTGCAACTGCGGCGGCCCCTCTCAATGGGTCGCACAAATCCAATGCCTTGGTCTTTAACAGATTCGGCCGAAGCTCCGATGGGCCCATGAAGAAGCCCGCTATACCTGAAGGGGTTATCCCGAAGCGGATAGCCATCCCTGCTCCAGTAAATGAAGTCATCAGAGAGACTTCTCCTACTAAGGGGTCGGTCTTCATATGACTGGCCGTTCTAACTCCTGCTCCAGGCAAAGCCACAAAGGCTGCTACCCCTGCTCGAAAGTCTGCCTTCGACAGGTTGGCCATCCCCTCTCAACGGACCTCAGTCTTTGACAGGCTGACACCAACAGCAGTTTCTTAACAAAGCATGAAGCACGATGCAGCTACCCCGACAACGGAGGTGATCCCATCTGCAAGACTCGCTCGACGTCGCTATTGGCACCGAGTGAGGAAAGATGGGGGTAGTTCTCCTTCTAGATTGATTCCACCAGCTCCAATGGTGGAAATTGATGACTGGGAACAGCTTTGAACCACTTAGGAGGGTGCGCAAAAACTCTCCGATTGTTGTGTTTAAAAGATCTCCTCCACCTGTGGAGAATGCTACAAAGGCAAAGCTAGAGCAGCCCCCTCAGCGGCTGTCCTCCAAAATTCACAGGGTCTGGCGAAGGGTCCAAGACTCTGTGATTAACCAAGACTACTCCCGCCAACAAAAGAAAATGAAGGTTCGGCAAGAGAAGGAGCACCCTGTCGTACCACAAAAGGTGTCATCTACTTGGGTGCCCGCTGCAACGGCCCCCTCAACTTCGACCACCCACAAAAGAAGAAGGCCGGATAAAATCCCCGTATCCACGACAAAACTCAAAGGCACTGAATCCAAACGCCCAAGTCTGGGGGAATGGTGGTGCAAACCATTTACATTGTTAGTGTATATGCCCTAGGGGCCATTATTGTATCATACTAGTTTGTATATTACTTAATGGAAGCGTGGGATATTCACAGTTATATTAACAGTCTCGCTCAACATAGTAGTATGCAACTTGGTTTATGTCTATCTTAATATGTGTATATGTTAGCATATCGCGAATACATATTGATAGAACCCTTAGGATCTTGCTTGACTACCAGCGTTGTGATGGCAGTCATACTAGTGGGGGCTGGGTAGTCTACAAGCACATCTTTTTTAAGTCCCTAGTCATAGGATTATCGAGACATGGCATCGATACTCCGGAGTAGACAAGTGTGTACGCTTATTATCCCAGTTGGGGAGATGGTCTGTCCCACAGCCATCAGTACGTTGTACTGGAGATAGTATACAGGTGCTCGTTGGGCTACGGGTACACCGGACATGACTCGCAGGGAACTGTTGGTTGGTTTTATACCCATCGTCAGTTAACAGTTCCCAGGTGACATGAGTACAGCATAGTCCGCAGGCTTGACACTGCTGCTTCGTCTCGTGTGTGTTCCCACTGTTCTTAGATTGCTACCCTACCATGGCTCAAAGGAGTCGTGCAAACAGGTAGCAGTTGAGTGCAGTCCCGAAACACTTGGAGGCAGTGGCGGTTAGATAGGATTCGTCTCTCCCGGTATTGGGAGTTGATATCGCGCTGTGTTTGGAGAGCCATTACGCAAAGTCCCTGGCCAGAGCAAACGAGATTTACTGGAAGGATTTCCAGTAGCTTCTCAAGGTGTAATGGGCTTCACTCCGACACGACTTATACCGCTTTTAGGGGACTGACGCTTGCCGCCCCCTAGGCCCGATATGCGATAGTCTTAGACGAACAGATTGGACTGTACGGAGATTGTCACATCAGGCTCGGTAGGAGTTCGGATGGGTTTCCTCATCGGCCTTCTTATCGAAATCTACCTAGGGACCGTTACGTACAGCTAGTACCGCTTGCGGCCTGTGGTTAAACCCACTGCCAGCGCAGTGTCGAGTGTTTAGAGTCCCACACAGAGAGTTTCTCTGCTTCAGGCGAAACGATATAGAGGTCATATGGTTTTACGACAGGGTTGGGACACATACGTGTATTTATGCACGTACGATGTTCGGACAGATTTTACTAGCATGCTTTAGTTTAAGCCAGATTCTAGTATTGGATTATTGGATTTATACAGTCTTAGTATTTCCGTGTTTTCACGGATGGAGGGGCATTCTCGTAATTAGTCGAGAAGCTTCTAGAAGAAAGATGAGGTGGGGAGCTTAGGTGTTATTTGAATTAAATGGATTAGTGACTCATGAGGTGATTCATCCAAATGAGTTAATGAAGCATTTATTGCTTAATGAATAATGAGATGATTCATTGTATGTATTAAATAAAGCATGGTTGTAAATATCACATAATAATTTATTTGATATTCTTTATGCTTCATCATATATAGAAATGAGATATAATTCATTATCATTCTCCCTTTCACATTCTCTCTCCTCAAGCTCTCTCTCTTCAAAGACCTAACCCTAATCCTCTCATGTGTTGAGATCCTAGGGTTAGCAAAACTAATAGATCCCTAATCTTTTTCTATATCCTCTAGGTTACTTTGATTAGCACTCACAGCCACCTAGTTACCTCAAGTGAGAGGTTAAAGCTTGGAGAAGGAGGTCTCGGGTGGATCTTCTATCACATCGAGAAGGTCGACGAGAAAGTGAACTACAAGAACAAGAAGGACTTGAATCTTTAGGTATAATCATCTATCATAGTAGCTAATCACTTCTAGATAGTTGTTAGTTAGGGTTTAGCAAAGATCCGTAAAGTTAGTCGATGTTAACTTAAACAAAATGATTGTTTTACCTATTCCGCCTCCCCGCATCATGTGGGGTGTCTAACGTCGACTTACAGTGGTATCAGAGCCAAGCTAAACCATAACTAACATGTTAGCAAAGTCGTTAGAAATTCGATCGCAAAACGAACCCGAAAAAACATCATTTTCACCATGTTTCTACCGATTTTAAAACGGGGTCAAAAAAATTTTCAGGGACCCTTAAAAATACAAGCTGTGAATTTTAAGAATTGTGAAGAAATTTGGGACTGTGAATCGGCCATACCGCCGCGGAACCGCCGTCGATCCAAGCGATCCGCCGCGGATCCACGGCCGAGTTGGCTCTGAGTCAACCCAAATTTGCTTAGTTATTCTTCTTTGTTGATGTTGTGTTTTCTGGGATGATTTGTTTCTGCTCAGGTTTTATGTGCATAGAGAATTATTTGGAGTAGAATTATATGTGTCGCTTGATCGAAATTCTAAGATGTTTGGCTAACTAGATTATATATGTATTGTGTTTAATGTGTTCGTAAACCTCCCCTAACTGCTACTATGTCGGTTAGCAGGGGGTTGCATATTTCTGTAATGGTTTTTACTTGTTTGTGAATATGGATTTGTTGGATTGTCGTGAATGGATAGCCGGGGATATGAGACGAGTGTTTCTTTCATTCAAATGTAAATTGTAATTTGTTGTAATATTCTTTTGCGGGGCACATCCGGGTTGAGGTTATAGCCACTGTTGTATTATTTCATTTACTGTTTTCTGCTCCTAGGATAGACCCAAGGTGGGGTGCACAAACTACTAGGTACTTTGAAGTGTTTAGTGGCCTATTCATGTCGTTGAGGGAGACTGCTTCACTTCGGGTACTAGGCGGGTACTTTGCCGTACCCGTAGGGGTCTAGGGTGAGGGTTTGGCTATTCATCGCGACTGTGTAATCCGTCTTTCTTTGCAGGATCAAAAGGAATGCGGATTCGTAGAAAATCCAATATGTTCATCTGTGATCTGGAATTCTTGTTATCGCGTCTAACAAATGTACAATATCTATATATGATATCTAGTAGGCGTTACTTATGTTTTGCATCCGCGCTAGCCCAGACCCCACTCCGTCGTTAGTTAAGTAACCTAACGGGTGAATGACGGGGCCCAGTGGCGAATGCGGATGGCATAAGAGAACGTTGTATTTTCGTTGTTTTCTGCAATGATAGGTTAATTGATGGGACGCATTATATTAATGCAAAGAAAATAAACCAAAATTATTAGAACAGTTTAAAAGAAACCACTCGGTTATTTTAAAACAGAAGATATTTTTTTAATTGCGGTGCTTAAGCCATTCCTTTTAAAAGCTATCAGGTTCCTTCGATTATATCAAGTTCACTACGTTCACGGTTTTGCCAAAACCATTCGTAGCCCTCCGTCATTTTATTTGGGTATTCAGTAGTATTCAAGCTATGTATTTTGACCAACGCTAAGGCATAGTGTTTGGTAGCGGCTGGGTATTCATTTGTTGCATAGATAGATGAGTTAGTTTGGGACAGTCGTACTATCATTTGGCCAACGTCAGGGGTATGTAAGGATGGGTTCAAATTAACAAGATAATGATGGGTAGTACTTGACAAGTGACTTATGACATTTTGACCAACACCAAGGTCATAAGAGCATGGGGCATAAATTTATATCGGGAATTTCTAAAGAAACTGAAATTTGCTAAGAGTTGCATACCATTTAGAGTGTGATAATTTTGGTAGGATCCCTTCAGCTTTATCACACGATGATATTTGGATACTGATCCTACTGTGAGTATCCGCTACTCATCAGGAGATTCGTCACTTAACGATCAATGCTATAAACCAAGTAGGTGTCGAGAAAGGTGTCAGCGGGGCTATGCCCCCAGAGAAAAGAGGTTATTTAATTAAGGAACTTCGCGAAAGCGTCGTAAAACCTCCCTCAAAGTGCCGACACTGGCCTGACTTAACGGTTAAGCAAGTATTGTACGGTGAGAATAGTCCTGACTAGTTCTTCCTTTTTGGTTTGAGGAGGGATTCGAGAAACAGTGGGAGCTATCCTGTTTAGATAAACTAAAAAACCACTCTAAACTTGCAAGAGCATCATGCTAAAGTGTTCCCTCTCTCTCTCTCTCTCTAATTGCAGCGACCCAGAACATGACAGGCCTTAAGTTACTATTAGATAAAAATATTTTGACAGGGCCAAACTATAAAGATTGGTTCCAGAATGTTAAGATGGCTATTACTTATGAAAAATTGGGGTATGCCCTTACTACTAAGGCACCTGCAGTCCCTAGTCCAGAATCCAGTGTCGCGGATAAGGAAATCCGCAAGACCTGGGAGATTGACTGCGCGAAGGCCAAATGCATCATGCTTGCCTATATGAATAATGAACATCAGAGGAGGCACGAGAATATGGATCTAGAATCCATATTTCTCCACACCAAGGATTTGTATGGAGAGCAATCTCGTATAGCTAGATACGAGACCTTGAAGAACTTGTTTCAGTCGAGGCTTGCCGTCGGATCATCTGTATGAGAACATGTCCTTAAAATGATTGGCTATATAGAAGAGCTCGCGGACCTCGGGATGACATTAGAGAACGAGCTATATACGGACTTGGTTCTTCAGTCCCTTCCTTCCACCTACGCCGAGTTTATCTTGAATTTCAACATTCAAGGTAAAGAAGTTGAACTTCCAGAACTCCTTAACATGTTGAGGAGTGCAGAGGGCACCTTGCAGAAAGCAAGGGAAACGCCCACTATGTTTGTTCGTGGTGCTTCCTCTTCCAGATACAAGGCAAGGGCCAAAGGAAGGAAGAAGAATGCCGCTACCAAACCAAGAGGTGGTGTTGGTAAGGTGGGAGTTAAAGGAAAGGCAAAGGTTGCGGTGCTAATAGTGGAAAAGGACGAGTGCTTCCACTGTCGTAGGAAAGGCCATTGGAAGAAAGATTGTAAAGCTTGGATTGCCAAGAACCAGGACCCGAAGCAAGCTGTGGTTTCGACTTCAGGTGTGTTTGTAATTGAAAATTGTCTGTCAATCAACTCTACTTCCTGGGTATTGGATACCGGATCAGGATCTCATATATGCAATTCATTGCAGGCACTGAGAAACCGTAGAGTGCTGAAGGTTGGTGATATGACCCTCCAGGTTGCTAACGGAGCTAGCGTGGGTGCTGTGTCCGTAGGGGATTATCACCTTGGATTGACGAGTAGACATATTTTGGTTTTGCGCAACTATTTTTGTGTACCCAGTTTAACGTATAATATCATATCAGTATCGTTGTTATCAAAAGAAGGTTATGATTTAACGTTTGTAAGCGATATTGTTAACATTCACCTTAATCATGGTTTGATTGGGTCCGGTACACTAGATAACGGTATATACGTGTTAAACCAATTACAAATTTTCAATGTCCAGAACATACTAAAAAGAAAGTCTCCAGATATAAATCAGGCTTTCTTATGGCATTGTAGACTAGGTCACATCAATGAGACAAGGTTAACTAAGTTACATAGAGAAGAATATTTGGATCCGTTCGAATATCAATCTTATGCCACTTTTCAATCATGTCTCAAAGGAAAGATGACAAAGACTCCATTCACTGGACATGGAGTAAGAGCGAGCGAGCTGTTAGGACTCATACACAGCGATATATGTGATCCAATGTCTACACATGCAAGAGGTGGTTTTTCATATTTCATTACTTTTATGGATGATTACTTTAGGTATGGATTCATTTTCTTAATGAAACATAAATCCGAGGCCTTTGAGAAATTCCAAGAATATAAGAATGAAGTAGAAAATCAAACCGACAAAAGTATCAAGACACTGAGATCTGATCGAGGTGGTGAATACTTAAGTCCCGAGTTCCTGGGTTACCTAAAAGAGAAAAGAATTCCCTCTCAGCTTACTCCTCCATACACTCCACAGCATAACGGTGTATCCGAAAGACGGAACCGAACCCTTTTGGATATGGTACGTTCCATGATGAGTAATGCTGAGTTACCTTGATCTTTCTAGGGTTATGCACTAGAATCAGCTGCATATCTTTTGAACATGGCTCCTACCAAGACTGTGCCTACCACACTGTATCAGATGTGGAGTGGGAAGAAACCCTATCTTCAGTATCTGAAGATATGGGGATGTCCAGCTTTTGTTAAAAAGCAGCATGCGGACAAACTCGAGGCACGATCAGTGCAGTGTCAGTTTGTGGGATATCCAAAGAACTCCTAGGGGTATTTTTTCTATTACGCAGAGGAACAAAAGGTTTTTGTTTCTCGTAATGCCCATTTTCTAGAACAGCAGTTTTTAGAAAAAGAAACAAGCGGGAGCGCAATAGAACTGGAAGAAATTCCAGAACCACAAACTACTACTGAAAGTTTGGTAGAACCAGAAGTTCAAGAAGAACAGGACATTCCCGCACCCCTCCGCAAGAGTAGTAGGCCGTCTCATCCTCCTGAGAGATACTACGGTTTTCTCATAGACGGGGATAGAGAAGATTGCGTCATTGATAATGATGAACCTACTAGCTTCCAGCAGGCCATCCAGAGCGGCGACTCAGTAAGATGGCTAGATGCAATGCGAACCGAGATGGAGTCAATGTACACCAACAAAGTATGGACTTTGGACTTTGCTCCAGATGGGGTAAAACCCATAGGATGCAAGTGGATCTTCAAGAAAAATATTGGTGTGGATGGACAGGTAGAAACCTATAAGACTAGACTTGTTGCAAAGGGTTTTCGTCAAAGACCTTGTTTGGACTATGACGAAAATTTTTCTCCAGTGGCTATGCTCAAATCCATTCGGATCCTTCTTACCATTGCCGCTTTCCATGATTATGAGATCTGGCAGATGGACGTAAAAACGGCTTTTCTAAATGGTAATTTAGAAGAATGCGTCTATATGGATCAGCCAGAAGGTTTCAATCAGAGTGGGAGCAGCGGGAAAGTATGCAAGTTGCTTAAGTCCATTTATGGACTAAAGTAGGCATCGCGGAGTTGGAACATCTGTTTTGATGAAACGGTCAAAAAATATGATTTTATCAAAAATCCAGATGAACCATGTATATATAGTAAAATTGTAGCACGAACTGTCGCATTCCTCGTCTTGTACGTGGATGACATTCTCTTAATAGGAAATGACATTCCTATGCTACAATCTGTCAAAGGATTCTTGTCACACAGGTTCTCCATGAAAGACCTGGGTGATGCCTCTTACATTCTGGGGATCCAGATCTATCGTGATAGATCTAAAAGGATGTTGGGACTTTCGCAGTCCAGGTATATCAACACTGTACTGAAAAGATTCAGTACGGAAGATTCTAAGCGCGGTAATTTACCGGATTGTCACGGAATCACCCTATCTAAAGAGATGTTTCCCAAGACTGATTTGGAAAGGGATCGCATGTCAGTTATACCCTACGCTTCTTCGGTAGGCTCTATAATGTATGCGATGTTGTGCACCAAACCAGATATAGCTTACGCACTGAGTGTGGTAAGCAGGTATCAGTCAGACCCAGGGGAGAAGCACTGGATAGCAGTAAAAAACATTCTCAAGTACCTAAAAGGGACTAAGGAGATGTTCTTAGTTTACGGCGGAAAAGACCTACAGATCGAGGCTTTTGCCGACTCCAGCTTCCAGAGTGACAAGGATGACTCCAAGTCCATGTCAGGTTATGTCTTTACCCTCAATGGAGGGGCGGTGTGCTGGAAGATTTCCAAGCAGGACACCGTTGCTGACTCGACAATGGAAGCGGAGTATATCGCTGCTTGCGATGCCATAAAAGAAGCAGTCTGGATGAAGAAGTTCCTCACAGAACTTCAGGTGGTTCCATCCATTGTTGATCCAATACCTCTGTATTGTGACAACAACGGGGCTATAGCTTTATCGAAGGAACCCAGGTCTCATCAGAAGTCCAGACACATCTTAAGGCGGTATCACCTGATCAGGAATATCATAGATCGCCAGGAGATCGAGGTCCGGAGAGTTGCTACAGAGGAGAACACTGCAGATCCATTCACAAAGGCCTTACCTCAGATTCAGTTCGAGAGGCTACTCGAGATGATAGGTCTTCGATATGCCAGTACAAGTCCCTAGTGCAAGTGGGAGATTGTCAGTGTATATGCCCTAGGGGCCATTATTGTATCATACTAATTTGTATATTACTTAATAGAAGCTTGGGATATTCACAGTTATATTAACAGTCTCGCTCAACATAGTAGTATGCTACTTGGTTTATTTCTATCTTAATATGTGTATATGTTAGCATATCGTGAATACATATTGATAGAGCCCTTAGGATCTTGCTTGACTACCAGCGTTGTGATGGCAGTCACACTAGTAGAGGCTGGGTAGTTTACAAGCACATCCTTTTTCAGGTCCCTAGTCGTAGGATTATCGAGACAGGGCATCGATACTCCGGAGTAGACTAATGTGTACGCTTCTCATCCCAGTTTGGGAGATGGTCTGTCCCACAGCCATCAGTACGTTGTACTGGAGATAGTATACAGGTGCTTGTTGGGTTATGGGTACACCGGACAGGACTCACAGGGAACTGTTGGTAGGTATTATACCCGTCGTCAGTTAACAGTTCCCAGGTGACATGAGTACAACATAGTCCGCAGACTTGACACTGGTGCTTCGTCTCGAGTGTGTTCCCACTGTTCTTAGATTTCTACCCTACTACGGCTCAAAGGAGTCATGCAAACAGGTAGCAGTTGGGTGCAGTCCTGAAACACTTGGAGGCAGTGGCGGTTAAAAAGGATTCGTCTTTCCCGGTATTGGGAGTTGATATCGCACTATGTTTGGAGAGCCATTACGCAAAGTCCCTGGCCAGGGAAAATGAGATTTACTGGAAGGATTTTCAGTAGCTTCTCAAGGTGTAATGGGCTTCACTCCGACACGACTTATACCGCTTTTACGGGACTGACGCTTGCCGCCCCCTAGGCCCGATATGCCATAGTCTTAGACGAACAGACCGGACTGTACGGAGATTGTCACATCAGGCTCAGTTGGAGTTCGGATTGGTTTCCTCATCGGCCTTCTTATCGATATCTACCTAGGGACCGTTACGTACAGCTAGTACCGCTTGCGGCCTGTGGTTAAACCCACTGCCTGCGTAGTGTCGAGTCTTTAGAGTCCCACACAGTGAGTTTCACTGCTTCAGGCGAAACGATATAGAGATCGTATGGTTTTACGACAGGGTTCGGACACATACGTGTATTTATGCATGTACGATGTTCGGACAGATTTTACTAGCAGGCTTTAGTTTAAGCCAGATTCTAGTATTGGATTATTGGATTTATACAGTCTCAGTATTTCCGTGTTTTCACGGATGGAGGGGAATTCTCGTAATTAGTCGAGAAGCTTCTAGAAGAAAGATGAGGTGGAGAGCTTAGGTGTTATTTGCATTAAATGGATTTGTGACTCATGAGGTGATTCATCCAAATGAGTTAATGAAGCATTTATTGCTTAATGACTCATGAGATGATTCATTGTATATATTAAATGAAGCATGGTTCTAAATATCACATAATGATTTATTTGATATTCTTTATGCTTCATCATATATAGAAATGAGACATAATTCATTATCATTCTCACTTTCACATTCTCTCTCCTCATGCTCTCTCTCTTCAAAGACCCAACCCTAATCCTCTCATATGTTGAGATCCTAGTGTTAGCAAGACTAATAGATCCCTAATCCTCTTCTATATCCTCTAGGTTACTTTGATTAGCACTCATAGCCACCCAGTTACCTCAAGTGAGAGGTTAAAGCTTGGAGAAGGAGCTCTCGGGTGGATCTTCTATCACATCGAGGAGGCCGACGAGGAAGTGAACTACAAGAACAAGAAGGACTTGAATCTTTAGGTATAATCATCTATCATAGTAGCTAATCACTTCTAGATAGTTGTTAGTTAGGGTTTAGCAAAGATCCGTAAAGTTAGTCGATGTTAACTTAAACAAAATGATTGTTTTACCTATTCCGCCTCTCTGCATCATGTGGGGAGTCTAACAATGACTTACATACATGGCTTCTGGAAAAGAGGATAGCCGTATCTCCACGGGCCATCGACCAATCACCCGATCGGTAACAAAGGCTCAGGAGCAACAACAGCAAAAGCTCGAGGAGATGCTGACAACCATGGCCGCACTCACTGGGCCAAAAGTAAGCCCGGAGACATCGTCGGAGCAGCGCCAAGAACAGGAAACCGATGCCGAATTCCTCCGAAGAATACTCGAGAGGAAAGACAAAGAGGCCGCAGAATAAGCGGCCAACATAAAACAAATGGCGTTACTGTTCTAAGATATGGTAGGCATGTTGATCCAGCCAGACCACCCAGTCGAAGATCCTCCAGTAATAATTGAAGACGATAGAGGAGAGACATCAAACTCTCTTCCGGCCTCTTCAACTGCGAAGGAGGAAACAATCTCGAAAGCTTCACTCGATGATTACATAACTCAACAGATATGAGCTTATCAAGCCAACGAAGCCGCTGGCCAAGTCATCAGAACTGGGCGACCATATCCAAGCTGGTACGATCAGATTAAGTACCCGCCAGGATACACGATTCCTAAGTTCCACGTATACAAGGGGACCGGCAATCCCCATCAACATGTCGCTCAGTTCAGGGCTCTGTACGGCAACACTGAAGGTGACGATAAGCTACTGCTTTGCCAATTCGTCGGCAGCTTGGCGGAGACGGCATTCGAATGGTATTCAGAGCTTCCCAACGACTCCGTCAAAACTTTTACAGATATGGAATTGCTATTCACCCAGCGTTTCACAAGCGCTAGCAAACGCACCCCAATCATGGCATTGATCAATGCCAGGGTGAAGCTGGGAGAAACATGGATTCAGTATGCAATCCGGTAGCAGAACCTATGGTCGAAATGCGAACAACGCATCGAAGAAGCTCTTGCAGTAGGCATGTTCGTGGGTACCCTCGATCCGCAAGCGACCATATCCCAGTTCATGATGTTTTTCAAGCCGACTACCTTCCAGGCCTTGATTGACAAGCTGGCTCAAATGGATCAGATGGGCCATAGACTGTCTTCCTCGAAAATGGAGCTTCGAAACGAAAAGGGGAAAGGGAAAGCGATCTTCGTCGCCGATGCTCAGCAGCTGCCCAGTGGTCAAAAACCAGCTGATCGCTAAAACGATAGACATCGATTCTTCAACGAGAAGCTAAACGCTCTTATTCGTTTCCCCGGGATAAAACGAGGAGACTGTTCGAGCTGGCGGTGCGCAACAGGCTCATCACCCTGCCGGATCCGAAACGCCCACTGCAGCCCGGTAACGTCAACAGTCCCAACTATTGCCCCTACCATCGAATAATGGGCCATCCAATCGAAGATTGCTTTGTCTTCAAGAACTGGATTGAGGACCAGTACCAGCAGGCAAATTCGAGTTGTCTGAAAACTGGAGGGTAAACTCGCCACAACCACACGCTCCGAAAAAGATAGACACGCCAGAGGAATCATGCTCATTTATAGAGGAAGCTCCATGGGAAATTGTTCTTTCGACAAAAACTAAAAGAATGCTGAAAGATCTCCAAGAATGTCCGGCGATTAGGTGGAAGAGCCCGCTGGAGCCCGAGATTATTGAAGGGATGCTGAAGCCGCGCCCAACGTTGAAAGTTGGTGAGGTGGGCAAAACATTCAGACCAAGCCTCCAAAGTCTTTAAAGAAAAAGAAGAAGGCCAAGAAGCTCGTCCAACCCGAAGATAGCCGTACAGGTCTGCAGAAATACATCGATGCACTGGAAGAATATAACCAGAAGGCATGGATCCCAATCACGTTGGATGAATTCTTTAAGCATGTTCTTGAGAATGAAGCCGATGACGCTGATGAAGGGGAAAATTCTTCAGAAGAGCCCGAGCATTATGTGGCAAGCTGCCACATGATCTCCCACTCATCAATAAATGGCAAAGATGCTCCTGATGCAGAGAAACTGGGGGCAGATTCAGAACCTGAATCAAAATCCCTGGAGCCATCGGACGAATTGATTGACAGACTGCTGAGCGAAGCTCTTCAGAAAAGAAAATCTGACCGAGAGAGTGAAACGGCCATATGTGAAAGGGCCAAGCGTCGGCTTCACGTTGAAGAAGCTCTGGTATTGAGAAGCCATATAGTACCCCAACCGGATAGAAGCACTTCTGCCGCTAGCAAAAGCATGTTTAAGACAAGGAAGCAGTTCGCTAGAGCCTTGTCGATGGGAATGAAGTTGCCACCTTTCAAATAAGATACTTCAGAAAATACATTCCCTGACGAACTAGTTGCACATCGTAACTATTGCTTATACGATCGGAGGATCACACACCCTACCGAGGAATGCATGGCCTTTAAAAATTGGTGGTAGGGATACGTTGCTCATCGACAGCATTTCAAGCGGATGAAGCGCAAAACTCGTCGAGAGCAGAGAAGCACGACAGATGAGCGCAAAAGAACTGCCGGCGACTGTCACATGGTTGATTCCTGGGGATCGCAAGTTCTGACCTTCGGGAGCGATTCTGACGAAGAAAAAGCCTCTTCAAAGAATCCACCTCAAGAAAAGAGGAAGTGGCGAAGAACTGTGAGAATACTCAGCTGCGCAACCGTACGTTGCCTGAAAAGAATCTTGGACCTACAAACAAGGGATCGAACAAAAAGGATAAGGGGAAAGAAAAAGTTCCTGAGGATATCGCCCCCGATGATCGAGTCGTCGAAGAGCTGGCAACCAAGGACCCGACCAAGAAAAACAAGGTGGATTACAACGTTTTGGCACACCTGAGAAAGATACCCTCACAGCTAAGCATTCTCGATGCCCTTCTGCTATCTAAAGAGGTGAGAGATTCTCTGATCAAGGCACTACAAGTGCCCGACCAATTTCAAGCCTTCCTTGCCGAAGAAAAGATGAAGGATGTGCTGGAAGAAGTGCACACAACTGACATCACTTTCGGCAATGAAGATCTCCTCCTCGGAACGTGCGAGCATAACCGTCCCCTCTATGTCTCCAAATATTTCCATGACATCAAGATAGGGAGGATCCTAATTGACAACGGGTCTTCTGTCAACCTTCTCAACGTGAGGGTGCTAAAGGAAATTTGCATGAGCGTGCAACACCTAGATTGAGATAAAATCACCATCTCCGGTTTCGACTCCCAGTCATCACGGACGCTCGGGTCCGTAATACTGACATTACGCTTCATGCCGCTCATCACCGACATCAAGTTTCATGTCATTAACACCAAGACTTGTTACAATGCTTTGCTCGGTAGGCCTTGGTTGCACGAGTACAACATCATCCCTTCTACACAACATCAGTGTATGAAGTATTTCAAGGATGGTCTCGAGTATACCGTGACGGGTGAACTAAACCTATTCTCCGTAAATGAAGTCCGAAAGTACGAAGATGCAAAGTATTTTTTACCAGATTTCGAAGAAATGGAAAGATGCCATAAACCGGAGAATAAGCAAAAAGCTATCACCACGATTCTGGTCTTCACAAGCGATACCGAGGAGGAAGAAGAGATAGTCTATTCGGGGCCGCCGCAATGCAACAAGCCGGGACCATCTACCCCTATTATGGTCTTTGGCAGCGACTCTGAAGATGAGGTCAATGCAGTGTTCTCGGTCCATCCATCAATACAGGCCCTCACAGGAGATGATCAGAGTTTGCAAATCACCATGGTTCCGCGAATACACTACAGAGAGCTTAATGTGCTCGAGACATATAGTGTGCAAGAGCTACAGACGTTCTACGTCCCTCCCAGACGAAGAGGTGAAAAGGCGATCCTATTCTACCGATCCATGGAGACTAAAGTCGAATTGGAAGTTTGGCATGGTGCCGATTTTGTGCTCGACAGGCTCCAACCAATCCGTTTGCCCAGATATTATGCAAAGGGATTGAAAAGGTTATTGAGATGCCAAGACGTACCCTTTAAGCAAACCGCGCGACAGGCCCAATTCTACAACAGGATCTGGAACGTCCCCGGAACTCAGCGAAAATTGCCCAACGGAAAAATGGAAGCGATTGGGCTTGGATATGTCCAGTCCAAGAAACGGGAGCAGTTCCATAATTGCCATGTCATAAAGGACCTTGATGAAGAAGAGGATGCTCTTTTAAAAGACGCCGGCGCTAAACCAGAACGAGGTCCTGCCATAAAAGTGCCGAGTCCATCGTTTGAAGAGCAGATAGACAAGCTTGTGAGGGAAGCGAGTCAAAAGGTTCGGAGCGACCACAGCCGCGAAATGGCCATTTACGAGAAAGCCAAGACGCAATGTCTCTTTCAACAGGCTATGGAGGATGACAATGCCCTCCGCCGTCAGCCCGCCATGCATTCCCAAGACAAGAAAAAGGCCCGACACAGAGGCAAAAACAAGTTAAAGAAAAGAAAAAACGTTCGGCAATGGCAAAACGGATCCAAAAGGACACGCGATCGAGAAATGGCCAGCTGGAATCCATCGCTGATGATGAAGATGGATCGGGGATATTCCTTCCCTTAAGACGGGACAAGGAAGATATTCGACGTCGTCGTAAAACATTAGATGTTTACGCTCCCGGATTCCAATCAACCCTAACAAGAAAACGAGGTTCGTCAACCGGATTATTGCTCTTATCACCGAGCAATAGGACATCCTCTAGAAGACCGCTTCACTTTCAAAAACTGGGTCGAAGACCGATATCAACACGGCAGGTTCGCTGAAACCGACAGTTGGAGGGTAAACCCACCACAAAAACACGAGCCAAAAGCAACGTATAGGGCAAGAGTAGAACCAGATCAACATCGGTCTTGGAAACGATCTCGCACCTGTCTCGTAATAACGCTGTCAGAAGAAGGAGTGCCCGAGAACACGGATGACCTCTCCTAGTGCTTTGAAAACGAAGATGAAGAGGAATTGATCTCAGAATTTCCACCGGCGCCAAAAGAGCTGGAAGATGGAATACATACTACTGCGGACAACCTAAGGAAAATCGACTTAGGGACGGTAAAAGACTCGCGACCAACGTTCGTCAGTGAGCTGCTGTCTAAAGAACAAGTTGCTACACTAAAAGACGTGCTCATACAGTATAAAGACTGCTTCGCATATGACTATTCCGAGATGCTGGGGCTAGATCCAGAAATAGCGGTGCATAAATTGGCGATATCTCCAGATGTCAAGCCGGTTAAATAAGCACCAAGAAGGATGCGACTCGAGCTTGAGATGGGCATCAACGCCGAAGTCAAGAAGCTAATCGAATCCGGCTTTATCCAAGAAGTTCAGTATCCTGACTGGATCGCCAACATTGTCCCAGTGATGAAGAAAAATGGGACGGTGCGTATCTGCGTAGACTTTCGAGACCTCAATAAAGCTTGTCCAAAGGATGATTTTCCCGTACCGGTTACCGAGCCGATGATAGACAACACGTCCACTCATGAAGTCTTCTCCTTCATGGACGGATCATCAGGGTACAATCAAATAAAGATGCATCCCGAGGACCAAAAGCATACCGCTTTCTGGACTCCTCTGGGCATATTCAACTACAATGTGACGCCTTTCAGTCTGAAGAATGCCGGCGCTACTTATCAGAGAGCCGTGATGAAGATTTTCGATGACCTCATACATGAAATCGTCGAATGCTATATCGACGACCTCGTGGTTAAAAGCAAATCGTACGAGGAACATTGGGAGCATCTGAAAATCGTGTTTCAGTGCCTTCGGAAATACAACTTGAAGATGAACCCTCTCAAATGCGCGTTCGGAGTTTTCTCGGGCAAATTCCTAGGATTCATCGTACAACAGGGCATCGAAATAGACCCGTCAAAGATCAAGGCGATCATGGAAATGCCTCCACCAAGAACTCTCAAGCAACTGCGGTCTCTTCAAGGAAATCTCGCATATATCCAACGATTCATAGCTAACCTCTCCGGAAAATGGCGTCCTTACAGTCATCTAATGAAGAAGGGGACCTCATTTGTCTCGGATCGCAAATGGCAAAGCGCACGAGATGAAATCAAGCAATACCTACAGAATCCGCCTGTACTGACCGCTCCAGTCAAGGGAAAGCCCCTCATTCTGTACACAACATCCTTCGAAGGTTCGTTAGGTGTGCTATGGGCACAGGAGAATGACCAAGGGAAAGAGAGAGCCCTCTACTATTTGATTCGAGTTCTCCTGGGGGCAGAAAACAACTACTCCCCTATCGAAAAACACTGCCCGGCGTTAATCTTCGCGATAACGAAGCTCTGGCATTATGCTTTGGCGCATGAGGTCTATCTCATTTCAAAGATGGATCCTCTTAAATATTTGATGTCAAGAGCCATACTAACGGGACGGCTTGCTAAATGGGCCCTACTCTTAATGGAATTCTCGATAACATACCGACCTCTCAAGGCAGTGAAAGGCCAGGCCATCGCCGACTTCCTCGCTGAGCTTCCGATACCTGCCGATTCACCCATAAATTGCGAATTTCCAGACGAGCACGCGTTTGACACAATCGACAGGGAGAGAGGAAAGAGTGATACCCGATGGGAACTCTACTTTGACGTGGCATCTTCCGTGAAGAAGCGAAAGCACATCTTCCCTATAATCAAATCTGGGGTAGGCCTTATCTTCGTGACTCCATAAGGAGGGATAATGCGCTTTGCCTTTTCTTTGACAGAGCCTAGGACAAACAATGAAGCCGAATATGAAGTTTTGATAGCAGGTCTTGAGATCGCCGTTGACATGGGAATCGAAAACCTCCTCATATACGGAAACTCCCAGCTGGTCGTTAGTCAAGTAAACGACGACTATCAAACGTGCAAACCAGAGTTGGTGAAGTACAGCGAGAGAGTACAACAATTGCTGACTCAAATTCCTTCCTACGTTCTGGAAAGCATACCGCGTACGGAAAATAGCGAAGCAGATGCGTTAGCCAAACTCGCTAAAGAACTGGCTGACGAAAACCTCGATGACGTAAGGATCGTTGTGCAAATCCATCAGGTTCTTGCACTGGCAGAAATATCTCCGGAGTCGTCCAAAAAAATGGGAGCGACCAAGCAAACGGCCCTACAAATAAGAGACCAGGAAAAGGCTAATGATTGGAGAAAATTCTTTATAGACTACTTCAAATCCCATCGAACACCTGGAGATGCGTCCTCAATACATCAGCTCATTAAACGAGCTCTGTCTTTCGCCTTCGTCAATGACACGTTGTATAAGAGATCGTTCGACTCTCTATGGCTGAGATGCCTGGGACCGGAAGAAGCAAGGAGAGTTGTCTAAGAAACTCACGATGGACTCTGCGGTTCTCATCAAGCCGGGTCAAATATGAAGCTGAAGATCAAAAGGATGGGCCACTATTGGCCTACGCTGATTCAGGATTGTCTCGAATACGCGAAACAATGCCACTCGTGCTAAATTCATGGGGACTTCATCCACCAGCATCCAAACCCGCTACACCCAACAGTGGCTAGTTGGCCGTTCGAAATGTGAGGAACCGACATAATTGAGCCCATAGAACAAGCATCGTCCAAAGGACAACGGTTCATATTGGCGATAACTGATTACTTCTCCAAGTGGGCAGAAGCAATACCGCTAAGAGAAGTGAAGATGGAGAATATTCTCCATTTCTTCAAGAAACACGTCATCTATCGGTTCGGCACTCCGTGACGGATTATCTCTGATAATTGGCCGGCCTACAGAAGTCACAAAATCAGCCGTTTCGCACAGCAGCATAATATAGACTGGAAATACTCTTCAGTCTATAATCGCTGAGCTAACGGTCTAGCTGAGGCTTTCAACAAGACCTTGACACAGATCATAAAGAAGACTGTGTCCAAAAATAAGAAGGACTGGCACGAGAGAATGCATGAAGCTCTCTAGGCGTATCGGACCACGTTCAAAACGGCCACAAACACAATGCCGTATGCATTGATATTCAGGACTGAAGCAGTACTCCCTTTGGAGATAGAGCTCCCTTCCCTACGAGTGGCGGTTCATTACGAGCTAACAAATGAAGAGAATGCTTATCTTCGGCTTGAGGAGCTCGACGCCCTTGATGAAACCCGCTCATGGCGCAACAAAACTTGGAGACTTACAAAGCAAAGATGACGCGCTCATACGAGAGATTGACTAGGCCGAGAACATTCCGCTAAGGTGAACTCGTGCTAGTGGTCAGACCTATGATCCCCAATCATGCCAAACGAAGGAAATTCGAGCCGAATTATGAAGGCCCGTACATCATAGACAAAGTTTATCAAGGTGGGGCTTACTTACTCATGGATATGCATGGTGACAGACCCTTCCGACCATAAACGGCCGATTCCTTAAGAAGTACTACGCTTGACGAGTCACGAACCAGGTTAATGATAGATGACGACGTCTATGTCCGCTCGCTATCTTCTTGAGTCCAGACTCTTAAAATAGTATCCAACGATACCCCATCCCAAACACGGAAAACTACGGACCGAAACGTCTACAAACCGCAGCATTTTAAGACGCAAAAAAAAAGAAGAAATAAAAAAACGGTACGTCCATAAGCGAAATGGGCACGGAAGAAAACCCGAAAAGGCTCCGTGAGTAAAAACAGCAGGACTACCGGCGAGTTTGTGAAAACCCGAAAGGGCGCAATCTCTTTAAAAGACACTTGTAAGGTCCTCTCGACCTTGTAAGGAGAAAATACCTGCGTGAGATCTTTACGACTCATAAGGGAGCAACACACTTAGGGATCCCCACGATTCCTAAGGAGAAGTTACACTTACGGGATCCTCACGACTCGTAAGGAGAATTCCCTTATGAGACCCTCACGGCTCATAGGATTCAAAAACCTTAAGTTACAGGGATCTGAACCTGTTCTTAAGCCGTCAGACATCCCAATATTTCCCTGCAAGCGTTTCAATATTGACCCTTATATACAATCCACGGGCACGAATAAACATTTCCCCAACAGAGTCCCACCAGCAACGAGGGATATTCTCACATGATGAACGACCCTTATAAGTCCTCTCGACTTATAAGGAGAAAACGCTCTTGTAAGACCCTTATGACTTATAAGAGAACACGCACTTAAGAATCCTCATGATTCCTAAGGAGAAATCGCACCTATGAAATCCTCACGATTCGTAGGAAAAAACACCTTTGTGAGACTCTTACGGCACATGAAGTAAAAAGCCTTAGTTGACAGGATCTTAACCCTGTTTACTAAGCCACCATTGTTCGATATCGACAAAGGCGAATGATGATTCGCTCCTGGCAATGTCCCAGTGGTAGCGATGTTGATGCCTAAATCGATATCAAATTACAAATCCTTTCACAGCAAGTGATGGTTCGCTCCTGACAATATTCCAGTCGCAGCGATGCTGATGCTAAGATTGGCATCAGATTCCAAGTTCCATACTCGCTGCAAAAATTCAGCTAGCTATAAATGCATATGAAATAGCCGAAATGATAAGGCAACTTGCAACAAAATCAGCAAGTAAAAGATATGCATACAAAAATAGTCGAAATGATTGGGCACCGCGAAAAATAGCCGGAATGATTGGGCAACCGCGACTTTCGCGATATAAAAAGCTGAAATGATAGAGCATCGCGGAAAGAAATAAAAAAAATAAAATGAAACTTTTTGCCCTGCAAGTAAGTCCATACTGACCCCTGTATACAATCCATGGGCATAAACGAAAAGGGAACCACATGTCCCAGCAAACTCTGTCAAAGGAAGAGTCAGGTCTCAGCGGCAATATCTACATCCGAGAAGACCAGCAACGGCGTTCCTCCTCATGCCAGCAGGACACGGACGCGACACTACCAACTAGAGCCACGGTGAAGTCCCTAGTTCTGAGACTCCATGGTTCACAGACAACCTAGAGTCAACCCTGACACCGTAGAAAACGGAGAAAGCCGATCCGGACACCGTAGAAAACGGAGAAAGCCAACCCGGACACCGTAGAAAACGGAGAATGCCGACCCGGACGCCGTAGAAAACGGAGAAAGCCGACCCCGACACCGTAGAAAACGGAGAAAGCCGATCCCGACACCGTAGAAAATGGAGAAAGTCGATCCCGACACCATAGAAAACGGTGAAAGTCGATCCCGACACCGTAGAAAACGGAGAAAGTCGACCCCGACACCGTAGAAAACGGAGAAAGTCAACCCCGACACCGTAGAAAATGGAGAAAGTCGATTCCGACACCGCGGAAAATGGAGAAAGTCAACCCTAACACCGTAGAAAACGGAGAAAGTCGATCCCGACATCGTAGAAAATGGAAAAAGTCAACCCCGACACCGTAGAAAATGGAGAAAGTCAATCCTGACACCGTAGAAATAGAGAAAGTCAACCCTTGACTTCCCCATCGGAGCAATGCTTCGATTCGGAAACAAGTCAACTCGCCAAACACTTACGAGTCCTCTAGACTTGTAAGGGAGAAAATTCTCTTATGAGATCCTTACGACTCTCAAGAGAAAACGCACTTAGGAATCCTCACGATTCTTAAGGAGAAAATACACCTACGAGATCCTCACGACTCGTAGGGAGAAAATTCTTTATGAGACCCTCACGGCTTATAAAGTTGGAAAGTTTTAGGCAACAGATCCTAACCCTGTTTTCTAAGCCATCGCAACCCTACAAAGAGTTCAAGATGAGTTGTTATCTACATGCTACACCTACTAGAGTAACATGACAACAACACAACAAAGAAAAGAAGGCGATAGTATAAGATAGGAAAAAATGTGTCCTTTATTCATGAATTCAATTGAATACAAGATACATCATATAGAAAAAATGAAATGAATACATGTTATTCATAAGTTACAAATTTTCAATCGATACAAAGACGACTATTGGGAAGGAGGCGCTTTCACCAAGTCGGCAAGCTGCTCGCGCACTCCTTATAACTCCTTTTCATGGTCAGCCGCCGCGCCCAGCTCTGCTTCGACTCTAGCCCGTTGCTGCAAACAGGATGAATGTTTCTCATTGATTTCCCATTGAGCTGCCTCACGACTCTACGCATCCCGCTCAGTGAGGCTGAGCTTCTGTCTCAGCGTTAGCCCATCAGAAATACATCGTTGGAGGCCATCAAAGATAGCTTTCAGCTGTGCAGCATTCGCGTCAACCTGGGTGCGCAGCCGGGCAGATTCGCCTAAAGCCTCCTCGCGTTCCTTCCGCCTCAAGGTCGCCTCTTGTTCTAAATGGCGGAGGAAGGGAACGCACTGCTCAACCCATGTAGCCCGCTGGGAGTTCAAAGCCAACACTTCCGGAGCGGGACGCCTGAGCTCAATCTCATACAGACAGGCCTCGATCTTCCTACAGTAGTTAACCCAAGACTCGACGACGCCCTAGCTATGGAAGTTCACGAGCATTGCCAACATGAGATTAAGCTCAGCGGCAAAATTTGCAGTAGATGCGAAAGCCACGACGTCAAGATCCCCGACGAACTCGCTTAACATTCGCAGGCTATTAGCAGCACGCCTGGAAGATGGGCGTTTAGCAAAGGGCCCTGACGGCATTAGAATTTGTGACTCGTAGGGAGCTGGAGTCGGTACGATTGCTGCAAAACAAATCATAGTCAGATGTCGGCTCAAGAGATAAAGAAAATGCACGAGCAATGGAGTCTACTATACCGGCTACAATAGGTGGCAAAGTGGGGAGTAGCGGAGGCGCGACTGTTCTCTCGTTCCCTCTTCCAATCTGTAACGCTGCAATCAATTCAAAGAAGAATTAGCAACGACATGATTGCCCATAAAAGATAGGAAAGGATGTCGGTTAGAAAAATATACTCACCGACACCGGCAGGTAGGTCGACTTCTGACTGGAAGGAGAAATGTGGATTTAGCACCTGATACAGATGATCAAAAAGGACTCCTGCAAGGTTGTAACAATACGACGTCAGTACAAAGAGTATATTACCCACAATGAAACCCAGAAGTCGCAAATATATACCTTCCAGCACTTCAGACGACATGGGAGAAGGCAACGGAACAACAGCCGTCACGGCAGCAACCAGAGGCGCTTCAGATGGCGCAATCTCCGCATTCACCGCACCTACACTCAAAACGAACAAAACGTCATTAGATAGGGGTTGAACGGGATCGAAAGATAAAAAAGAAAACAGTGACCCAGGATTTACCTGATAGGTCACCAATCAAAACCGTGACGAGAGAATCACTAGGCGCAGCGGCTTCTTCTCTCTCCTCCACTGGAATAATTTCTGCGCCCGTGGCCTCATCCCCTGATTCGACAAGGGTCGTCGTGATGCTTGCGACGCCTGCCGATATCAGGGAGCCACAGGGAGAAAGAGCAACAGTTTGGGCAGTCCCAGACTCCCGAGAGAGAGTAGCCACTTCGGGCTCTGTGGTCGCCGTTTTCTTACCTGCTACCTCATCTCCAATACTTGGCCCTGCAAGATATAGTATATCAGAATTTGCGGATCGAGTAAAAATGAATAGACCGGGCATTACATTACCTGACAATAGATTCTCAGTTGCTTCCCGAGCTGCACGCATGACCCGTCTATGAGCGGTAGATAGGGCAACTGGAGCATCCTTTGGAGGAATAGCGACAGATGGGGTGGTGCTTGAACCTGCACCTACAGCCAAACTGACATCACGTTCCCTCACCGCACGCTTTCTATGCTTCTTGTCGTCCTTGGCAGTGAGAAGTGATCTCCTCAAGACCTCTGTTAAAGGGATGTCATCGTCCGAACCAGGAGCTGCCTCTGGAGCCGTTACGGCTTCCGTCACCGGCTGCTTAAGCAAAGCCTCTTGAGGAAATACTGGGGGAGCTGGGGCCTTAGCAGCCGGCTCTAGAAGCGTCGCCGCATCACCACGCGGGATCGGAACCGCACTCGGGATAACCTGAGTCGAGATAGTCCCTGCAATAAGATGAAAAGGAAGGGTCAAACCACGAATAAAGAAAAAGGGAATGAAGGCACAACGAGCCGAAGTATACCAAGGCCCTAAGAAGCACAGCGCCGCTCTTCCTCTTCAAAAGTCATGAGGGAAGCCGCAAGAGCCTCTTCGGCGGAGATACCTGTTGAAGAAGAAAGCGTCAGTCAAAGCATAATAATAAAAAATATATATAACCATGGAAAGATATGACTGAAGTCTACCTGACTGTGCAATGGTGATCAGTGCTGCTTCATCGCAAGCTAGTTGCTCGGAAACCGCGATGGCGGCCTCTAGATTAGTATCATCCAGCGCGATGATTAAACCCTCATTGGTCCCGTATTCGCTCAAGCCCTCGCTGTAAGGAGCATGTGGCTCCTGGCCGAATACGACGTTGGCAGAAAACAACGACTTTTTCTTCTTTTGCAAGCGGCCGCCGGTAACCGGCAACAGGAGCTTGCGCGTGGCGGGCAACTTTGGGCGACGAGTCCCGATCTCCGTACCCATGCCAGAATCGGGAGACGCTGCAGCCACCGCTTTTATAGTCACACGAGGCAGTGGCTTATCAGGAAAGGCACGCAGGACCACAGCCGCAACAGCTTCTCTTAGGGGAGGACGAACGATAGTCCGTCGCTTCAAGGGAACAGTTGTATTACCCGCTGGGACAGCACCCTTGCGATCAAGCAATAATCGTTTTTCATCCCTGATAACAGTGCCCATCGCGTGCTGGTACAACGCCACGTACACATTCAAAGCTTTCGGAACGTAGCTTGGCTCGCTGATAAAGAAGTTAGACCCGGTATTCAATCGCATGAAATGGTGCAGTGCACTACGGATACCTTCCTCTGTAGCAGTAGGCTCAGCTAAAAAGGCTTCAAGCGAGACACCCTGATTGTAGCTTGATTGTTGAGCAAAGCGGTGCGGGTTGTATCTCATGAACAGCGCCGCATCGTTCTGCCTAAACACTAAAAAGCCTAGCCTGATTGAATATAAGTGAAGAATCTCCCGAGCTTTCAGGGTAGAAACCCTATCTTTGAAGGCTTCCCACAGCGGCTGCACCGTCTTAGCGGATTCCTTGCCGATAGTCATGACCTTATCGACGAAGGTTATGCCATCCTCGACCGTACGCGGGTGAAGAATCAGACCCCGAGCCTCTCGCTGAGTCGGTTCCAAAGCGAAAGCGTCAACTAGCCGCATAACCAGAGGAAAGTTATAACTTTCGTAGAAACGGGGCCACTTGTGGACTCCAAAAGCTCCGAGCACATGCAGCTCGAGCCACGAAGTGAAATAATGCATCGAGAAGTTTACGGGCTGCACTCTCGGTTGGGTGGTGTCTGCCGCCAAGCTAAGGCCATAATACAAATGAGCCAGCCCAGCAATCCCAACGGCAACCTGCGTCCTTTCAACCATTCGGTAAGCCAGGTAGAAAACGGACGACCTCATGTAGCGAGAGTGCATGGGGAGCGCACACCAACTTAACCATGAACCAAGAAACCCTAAAAAGAACGCCCCTTCGTCGATGTCTTGAGCGGCGAGTTCTGCAAAGGGGACGACTGCGGCATTTAGGAGGAAGAAATTTTTTTGATCTGTTTCCGCTGTCGGCAGGCTATCCAAGCCAAAACCGAAAGGATCGTCGAGCTTGGCAAACTTCGCACCTTGTTTCGACAAGACTTCCGGGCGAAGAAAATGGGCGATGAAATCCGTAAAGCTAACCCCGTGTCTTCTGGATTCGAGAAAGAGGCTCTCGTAAATATTTAACACCTTGATCAAGCTTGGGAATCGGTGCTGAATGGCATTCTCTGGGGTCAGACCCATCACTACTGATCGAGTGGCGAAAATGTACTCGTCAGGGGGTAATATCTCCTCATAATGTTCCCCTCTGACAGGCAAGCCGGAGTTCTCCGCGAACTCCTCTAAAGAGATTGAAACTTCTCGATCTAATAGAAGGAATGTGTGAGTTGGAACGTTCCATTGTTCCAAAAAAGTTTTGACCCACCATACAGGGGGGCGTGGAATACTGGAAGAGAGAAGCATAAATCGCGGGATACAACCCGAGCTTCAGCAGCTGCGATTTCTTGGCCGATAAGATGTATCGAGCCCACTGCAGATATCCGGCTGAATGGCGGGGGGTTAAGCCTATCATGTATGGTTGTCCCTAAGGGCGCGACTCGCCTTGACATATACGTCACCCCAAGATATCCAAAGCCATTGGAGGCTATACGGGTATTGCAGCCATAGAGGGCTGAAGGCAACCTTCCGAAGTCCAGTTGACCTCCTATACGGCATAGTTCACCGGGGTTGAGTTGGCGTAGTGGATCGCCGAAATGGGCTCCGAAGGCATCACACAAAAGAAGCTTCGTTGACCCCGGATGATTTGATTATACCACGACCCCTATAAATGAAGAGACTTTTACTCCGGGTTGTGATCTTTGATCAGCGCAAAGACTTCCCTATCCACGGGCGCGTTAGGGAATGCGCTTTCCGGACGAACGAAGGGGAAAGAGGTGTCAAAAGACATAGTACCAGCGCAAAGAAGAACAAGAATTAGCTATCAAGGCTACAATTCAAATTCTGACACTTGGTACTTAATTTTTGTACCACACCGCAATGCAGTGGAAAGGGACCAAAGGGGGACCCACCAAATCAAGGTGACGGCTCATCATTGATGAGACAGTCACTCATTAAGTAGGAAATCCGAAATGGATTCTCATTTAATGAGAGGCCCCTCGGGCCAAGGAGTAAAACTCCCTTGAGAGCGGCGCTCTACAAAAGAGTGACATCTGTCGGCTATAATGATGAAGGGGATAAAAATTCCCCAAAAAAAATTTCTGAAGAGCTATGCTCTGTGAAGATGATGGAGTAACCCACCAGAAACCCTAAAAAGCAAAGCTTTACTAAGTTAAAAACTCCAAAATCTTCAAGATCTATGAACAAACTCTAAGAGTTCTTCATGGAAGATGAACAGATCTATGATTTGAGAAGAGCAAGGCTCTGTTGATAGGTAAAACCCTTAAACATTTTTTTTAGATCTATGATCTGAGAAGAGCACGGCTCTGTTAAAAGGTAAAACCCTAAAACAATTTAAGATCTACGATCTGAGAAGAGCAAAGCTCTGTTAATAAGTTCAATTCTTACCAAATTTGGGCAGAGTTTTGACTATAAGAAGTTTTTTAAGGCGGAGAGCTTAGCTCTGAAGGAGAATTAAATTCTCAAGAACAAGAAAACAAGAGGATGAACAAACAGTCATCTCAAGGGCCAAAGGCCCTATTTATAAGTGCTGGAAGTCGATCCAACTTCCAAGTTGATCTAACGGCGGAGAGACTGCCACCGCTGCACTCACGTGTGAGCCATGTGAGCGCAACGGTGGGGGATATTTGTTTCCCCTAATCAGAGAGCAAAGCTCCATTTGAAATTTTAAAATTTGAAATTTGAAATGAGGCAGCGCCTCATAAGAGCGCTGGCGCCAAGAGCGCCAGCGCTAGGAGTCAAAGACTCTGAGGCAGCGCCTCACGTGCAAAGCACGAGAGCGCTAGCGCTAAGTGCGCTAGCGCCAAGAGTCAAAGACTCTGAGACAGCGCCTCACGCGCAAAGCACGAGAGAGCCAAGCGCTAGAACTAAATGTTCTCCACCATTAGATCAAAGATCCAACTGAGATGAATAAATCATCAAATTACAGAATTCAATTCTGTTGAGGAATTACACCTCAAATCTTTCCAAACTGGAAAGATTGTGCTCTGTAAATCAGAGCACCATTGGATCAAAGATCCAATGGTGATTAAAAATCACCAAGATACAGAATAAGTTCTGTATGGGAAAATATTTTCCCAATCTTATTAAAAACAAGAAAGATGTCTTCTGTAAAACAGAAGTCCTAGGATCAAAGATCCAACTGTGGGGAACATTCCCCAAATCAATTAAAAATCTCTCAATGAGAGATTTCCTTAACTGATTCAACAAATCAGCCTCCCTTATATAAAGGACCCAAGAATTCATGTCTTGAAGAGAAGAACCCCCCAATAAACTTCGAGTTCTCAGAAAAGAAAAAGAGAAAAGCAACCTCTAAGAAGAAGAAATTTTTTTCAAGGTAAATAAAAAGAAGAGGGATCATAACATTTCCTCCATATTTGAGAGTTCAACTCTTACATCAGAAGAACTTAGTTCTTTTTCTAGATCACAGATCTATAAGACCAAGTCTTTCACAAAAAACAGAAGAGATCAAAGCATCTTCTCACAAAAAGAAGAACTCAGTTCTTAGATCCATGAGACAAAGTCTCTTATAAACCGAGAATTTAATTCTCAGAGCACAGAACTAATCAGATCTGCCAAAGAAGCGTCTTACCGCTCCAATTTGAAAGAGGCGCTTTAGCGCTCCAAGTCTGGCGCTCAACGCCAAGCGCGCCACATGCTCCTCACGTGGGCGCTATTTTATAAGAAGCGCCTTAGCGCTCCAATTTAAAAGAAGCGCCCAGCGCTAAGCGCCACGTGCTCTTCATGTGAGTGTTATTCAAAAGGAAGCACTTTAGCGCTCCAGCGCCCCAAGTCTGGCTCTCATCGCCAAGCGCTCTGTACATAAAGGTTCTGTACATAAAGCGCTCTGCGCTACAAAGAGTGTTCAACACTCAATAAAAGACAAAAAGAAAAGGCGGTGTCAGAACCCAAATTAATGCTCAACATTATTGAATAAAAATAAACCGAGCCCAAACAAGTGTACAACACTTTAATCAAAACTGAGTGGGCTGAGCCCAAATTGGCCACAAGTCCCTAATTCAGACCAACCGAGCCCATGTGCTTACAATTTCCCTAATTGGTCTTAGTCCTAAACCTGACTACAGATCTCCCAACCAACATCGGTTCAAGGGTACATCTCTTCATTCCTTTAATATGTGTCATTGTAATTATTCAACGTCTTCAGAGAGGTGACGGGTCCCGACAACCAGACATTCCATAGACTATGATGTCCTTAAACTTATGGACCGCAACGTCCCTAAACTAAACCCTACAGACTATGATGTCTTTAAACTCTACGGACTATGATGTCCTTAAACTTTTGGAACGAAATGTCGCTAAACTAAAATGATAGAGTCCAAATACTCTTTCGTTGGATCTAAATGATCCCAAAATTCTGTTGAGTAGATCTTAGTCTAAAATTAGACTAACGTATCCTCAACAAACGTTTGAGTTGACCTTAGTCTAAATCAAGACTAACGGTCCTTAAACCAACCCAAACCCAAATATAAGAAAATACAGACTTGGACTAATCCACGCTCTACGGGTGACAACATAAATTAGTCTCCGTATACAATTCACGGGCAACCAAAAACAAAACAAACACACACGACACGAAGTGACCATCTGGAGAAGGAGAAAGTGGTTACCGCTATGCGGTAGCATAATTAACTGCAGGGGCTTGCGCCTGCAGGGAAGAGCGTCCCCACAATCAAAAAACCTCTCGCAAACGAGAGGGAATCTGACGAAGTCTGCTACAACGGCCGCATCATTCCAAACCTCCAATACACGGTGCCCTAAATCAACTTGGAATCTTCGGAGAGATGAATGGATAAATCCAAATAGCATCTTCCCCCAAATTCAGGCTAACGACTTACGCTGTGTCTTCCCGGCTTTCGGCGGTGAACTCCAGGTCTTTTTCGAAAACCCTTTGCAACAAGTCTAGCCTTATAGGTTTCAACCTGTCCATCTACCCCAATCTTCTTTTTGAAGATCCATTTGCAGCTTACGGGTTTTACCCCTTCTGGAGCAATGTCCAAAGTCCATACTTTGTTGGTGTACATGGACTCCATTTCGGTCCGCATTGCATCCAACCATCTTACCGAATCAGTGCTCTGAATGGACTGCTGTAAGTTAGTCGGCTCATCATTATCAATGATGCAATCTTCTATATCCCCGTCTACGAGAAAACCGTAGTATCTCTCAGGCGGATGAGAAAGCCTACTACTCCTACGGAGTGGTGCGGGAATGTCCTATTCTTTTGAAACTTCTGGTTCCATCAAGCTTTCAGTAATAGTTTGTGGTTATGGAATTTCTTCCAGTTCTATTGCGCTCCCACTTGTTTCTTTTTCTAAAAACTGATGTTCCAGAAAGTGGGCATGACGAGAAACAAAATCCTTTTGTTCCTCTGCATAATAGAAAAGATCCCCCCTGGAGTTCTTTGGGTATCCTACAAACTTACACAGTACTGAGCGTGCCTCGAGTTTGTCTGCATGCTGCTTTTTAACAAAAGCTGGACATCCCCGTATCTTCAGATACTAAAGATACGGTTTCTTCCTAGTCCACATCTGATATGGTGTGGCAGGCACAGTCTTGGTAGAAACCTTGTTCAAAAGATATGCAGCTGATTCTAGTGCATAGCCCCAGAATGATCGCGGTAACTCAGCGTTACTCGTCATGGAACATACCATATCCAATAGGGTTCGGTTCCGTCTCTCCGATACACCGTTGTGTTGTGGTGTGTATGGAGGAGTAAGCTGAGAGAGAATTCAATTCTCTTTTAGGTAACCAGGAACTCGACACTCAAGTATTCACCACCTCGATCAGATCTCAGTGTCTTGATACTTTTGACGGTTTGTTTTTCCACTTCATTCTTATATTCCCGGAATTTCTCAAAGGCCTCGGATTTATGTTTTATTAAGAAAATATGTCCATACCTAGAGAAATCATCCGTAAAAGTAATGTAATAGGAATAACCACTTCTTGCATATGTAGACATTGGACCATATACGTCACTGTGTATGAGTCCCAAGAGCTCACTCGCTTTTACTCCGTGTCCAGTGAATGGAGACTTTGTCATCTTTCCTTTGAGACATGATTGACAAGTTGCATAAGATTGATATTCGAACGGATCCAAATATCCTTCTTTGTGTAACTTGGTTAACCTTGTCTCATTGATGTGACCTAGTCTAATGCCATATGAAAGCCTGATTTGATTCCGGAGACTTTCTTTTAAGTGTGTTCTGGACATTGAAAATTTGTAATTGGTTTAATACGTATATACCGTTGTTTAGAGTACCTGACCAAATCAGACCTTGATTAAGGTGGATGTTTACGATATCGCTTATAAATGTAAAAGCATAACCTTCTTTTGATAATAAAGATACAGAAATGACATTACAAGTCAAAGTAGGTATACAAAAACAGTTGCGCAAAACCAAAATATGTCCACTCGTCAATCCAAGGTGATATTCCCCTACGGACACAGCATCCACGCTCGCTTCGTTAGCAATCGTGAGGGTCATATCACCGGTCTTCAGAACTCTATGGCTTCTCAGTGCCTGCAAAGAATTGCATATATGAGATCCTGATCCGGTATCCAATACCCAAGAAGTAGAGTTGATTGACAGACAGTTTTCAATTACAACACACCTGAAGCCGAAGCCACAACTTGCCCTAGGTCCTGGTTCTTGGCCTTCCAAGCCTTGCAATCTTTCTTCCAATGGCCTTTTTTATGACAGTAGAAGCACTCCTCCTTTCCTACTGTAGGCCCTGCCACTTTTGCCTTTCCCTTTGCTTCCACCTTACTAACACCGCCTCTCGATTTGGTGGGGGCCTTCTTCTTCTTTCCTTTGGCTTTCGCCTTGGACCTAGAAGAGGAAGCACCACTAACAAACAGAGCGGGTGTTTCCCTTGCTTTCTACAGGGTGCCCTCTGCACTTCTAAACATGTTGAGGGTTCCGGAAGTTCAACTTCTTTACCTTGTATATTAAAATTCAAGATAAACTAGGCGTAGGTGGAAGGAAGGGACTGGAGAATCAAGTATGTATACAGCTCATTCTCTAACGTGATCCCGAGGTCCATGAACTCTTCAATATAGCCAATCATCTTAAGGGCGTGTTCCCCTACAAATGATCCGATGGTCAATCTCGCCTGAAATAACTTCTTCGAGGTCTCGTATCTTGCGATATGAGATTGCTCTCCATATAATTCTTTGGTATGGAGGAATATGGATTCTAGATCCATATTCTCGTGCCTCCTCTGATGTTCATTGTCTATAGAGGAAAGCATAAGGCACTTGGCCTTCGCGCAGTCAATCTCCCAGGTCTTGCGGATTTCCTTATCCGCGACACTGGATTCTGGACCTGGGACGGCGGGGGCTTTTGTAGTTAGGACATAGCCCAACTTGTCAAAAGTTATTGCCATTTTGACATTCCTGAACCAATGTTTGTAGTTTGGCCTTGTCAATATATTTTTATCTAATAGTAACTTAAGGCCCGTCATGTTGGTGGTCGCTGTAATTAGGAGAGAGAGAAGAAACACTTTAGCATGATGCTCTTGCAAGTTTAGAATGGTTTTTAGTTTGTCTAAACAGGATGGTTCCCACTATTTCTCGAATCCTTCCTCAAACCATAAAAGAATAATTAATCAGGATTAATCTCACCGTACAATACTTGCTTAACCGTTCAGCCAGGCCAGTGTCGGTACTTCGAGGGAGGTTTTACGACGCTTTCGCTAAGTTCCTTAATTAAATAACCTCTTTTCCCTGGGGGCGTAGCCCCGCTAACACCTTTCTAGTCACCTACTTGGTTTATAGCATTGATCGTTAAGTGAAAAAATCTCCCGAGAGTAGCATATACTCACAGTAGGATCGGGATCCAAATATCATCGTGTGATAAAGTTGAAGGAATCCTACCAAAATTATCACACTCCAAATGGTATGCAACAGTAGCAAGTTTCAGTTTCTTTAGAAACTCCTGATGTGGATTTTTGCTCCATGCTCTTATGACCTTGACGAAGGCCAATATATCATAAGTCACATGTCAAATTCTACCCGTCATTATCCAGGTTAATTTGAACCCACCCGTACATACCCTTGACAAAGGACAAAATAGCAGTACGACTGTCCCAAACCAACGCATCTATCTATGCTACAGATAAATATTCAGCAGCTACCAATTACTATGCCTTGGTGAAGGTCAAAATACATAGCTTGAATACTACTGAATATCTAACTGAAATGACGGAGGGCTACGAATGGTTTTGGCGAAACCATGAATGTAGTGAACTTGATATAATCGAAGGAACCTGATAGCTTTTAAAAGGAGTGGTTTAAGCTCCGCATTTTAAAAGTTTTGTTGTTTTGAAAAAAAACCGAGTTGTTTTGAAATTGTTCCAACGATTCAACTTTGGTTTGTTTGCTTAGAATTAATTTAATGCATTCCAATCAATTAATCCTACCATTGCAGAAAACAACGAAAATACAACGTAAGCTTATGCCATCCGCATTAGCCACGGGGCCCCGTCATCACCCGTTAGGTTACTTAACTAACGACAGAGCGGGGGCTGGACTAGCGCGGATGCAAAACATAAGCAACGTCTACTAGATATCAGATATAGATATATACATTCGTTAGATGCAATGATAGGTATTCCAGATCACAGATGAACACATTGGATATACTAGGAGTTCGCGTTTCGTTTGAGCCTGTAACGAAAGACGGATTCCACGGTCGCGATGAATAGCCAAACCCCACCTTAGACCCCTACGAGTGCGGCAAACTACCCGCCAAATACCCGAAGCGAAGCAACCTCCCTCAACAAAGTGAGTAGGACACTCGGCACTTCAAAATACCCGGTAGTTTGTGCACCTTACCTTGGGTCTATCTTAGGAGCAAAAACAGTAAAAGAAATAATACAACGGTGGCTACAACCTCAACCCGGATGTGCCCCGCAAAAATAATATTACATTACTTTACAAATTTTACATCGAATGAAAGAATGAAAACCCTCATCTCACATCCCTGGTTATTAACCACGATGATCCAACAAGTTCATATACACAAACCAATATAATCATCACAGAAATGTGCAACCCCCAACTAACCGACATATAGCAATTAGCGAAAGTTTACAAACACATTTAACAGAACTTGAAACATTAAACGACATTAAACTGGGACTTCGAAACACCCGGTATTTGCCACAGTAAAAAATTTACAGTAAAACCAAAATTGGAAAAAACAAACAACTCCTGAAGCCCTAGATCCAAGTAACAAAGCCACACACCAAAATAAAAAGTAATCCCCTGCAATTGGACCGGCGAGCTCGGAAAAAATGACAATGTGGCCGGCCAGTTTTTGTAGGAATTGTCTCGTTTTTGGTGTGTAGTCATTTTATAGTTCAAAGGGTACTCTGCAGTTATTTAAATAATTTTTAAAGCCTCATTAAAAATCGACAGAAACTTGAATCTTTCGTTCGATGTTTTCTGGTTATTTCAGTTTCGTAGTTTAACTTGCCGGTTAAACTGTTAGCTATGGTTTAGTCGGCTCTGATACTACTATAAGTCGATGTTACACATCCCACGGGTTTGCGGGGAGGCGGAACGGGTAAAAAACGATTTTTTCAACAAGGTAACATCGACTTTAACATCAAGATCTTAGCTAAACCATAACTAACAAATTAGCTAGAGGTATTATCTACTATGTTAGAAGATTATACCTAAACTTCCAAGCCCTTCTTTTATTCCCGCTGTCCTTCTTCTCCTTGCAAGCTCCTTAGAGTGGAAATGGAAAGCACCTCCTTGTCGGCTTCTCGAAGTATTAGAAGATCCACCCGAGAGTTCCAACTTTGAGCTAAATCTCCAAGATGAGGAAACTAGATCACTTGATGTGTTAGACTAAGTAACCTAGAGTAAGTAGAGTGTGATCATGAGTAGCTTATCTCACTAACCCTTGATTATCAACACATGATACGCTAGGGTTTTGAGAGGAAGAAGAAGAGAGAAAGCTTGAGGAGAGAGAATGTTTGTGATAATGATTTAAAAAATAGAATGGTTAACTTATATATGACCACATGACATGGAAACTATCTCACTAAAATATCTCACAAAATATCTAAGGTCAAAAAATATCTTACAAAATATCTAAGGTCAACAAGTCAATCCAAGTCAAGTGGTCAACATAAGTAGCCATGCTACAAAAATCATTTATCAAAAATAATAAATACTTTTTCTTTTCTCATATTTGTTTTGACCAAGTCAATGGTCAAAACCCTAATGAGATGTCTCCTTCTATACCCCTTCTCATCCGTATATACATACCCGCATCCGTGTTCCGAGAAACATGAATACAATGAGACGAAGCTAATCCAATAATCAAATACTAGGATCCGGTTTAAACCAAACCCCATTAGTATTGTTCGCTCGAACACCACACGCGCCCAAGTACACGTATGTGATCGAACCCTGTCGTAAAACCATACGACCTCTACTCATTTCGTCCGAAGCTGGGAAACCCTATGTGTGGGACTCTAAAGACTAGACACTACGCTGGCAGTGGGTTTAACTACAGGCCGCAAGTGGTACTAGCTGTACGTAATGGTCTTCAGGTAGATGTCGATAAGAAGGCCGATGAGGAAACCCATCCAAACTCCTACTGAGCCTATCTGTGGCGATCTCCGTACAGTCCGGTCTGTTCGTCTAAGAGTTTCGCATATCGGGCCTAGGGGAGCGGTAAACGTCAGACCTCTAATAGCGGTATAAGTCGTGTCAGAGTGTAGCCCAGAACACCCTGAGAAACTACTGGAATACCTACCAGTAAATCTCACTTGCCCTGGCCAGGGACCTTGTGTAACGGCTCTCCAAACATAGCGCGATATCAACCCCTAATACCGGGTGAGACGAATCCTATCTAACCGCCATTGCCTCCAAGTGCTTCGGGACTGCACCTAACTACTACCTGTTTGCACGACTCAGCAGAGCCGTGGTAAGGTAGTAATCTAAGAACAGTGGGAACACACTTGAGACGAAGCAGCAGTGTCAAGTCAACGGACTAAGCTGTACTCATGTCACCTGGGAACTGCTACCTGACGATAGGTATAGTACCAACCAGCAGTTCCCAACGAGTCATGTCCGGTGTACTTGTAACCTAACGAGCACCTGCATACTATCTCCAGTATGACGTACTAGTGGCTGTAGGACAGACTATCTCCCCTGCTGGGATGAGAAGCGTATACATAAGTCTACTCCGGAGTATCGATGCTCCGTCTCGATAATCCTACGAATAGGGACCTGTATAAGGACGTGCTTGTAGATTACCCAGCCCCCACTAGTGTGACTGCCATCACAACGCCGGTAATCAAGCAAAGATCCTAAGGGCTCTACTAATATATATAAGTGATATGTTAAAAGAAACACATGCACATATTGAACTAGAAACAAACCAAGTAGCATACTACCATTTTGAGCAAGACTGTCAATACTAATGCGAATATCCCAAGCTTTCATTAAGTAATATACAATCCACTATGATACAATAATGGCCTCTAGGGCATATATACTAACACGGAGATCGTTCCACACCAGCGCGGAGTGGTCATGACTCATCGAGGCTCCTAAACTGAGCCTAACCTCAAGTAAAAAGCGGCATGGAATATCCCTAACGCTTTCTCTTCCGACAGTAATATCACCTGGAAGATTACTTGATGACGTCTTGTCCAGCCCTCGAAGGGATCAGAGACACGACAGTCACGGGGCTACTCGAACAACAAGATTGCGTATCGGGGAATACATCGGCCAAGTCGACGGTACGATGGACAAAAGCCCTAGTACCACAGACCTTAACGAACTTCTACCAGAATCTGTAGGGTGTTTTTCGTCACCCCATTGAGATGGGAATACGCGCGCGCTTGTCAGGCGTACTACAGATTCCCCCTGCCTAGGGTAGGCCGGGGTTTAATGATTGTGGGGATCCGAATCTCCGGCAGCCGCGGACAAAACTGCCGTTAATTACCCCTCGCCTTTGGGGCGAGGGAACCTCCGATTAACGGGTTAAACTGGTCATGCGAACCCAATGTGCGGTGTACGTGTGTTGTGTTTTGAAAAGGGTGTTTAAATATATCGGGAGCCACGCAGAGTTTTTACGGGTGCTGTGCGTAGGGCAGCACCTTGGGCGCTGTGCGCCTAGGTGCTGTGCGCTCAGGCGCTAGAGTGCCACGTGTCGGCACGTGGGCGCTCTGCGCTTGAGCGATGGGCGCTGGAGCGCAAGTGCGCCACGTGTCGGCACGGGGGCGATTTGCGCTTGAGCGCAAGCGCGCCACGTGTCGACACGGGGGCGACTTGCGCTCGAGCGCTTGCGCTGGAGTGCAAGCGCGCCACGTGTCGGCACGCGGGAGCTCTGCGCTGGAGCGCTTGCGCTTGAGCGCAAGCGCGCCACGTGTCGGCACCGGGGCGACTTGCGCTCGAGCGCTTGCGCTTGAGCGCAAGCGCGCCACGTGTCGGCACGTGGGCGCTTTGCGCTCGAGCGCGCCACGTGTCGGCACGCGGGCGCTCTGCGCTTGAGCGCCGGCAAGAAAAAGAGGCTTTTAGCCTAAAAAATATTTCTCGAAAGAGAAATCAGAGAGGAGTTGGACTCCTGAGTGTGTTTTTGGGGTTTAGTAAAAGATGTTCTTCTTCTTCCTCCTCTGTTAGCTGGATCTTGAAGATCAAGAGATGTGAGATCTCAAAATCTGTCCTTTTTGAGATCTGATGACAGATCCAAGTTCCCCTTTGTGGGTTTCGTGGTGAAAAACTATTTTGTTTTTGAAAAGGAAGAGTAAAACTCTTGATTTAATTCAAAAGAAAGAAGAAGGTTTGAGACCTTCAGAAAAGGGAAAGAGATACAAACCCTAGGTTTTTTTTTGTGAGAATGAAGAGTGTTACTTTATTCATCATCATGTTGCCTTTTATAGGCTTACATATTTGCATATAGCCCCTTGGGCTTTACAAAATGGCATTTTAGCCATCCCATGGCTCATGTGCCATTTCATTTTTGCACATAAGCCATGGGCTTACAAAATATTGGCTTTATGCCCATTTTCTTTACATTTATGCATAAACAATTACATAAAAAAATATTTATCACGTGATCTTGTTGTTGGCATGGGGAGGCTGGCCGCGGGCTCGACTTGGGCATGGGCCCGCTTGACCTAGGCTTGGGCCCACCTAGCTTGGGGGTTGACCTTGACTTTGACTCGGTCAACCGGGGTGTAAATTTTTACCCCAACAATCAGCAGAGGTTAACTGTGACGTTAGGACATTCTTGCGAGAACTTCTCGATCCATCTCGACTCGTAGGGAAAACATTGTTCCTGCGAGAACTTCTCGACTCGTTGGGAAAAAGCCTTAGGCAATAGGGATATCAACATGTTTCCTAAGCACTGGGGCCCTACAATTAAGTCCAAGATGGACTATTGTGTACTATCCATGGACCACACTCTCTGTAATCGAATATCGACAAGGAGGGAAAAAACCACTTACGAGTCCTCTCGACTTGTAAGGGGGAAAATTCCCTTGTAAGATCCTTACGACTCTTAAGAGAAAACGCATTTAGGAGTCCTCACGACTCCTAAGGAGAAAATACACTTACGGGATCATCTCGACTCGTAGGGAGAAAATTCTTTATGAGACGCTCATGGCTCATAAAGTTGAAAAGTCTTAGGCGGCAGATCTGAACCTATTTCCTAAGCCATCGCTGCCCTACAAGGATGTCAAGATGGACTTTCTACGGGACACATTCGCCAGAGTTACATGCCAATATGAAATAAAATATGTCTTTTATTCATGAATTCAAGTGAATACAAGATAAATTTCATAAAAGAATCAAAATGAATACATATTATTCATGAATCACAAGATTACAGTTAGTACAAAAAAAGGGTACAAAGACGGTTATCAAGGAGGAGGCGACTTCAACAAATCAGCAAGCTGCTCGCGCGCTCCTTTCAATCCTTTCTCGTGGTCAGCTACCGCGGGCAACTCCGCTTCAACTGAGTCCGTTGCCACATACAGGATGAAAGCTTTTCATCGGTTTCTAGCATGGCAGCTTTGCGGTCTTGCATGACCCACTCGATGAAGTCAAGCGTCCGCCTAAATGTCAATCCATCTGAGATACATCGCTAGAGGTTGTCGAAAACAGCTTTTAGCTGCGCAGCATTCGCTTCAACCTGGGCGCGCAATCAGACAGATTCGCTTGAAGTCACCTTATGTTCCTTTCGTCTCAGGGTCGCCTCTTGTTCAAAATGGCGAATGAAAGGAACGCTATGCTTGACCCACGCAGCCTTTTGGGAGTTCGAAGCCAACACCTCAGGAGCGAAATGGTTGAGCTCAATCTCGTGCAGGCAAGCCTCGATCTTTCTGCAGTAATCAACCCAAGAGCCGACGAGATCTTCGTCATGGAAGTTCACGAGTGTCGCCAGCATTGGATTGATTTCAACGGCAAAATCCATAGCAGAACTGAGGGCTATGGCATCGAGATCTTCGATAAATTCGCTCAACATTCGCCGGCTATTTGCGGCGCCCCTGGAAGATATGCGTTTAGCGAAGGGCCCTGCGGGCATTGGAATTCGAGACTCGAAAGAAGCTGGAGCCGGTGCAATTGCTGCAAAATGAATTACGGTCAAATTTTGACTCAGAATATAGAGAAAATATACGAGGGATAGATTCTATTATACCGGCTGTGACAGGTTGGAGGATGAGGAGAACCGGAGGCACGACTATTCTTTTGTCTCCTCCTCTGACCCGTGATGTTATGATCAATATGAAGAAGACTTAGCAACAATACATTTATTCGTAAGAGAATGGGGAGACGTTAGCAGAAAAATATACTAACCGATACCAGAAGGTGGAACGGTTTCCGACTGAAAGGAGAAATGCGGGTTCAACACCTGGTATAGATGGTCGAAAAGGACTCCCGCAGAGTTGCGAAAATATTGTTAGTTATATGTATGCCCTAGAGGCCATTACTGTACATAGGATGTATATTGTAGTGGATGCTGGGACATATATAGGGAGGACTTTCTTGCTCGACGTGATAGTATGCTATCTGGTTACTCTTTACCTTAACATGTACACTGATTGTCTCTCTGTTACATGTTAGCAAAGCCCTTAGGATGTATACTTGACTACCTGGACTATGATGCGGATCATACTAGTGGGGACATGGTAGTCTATAAGTACATCCTTCAAGGTCCCTAGTCGTGGGTGTATCGAGACGGGGCATCGATATACCAGAGTAGACTAGCGTATACCTTCTCGACCCATACAGATGGGCGATGGATGATCCCATATCCATTGGTGTTTGACATCGGAGATGATATACGGGTGCTCAGTAGAGACTGGGTACACTGGACGGACTCGCCGAGAACTCCCAGATGGTATTATACCTCACGTCAGATGGCAGTTCTCTGGTGACACTGGTACAGGTTAGTCTGTTGACCCGAGATCGTCATAGAGTCTTGTGTGATACCCACTGTGCTTTGATTTCCACCTTACCACGTCCAAGAGGGCGTGCAAAACGGTGGTTTTTGGGTACAGTCCCGAATCACATGGAGGCAATGAGCGATAGGAGGGGATTCGTCTCTCCCGGTATAGGGAGTTGATGTTGCGCTGTGTTCGATTGGCTATAACCGGAAATCCCTGGCCAGGGTTGCTGAGATTTACTGGTAAGTGTTACCAGTAGTTTCTCGAACTGTTATAGACCTCACATCGACACGACTTATCGGGCTATTGGGGTCTGACGTTTACCACCCCTAGGCAAGATATGCGACATATCAGACGATGAGACCGGACTGTACGGTAAGTGTTACTGGTTGGATTCATAGGAGTGTGAGCGGGCTTGCTCGTCGATCTTCTGATCGCTCAATACCCGGGTGGCCGTTACGTTTAGCAGACCGCTTGCGGCTTGTGGGTGTTTGATATGATCATCACCTGCTGCCGGCGTATTGACGAGTCTTTAGAGTCCTACACAGAGGTTTCCTGGCTCAAGCAAAACGAAATAGGAGCGCATATGAGATATGTGCGGGACCGAGAATAATACCAGTATATGATACTGTATTCGATTCTCGCGATATGTGACAGAGAACGGTTATATGCGATATAGCCGGGTTATCGGATCAAGTGTTGATTCGATAAGTTGTTACTATTGATATTAGTCGGTTATATGCGATATGACCGGATCGTTAAATCAAGTGTTGATTTAATGATTTAATGTATAATTATATATATGATATATTACTTTACATTAACTAGTATTGGTTCACTTTAAATGGATTTTCTCACTTGATGTGCACATTGTATATGTGATATACCTTTGTACACTAGTTTGTATCATGTTTGATGATACATGCTAACTTGGGTTTGTGTAAAGAATTAAACCATGGTTATTAAATGGTTAGGGTTTTGTTTTTCTTATCTATTCATTTATTTATTTATTTATTCTTTTTGGAAGGATAAATAAAGTGGTGACTTATTTTGTTTCTTTCTTGAAACTTCTTGAAGTGTTGAAAATCAAAGCCATTTTGTTTCTTTCCTAAACCCTAACCCTTTAACTTAACCCTAGTTCATTCTCTACACTTGACCATGGTTGGATTATGATAAGTATTCATTTATTTTCTATTTGCAAATAACTTATCATAATATATTTCTTCTTCTTCTTCTTTAAGATGAAGAAGCTTGCCTCCATCAATGGCAACTAGTGAAAAAGAGTGAGAAATCCAATTCTAAAGTGAACCCACTTCCTATTTATTCATCCTCTACCACTTGCCAAGTAGTATAGGGTGTTTTCTTCACAAGTTTCATGACTTGGTGAAGTGGGAGCTTGATCTTGTGATGCCTCGACGTAGATCATCTTCGGCATCGTAGTCGATGACCTAGCCCGCCCATTCTCCGATGAAACCGATGCTAGAGTCCGGGATCCGAAATGGACAGCGAGGGGACTTCATCACGGAGCCTAGGAGGTGGAGAACCGGATCTACAAAGGTTGTAGCCTCTTTCCTTTTAGTTAAGTTGTTAACTAGTTTCTGTTTCGCCTAAAATTCTAGTCAACGATCGCATTAGGGTTTCTCGGCACTTGTAGAATTTGAAATTAGCATGGTTGATACCTTGTGAGACCTCATTAGCGTGCCTAGGAAGCCTACAAATATACTGTCAATACAAGGAGGATAGTACCCACAGTGAAACAAATAAGTCAAAAACCCATACCTTCCAATATTAGAGGGGGCACAGAAGAAGGCGAGGGGACAGCGACCGTCAGAGCAGCGACCGGCGACACTTCTTCAGACGACACAGCCTCAGGATTCACCGCGCCTATACTCAAGACAAACAAAAAATCATTAGAAGGGCTGAATAGGATTGAAAAACTCGAAAACAGTAACCCAGCGACTACCTGATGGATCATCGACCAAAACCACGACGGAAGCGTCACTAGGTGTAACGGCTTCTTCACTCTCTCTCGGGGGAATAAATTCCGCACCCATAGCTTCATCCCCTAACTCGACGAGGGCCGTCGTAACACTTGCGACGCCCACCGACACTAAGGAGCCACCGGGAGAAAGAGCAGCAATCTGGACAGGACTCGACCCTGCGTGAAAGAAAATGAGCATGTCAGAATTTGTGGACCAAATTCTAATAAAATACTGGGTGTTACGTTACCTTGGAGCATCTTTTCAGTTCCTTCCCGAGCTGTGCATGCAATCTGTCTATGGGCAGTAGACAGGGCAGATGGAACATCCGCCGAAGGAATATCAACAGGCGGAATATTGCTTGAGCCTGCACCTATGGCCAAAACGGCATCGCGCTCCTTCGCCGTGTGCTTCCTGTGCTTCCTTTCGGTTTGAGCCATGAGAAATGAACTCCTCAAAACTTCCGACAAGAGGACGTCGTCATCCAAACCAAGCTCTGCCTCCGGAGCCACTACAGCGTCCATCATTGGCTGCTTTAGTAAGGCCTCGATCGGTGACTTTAGGAGGGCTGTGTCCACGGTGGCCGGCTCTAAAAGTTTTGCTGTATCGCCACTCAGGATCAGCACTGCACTTGGAATAACCTGAGTTAAGGTAGTCCCTACAATAAGGTGAAAGAGACGGTCAGAGCACGAATAAAAAGAATAAAGGTGCAATGAAGCAACTTATACCAAGGCCCAAAGAAGCGTGGAGCTTCTTTTCCTCCTCGAACGTCTTGATGGAAGCCGCGAGAGCCTCTTCGGCAGAAATAACTGTTGAAGAAGAGAGCGTTAGTAAAAGCATAATAACAATAAAGGGATAGATGCAGAATAATACAACTGAAGTATACCTGATTTCACGATGGTGATCAACGCCGCTTCCTTGCGAGCCAGTCGCTCGGAAGCTGCGAGGGCAGCCTGGAGATCAGTGTCGGTCACAGGCGTGTCGAACAAACCCTCGTTGGTACCGTATTCACACAAGCCTTCGCTATAGGGAGCATGTGGCTCATGGCCAAATATGACATCGACAGAAAATAGCGACTTCTTCCTTTTCTGCGAGCTGACATCGACGGCCGATGATAAGATTTTGCGCTTGACAGGCTTTTTCAGGCGGCAGGTTCCGATTTCTGTACCAGCACCAGCACCAGGTTCCGGGTAAGCTACAACTACCGCCTCTACGGGAACACGGGGTGGAGGCTTCTTAGAGAAGGCGTGCGGGACCACAACTGTAGCGACTTCTCTTAAGGAGAGACGAACGGCGGTCCGTCGCTTCAAAAGAACTGCTGGATTACCAGCTGGGACAGCATCCTTATGATCAAGTAATAGACGCCTCTCTTCCCTGATAACAGCACCCGTCGCATGCTGATACCACGCCACGTAAGCGTTCGAAGCTTTCGGCACATAGCTCAGCTCGCTGATGAGAAAGTTGGACCCCGTATTTAGTCGCATAAAGTGGTGCAGTGCGCTGCAAATACCCTCTTCTGTAGCGGCCAGTTCAGCTAAGAATGCCTCAAGGGGACACCCGGATTGTAACCCGACAGTTGAGCGAAACGGTGCGGGTTATACCTCATGAACAGTGCCGAGGCGTTTTTCCTGAACACTAAAAAGCCTGGCCTAATTGAATACAGGTGCAGGGTCTCCCGATCCTTCAACGTAAGAGCCCTATCGCTGAAAGTATCACACAGTGGTTGCACTGCCTTGGTAGATTCCTTGCTGATAGTTAATACTTTATCGACAAAAGTCAAACTATCCCCGACTATACGCGGGCGAAGGACCAATCGTCGAGCCTCTCGCTGCGACGGATCTAATGTAGAAGCGTCAAATAGGAACATGACTGTTAGTGTATATGCCCTAGAGGCCATTACTGTATCATACTAGTTTGTATATTACTTAATGGAAGCTTGGGATATTCACCTTGTATAGACAATCTTGCTCAAAATGGTAGTATGCTACTTGGTTTGTTTCTACTTTAATATGTGCATGTGTTTCTTTTAGCATATTGCTTATACATATTAGTGGATCCCTTAGGATCTTTGCTTGATTACCAGCGTTGTGATGGCAGTCACACTCGTGGGGGCTGGGTAATCCACAAGCACATCCTTATACAAGTCTCTAGTCGTAGGACTATCGAGACAGGGCATCGATACTCCGGAGTAGACTAGCGTATGCGCTTCTCATCCCAGCACGGGAGACGGTCTGTCCCACAGCCGTCAGTACGTCGTACTTGAGATAGTATGCGGGTGCTCGTTAGGTTACGAGTACACTGGACAGGACTCGTCGGGAACTGTTGGTTGGTATTATACCTATCGTCAGTTATCAGTTCCCAGTTGACATGAGTACAGCTTAGTCCGCTGACTTGACACTGTCACTTTGCCTTGAGTGTGTTCCCACTGTACTTTGATTACTACCCTACCACGGCTCAAACGAGTCGTGCAAAAAGGTAGTAGTTAGGTGCATTCCCGAAGCACTTGGAGGCAGTGACGGTTAGACAGGATTCGTCTCTCCCGGTATTGGGGGTTGACATCGCGCTGTGTCTAGGAGAGCTATTACACGAGTAGTCCCTGGCCAGGGCAAGCGAGATATACTGGTAGGTTTCCAGTGTTATCTCAGGGTGTTCTGGGCTACACTCCGACACGACTTGTACCGCTATTAGGGGACTGACATTTGCCGCCCCTAGGCCCGCCATGCGATGTATCAAACGAACAGACCGGACTGTATGAAGACCGTCACATTCAGGCAAAAGAGTGGAGGTCGCATGGTTTTGCGACAGGTCGCATGGTTTTGCGACAGGGTTCGGTCACATCCGCGCACTTGTGCACGTTTACTGACCGGGCAATTATTACTAGCGGGCTTTGGTTTAAGCCAGATCCTAGTATACGTTTTGGGATTGGTTTTATCTCGTTTGTATTCGTGTTCCCCGGAACGCGGATACGGGTATGTATGCACAGTTGACAGAGACAGAGGCAGAGGATTCTCATTAGGGTTGCTGACTGTTGACTTTTGTCAAATCCTAATGAGATTAAGAAATATGATTAACAATAATATTAATTGAGTATTATAGTGACATGGTTAGGGTTGAAAGGTTGACCTAGTTGACTTGTTGACTTTTGTTGACCGGTTGACTAGGTTAAACTTGTTGACCACCATCATGACAATGTCCATCATTTGGTTGCATTGACTTATGCTTGTTTTTTTTGTTCACCATTTGCATTTAATGCAAGAAATGATAGTGTCATTTGTCATGATAATAACCATTACAATATACTCAATTATCATTACTTGTTATGATGATTTTGGATTATGAAAGCAAGGATGGCAAAAGGTTCACTCATTCTCTCATTTCATTTCTCTCTCTTGCCATCACTTGCTCAAGCTCTCCCTCTTCCTCTTGCTCTCTCTAGCTCAAGGCAAACCCTTCTCATGTGTTGAGATTCATTGCCTTAGAGATAAAAGCACCAAAACAATCCTCTACTCATCCTAGTTCACAAGGCCTAGCAAGCCAAGTGTTCTAGTTTCTTCAAAGTTCGAAGAAGAAGCCAAAGGTAGAAGCTTTCGGATGGATCCGTCTTCGGCGCAAGAAGACGACGAGGAGAGGCCGGTCCGTACACCACAAGAGTTGAAGACGAAGGAGTTCAAGAAGGTATAACCCCCTAACAGAGTAGGTAAAACTCTTAGTTAGGTTGTTAGGTAGATTGTTTAACAAAGATCCGTATTTGTAGCCCATGTTACCACCCTAAGAAAAATCGTTTTTCACCACTTCCGCAAGCCCGTAAGTACCGGGAGAGGTAGCATGCACTTACAGTGGTATCAGAGCCTAGTTAAACACTATCTAACATTTTAGCAAAGTAACTAGAAATTCGATCAGAGAAAAAGTCGCGAAATACACCTGGAACTCAAACTTTCTGTCGATTTTTAAAGTGCTGTAAAAGTTGTTTGACATATACCAAAAATAGACTCAGGGTTTTTATAGTATACTGCAGAAAAACGATCCACAGAGCCGGCCAACTCACCGCTGTTCCGCGGCAAGAAGAGCTTCTTGCCGCGGATCCGCGGCCGAGTTGACTCGGTCGTGGATCGGTTTCACTGCAATATACTCTATGGGGTATTTTGGGATTTTTGGAGTATGTTTTTTCAGCCCAGATTTTCCAGAAAGCAAAATTTGTTTTTGGGGCTTAAAAAACCGTATTTTGATCGAGTTTCTAAAGACTAAAGCTGATGGGTTTATATCTGTGATGTGTTATATATATTGAACGTCTGCTAATCACTATACGTCGATTAGTAGGGGTTATACATATCTGTATTCTGTAATGTTGATGGTATGTATATATGAATTCATTGGATTGTCGCGGGTGAATAGCCGGGGGTTGTGAGATGAGAGTTTTCTTTTCTTTCAATTCATGTAAATTTGTAAATTGATGTAATATTATTTGTATGGCCGCACAACCGGGTCGGGGTTGTAGCCGTCATTGTATAATTTCTTTTTACTGTTTTTGCTCCTAGGATAGACCCAAAGTGGAGTGCATAAACTACCGGGTATCTCGAAGTGCCGAGTGGCCTACTCACGAGTTGAGGGAGGTTGCTTCGCTTCGGGTACTTAGCGGGTAGTTTGCCGCACCCGTAGGGGTCTAGGGTGGGGTTGGCTATTTACCGCGACCGTGTAATCCGCTTTTCGTTACAGGCTCGTACGAATTGTGGATTCCTAGTATATCCAATGTGTTCATCTGTGATCTGAAATGGCTATCATTGCAATATATCTATATTTGATATTTATTTAGGCGTTGCTTATGTTTTGCATCCGCGCTAGTCCAGCCCCCGCTCTGTCGTTAGTTAAGTAACCTAACGGGTAATGACGGGGCCCCGTGGCGAATGCGGATGGCATAAGCGTACGTCATATTTTGGTTGTTTTCTGCAATGGTAGGATTAAATGATGGGACGCATTAAGAATTAATGCAAGAAAATAAACCAAAGTAAAGTCGTTGGAACACTTTCAAAACCACTCGGTTCTTTTAAAAAACTAACTTTTAAATGCGGAGCTTGAGCCACTCCTTTTAAAAGCTATCTCGTTCCATCGATTATATCAAGTTCACTACGTTCACGGTTTTGCCAAAACCATTCGTAGCCCTCCATCATTTCAGTTAAATATTCGGTAGTATTCAAGCTATGTATTTTGACCTCACGCCAAGGCATAGTGATTGGTAGCTGCCGGATATTTATCTGTTGCATAGATAGAATTCGTTGGTTTGAAACAGTCGTACTGCCATTTTGGCCTACGTCAAGGGTAGGTACGGGTGGGTTCAAATCAACCTGGATAATGATGGGTAGAACTTGACATGTGACTTATGACATTTTGACCTCACGCCAAGGTCATAAGAGCATGGGGGCAAAAATCCACATCGGGAGTTTCAAAAGAACTGAAACTTGCTAGTGTTGCATACCATTTAGAGTGTGATGATTATGGTAGGATTCCTTCAGTTTTGTCACGCGATGATATTTGGATCCCGATCCTACTGTGAGTATATACTACTGCTCGGGAAATTTCTCACTTAACGATCAATGCAATAAACCTAATAGGTGTCTAGAAAGGTGTTAGCTGGGCTACGCCCCCAGGGAAAAGAGGTTCTTAAATTAAGGAACTTCGCGAAAGCGTTGGAAAACCTCCCTCGAAGTACCGACACTGGCCTGGCTGAATGGTTAAGCAAGTATTGTGCGGTGAGATTGATCCTGACTAATTCTTCCTTTATGGTTTGAGGAGGGATTCGAGAAACAGTGGGAGCCATCCTGTTTAGACAAACTAAAAACCACTCTAAACTTGCAAGAGCATCATGCTAAGTGTTTCTTCTCTCTCTCCTAATTGCAGCGACCAATCGACATGACCGGACTTAAGTTACTTCTAGATAAAAATATACTGACAGTGCCAAACTACAAAGATTGGCTCAGAAATGTCAAGATGGCAATCACTTACGACAAGCTGGGGTATCTTCTTACCACCAAAGCTCCCCCTGTCCCAGGTCCCACCTCCAGCGTCGCGGATAAGGAAAGCCGTAAGACTTGGGAGATCGATTGCGCGATGGCCAAGTGCCTCGTGCTTGCCTCTATGGACAATGAACATCAGAGGAGGCACGAGAATATAGACCTCGAATCCATATTTCTCCATACAAAAGAACTGTATGGAGAGCAATCTCGTATCGCAAGATACGAAGTGTCGAAGAAGCTATTTTTGGCAAGGTTGGCCGTCGGATCATCGGTAGCGGAACACGTGCTTAAGATGATTGGATTCATTGAGGAGCTCGCGGACCTTGGGACCACGTTAGAGAACGAGCTCTATACGGACTTGATTCTCCAGTCCCTTCCTTCCACTTACGCCCAGTTTATCCTGAACTTCAACTTACAAGGAAAAGAAGTGTAACAACTCTAATTTTGTATACCAAAAATTTGCTTTAAATATAGTGTATACTTGGAGTATTGATATTGCTGGAAACAATTTAAGTATCTAATTCCTTACAATAATTACAAGAAGGAGCTTGTAGCTTATTGGTAATACCTTGCACTGCTGAACCAAGCCACCAGAGTTCGAATCCCATGCCCCACATATTTTTTATATCATTTTGTTTTATTTTTTTCGGGAAGTCAGACGGTCAAACAGCCATAACTCACAAATTAATACAATTTATAAAAAATAAACTATACCAAAATCTCCCCCAGACCAAACCCCACCCACCGAGACCCGAGTCGGCCCTGACTCGGCCGAATCGGCCGGCGACTCGGCCGAATCGGCCGGCGCCGCCGGCCGGACTCGGCCGGTCGGCCGAGTCGTCAACACGAAAAATCTTCGTGTTGAGTTGGTCTTCATCCCTGCATGCTCCATTTTCTCTGTACTGTTACGAAATTCTCATTAAACCTCTTTTAATCCCAAAATTAATGAATTTTTAATGAATTTTACATTTTTTAAATATTTTTTAATCCAAACCCGAACCCTAGCCTAGCCCTATATAAAGACCCCTACCCTCTACCATTTCACCTCACAACTCTAAGTCCACTCTCCCAAATTCTTAAGAACTCGGTGCAAAGAGCGAGAAGCGAAGCGCTGCCGAAACCGACGACGGATTCCGGCGACCGGATCAGAACCTTCGCGACGTTTTCGACGCATCGACAACCACCACCTTCTTTAGGCCCCTTAGCTTGTCCAAACCCGTAAGTCCCATCTCTTCTATCTCTCTTTTCCTTAATGTAAAAATACGACTTTTTGGAACCCGACGGAAATCGGACAAACCGATTTCCGATTCGGTTTTTCTACAAATTTCCACTTGTCAACTAATACATAACACCTACCTATATTCATGTTGACTATTAATCACCCATAAACCAATTTAAACAAACTTTCTCACATGAAATGATAGTTTCTTTGCAAAACCGTATTCTTTTCATAAAAATACCATGAAGTTCATTTTTCTTAGTTTAATTAATTCCCTCACTCCTAAATAGGTTTATCTTGATCACTAAACTTGTAGAAACCAATTTGAATGAATTTTCACACATGAAATGATAACGTTTTCGAATACCGTATTCTTGCACTTTAATACCTTCAACTTTAACATGTCATGTTTTACCTCTAAACGTCATCAAAACTTAAAACAAGTCACGAGGTAATGACCTACCTCTACACACACAAACTTAACCCTAACTGATAAATGTCAAAACATAGAATACGACAATACAGGATTTTTCACTAAAATACCATATTCTTTATAACCTTTACTTGAAAGCTTTAAGTTGTATAAAATTTTAAATAAAATAAAAGCACGATAGGTCATGGACATCGATCGTTTATCTAAACTGTCTTGTGGTGTCTAGGCAAGTGTGTCTAAGGCTAGTGGTTTTTAATTAGGCCCACGACTGTGGTTCCTTCCCACTTACCTAGCACTTACCTGGCCGCAATTGATGGTGAAGAGGCGAATTGAGGCTTCTAATGACTCATCGTTTAGACCTTAGAAATAGGCTAGTTGGCTTAGGAAACCCTAACAACTAAAATACGGAAAACTATACTCTTTTACAAATAAATACCTTATATTTATAAAACCGTTTTTTCTAAATGAATAGTATTTGTTAAACCTAAGCAAAGCGCCGCTACAACCCACCTTTGGGGAACCCGTTAGGGATAGTACGGTTCATCGTGCACCCGCGGGCTAGTAGTGCGAGATTCAGACCTCCGCAAGGAGCATTCGGTCTCGAAAGGTTTAAAATACGACATTTAAGGAAAATGAGATTTTTAAAAATAAAATATTCATTTAAAAATTATTCATGTGTTTATAGATATATAATTATCATTTAAACACCTATTTTATCATAAGTTAAAGTTTCCACCTTTTTCTAAAATTAAAAGATTAAAAGTTACATTAAAATACCATGAATTTCAGATAAATCAATTAATACTGTTATTAGGATATATTCACTAGAATAATACAAATAAAATTCACATTCATTATAACTATAAAGACGAATATTAAATACTTGAGGTGTATTTTGAAAACTATACAAAAGTACTTTTTACATAAAACCCCCTCAAGTTTTACAAATTACAATAAGGTCCCTAACTAATATTGAACTTCAAATTATCTTTCTTTTAGTCTGACTCGGGTTAGAGTCTGACTATTTCTGACTCGAATATGATTCAAGTCAATCTATATTCTTTTATATTCCAATACAATTTGAATACATGAAACCCTGAATCCAGTTAACAATATATTCTTTTTGACTGAATCAAACCATGGATATTCATCAATTATCCTGATATTCCATTTACCTGATTACACAGTTACAACATGTTTACTGATATCATGGTTTTGGTCAGTCACCCAATTTACATATTCCAATACTACAATACTGTTAAAACACCACGTGGTTTTAAGGGGTAGATTGGTACGGAAGGTGTTAAAGGTGGCACGAGGTGGTCAGATTAAGACACCTAACCTGAATCCTATTGCTGTTGTACCGTGGCATAACAGTTCCTTGTACTTTCCTTTTGCCCTGATCTCTAGCATATAGAGATCCCCCTCGTATACACTGGCATCCTTCTGTACCAAGCTACAAACAACAGCGTTAAACATTGTTCCATAATATTCATCAATATAATACTTTAGAAAATACTTTTACACTGTCTTCCTAATTCCCCTTATCTTTGGGACTTACCGAGCGACCTGTTCGCTGACGACATTCTATTTCTTTCTTCTTTGAATGTCGTCAGGTGCGTTGGACCAAGCTGAGATCGAGCCCACCGGTGAAGATTTGGAGCAGTTCCAAGAAGACCCAGAGCTCTAGATAATTGTACCTTGTTCTTTCCAGTATTTTCATTTTCTGTTATGCCACTGTTTAGGCCATTTCAGTTGTATTTTCCTTTCATGCATTGTACAAAGAATGTTATTAATAAAAGTTGCTGTTATTTCTACATTATTCGTCTCTTGTGATTTACTTTATATTGCTTAGTTACGCTTAGCGTATGTACTTTTGAGTATATACGTAGCGGGCCTCGTCGCGTCCACTTCGCCGTACACTGGGAAGCGGGGCGTGACAAGAAGTTGAACTTCCGGAGCTCCTCAACATGCTGAGGAGTGCAGAGGGCACCCTACAGAAAGGTAGGGATACATCCACTTTGTTTGTAGGAGGATCTTCCTCTTCTAAGTCCAAGGCGAAAGCCAAGGGAAAGAAGAAGAAAGCCCCCGCCAAACCAAGGGGCGGTGTTAGTAAAGTGGATACGAAGGAAAAGGCAAAAGCAACAAAGGTAGCGGGGAAGCTTGTGGGAAAGGAAGAATGGTTCTACTGTCTTAAGAGTGGACACTGGAAGAAAGATTGCAGGGTTTGGAAGGCCAGAACATAGGATCTGAAGTAGGTTGCGGTTTCAGCTTCAGATGTGTATGTTATTGAAAACTGTCTATCAATAAACTCTACTTCCTGGGTATTGGATACCGGATCAGGATCTCATATCTGTAATTCTTTGCAGGCGTTGAGAAAGCGTAGGTTTTTGAAGGCAGGTGACATGACCCTCAAAGTTGCAAACGGAGCTAGCATGGATGCTAAGGCCGTGGGGGACTATCACCTGGGAATGTCAGATGGACACGTTTTGGTTTTGCGTAATTGCTATTTTGTACCCAATGCAACTTGTAATATCATTTCTGTATCTTTATTATCTAAAGAAGGTTATGAATTTGCATTTGTAAGCAATGTTGTAAACATTCACCTTAATCAAGTCTTGATTGGGTCAGGTACATTGAGCAATGGTATATACGTATTAAACCAACCACAGATTTTCAATGTCCAGAATACACACAAAAGAAAGTCTCCAGAAATAAATCAGGCTTTCTTATGGCATTGTAGACTAGGTCACATCAATGAGAGAAGGTTGACAAAGTTACATACAGAAGGATATTTGGATTCATTCAAATATCATTCATATGCAACTTGTCAATCCGGTCTCAAAGGAAAGATGACAAAAACTCCATTTACTGGACACGGAGTAAGAGCGAGCGGGCTCTTGGGACTCGTACACAGCGACGTGTGCGGTCCAATGTCTACGCATGCCCGAAGCGATTATTTTACTTCATTACTTTTACGGATGATTTTTCAAGGTTCGGACATGTCTTCTTAATGAAGCATAAATCTGAAGCCTTTGAAAAATTCAAGGAATATAAGAATGAAGTAGAAAAACAAACAGGCAAAGTATCAAGACACTGAGATCCGATCGAGGTGGCGAATACTTAAGTGACGAGTTCCTGGATTATTTAAAAGAGAATGGAATTCTCTCTCAGCTTACTCCTCCATACACTCCGCAACATAACGGTGTATCGGAGAGACGAAACCGAACCCTATTGGATATGGTACGGTCCATGATGAGTAACACTGAGTTACCGCGATCATTCTAGGGGTATGCGCTAGAATCAGCTGCATACCTTTTGAACCGAGTTCCCACTAAGACTGTGCCTACCACACTATATAAGATATGGAGTGGGAAGAAACCCTATTTTCAATATCTGAAGATCTGGGGATGTCCAGCTTTTGTCAAAAAGCAGCATGCGGACAAACTCGAGGCACGCTCAGTACTGTGCAAGTTTGTGGGATACCCAAAGAACTCCAGGGGGTATCTTTTCTATTACGCAGAGGAACAAAAGGTCTTTGTTTCTCGCAATGCCCACTTTCTGGAACACCATTTCTTAGAAAAGAAAATAAGTGGGAGCGCAATAGAACTGGAAGAAATTCCGGAACCACAGACTATTACCGAAAGCTTGGTAGAACCAGAGGGTTCACAAGAACAGAACATTCCTACGCCGCTCCGCAGGAGTAGTAGGCAGTCTCATCCGCCCGAGAGATACTACGGTTTTCTCATAGAAGGGGATAGAAATGATTGCATCATTAATAGTGATGAGCCTACTAGCTTCCAGCAGGCCATTCAAAGCGTTGACTCGGTAAAATGACTGGATGCAATGCGGACCGAAATGGAGTCCATGTACACCAACAAGGTATGGACGTTGGACGTTGCTCCAGATGGGGTAAAACCCGTAGGATGCAAGTGGATCTTCAAAAGGAAGATTGGTGTAGATGGACAGGTTGAGACCTATAAAGCTAGACTTGTAGCAAAAGGTTTTCGTCAAAGACCTGGTTTGGACTATGACGAAACCTTTTCTCCTGTGGCTATGCTGAAATCCATTCGGATCCTTCTTGCCATTGCTGCCTTCCACGATTATGAGATTTGGCAGATGGACGTAAAAACCGCCTTTCTAAATGGAAATTTAGAGGAGTGTGTCTATATGGACCAGCCAGAGGGTTTCATTCAGAGTGGGAGCAGCGGAAAGGTGTGCAAGTTGCTTAAGTCCATCTATAGACTAAAGCAGGCATCGCGGAGTTGGAACATCTGCTTTGATGAGACAGTCAAAGAATTTGGCTTTATCAAAAATCCAGATGAACCATGCATCTATAGTAGATTTGTAGCAAGAACTGTCGTATTTCTCGTTCTATACGTGGATGACATTCTTCTGATAGGAAATGACATTCCTATGCTACAATCTGTCAAGGGGTTCTTGTCACACAGGTTCTCCATGAAAGACCTGGGTGATGCCTCATACATTCTGGGGTTCCGGATCTATCGTGACAGATCCAAGAGGATATTAGGACTCTCACAGTCCAGGTACATCAACACCATACTGAAAAGATTCAGTATGGAAGATTCCAAGCACGGTAATCTACCGGCTTGTCACGGGATCACCCTCTCTAAAGAGATATCTCCCAAGACTGATTTGGAAAGGGATCGCATGTCTATTATACCCTACGCTTCTGCGGTAGGCTCTATAATGTATGCGATGTTGTGTACCAGACCGGATGTAGCTTATGCACTGAGTGTGGTAAGCCGGTATCAGTCAAACCCTGGGGAGAAACACTCGATAGCAGTGAAGAACATTCTCAAGTACCTGAGAAGGACTAAGGAGATGTTCTTGGTGTATGGCGGAAAAGACCTCCAGATCGAGGCCTTTGCTGACTCCAGCTTCCAGAGTGACAAGGATGATTCCAAGTCCATGTCGGGTTTTGTCTTTACCCTTAATGAAGGGGCGGTGTGTTGGAAGAGTTCCAAACAGGAAACCATTGCTGACTCGACGATGGAAGCGGAATACATCGCTGCTGCTGATGCCGCAAAAGAAGCCGTCTGGATAAGGAAGTTCTTGAAAGAACTTCAGGTGGTTCCGTCCATTGTTGATCCAATACCTCTGTATTGCGACAACAACGGGGCTATAGCTTTAGCGAAGGAACCCAGGTCCCATCAGAAATCCAGACACATCTTGAGGCGGTATCACCTGATCAGGGAGATCGTGGATCGCCAGGAGATCGAGGTTCGGAGGGTTGCTTCAGAAGATAACACTGTAGATCCATTCACCAAGGCCTTGCCCCAGACTCAGTTCGAGCGGCTGATCGAGATGATAGGTCTTCGATACGCCAGTACATGGCCTTAGTGCAAGTGGGAGATTGTTAGTGTATATGCCCTAGAGGCCATTACTGTATCATACTAGTTTGTATATTACTTAATGGAAGTTTGGGATATTCACCTTGTATAGACAATCTTGCTCAAAATGGTAGTATGCTACTTGGTTTGTTTCTGCTTTAATATGTGCATGTGTTTCTTTTAGCATATTTCTTATACATATTAGTGGAGCCCTTAGGATCTTTGCTTGATTACCAGCGTTGTGATGGCAGTCACACTCGTGGGGGCTGGGTAATCCACAAGCAGATCCTTATACAGGTCCCTAGTCGTAGGACTATCGAGACAGAGCATCAATACTCCGGAGTAGACTAGCGTATTCGCTTCTCATCCCAGCACGGGAGACGGTCTGTCCCACAGCCGTCAGTACGTCGTACTTGAGATAGTATGCGGGTGCTCATTAGATTACGAGTACACTGGACAGGACTCGTCGGGAACTGTTGGTTGGTATTATACCTATCGTCAGTTATCAGTTCCCAGTTGACATGAGTACAGCTTAGTCCGCTGACTTGACACTGTCACTTTGCCTTGAGTGTGTTCCCACTGTACTTTGATTACTACCCTACCACGGCTCAAAAGAGTCGTGCAAACAGGTAGTAGTTGGGTGCAGTCCCGAAGCACTTGGAGGCATTGACGGTTAGAAAGGATTCGTCTCTCCCGGTATTGGGGGTTGACATCGCGCTGTGTCTAGGAGAGCCATTACACGAGTAGTCCCTGGCCAGGTCAAGCAAGATATACTGGTAGGTTTCCAGTGTTATCTCAGGGTGTTCTGGGCTACACTCCGACACGACTTGTACCGCTATTAGGGGACTGACATTTTCCGCCCCCTAGGCCCGCCATGCGATGTATCAGACGAACAGACCGGACTGTACGAAGACCGTCACATTCAGGCTCAGTAGGAGTTCAGATGGGTTTCACCTCGTCCGTCTTCTTATCGGCATCTACCTGAGGGCCGTTACGCACAGCTAGTGCCGCATGCGGTCTGTAGTTAAACCCACTGCCAGCGTAGTGTCGAGTCTTTAGAGTCCCACACAGAGAGCTATTCGCCATTAGGAAAAAGAGTATAGGTCGCATGGTTTTGCGACAGGTCGCATGGTTTTGCGACGGGGTTCGGTCACATCCGCGCACTTGTGCACGTTTTCTGACCGGGCAATTATTACTAGCGGGCTTTGGTTTAAGCCAGATCCTAGTATACGTTTTGGGATTGGTTTTATCTCGTTTGTATTCGTGTTCCCCGGAACGCGGATACGGGTATGTATGTACAGTTGACAGAGACAGAGGCAGAGGATTCTCATTAGGGTTGCTGACTGTTGACTTTTGTCAAACCCTAATGAGATTAAGAAATATGATTAACAATAATATTAATTGAGTATTATAGTGACATGGTTAGGGTTGAAAGGTTGACCTAGTTGACTTGTTGACTTTTGTTGACCGGTTGACTAGTTTGGACTTGTTGACCACCATCATGACAATGGCCATCATTTGGTTGCATTGACTTATGCTTGCTTGTTTTGTTCACCATTTGCATTTAATGCAAGAAATGATAGTGTCATTTGTCATGATAATAACCATTACAATATACTCAATTATCATTACTTGTTATGATGATTTTGGATTATGAGAGCAAGAATGGCAAAAGGTTCACTCATTCTCTCATTTCATTTCTCTCTCTTGCCATCACTTGCTCAAGCTCTCCCTTTTCCTCTTGCTCTCTCTAGCTCAAGGCAAACCCTTCTCATGTGTTGAGATTCATTGCCTTAGAGATAAAAGCATCAAAACAATCCTTTACTCATCCTAGTTCACATGGCCTAGCAAGACAAGTGTTCTAGTTTCTTCAAAGTTCGAAGAAGAAGCCAAAGGTAGAAGCTTTCGGGTGGATCCGTCTTCGGCGCGAGAAGACGATGAGGAGAGGCCGGTCCATACACCACAAGAGTTGAAGACGAAGGAGTTCAAAAAAGGTATAACCCCCTAACAGAGTAGGTAAAACTCCTAGTTAGGTTGTTAGGTAGATTGTTTAACAAAGATCCGTATTTGTAGTCCATGTTACCACGCTAAGAAAAATCGTTTTTCACCATTTCCGCAAGCCCGTAAGTACCGGGAGAGGTAGCATGGACTTACAATGACCCGGGGAAATTTGTAGCTGTCGTAGAAGCGGGGTCGTTTGTGGACTCTGAAAGCACCCAGCACGTGCATCCCGACCCAGGACATGAAGTAGTGCAATGGGAGATGTACAAGTTTTACCCCTGGCTGAGTAGTATCTGCCGCTAAGCTCAGGCCATGTTATAGATGAGCTAGCCCTACAATCCCAACGGCTACACGCGTCCTTGCAACCATGCGGCGAGCTAGATAAAATACAGACGGCCTCATGTAGAGAGGGTGCATCGGAAGCAAAAACCAGCTCAACCACAAGCCGATGAACCCCAGAAAGAGCGTCTCTTCATCGACGTCTGAAGTAGCAAGTTCTGCAAAAGGGAAGACCGGAGTGTCTGGAATAAAGAAATTTTTTTGATCCGCTTCTGCTGTTGGCTTGTTATCCAAACAGAAACTAAATGGGTCGTCATGCTTTGCAAATTTTGCGGCTTGTTTTGACAGGACTTCTGGACGAAGAAAGCAGGCGATGAAATCTGTGAAGCTGACTCCGTACCCTCCAAACTCCATAAATAGACTCTCGTAAATGTTCAACACCTTGATTAGGCTCGGGAACCGATGTTGAACTACGTTCTCTGGGATGAGACCTATTACCACTGATTTGGTGGCGAAGATGTACTCATCAGGGGGATGTTTCTCCTCGTAATGTTCCCCTCTGACAGGTAAGCCTGAAATTTCCACAAACTCCTCCAAGGAAATTGAAACTTTCCGATCCGATAGAAGAAAGGTGTCAGTCGGGATGTTCCATTGCTCTAGAAAAGCCTTGACCCACCATACATGAGGCGTGGGATATTGAAAAAGAGACACATAAATTGCAGGATACAACCCAAGCTTCAGCAGTAGCGACTTCTTGGCCGACAGGATGTATCGAGCCCACTGCAGGTATCCGGCCGAATGGCGAGGAGCCAAACCTATCTTGTAGACTTGTCTCCAAGGGCGCGACTCGCTTTGACATATGTGTCGCCCCAAAATGTCCAAAGCCATTGGCGGCTGTACGGGTATTGATGCCATAGAAGGCTGAAGGCGACCCTCCGAGGTCCAGTTGACCTCCTCTAAGCATAATTCACTTAAGGCGAGTCAGCGTAGTAAATTGCTGAAATTTCCTCTGAGGGCGCTGCGCAAGAAAAATTGCGCCGACCTAAAATGATCTGATTATACCATGACCCCCACAGGTGAAGAGATTTCTGCTCCGGGTCATGATCTTTAATAAGTGCGAAAACTTCTCGATCTACGGGCGCGTCGACAAAGGCACTCTCTGAGTGTACGAAAGGGAAGGAAGAGTCGAAGGCCATTGCACCTGCACAGAAGGAGAAGGGTCAGCTATCAGTGTTATGATTCAGAAATCCGAACTTTAATGTTCTTTGACACTCAAAATTGTTGCACTGCAGCAAGCAGGGCCCCACAAAATCAAGATGACGTCCCATCATTGATGGGGCAGTCACTCATTAAGAATGAAATCCTAAGAGGATTCTCATTTAATGAGAAATCTCATTGGACTAAGGAGTTAAACTCCCCTCGAGAGCCGTGCTCTGCAAACAGATTTCACATCTGTCAAATTTAATTAAGAGGAGAATAAAATTCCCCCAAAATTTCTAAGAGCTATGCTCTGTAAAAAATGGTATAATCTACCAAAACCCTCAAAGGCAAAGATTTTTTTAACAGGGTAAAACCCCAAGATATTTAAGATCTGCAAAACAAACTCTAAGAGTTCTTCATAGAAAATGAGCAAAGCTCTGATTAATGGGTTAAGAAACCCTAAAATACATCTTAAGATCTAAGAAGAGCAAAGCTCTGTTAAGGGGTTCGAATATGATCCTTATCAAATTTTGGGCAGAGTTCTAACTCTAGAAGGGATTTCTTTGGGCAGAGATCAAAGCTCTGAAATGAGAATTAAATTCTCAGAAAAAAAGAAGAACAAGAGAAGATGAACAACAATCATATTATTGGCATAGGAAGTCGATCCAACTTATCGACAAAGGAAGTTGATCCAACTTATCGGATTTCTTTGGCCCTACTTATCAGCACAGGAAGTCGATCCAATTTCTAAGAAAATCCAACGGTGGAAAAGCTGCCACCGCTGCACTCACATGTGAGTCACGTGAGCGCAACGGTGGGGGCATTTGTTTCCCCAATTAAAGAGCAAAGCTCGGTTCAAAATTTGAAAGGCGGTGCCAAGAGTTAAAAACTCTGAGGCAACGCCTTGCGTGCCTTACACGAGGGCGCCTGCGCTAAGAGTTAAAGACTCTGAGGCAGCGCCTCACGTGCCTTGCACGAGGGTGCCAGCACCAAGAGTTAAAAACTCTGAGGCAACGCCTCACGTACCTCGCACGAGGGCACCAACACCGGAACCAAATCTCTCTGTTAAACAGAGCCGTTGGATCTGATCAAAGATCCAACGGAGATGATAAATCATCAGAGTACAGAATTAAATTCTGTTAAGGAAATATTTCTCAAATCTTTCTAAACAAGAATGATTACTCTCTGAAAAACAGAGCACCGTTGGATTAAAAATCCAATGGTGATTAAAAAATCACCAAGCTACAGAATAAGCTCTGTACGAGAAAATATTTCCCAATATTGTTAAAAACGAGAAAAATATCTTCTGTAAAACAGAAGACATTGGATCAAAGATCCGACGGTAGATAAAATCCCCAAATCAATCAAAGATCTCTCAATGAGAGATTTCTTTAACCAAATCAACAAATCTGCCTCCACTATATAAAGGATCCAAGACTTCAAGTCTTAGAGAGAGAACCCCCTCATAAGCTTTAGAACAAGCAAGAAGAAAGCTTTGAGAAGGAAGAAAGAAGAATACCTTTCTTCGAGGTAAATAAAAAATAGAGATCAGAGCATCTCATCTGCATATCCAAGAGTTTAACTCTTCTCAAAGAACATAATTCTTTCTCTTGATCTGAGATCCATGAGACAAGTCTCCCACAAATGAGAATTTAATTCTCATGGGGATGAACTTGTTCTTAGGCATCAAAGATCCAGAAAAGAACAGATAATTGAACTCTTCAGAACAGAACACCCAAAGAAAAACCTAGCGCCAAGCGCCTCACGTGCTCATTACGTGGGCGCTGTTTAATAAAGAGTGCTTAGCACTCAATGGTTGGCGCTCAACGTCAAGCGCCTCACGTGTCCCTCACGTTGGCGCTGCTCAATAAAGAGTGATTAGCACTCAATGGTGGGCGCTCAGCGCCAAGCGCCTCACGTGGGCGCTGCTCAATAATGAGTGCTTAGCACTCAATGGTTGGCACTCAGCGCCAAGCGCTGTAGGATTCCTAGGCACACTAATGATGTCTCACAAGGGATCAAACATGGCTAATTCAAAAATTTTCATATGCCTACAAACCCTAATACAAATCGTTAAATAGATGTATAGACGATGCGATGCAAGTAAACAACTTTAACTAGAAAGGAAAGAAGCTACAACCTTTGTAGATCCGGTCCTCCACCTCCTAGGCTCCGTGATGACGTCCCTCCGCTGTCCATATCGAATCCCAGACTCTAGCATCGGCTTCATCGGAGAATTGATCGGGCTAGGTCGTCGACTTCGATGCCGAAGATGATCTACGTCGAGGCAACTCTAGATCAAGCTCCAACTTCACCAAGTCATGAAACTTGTGAAGAAAACACCCTATACTACTTGGCAAGTGGTAGAGGATGAAGAAATAGGAAGTGGGTTCACTTTAGAATTGGATTTCTCATTCTTTTTCTCAAGTTGCCATTGATGAAGGCAATGTTTTCTTCTTGTTGAAGATGAAGAAGAAGAAGAAAAAGAAGATGATAAGTATATTTCAAAAAGGAAAATAATATGAATACTTATCATATACTAACCATAGTTAGATGTAGAGAATAAACTATGGTTAGTTTGAATGGTTAGGGTTAAGCATGAAGACAAAATGGTCACTTAGTCAAAGCTTCATGAAGCTTCAACAACAAACAAAGAAAGCCACCATTTTCTCTTTATCTTTTCCAAAATAAATAAATAAATAAGTAAATAAACAAAACCCTAACCATTCATATAACCATGGTTTAATTCTTTACACAAACCCAAGTGAGCATGTATCATCAAACATGATACAAACAAGTGCACAAAAATATATCACATATACAATGTGCATTTCAAGTGAGAAAATCCATTTAAAGTGAACTAATATTAGTTAATGCAAAGTAATATATCAAATATATAATTATGCATTAAATCATTAAATCAATACTTGATTTAACGATCCGGTCATATCTCATATAACCGACTAATATCCAATGTATCGGCTTATCGAATCAATCCTTGATTCGATAACTAGGCTATATCGCATACAACCAATCGATACATTCATCGCGAGAATAGAATACGGTATCACATACACGCATTATTCTCGGTCCCGCACATATCTCATATGCGCTCCTATTTCGTTTCGCTTGAGCCAGGAAACCTCTGTGTAGGACTCTAAAGACTCGTCAATACGCCGGCAGCAGGTGATGATCATATCAAACACCTACAAGCCACAAGCGGTCTGCTAAACGTAACGGCCACCCGGGTATTGAGTGATCAGAAGATCGACGAGCAAGCCCACTCACACTCCTGTGAATCCAACCAGTAACACTTACCGTACAGTCCGGTATGTTCGCCTGATATGTCGCATATCTCTCCTAGGGGTGGTAAACGTCAGACCCCAATAGCTCGATAAGTCATGCCGACGTGAGGTCCATAACTATCGTGAAACTACTGATAACTCTTACCAGTATATCACTGCAACCCTGGCCAGGGATTTCCTGTTATGGCCAGTCGAGCATAGTGCAACATCAACCCCCAATACCGGGAGAGATGAATCCCCTCCTATCGCTTATTGCCTCCATGTGAATCGGGACTATACCCAAAAACCACCTGTTTGCACGACTCAGTAGAGCCGTGGTATGGTGGAAATCAAAGCACAGTGGGAGACACACAAGACTCTATGACGATCTCAGGTCAACAGACTAAGCTGTACCAGTATCACCAGAGAACTGCCATCTGACGTGAGGTATAATACCATCTGGGAGTTCTCGGCGAGTCCGTTCAGTGTACCCAGTCTCCACTGAGCACCCGCATACCATCTCAGATGCCAAACACCAATGGATATGGGATCATCCATCGTCCATCACATGGGTCGAGAAGATATACGCTAGTCTACTCTGGAATATCGATGCCCCGTCTCGATATTCCCACGACTAGGAACATTGAAGGATGTACTCATGGACTATCCAGGCCCCACTAGTATGATCTACATCATAGTCCTGGAAATCGAGTACACATCCTAAGGGCTTTATCAACATGTAACAGAGAGACTAAAAGTATACATGTTAAGATAAAGAGCAACCAGATAGCGTACCATCATGTCGAGCAAGAAAGTCTTACCTATATATGTCCCAGCATCCACTACTATATACATCCAATGTACAGTAATGGCCTCTAGGGCATACATATAACTAACAATCTCCCACTTGCACTAGGGCCATCTGTAGCAGTAGTTGTAGTATCTAATACTCAACTATCCCCTAAAAGTCTCTTTTTGGGAAAAGGCCTTCGTGAGTAGATCCGCCGTGTTGTCCTTTGAGTCTACTCTCCTAACCTCGATCACCCTGTAGATCAACTATCTCCATGATCAGGTGATGCTGCCTCAGAATATGATTGGGTCACTGATGGGACCAGGGTTCCAGGGCCAAAGCCACACTTCCATTGTCATACAATGACAGGAACCTAGTTCATCTCATGAACCAATATACACCCAAACTGCCTCTTTGGTAGTATCTTTAATAGCGATGTTACCAGCCTTTATCGTCTAGTTTGCCACGGTATCTAGCTTGGAACTCTTCCAACATACCGTCCCTTTACCGAGGGTAAAGACAATGCCTGCGACTGACATTCAGTCGTGCTTATCAGTGTTGAACTTTTCCAGTGATTCTCGAACCCTAACATCCCTTTAGATCTATCTCATAGATCCAAATCTCAGGATTTAGGAGGTATCATCTTTATCCTATTAGAGAATCCATGTGATAAGAGAAGATCGACCGATCGTAGTATAGGAAACTCTTTTCCTATCAAGAGTATGTTGTCCACGTACAATACGAGGATGACCACCTTACTCTCTACTACCGTTTTGTATATACAAGGTTCATCTACTATTTTGATGAAGTCAAATACTTTGACCACCACATCAAAACAGATGTTCCAACTCCGCGATGCCTGCTTTATTCTGTAAAGCAACTTGCACACGTTTCCGCTGCTCCCACTGTTTACGAAGCCCTCTGGCTGTGTTCTTATAGACGTTCTCTTCTAAATCATTATTTAGAAAAGTAGTCATGGCACCCAACCACCAGATATCGCAGTCATGGTATGTAGCAATGGCAAGTAGGATCTGGATGGACTTAAGCATAGTCCCTAGAAAAGGTTTTATCATTATCCACACTTGGTTGATGACGAAAACCTTTAACAAGTCTAGCTTTGAAAGTCTCAACTTTTCCATCTACACCAAGTAATCTTCTCAAGATATACTTGCTACTGATGGGGATTTAACCCTTCAGATATAGCAAACAAAGTCCATACTTTGTTGGTGTATATGGATTCCATCTCAGATCGCTAAGCACCCAGCCATTCTTACAGAGCCCCTACTCTTGATGGCCTGCTCGAAACTAGTTAGGCCATCATCTCATGATGCAATCCTCGCTCCCACTGTCATCGAGAAACCAAAGTATCTCTCAGGCGGATGAGGAACCCTACCAGATCGGTGGAGAGGCTGAGGTTCGTCGGGGACTATTGAATCCTTTGGTTCTGTCAAATCATCAGCTGCAGTTTTGTATAGCTGGAACCTTTCGAGTTCTACAGAACTGGCCTTGCCTCGATCTTGTCCGGATTTTGCTTTTGACATAGGCCGGACAATCCCAAATCTTAACTTACTTAAGAGATAGGCTCTTCCCATTCCATATCTCATATGGAGTGGTAGGCACTGATTTGATTCGAACCTAATTCAATAGGTATACAGCTTCTCAAGTGCATAACCCCAAAAGGAAATAGGTAACTCAGTAATACTCATCATAGAGCACACCATATCTAATATTGTGCGATTGCTCCGCCCCGATACACCGTTGTGCTGTGGTGTATTCAAAGGAGTAATACTGAGAGAGAATCTCATTTTCTTTTAGAATAGTCCAGGAATGTCATGCACAAGTATTCTCCTCCCAGACCTTATCATAGGACATAATACTTATACCCGTATTGGTTCTCTACTTCTAGCTCATATTCTGTGAATATCTCAAAAGGTTCGGACTTGTGTTTCAACAGGAACACATGATTGAATCTTGAGAGATCATCAGAGAACGTAATGAAGTATAAAGAACCAGTCCTGGCATGTATAGACAGGAGACTTTACATACATCATCATGTATCAGTCCCAAGAGTTCATTAACTCTTTCTCTGTTTCCTATAAACAGGGCTATGGTCATCTAATCTTTGTGACATGACTGGCAAGTTTCACAAGATGTAAATTCAAACTGATTTAAATATGTATCTAAAATGTAACTTCAGCCAGTCGGGTCGCATTGATATGACCTAGTCTACAATGCCTCAAGAAGGATTCGTTCATTTCTGAACTCTTCCTCTTGTGTGTGTTTCGTATACTAGGAACTGTACTTTGATTTAGAACGTCAATGCTTTTAGATAACGTGCCTGAACCGATCAACTTTTGATATAGGAAATGTTCAAAACATTATCCATCAATACAAAATTTTATCATTTCTTCACTAATAAAGAGACTGATATGATTTTGTATATCAGGTTCGGTATCTAATAGCATTTGTTCAGAATCAATGTATTGGTAATACAGGGTGACAGTGACCAACAGACTTGGCTGCAACACTTTCCCCGTTTTCTGTCTCATGAAACTTATCACCCGTTCTCAGTTTTTCTACCCTTTTGTAGCCCTATGTAAAATATTACATATCTGGGATCCTGATCCGGTATCAAATACCCAGGATGCAGAGGATACTGAGAAACAGTTCTTTGTAATGAACACACCCGAAGGAGATGCATCATATGCACTTTCTTCGTTTGGGCGGCATAGGAATTCTGGTATTTCCCTATTTCCTGCTCTGTCTTATAACAATTATAAGTTGGAGCGGGACCAACGTTCCCCAGCTCAGTATAACAAGCGGGTTCGGTCAATACATCCATATAATTATCTTGATTAAGGCGTGATATGGTCGCTACCTGGAGAGAGAGAGAAGAAAACACTCAGCGTGCGCTCTTGCAAGATCAGATTGGTTATTTATTTTATCTAGTCAGGATGACTCCCACTGTTTTTATCAAATCTTCCTTCAAACCTTAAAAGGAAAGACTAGCCGGGATTAATTACACTCTACAAGTTCGCTAATCTTTCAGCCAGGCCAGTGTCGGTACTTTGAGGGAAGTTCCCCGTGCTTTCGCACGGACCTAATTACAGTAAACCTCGTTTTCCCAGAGGCGTAACCCCGTTGACACCTTTCTAGACACCTACTTGATCAGCTAATTGTAAAGTACAAAACTCTCCCAGGAGTAACAATTACTCGCAGTGGGTATCGGGATCCAACTATCACATAGAAGGTATGCAATCTCATTGCAAATTTCAACACTTGAAACTCCTGATAAAGATTTTTACCCCTAGCACTTATGACCTTAACTATGGTCAACAAATCATAAGTACTAGTCAAGTTCTACCCGTCATTTCGTGATTAATTAGACCCACCCATATGACCCTTAACTAAGGTCAACAAAGTCACACGACTGTCCTAACTAATCGCATCATATGCGGTGTAGGAAGACATCACTTAACTACCGTACACTATGCCTTGACTATGGTCAACAAACACAGCACGAATACTAAGTACTCTACTTCCTAAAATGACGGAGAGTTGCGAATGGTTTTTGTGAAAACCTTTAACGCTTTGAACTTGATCTCGTTGCGGAATCAAATGGTTTTTAAATGGAATGTTTTTGAAGCTTTTTTTAGTTTTGCAAAAGGGGTCACTCCCGGTGAAGGGATCGTCGGCCCTTTCCTCGTCGAATGAGGTGCGGGATATATCATATATATCACTGTGCAAAGCAGAAACTATAGAAGCAATCAAAAGACAAACCGAGTGTGTAGCATCTGCCAGTTATTGCTAAAGGAGTCACTCCCGGTGAAGGGATCTCGGTCCTTTCCTCATCGAATAAGGTGCAGGATGTTTTATAATGAACACCACGATGCAAAGCAAGAACTGTAGCTACCTGTTTTATTTTTGAAATTCGATTCCACAACATCAATTAGGTTTATTTTCTTTCTTTAATCTCATTAATGAATATCCCATCATTTAAGTCCACCTAAACATCACAGATAAATATAACGTACGCTTATGCCATCCGCATTCGCCTCGATGTCCCGTCTGCACCGTTAGGTTAGGTAACTAACGCCAGAACGAGGAAGGACTAGCGCGGGTGTAAAACATAAGCAACGTCTATATAATATATCATATACACTATATACTATATCTATCTGAACATATCACATGATCACATCACAGATAACGCAGTAGAAAGTATCATATGAAATATTGGATATACTAGGACGTCCGTGTTTTTAATACGAGCCAGTATAAAACACGGATCCCACGGTCGCGATGAATAGCCAATCCCACACCCCTAGACCCCTACGAGAGCGGCAAACAACCCTACCAATTCTAGGGTTAGGAGACCCGGACTCGACTCCTCGAGTTGGTCTCCTACTGGACCCCAGAACCCGGTTACTTGTGCTCCCCTCCTTGGGTCTATCCTAATGCGGAAAAATAAATAATATACAAATGGTGACAACATCAGCAACCTGGAAGTGCCCCAATAAAAGAATATTACATACAAGTTTTTACATGAATGAAAATGGAAAAAACACTCATTTCACATAAAAAAAAAACCCGGCTATTCAACCACGACGATCCAATATAACATATCCAGCAACACATAACATCACATGTCATCAACGTAAGTAAATATGCACATCCCAATTGTCGTTGATATATAGCAACGAAACCGGCGATATCACATATTATACTTACGGTCACAGAAAAGAAAGTGTAAAACTACAACAGTTGGAATCCGCAACCTCTTTAGACATCGCATGCCAAATCAAATGAAATACTTAGACATCGCATGCCTAACAATTATAAACCCCGCATTTTAGTATCGTTATCGAAAACACTTTTCAATATCATATCGGGCAATTCAACAGGATTCCCAACATTCTGATCGAATGCTCGTCGCAAACTTTAGTAGGCGGCTGCACCCCCGATACCGTCGACGAAGTGCACCAAGGCGGAACACCGCTACCGCAAGCACCCAAACGGATGCTTTCGGCGATGGGGTTCTCCTACAGTCACTTAGTCGGGGCTATGGGGTGAGGCTGTCTATTAAGTTTACCCGGCGAGTATCCGCGTACGCTACGTGATTGCGACGGACTTTTGATCTCATCAAAATTCCGTGGCAACCGATCAAGTGAGACTAAACTGCTATGTTTATAACATTCATTCAGTTATCTCATAACTATTTGTGAATTCCAAGTATTGTATCACATTCCGGATAAATAGAAAATGTTAAACTTTCCGATCGAACATTCGAAAACCCAAGTTTTCCCGAAACAGCTCAACACATGAAATAAGTTTAAAAACATTCACTTCGTGCCTCAGTACCAACAGTCCAGTCGTAGAAGGGTCAAGCCAACGCCTCACATGTGGCACGCCGTACTGCCCCAAACCCTAAGGTTCAAAGGGCAGTTCAAGACGGTCACATAATCGAGTTAAGGTTTGTTGTCTTCTAGAGGGACCATCACGTTACTTGCACTACTTAGAACGTCATTAAACTACGGAAAAGTCCAACAATTGGAAATTTCCCGGCAGGGGAAAAAGTGGGTATTTATATCCGGTCGAAGTTTTTAACATATTCTAAAATATCCGGAAAAGCACACAGAAAAAATTAGACAATCCGATCGAAACACCGAGTCCCCAATACAACCCAGAAAACTCAACTCTTGAGTCAGATTTAAAAATTCCCAGGAAAACCAGCACTACAAAATAGGAGTTACTGTGTAAAATTCATTGAACAAGGAGACCGTACGGCCGCGGAACCGCCGCACGAGCCATGCTCGTGCCGCGGAACCGCGGCGGTTTGATGGAATTAGGCGATCGAATTTCACAGTAACTCTTATAATCTCCTGCTGATTTTTCTGCATATTTTTAATCTGGAAAAAACCCAGTTTTTGAAAAATGTCCAGAGAGCAAATTTGTGTTAGGGTTTCGGTTCGATCGGACTTCTAACTCCGTCTACGCATCGCCTAAGGCTCTAGCTAGGCTCTGATACCACTGTAGGGTTCCTAGACACACTAATGAGGTCTCACAAGGGATCAAACATGGCTAATTCAAAATTTTCCATGTGCCTACAAACCCTAATACGGATCGTTAACTAGATGTATAGACGATGAGATGCAAGTAAACAACTTTAACTTGAAAGGAAAGAAGCTACAACCTTTGTAGATCCGGTCCTCCACCTCCTAGGCTCCGTGATGACGTCCCTCCGCTATCCATATCGAATCCCGGACTCTAGCATCGGCATCATCGGAGAATTGATCGGGCTAGGTCGTCGACTTCGATGCCGAAGATGATCTACGTCGAGACAACTCTAGATCAAGCTCCAACTTCACCAATTCATGAAACTTGTGAAGAAAACACCATATACTACTTGGCAAGTGGTAGAGGATGAAGAAATAGGATGTGGGTTTACTTTAGAATTGGATTTCTCACTCTTTTTCTCAAGTTGCCATTGATGAAGGCAAGGTTTTCTTCTTGTTGAAGATGAAGAAGAAGAAGAAAAAGAAGATGATAAGTATATTTCAAAAAGGAAAATAATATGAATACTTATCAAATACTAACCATAGTTAGGTGTAGAGAATAAACTATGGTTAGTTTGAATGGTTAGGGTTAAGCATGAAGACAAAATGGTCACTTAGTCAAAGCTTCATGAAGCTTCAACAACAAACAAAGAAAGCCACCATTTTCTCTTTATCTTTTCCAAAATAAATAAATAAATAAATAAGTAAATAAACAAAACCCTAACCATTCATATAACCATGGTTTAATTCTTTACACAAACCCAAGTGAGCATGTATCATCAAACATGATACAAACAAGTGCACAAAAATATATCGCATATACAATGTGCATTTCAAGTGAGAAAATCCATTTAAAGTGAACTAATATTAGTTAATGCAAAGTAATATATCAAATATATAATTATGCATTAAATCATTAAATCAATACTTGATTTAACGATCCGGTCATATCGCATATAACCGACTAATATCCAATATATCGGCTTATCGAATCAATCCTTGATTCGATAACTAGGCTATATCGCATACAACCAATCGATACATTCATCGCGAGAATAGAATACGGTATCACATACACGCATTATTCTCGGTCCGGCACATATCTCATATGCGCTCCTATTTCGTTTCACTTGAGCCAGGAAACCTCTGTGTAGGACTCTAAAGACTCGTCAATACGCCGGCAGCAGGTGATGATCATATCAAACACCCACAAGCCGCAAGCGGTCTGCTAAACCTAACGGCCACCCGGGTATTGAGCGATCAGAAGATCGACGAGCAAGCCCGCTCACACTCCTGTGAATCCAACCAGTAACACTTACCGTACAGTCCGGTATGTTCGTCTGATATGTCGCATATCTCGCCTAGGGGTGGTAAACGTCAAACCCCAATAGCTCGATAAGTCATGCCGACGTGAGGTCCATAACTATCGTGAAACTACTGATAACTCTTACCAGTATATCACTGCAACCCTGGCCAGGGATTTCCTGTTATGGCCAGTCGAGCATAGTGCAACATCAACCCCCAATACCGGGAGAGACGAATCCCCTCCTATCGCTCATTGCCTCCATGTGAATCGGGACTGTACCCAAAAACCACCTGTTTGCACGACTCAGTAGAGCCGTGGTAGGGTGGAAATCAAAGCACAGTGGGAGACACACAAGACTCTATGACGATCTCGGGTCAACAGACTAAGCTGTACCAGTGTCACCAGAGAACTGCCATCTGACGTGAGGTATAATACCATCTGGGAGTTCTCGGCGAGTCCGTTCAGTGTACCCAGTCTCCACTGAGCACCCGCATACCATCTCAGATGCCAAACACCAATGGATATGGGATCATCCATCGCCCATCACATGGGTCGAGAAGATATACACTAGTCTACTCTGGAATATCGATGCCCCGTCTCGATATTCCCACGACTAGGAACATTGAAGGATGTACTCATGGACTATCCAGGCCCCACTAGTATGATCTACATCATAGTCCTGGAAATCGAGTACACATCCTAAGGGCTTTATCAACATGTAACAGAGAGACTGAAAGTATACATGTTAAGATAAAAAGCAACCAGATAGCGTACGATCATGTCGAGCAAGAAAGTCCTACCTATATATGTCCCAGCATCCACTACTATATACATCCAATGTACAGTAATGGCCTCTAGGGCATACATATAACTAACAAGCGCCTCACTTGTCCCTCACGTGGGCACTGTTCAATAAGAAGTGCCTAGCACCCAGTGCTTGGCGCTCAGCGCCAAGCGCCTCATGTACTCCGCACGTGGGCGCCATAAAGAGTGTTTAACACTCCATAAAAATAAAAGAACAAAATAAAGAGGGGAAATTAAAGCAAAGCATTATTTGCACAGAAAAGGGACTGAACCTAAGAAAGTGTTTAACACTTTATTCAAAGACTGAGTGGGTTGAGTCTAACTTGACCAAATCCCCAATTCAGATCAACCGAGCCTATGTGCTCATCATTTTCCAAATTGGTTTTAGTTCCAAACATGACTATATATCTCCCAACGGACATTGGTTCAAGGGTACATCTCCTCACACCTCTGATACATGTCGTTGTAATTCTTCAGCGTCTTCAGAGTTGTGGTGATTCCCGATAATCAACAACTCTTTGGTGCACTCCCAAATTGACGGGCACATCTCACTGCGGACCGTAACGTCCTTAAACTAACAATGGACTGCAACATACTTAAACTGACACAATAGAGCCCAAATGCTCTTTTGTTGGGTCTGAACAATCCCAAAATCCTATTGAGTAGATCTTAGCCTAAAATTAGACTAATGTATCCCCAACAAACATTTAAGTTGATCTTAGTCTCAAATAAGATTAACGATCTTTAAATCAAACCAAACCCAAATCTAAGAATATATGGATTTGGACTAATCCACGCTTTATGGGCGGCAATATAAATTAGTCTCCGTGTATAATCCACGGACAACCAAAAATAAAACAAACACACATGACACGAAGTGAACCTCTGGAGCAGGAGAAAGTGGTTATCGCGATGCGGTAACGTAATTAACTGCAGGGGATTACGCCTGCAGGGAAGAGCGTCCCCACAATAAAAAACCGCTCACATCGAGGGGGAATCTGACAAGGTCTGCTACAACGGTCGCATCTGTCCAAACTTCCGATACATGGTGCCATAAATCAACTTGGAATCTTTGGAGAGATGGACGGATAAACCCAAATAGCATCTGCCCCCAAATCCAGGCAAGACGACCTACGCGGTCCGTCTCCCATTTTCGGCGATAAACAGCGGTAAGTAGGACATATAGAACGCATAGTGTAGAGTATAAAAATGCAGACAATCAAATAGTGTCGTTGCCGGGGAGACGGTAACGTATTTCTTTTTTGTTATTCGGGTTAATTTGTGTATAGATACAATAAAAAAACCAAAAATATAATAAAAACCATCTTGTTATTCTTAATATTTTTTGTGTGCAAGTGTGCAGGAAAATCTGGAGCAAGTACAGTGATATAATAAAAAAAACATAGGCTTTTATACTAGAGTACAGAACAAGGGGAGTGCACAGAACAAAATTGAAGCCCTAATTCAACTTTTACACCGTGGTTCTGCGTTCAAACAGTGAGGACGACGGCCATACCGCGGCCATGTTTTCTCTTCTAACCCCCAATTTTTTGTACTTCTTCTTCTCCAGAAACCTCTCTAAAATCCTCTGAATTGTATTTTCTGCAAGTTTCTTTGCACTAATTGTTGGATATAGTTCCCTCAAGGAAATTATTCTGATCGCAAGTAGGCGATTTTGATAATTGAAGGAGGACCCATACAGGTATAACAGTCTTACTCGAGATGATAGTATGCTATCTGGTTTGTTTTCATCATGGATGAAGCCCGTAGGATTGTTGCTTAACAACTAGCATTATGATGGAAATCATATATGTAAGAGTTGGGTTGGCCATAAGCACATCCTTAAATGTCCCTAGTTGTGGGAGTATCGAGACTAGGCGTCGATATTCTGAATTAGACTAGTGTATTTGCTTCTAGACCCTGACGAGGGACGGTGGCCGGTCTCACAAGCCATAGTATACAGGGAGTGAGCACACTGGGCGGACTCGCCGAGAACTTCTAGATGGTATTATATCTATCATCAGGTGGAAGTTCTCAGGTGGCACAAGTACGGGTTAGTCCTTTGACCTAAAGTCGTCATTTGTCTCGTGTGAGTTCCCACTGTACTTTGATTACTACCCTACCACGGCTCAAAGGAGTCGTGGAAACAAGTTTTAATTCGATACAGTCCCGAGCCATATGGAGGCAGTGGTCAATTGTCAGGGATTCGTCTCTCCTAGTATTAGGAGTCAATGTCGCATTGTGTTCAGTTGGCTATCACCAGAAATCCATAGCCACGATGGATGAGATTTTCTGATGGTTGATCAGTAGTATCTCTGTTGGTGATGAGCTTGACTCTGACACGACTTATCGGATTAGTAAGCGTCTGACGTTATCCAACCCTAGATCCGATATCCGATACTCTTTGATGAAGAGACCGGACTGTACAGAGATTGTCACATTCAGGCTCAGTAGGATAAGGACGCACTTGATTGTTGACCCTCCTTTCGACAAGTAGCTAGGTAGCCGTTACGTACAGTTGGTGCTGCTGACGTGCTTGTGGTTAAACCCACTGCCAGCGTATTGTCGAGTCTTTAGAGTCCCACACAGAGGGTTTTTCCCGGTTTAGACGATAGATGTAGGATCCGTACGTTGGTATGTGCAGGGGTCTGATTAAATACGTGTATAGAATACACAGACTTTAATCGGATAGTTGATAATACTGGCCGGTTTAGGATTAAGCCGGATTATTAAATCAAGTTTTGATTTAATAATTTATATATGTATTTTGATACATATATTTTAATATTTTTGTTCACTATTTATTTTCTCTCTTTGGTGCTATCCATATTTTTATACGGATACGCGTATGTATAGCGATACATATACCGGGTGAAGTATTCCGTAATCATATAGGAATACTTCAGATGAAAGACGCCTCATATTTGATTTTTTTTTAGAAAATTAAATAAGAAAATGAGGTGGACGTATGGTGGCATGAGGTATGTTGAGATGTATGGTTCTAGCATTTATAGTTGATCGTTTATGGTGCACTATTGATGAATAGTGGCGTATATGTAGCCATTCTCATTTCTTTGGAGACTTGATGATTTTTCTTCATCTCATACCTCATCCTTCATGGTTGCAAGAGTGAGCAACCATCATCCTCATCTCTTCTCCTTCTTCTTTCTCTTTCTCACTTGAGCTTGAGAATATGAGAGAAAAGTTTAGTGAAATATTCCTAAATCACCGGCTATCCACACCTAGCAAGTTTGGATTATCGGTTAGAGCCTCATCCGGTTTTCCTAGGGTAGATCGTCTTCGGCGAGGGTGATCGATTTTCAAGCGCGATCCCGGCGACTACGAGATTGGAGGGGTCTTTCATAATTGTGTGGACACGCGACAAATATTGTAGTTTCTCAATCCTTTCACTCTCAGTTAGGTAGTTAGGTTTTTTGGATCGTTTCCTGGGTTACGGGTATTTGATGCTCATGTAATTTTTTTGTTTTCTCTTCCGTCTCGGCCGCGGTTTTTGTGGCGCAGGCACCTAAACCCAACATGGTATCAGAGCCACTCCATAAACCTAAACTAGCTAGTTTGCACTTATTTAGAGTTACGATCGAAGGATTTTTTCCGAACCGCATTTCTAAATGCATGCCCATTGTTCGAATTTTAAAGTTCAAAAAATTGTTCGGATTGCCTTAAAATTATATGCAGGCAATTCCGGAGGCCACAAAGAAATTAGAGAACATGAACCTATATTTTGGCCACGGATCCGCCGCCTAACATGGCATTTTGCCGCGGTTTCGTGGTCAACTTTGGGCCGTTATGCCCCAAATTTCTTATGGTGCTCTAAGATATGGAAATGTAATTTTTGGGATATTTTGTTTTGGCCCAGATTTGTTTGAGTAGTGGTTTGTGTTTAGGGCCAATGCGGAAAGTTTTAATTGATCGAAATTTTGAATTCGTAGTTTTCAGTGCATTTGTTAATTTCTGTGACCATGAATATCATAGCGTGGTATAATTCGACTGGTTATTATATGTACAATCAGACAGGTTTACGAACATGATATTCACGTTGATGTTCTGTGTTGCACCGATGTTATGGATGGATTGTCATGATGGATAGCCTTGTGTGCGATGTTAGATGTACAGTTCAGATTCATTTGTATATTCATTATTGCGGGGAGAGCGTCCGACATGTGGACTGACGTTTCTACCAGTTTGTTTATTCTTTTATTGGGGCACGACCGGGTTGAGTTTGATGTCACCGTTGCATATATGTTTTCTTTTCTGTACTAGGATTACCTCGTGGAGGAGTGCTCGAATAGCCAGATTCTAGAGGGCAACGGGCCCGCATCTCATGGTGTTGAGACTGGAGGGGCCTTACTCTGGAATTGGCAGGCTATTCGCCGCACTCGTAGAGGGTATAGGTTGATCTATGGAGGGGTGCTCAAGTTACCGGATTCTGTGAAGTGCTGGGTGGTCCATTCACTTTGTTGATTGGGGTTGCCTCACTTTGGAGATTGGCGGGTAACTTGCCGCACTCGTAGGGGTCTAGGATCTTCATTACATCGGCTATCTACATGACCGAGGAATGTCGCGTCTCATTTATGGCTCAAATGAAATGCGGGGCTCCTATATTATCCGCTATTCCATATTGTTGTTCACATGCTTGTGATGATTTTTATCTGCCTGGGATGACTATTGTTTGCCTGGGATGTTGATATATATATATATATATATATATATATATATATATATATATATATATATATATATTTAGTAGACGCTTCTATATGTTTTTCATCCGCGCCAGTCCTGCCCCCGCTCTGCCGTTAGTTAAGTAACCTAACGGTGCATGACGGGGCCCCCTGGCGAATGCAGATGGCATATAAATAGCATATTATTTTGATTGTTTCTTTTGTGGCTTGGAAACTTAAAATGATGGGAATGCATTATCTGAATAATGCAAGGAAAAATAAACCTAGATGATGTTTTTAGAACCAATTTTAAAACTACTCGGTTTTCTTCAAAACTCATAGTCGTATTCTTTTGCTTTGCATAGAGGTATTTGGTTAGGAATATTCTGCACCTCATTCTATAAGGGAAGAGCCTTGATCCCTTCATTGGGAGTTCGCTTTTAAGCAAAGGTTTATGTTACTAGTTTTAAAAAGCGGAGCCTAAACCACTCCATTTCAAAGCCATTCGAGTACCTTCAACGATATCAAGTATATTACGTTAAAGGTTTTTTGTCAAAAACCAGCCGTAGCCCTCCGTCATTTCAGATTAGTATTGCTTAGTATTCGTGCTACGTATGTCATACTCGGCCGAGGTATAGTGTTCGGTAGCTATGTAGTACTTTTCTAGAGCATTAGATGCGATTGGTTAGAACAGTCGTACGGTCATTTTGGCTCAGTCAAGGACTCCGTCAAGGGTCGTGCGGGTGGGTTTAATTCAATCATGAAATGTACGGGTTGAACTTGACTAGCGGCCTATGGTTTGTTGGCCTCCGTCAAGGTCATAGGACGCTAGGGGCAAAATATTATCGGGAATTTCAAGTGTTGAAATTTGCAATGAGATTGCATACCTTCTATGAGATAGTTGGATCCCGATACCCACTGCGAGTAAGAGTTACTCCTGGGAGAGTTTTACACATTACAATTAGTCGATCAAAGTAGGTGTCTAGAAAGGTGTTAACGGGGTTACGCCCCTTAGAAAATGAGGTTTACTTTAATTAGGTCCGTGCGAAAGCACGGAGAACCTCCCTCAAAGTACCGACACTGAGCTGGCCGAAAGATTAGCGAACTTGTAGGGTGTAATTAATCCCGGCTAGTCTTACCTTTTAGGGTTTGAAGGAAAATTTGATAAAAACAATAGGAGCCATCCTGATTAGATAAAATAATAACCAATCTGATCTTGCAAGAGCATACGCTGAGTGTTTTCATCTCTCTTTCCCCTGGTAGCGACCGTAACATGCCTTAATCAAGATAATAATATGGATGCATTGACTGAACCTGCTTATTATACTGAGCTGGGGAACGTTGGTTCCGCTCTATCTTATAACTGTTATAAGTCCGAGCAGGAAATAGGGGAATATCCGGATTCCTACGTGACCCAGTCGAGGAATAAGCATGTTGATGCATATTCTTCGAATGTGTTCATTACCAAGAACTGTTTCTCAGTGTCCTCTACGTCCTAGGTATGAGATACCGGATTAGGACCCCATATATATAATCTATTACATGGGCTACGAAAGGTAGAGAACTGGGATTGGGTGATATGTCTCTAAGTATTAGAGAATGGTGCAATTGTTGCAGCCAAATTACTTGGCAAATATTACCTTGTATTACCAAATGGTAAATACATTGATTCTGATCAAATGTTATTACATGCCGAACCTGATATACAACATTACATCAGTTTCTTTATTAAGTTAAAGAAGGATATAATTTTGTATTGCAGGATAATGTTGTAAACATTTTCCTTACTCAAGAGTTGATTGGATCAGGCACGTTATATAATAGCATATACGTTCTAAATCAAACCACAGTTCAAAGTATATAGAACACACACAAGAGGGATAGTTCAGAAATTAATGAATCCTTCTTGTGGCATTGTAGACTGGGTCATATCAATGCGACACGACTAGCTAAGTTACATAAGGATGAATATTAGAATCTGTTCGAATTTTCATCTTATGATACTTATCAGTCTGGTCTCAAAGGTAAAATGACCAATACTCCGTTTACTGGAAATAGAGAAAGAGTTACTGAACTTTTGGGATGGATACATGATGATGTATACGGTCCTATGCCTACAAATGCCAGGGTTAGTTCTTTGTACTTCATTACATTCATCGACGTTCTCTCAAGATTCGGACATGTGTTCCTGTAGAAACACAAGTCTGAAACTTTTGAGAAATTCAAGGAATATAAGCTTGAAGTTGAGAACCAGATAGGTAGAACTATTAAGTCCTTCGATGTGATCAGAGAAGGGAATACTTGCGCATGGAGTTCCTGGAGTTTCTAAAAGGAGAATGGGATTCTCTCTCAGCTTACTCCTTCGTATACACCACAGCACAACGGTTTGTCGGGGCGGAAGTATCACGCCCTATGAGATATGGTGTGCTCTTTGATGAGTACTGCTGAGTTACCTGTTTGCTTTTGGGGTTATGCACTTGAGAAGCTGCATACCTATTGAATGGGGTTCTAACCAAATCAGTGTCTACCACTCCATATGAGATATGGTATGGGAAGAAACCATGTCTTAAACGATTTAAGATATAGGGTTGTCCGGCCTATGTTGAAAAGCAAAATCCGGACAAGCTCGAGGCAAGGTCAGTTCTGTATAAGTTTGTAGGATATCCCAAACATTTGCGAGGGAATATCTTCTACCACACTGATGAGATAAAGGTGTTTTGTTTCTCAGCATGCCACCTTTTTAGAAAAGGAATTTCTTATGAAGAAATTAGTGGTCATGAGGTAGAATTGGAAGGAGTTCCAGCTAGACAAACTAACAGCTGATGATTTAGTGAAACCAAAGGATTCAATAGTCTCCAACGAGCCTCAGCCACTCCGCGAATCTGGTAGGATTCCTCATCCACCTAAAAGATACTACGGTTTCCTCGGTGATGGTGAGAGCGAGGATTGCATCATGGTAGATGATGACCCAACTAGGGTCAGGCAAGCCATCACGAGTGGGGACTCTGTGAAATGGTTGGATACTATGCGATCAAAGATGGAATCCATGTACACCAACAAAGTATGATTTTGAATGTTGCGCCTGAAGGGGTAAACCCCATAGGGTGCAAATGGATCTTCAGAAGATACTTGGTGTTAATGGAAAAGTTGAGACTTTCAAAGTTAGACTTGTAGTAAAAGGCTATCGTCAATAACCAGGTGTGGTTTATGATGAAACCTTTTCTCCAGTGGCTATGCTTAAGTCCATCAGGATTAAAGCACGCATCGCGGAGTTGGAACATCTGTTTTTATGTGGCAGTCAAAGTGTTTGACTTCATCAAAAAGGTAGATGAACCTTGTATATACAAGAAGGTTGTAGAGAGTAAGGTTGTCTTCCACGTATTGTACGTAGATGACATACTCTTGATAGGAAATGGTTTCCTATGCTACACTCGGTGAAGCTCCTCTTATCACGAGGATTCTCCATGGATGATCTGGATGATACCTACTATATCTTGTGGATTATGATCTATGGTGATAGATCTAAGTGGATGTTGGGAGTGTCCCAAATCCAGGTACATTAACACCATACTAAAGAGGTTTAGTATGGAAGATTCTAAGCGTAGTGGTTCGCCCACTTACTAAGGAATCACTCTCTCCAAAAAGATGTCTTACAAGACTGATTTGGAGAGAGCTCGCGTGCATGGGATACCCTATACTTCGGCAGTAAGCTCTATCATGCATGCGATGTTATGTATCAGACCAGATGTAGCTAATTCACTAGGTGTATTGATTAGGAATCAATCGGATCTTGGGAGAATCACTGGACAGCTGTGTAGCACATTCTTAAGTACTTGAGAAGCACTAAAGAAATGTTCTTGGGGTTTGGTGACGGCGAACTCCAGTGGGAGTCCTTTACCAATTTGAGCTTCCAGAGTGATAAGGTCGACTGAAAGTCGGTCTCGGGCTTTGTCTTTACCTTCAGTAGGGGGACGGTGTGTTGGAAGAGTTCCAAGCTAAATACCGTGGCAAACTAGACTATAAAGGTTGAATACATCGCTACCAACGATGCTACCAAAGTGGATGTCTGGATATTTATTGTTCATAAGATGAACATAGTTCCTACCATTTAGTGACCAATAACTTTTATTGTGACAACAATAGAGTTGTGGTTTTGTCCTAGGAACGCCGGTCCCATCAGCCATCCAGACATATTCTGAGGACAGTATCACCTGATCAGGGAGATGGTTGATCTCCAAGGGATCATGGTAAGGAGAGTTGACGCGAAGGATAACACGGCAGATCCACTCACAGAGGCATTTCCCTAGACAGACTTTTATGGGGTGTTGGGTATGAGATACTACAACAAATGGCCTTAGTGCAAGTAGGAGATTGTTAGTTATATGTATGCCCTAGAGGCCATTATTATACATGTGATGTATATTATAGTGGATGCCTGGATATATATAGGGAGGACTTTCTTGCTTGACATGATAGTATGCTATCTAGTTGCTCTTTATCTTAACATGTACACTTATTGTCTCTCTATTACATGTTGATAAAGCCCTTAGGATGAGTACTTGACTACCAGGATTATGATGCAGATCATACTTGTGGGGCAAGGGTAGTCGGTAAGATCATCCTTCAATTGTTCCTAGTCGTGGGAGTATCGAGATGGGGCATCGATATTCCAGAGTAGACTAGCGTATACGCTTCTTGACCTATATGATGGGCGATGGATGATCCCACATCCATTGGTGTTTGACATCAGAGATGGTATACGGGTGCTCAGTGGAGACTGGGTACACCGGACGGACTTACCGAGAACTCCTAGATGGTATTATACCTATCGTCAGATAGCAGTTCTCTGGTGACACTTGTACAGGTTAGTCTGTCGACCCGAGATCGTCTTAGCGTCTTGTGTGATTCCCACTGTGCTTTGATTTCCACCTTACCACATTCAAGAGATCTTGCAAAACGGTGGTTTTTGGGTATAGTACCAAGTCACATGGAGGCAATGAGCGATTGGAGGGGATTTCGTCTCTCCCGGTATTGGGGGTTGATGTTGCGCAATGCTTGATTGGCCATAACAGGAAATCCCCGGCCAGGGTTGCTGAGATCTACTGGTAAGTGTTATCAGTAGTTTCTCGAATCGTTATAAGCCTCACATCGGCATGACTTATCAGGCTATTTGAGTCTGACGTTTACCACCCCCAGGCTGAGATATGCGACATATCAGACGAAGAGACCGGACTGTACGGTAGTGTTACGTATTGGATTCGTAAGAGTATGAGCAGGCTTACTTGTTGATCTTCTGATCGCTCAATACCCGGGTGGCCGTTACGTTTAGCAAACCGCTTGCAGCTTGTGGGCGACTGATATGATTACCACCTACTGCCGGCGTATTGACGAGTCTTTAGAGTCCTACACAGAGGTTTCCTGGCTTAGGCGAAACGAATTAGGAGCACATAAGTGATATGTGCGGGACCGAGATTAATAAGTGTATGTGATACCGTATTCTATTCTCGCGATTTGTGATATCGATCGGTTATATGTGATATAGCCGGGTTATTGGATCAAGTGTTGATTCGATAAGTTGATACATATGATATTAGTCGGTTATATGTGCTATAGCCGGATTATTAAATCAAGTGTTGATTTAATAATTTAATGTATAATTATATATTCGATATATTGATTTACATTAACTAATATTAGCTCACTTAAGCATTTCTTTTTCTCACTTATGTGTGCACTTAATATATATGTGATATATATTATTGTGTCATGCATGTTGCAACATACTACATGGGTGTATGAGACTCACGTCATGCTTATAATAATGTAAGGTTTTATTTATTTAAAGTAAATCAAATTAGTTGGAAATTAGTCACATGGTTAAGCTTAGTAGAAGCTTGTAGAACCATTGACTTAGTCCACTAGTTTTGTTTTACATTAGATATTTATTAACCCAACCATTACCTTAAGCCATGGTTAAGTCTCTACAAGAGTTAGTATGAGATATTATCTCACCCATGGTTGCTATTCTCACCACTTGATTGATTCTACACTTGACTTTTTCCATGGTTGCTTTTCTTCATCTCCTTCCTCAAGCTCTCTAGCTTTTTGGGAGGTGAAGAAAATGAGTGAGAAAATAATTTCTAAAGTGAGCAAAATTTTTACTTCATCAACCTCTTCTAGACTAGCCATTTATATTGGGTTGGTTCTTCACTAGTTCATCACTTAGTGAAGAGGTAGGTTGGGTTAGTGTCTTCTCGACGTAGATTATCTTCGGCCTCGAAGACTTCAAGCAAGCTTGTTCATTTCACCTTGTGGAGTCTTGCCAGAGTCCGGGAGATCACTGCTTGGAGCGAAGGGACTACTACACGGAGCTTATGAAGTGAAGGGCCGGTCTACAAAGGTTGTATTCCTTGTTCACTTAGATGAAAAGATGTTTACATTCATAGTTTTGTCTAATTCTCTAGTTAACATTCTAGGTTAGGGTTCTTTCGGGCGCCAATTTTTTGAAAACGGCATGGACGATGTCTCCCGAAACCCGGCGGCGACCCTAGGGAACCCTTCAAGTTGAACTTGACTAGGACCTTTTGATATGTTGGCTCGGTCAAGGTCACTTGGGTCCTAGGGGCAAAAAACATATCGGGTGTTTCAAACATACGGGAAACTTGTCAGGCATGCGCATACCTTCTGAAGTGTGGTGACTTGAGTGGATTCTGTCAGGTTATCACATGATGATAGTCGGGTCCCGATTCCCACTGATGAGTATGTATTACTCCTGGGGAGATTTTTCACTTCACAATTAGCTAACCTATTGGGTGTCTAGAAAGTGTTAACGAGGTTATGCCTTGCGGAAACGGGGTTATTAATTGGGTCCCTACGAAAGCACAGGGGACTTCCCTCAGAGTACCAACACTGGCATGGCTGAACGGTTAGCAAACTTGTGAAGTGTAAATGACCCTCAATAGTTCTCCTTTTAGGGTTTGAAGGAGAATTCAAGGAAACAGCGGAAGCCATCCTGATTAGATAAAGTGAAAACCAATCTAATCTTGATAGAGTGCACGATGAGTGTTTCTTTTCTCTCTCTCTGGTACAGCGACCCATTACTTACCTTAAAAAACTCATGAATCAAGTTAACAGAACCTTCTTACACCTTTGGGATTCGGATTGTCTTGATTTGCGACAAAGTCGCACATATCCCTTCCACTCTTACTCCACTCTTTGCATTTCTTCATAACATATCGTATCACTACGATGATCCATATTGTTTGGAACGACCATCGTATAGTTACATACAAACTCAAAGAAGTTACTTCAGTCGAGGATGGCCACAGGTTCTGGAGAAATTGAATAGAATTATTCGGTTGTCTCTTCCTTTTGCCTTTACTCAGGTTGCGAGAGCTCCTTGCATTAGGAGAGTACACCAATTACTCTTATTGGATAGTCTTCTTCCAAATCTCAGGCCGGTGCCGAAAGGTAGGGAAGGATGAAAATCAATTAGCCTAAGGACGGTGTGCAAAAGGTAAAATGTAGAGACATATAAAAGGATTGAAGTGAGGGCAAAGGAAATTACGACTACTGTCATAAATCTGGATAATGGAAAAGACATTACTAGGAATATCTGACCACCCTCTATGAAACATTTTCTTATTTTAGTTTTTCTGTGTACTTGTAATAGAGATCTGTTTTCCCAATTGATTCTAACTCCAGGATATGTATTTACCGGATTTTGTTGTCACATCTGTATGGTGTTACAGATGATGAGTGGGAGTAGAATATTGGGAAATGGGCGATCTGATCTTCAATATCGGAATTCATTGCAATTGGTGATATTGGATTAAATCGCCTGGTTTTTCCTAACGACAAATATTTGGTTTCGAATAACCGTTGTTATGCACCAAATTTAAAATGTAATATCTGTACCTTTATTTTATTAAGTGAGATATATATTTTGAAAATTGTGTTATAAACATTTACCTTTATCAATTTAAGATAAGGTAAGGTGCATTGAATAACGGTGTAAGACATTCTCGACCAAGATACAGTTTTCAATTTACAAAACACAGAATTTGAGTTAGTATACTATTGGAACTTATACATGAAAATGTATGCTGTCCAGTGTCCTTCGGGACAAGGGGTTGGTACTCTTATTTCATTCAGATTTACCTATGAGTTCTCTGGTTTTAGACACGCATTCGTTGTAATGCAAGGTCCAAAGATTTTGAGAAGTTTGTAGGTATAAGAATAAAGTAAAGAACCATATGTTGGAAGTATCAGGATTTTTCGAGGTAATCGAAGATGTAGATACTTATGCTAGGTATTCTATCATAGTAATATTGAGAACTTGATTCCCTCACAAGTTACTCATCCGTTGGTATGCTCCTTGATGAGTAATGTTGTATTGGCCTTTTTCCATTATGTGATATGTACTGGAAACAGCTGCATGACATTTGAATCCGGTTCCATCTAAATTAGTGCCTTGATTCTATATGGACATAGAATGGTTACATATCTTGAGGTTGTTAAGATATGGAGTTATTTGGTTTCTGTTTAGAAGCAGAATCCAGACAAACTCGAGGCACACTTCGGTAATGGCGTCTGGTTCCTTCCTTTCCATCATTTCTACTTCGCAAGACACGGTATCACCTTCATTCTCTACGTCTGGTTCACCAAGTTCGGTCGGCCTATGTTTTCTTGCGAATCTTGAGAGATTTGACCCCATTTCTCAACATATTAATAGATTATTACAATCCATTTTTACACTTCAATCATTACAAACTGTACTAATTTATTCAGTCCATTTTCACCCTCAAGTTCGTATTCCATTTCTTTCTCACCTCCGCCATTTGTGTCCTCTACCGAGACCGTATCCCGCTTCCATCTATGAACGGTCTCGTGTATTCTTCATTTCTTTTCTCCTCACGTTCTTTCTCCAACCTTGCTCTTATCATGATAAAGTTTTTGAATGGCTGGTATTAACTTTTGGCCTGTGTAAGGCCTCGTATAATTAAAGCTGTTCACTCCCCCCTTATTTTGAACTTCACTGCTTAAATAGTGGAAACGTTGTTTCATTTAAATTTAGGGGGGGCTTTTTGTGTATATTTATATTTTGTTTGCGTTTTCTTTTATAAAAACAAAACAAAAAAACAGGAGAGCACCAACAAATTTTGACCTCTCAATAATTTTGGCCCCCTTAGTGTAGCATGACAGTGAGTACACTGTCAAGTTTAAGTTTGGGGGTGTGCTCGGTAAGCCTTCTATCTTCGTATTCATGTGTATATATTGCATTTGCATACTTATTTTAAAAACCCACAAAAACTAAAAAAAAATTACAAAAATATAAAAAATTTGTCGTCAAGTTAGCTAGTAGGGTAACTTAGATTTTTATTCCCAAAATTTAGTTTGATAGGTTAGAAATAACTAAATCCTAGGCTTAGAAATTGAAAACCATAAAATTAATGCTCTTTCAGTTTAACCTAGGTAAATATACGTTCTTGCAGTTTTTTTTAGAAGTAAGTAATCTTGAGTTCAGTTCTTAAATTAAGTTGAGATGAAGGGAAAGTATTGAAAGTTTTATTGAATGATAAGTCTAAAAAATAGTTCTTATTCTAGAGTCCAAATTCAGAAAGTTTATACCCTACAAATCGCACTTACACGCACCTTAAAACTTGGGATGGTAGAGAATACCAAGAAATACTCTTGCCTAAAAGCTTAGTATGAAAGAAAAAACGGTATTTAAAGATAACCACCAAAAGAGCATCATTGAAAAAAATATCCGGTCTTGAAAAGAAAAAAAAGAAAAAAAATTTACAAGACCTGGAAACTGCTATTTACGCTTTAATAAGCTCACACATTCAGTAATCGCCTGATTAGTGTCTCAGAAAGCAGTAATAGTCGCATGAAAAGTGTGTGAGCAAATCCGTCCATCATTAATGAAAAGTAGTATTAGGTATTAGGGTAATGGTACTATAGCTTGAATTGAATTCTTGAGTGTAGGGATGAAATTTACACACACATAGGGGTATACGATCGATATTTGGAGGAAAGATAGGGATAAGGAATAAGACTTATGTTTTCCATAAAGATGATAAAATTTCCGGATTGGAGACTGCGCTTTAGAAGAAAAACTCAAGAGAAATTAAGATCTTTCTAAACTGTCAAAACGTATAGGATCTTATGTTGAATAAATAGGAGGCGTGAAAAAAAAGGGATGGATGTTTCTAATTTAGGATGATAGAATTTTTAACTTAGATGCTAATCCGTAGAATTAGAATCAAGGTTCACTTATACAACTAACTTGATGGGATTTTGTGGGTAGTATCCGCTGAAAACCCTCAGGAGACAACACTCCTCATACTAGGGACACTAAGAGATTTAACGGCTTGTTGCACACGCTAAGTGCAACCATGATACCTATGAAAGTGAGCTTAGGACATTTTGAAAATAAATGGTTTTGCTCGGGATGAGCAAAAGATAAGTTTTGGGGTATTTGTTCACACCAGAATATTGCATTTAACACCTCCCATTCTTATGCTCATGTGTATATAGGTACGTACTTTTGATTCGTGTTTGCTACATGATAACAGGTTACAGGTTCCCAGCCCAATATAAAGCAAATCACGCAAAATCTCCATGGTTATGCCAAAATCTAGAACATCTGCAAAAAACAGATAAAATCTGGGTTCCGGTCATTCACACCCGTCAAATGTCGCTTACCAGTTCAAGAGACAAAATGAAAAATAGTGGTCATTTGTGTCTCGGACAAGCACAGAGCACGAGAGGGGCAGCACAAAGATCAAGAGGTGCGCGGAGCTTGAGGGAGATCAAGGTCAAAAATATTAAAAGAGTAGTCATTTTGGACTGTTGAAAATATGAAGATATTTTGGATCCATTTTGCAATTTTGAACCTGTCAAACAGAAGAACAAAGCAACATGAGAAAGCTCAAGAAAAACGATGCGCCAAATGCTCTGAATGACCACGGAACCGCGGCCAATAGGCCTTATAGGCGGCGGAACCGCGGCCTTGTCATGTCATCTCTCGACCATTTTTCAAGGGTAGTTTGGTAATTATGTATGGGCTCAGAATATAGCTCTAGGGTTTCATTCCCCTGGTTATAAATACTTCAGTTTTGAGCCAAACCAAGGATGCTTTTCTTTTCTAGGATTTAGTATAGTTTAGTGTGTATCTTTTTTTTCATCTTTCCTCCATGAAATTGTAGTGAGAGCTTTTGAGTGGAAGATTAATGAAGATGAGACTTTTTCTTAGCTTGTATCTTTAAATTCTTGTATTGTAATTTTAATTCCTAAGTGTAACTTTTATCTGTTGTTGTTAAAGTAGTTGTTGGTTTTTTTATTGTTTTGTTTTTTTTTCTCTTCTAATACGTATTTTTCAAGTAATGATATTCAATGGAGTTCCTTACTTAGGTGAGGGCCTAAGAAGTTAGCTTGTTATCATCTATTAAAAACTGTATTATCCATTCTTTCATCTTTTCTTTCTTGTTTTATTTTTCTTTTAATGTGTGAATAATTTACACACTTGTTAGGGCTAAGGAATGTTGGTATGAGGGATGGAAAAATTTATTGTGCTTCTCTTCGCCAAATATCTAAAAATGAACCTAGACCAAACAAACAAAAACCCCTAATTTAGGCGCGCTATAAGTGACATATAGTCGCGACCTAAGTTGAGAATTCCTTTGAGCGCACTACAACGTGACATGTGTTGTGACCTAATTGGAGACATGGTTGTGTATGTTTGGCCTAGGGTTGGAAATAAGAGCATGTAGCGGACGGACAAAGGGTACTAGGAATGGATTTAGCATTGGAAATCTTGCTTAAGCCTGTAAATCCCATTCCTATATCCTCCTAATCTCTGCTACTTCCGATTATTCTAACTTCATTTCAAAAATGGAAAAAGACAAGCACAAGACTAATCCTAACTCTACTAACCAACCCTAACCCAAAAAAGTTTACTTGAACATAAAATACAAACACTTAGGATAGAATTGAACACATGTATACATTCGTTAATTGACTCGTCTAAAATAAGAACGAAAAAAGAACCATCTTCCAGTGGAAGACCCGTACTCAACCGGCTAACTACAAAGCGACACCGTCTTAATTGCGGTAAGTATGACATATAGAACGCTTAGCGTAGCGCATAAAAACGCAGAGCAGGAATCTACTCGTTATGAATTGGCCGGGCAGGAAGCTACCTACGGTAAACCGTGTGGCGGGGAAGTTCGGATCGCCGTCATATGGACATTTGCGCTTTCCCGATTCCCGGGGCCACGTGGCGTCCGGAAGGTATCTTAGAATCCGTGCTTATTTTCTGACGGAGTCGTCCAATCTGCTCGGATCCACGTGAAAAGGAGGCAGCCAATGGGTGGAATCCGTGTGGAAATGCTTCATCCGCTGGATGTAATGCCCCATAATTCACCCCTTGACGGTAGAGAATCTTGACCGTACGGGAATTTTTACTGAGGGTATAAATAGAGGAGTCACATTCCCCATTTAGGCACTTTCACCCTTTAGTTTTAGTTGTCTTTGGATTGCTCGGCGCTCCAACTTTGGTCGGCACCTGTTTTTTTCTCCCTCCGACTTTTGTAGTTGATCATTTTATTGATTTCATTTTGCCTTGTGTGTTTTAGGTCCGATGGCCCGCAACATGTACAATATTCGACAGATCGTCTCTCGCAACGACGTCTATCATTACAACTTCGATGGCTCCAATGCCACTTATGAGGCCGTGATAGGTTGTCTGCAACACCATTATAGGCGGTTACTTCCATGCCGATCCTCTCTCGTGTACGTGCTCATCTACGCAATCTGGAGGTCCTCCTCCGACCCTTTTAGGGCGTTGTCCTAACAAGCACTATATGAAACCGTCGATAAGATGCGCACGGCCCATTAGTTGGGCCTGATCTCAAAGAGCAGACGAGATCGTTCGATAGATCTCCAATGTCGATCATTCCAATAGAGATTGATCATAGTTTCATGCGCGACAGTAGGAACCCCGATGATACTCCAGCTGCTCGGGTCCATGGACATAGGCAGAAGGAGTGAAAGGATGCTGCCTGGAAAACCCTGCAGGGCCTTTGTTTTGAGTACCACGACCAATGTGTTCATGCTTCTTTTCCTCCTTTGTTGTAATTGTTAAGTGATAGAACAAAGTCTTCTCTTGTTAGCCCCCAGGCATTTTTGTAGAGCTAAGGAGCCGAGAATACCTCGTATCAATGAAATTCATTTTGCTCAGAATTGAAATGAAAATTTTCATTTTTGTTTTCCAAGTGTAGATAGACCGGTCCCCCTCTTCACCCCGGAGACGAGGTAATGTGAGTTGAGCGAACATTAGGTCGGAGCGCCCTCGGAGATGAGATAGTGCCGGTGTAAGTGCACGGCGGCGCCCCGGCCGTTAATCCGAGGCCAAAATGCGGAAACGATACTTTTCTTTAATCTTGTAAACCGGCACCACCGTGCACTTTAAAACCCGGATCGGGCCATTAACCTATTCCTAGCTAACTAGAGAACGGGTAGAGAGATATACCGAGCGATCCGTGTCCTTCGGTCTTCTCGTCGTCGACCCGATCTCCCTGCGGAATCTCAGGTCTTCATCTCCTCGTCGGAAGGGCGCCACATCGCCGGGTTCTTTTACGGGCTCCCACCTCTGGACCGAGGCAACTCGGGCACGAAGTTGGCGAGTCGACGTGTCCAAGAATGCTGTAGGATAGTGTAGAGAGGTTTGTCTCTTGGGGTTACTCGAAATTGCCCTTTGGTGGAGAAATGAGATATATACTTTTGGAGATGGAGCTATGGGATTTTTGTGAAGCCAAAAGATCAAAAATCCCATCTCAAAAATTTAGGACAGCACCCATGAGAATGGCCGGGCATGATAATAATGGGAGAGGGAAAAATTCCAAGGGGTTGGATCAATAATGCAAGAGAGAAAGAAAGGTGATGATTATGAACCACACAAGTCCAACACTCCATTAACCATCATAACTCCAAAGGTCAAGCCATCATGAACAAAAGAAAGTCAAGGGATGGTGGAAACATCATGAGACCATCATGATGCAACAATATGCAAAGACCACCCTCCACAATGCTAATTTGCTTATTTGTAAATAAGCCCTCCTCCACCAATTTTCAGCAAAGGAAAGAAACAAAGAAAAATGGCCGAAACGGAAAGCAAACTCGCAACTTCAAAAAACTGATCCCGTAATAAATTACAGGAAAACCCCGCGACTGTATATAGATACCCGCATTTGTATTCCGACCGAATACAAATGCAATGAGACAAAATCCACACTTTACAATACTAGGATCCGGCTTAAACCAAAGCCCGCTAGTATTATCCGTCCGATCATGATCCGTACAATACCGCACGTATCTGATCGAACCCTGCCATATCTTCATACGGCCTCTACAGCGTTTCGCCCGAAACTTGAGAAAAGGTCTGTGGGGGACTCTAAAGACTCGTCAACACTTTGGCTGTGGATTTAACCACTAGCAAGTCAGAGGTATTAGCCATACATAACCTGCTACCAGGTATTGACCAAAAGGGACGTCGATGAGCGAACTCATCCTGATACCCTACTGAGCCTGTCAGTGACAATATCCGTACAGTCTGGTCCGTTCGTCTATGAGCATCGCATGGCGGGCCTAGGGGGTTGGTAAAAGTCAGACCCCCAAAAGCGGTACAAGTCGTGTCGGAGTGTAGCCCAGAACACCCTGAGATACTACTAGAATACCTACCGGTAAATCTCCTGCCTTGGCCAAGGACTTCGTGTAATGGCTCTCCTAGACACAGCACGACCTCACCCCCAATACCGGGATAGACGAACCCCTGCAGATCCGCTCACTGCCTCCATGTGGCTCGGGACTGTACCCAACTAAAACCTGTTTGCACGTCTCCTTTGAGCCTGGTAGGGTAGTAATCAAAGTACAGTGGGAACTCATACGAGACAAATGACGATCTCATGTCGATGAACTAACCTGTACACATGTCACCAGGGAACTGCTATCTAACGTCTGGTATAAGACCAACTAGCATGTTCCCGGTGAGTCCTGTCCGGTGTACTCATATCCCAATAAGCACATGTATACATCTTAGGTGAACCAACTGACACCAGTGGCTTGTGAGACCGGCCACCGCCCCTCGTCGGGGTCTCGACTGTATACACTAGTCTACTCTGGAGTATCGATGCCCTGTCTCGAAACTCCTACGACTAGGGACCTTTTAAGGATGTGCTTATAGACCCCAGCTCCCACGTATATGATCGCCCTCATACTGCTGGTCGTCAAGCAAGAATCCTAAGGGTTCTATCAACGTGTAATAGTGACCTGTAAGGTCACCTGAAGCAGTACACGATGATAAAGGTAAACCAGATAGCATACTATCATCTTGAGTAAGACTGTCCTACCGGTATAGGTCCTCCATCAATCATTGCAATCACATGCCTGTGATCCAATAATTGACACTGAGGGAACTATCTCCAACAGCCGGCGAAGTGACACATGGATAATCCAGGATAAAATTTTTAAGTTTATGTAGACCGGTATCCCCCCCTCCCCTGGAGACAAGGTAAGATGAGTGGAGCGAGACTTAAGTCGGCTACTTATAGGTATACCCTTGCTTTATTTATATGAGTAAAGGGCTGGTCTGGGATATTTACATTGCCTCCGAGCTGAGTTGGAATTAGCCTATCGGCTCGTGAGAGGGCTTTAGATCCACAGCTTAGGTCAAGCAGGAATCTACCCGCTGTGAATGGGCACGATGGGTAGGATGCTGCTCGCTGGCCTTGCATGGTAGCTTAGCTTGGAAACGAGAAAACAAGTCCAGATTGTAGAGAAGTAAGAATCTTTATTATTAAAGAGAATACAAGTTTAACAATACAATTTAAGCTTTTCTGCAATGTATGACCGCGAAAGATTATGTCCCAAGGAATCTTGGAGCTGGTACGCTTCTCTGGGAAATATCTCGGTCATGAGGAAGGGGCCATCCCATTTCAGGGAGAATTTATGCAGCTTCCCTTTGTCCTCGAATTCATTGCGTCCAAGGACTAAGTCTCCATATTTGAACACTCGGTGTTTAACCCAAGCATTGTAGTACCGGGCGGTCTGCTGCTGATATTCGGCCATCTTTATTTATGCCCGGTCTCTTTTCTCCAGCAGGATGTCCAGGTTGCTTCGAAGGGCCAAGACATTGGCTTCGTTGTCGAAATGTTTACCCTGGTAACTGGGTAGACCGATTTCTGTAGGGACCATTGCTCCGATGCCATAACAGAGACAAAATGGAGTTTCCCCCGTGGGTGTTTTCCTTGACGTTTGTAATGCACAGAGTACCCAGGGTAGTTCTTCGACCCATCCGCCTCGCCTTCCTTCCTGTTGGGCTCTAAGCCCTCGGATGACACCTCGGTTAGCTATCTCGGCTTGCCCATTGCACTGGGGATGAGCGACCGCAGAGAACTTCATTAGTATGTGGTAGTCGCTGCAGAACTCTCTGACTTTGTCATTCTCGAAGTTAGTTCTATGGTCGGTGATAATACATCTCAGAATTACAAACCGTGCAATTATGTTATTCTGCAGGATCTTCACTGTAGAGGCGGCATCTGGCTTCCTGATCGGCATGGCTTTGACCCACTTTGTAAAGTAATCTACGTCGACGAGAAAATACTTGTTCCCCCTGTGCTTGTTGGGAGATGGCCGATCATGTCCATTCTCCACTGGGATAAAGGGGAGCTCAGCGGCTGGTAGCCGAGGAATCCTGCCAAAGAGTTGACACGTCTTGCACCTTCGTACGAATTTCTCTGCATCGGTGTGGATCGTCGGCCAATAATAGCCCTGTAGCAGCGTCTTTTGGATCAGATTACGAGCCCCTGATCAGTGATGCCGACTCCTTCGTGTATCTCCTGAAGAACGTTCTCAGCTTCGTTGGAATTGTCGCATCTGAGTAGAGGTTAGGTATACGACTTTTTATATAAGTTTCCTTTGCTCCACATGAAGTGACGAGCTTTCATGTGGAGCCTGCGGGCTTCTGCTCGGTCCTCAGGCAGTGCTCCATCTTTGAGGAATTCTACTATAGGCTTTCTTCAATACGGGGTATCTCCCTGAGTAGCATAGACCCTGTGTATCACTTTTGTATCTTCGACGCTGGGTCACGATAGGACTTCAAAGAGGATGTTCCTCCTATGGTTGGCCGAATACGAGGAGGCGAGCTTTCTCAAGACGTTAACTTCGATGTTTATACTCCAAGGAACCTGCACCACTTGGACTTCGCCGAAATTTTTCCTTAGTCTTTTCACCTCGGGAAGATACTTCAACATGAAGGGTTCTCGGGGTTCGAATAGTCCGGTCACTTAGCTAATGACCAATACGGAATTGCTGCGGACTCTGATTTTCTTTAGCCCTGCCCCTGAGGTGATTCATAGGCCGGCTAATAAGGGTTCATACTCCGCAGCGTTGTTCGAGGTCTTGAAGTCGAACCGCAGAGAATACTCTATCTCGGCTTCATTGGGACCGCAGATGACTAGTCCGGCTCCACTTCCTTCCTCTGTGGAGGAATCGTCCACATAAAATAACCAGTCTGGAATCGGACCAAGCTTTTCTCCGATCGAGTTTTGTAGGCTTGGACCCCACGCTAGAGCTTCTTCTCTGCTGAGAATGGTGCATTCGACCACAAATTCGACTAGGGCTTGGACTTTGATAGCTTGCCTTGGTCGGTAATGGATGTCGAATTACAAGAACTCCTATCTCCATTTCTCCAATCAGCTCGACGACTCGGAGGAACCGAAGATGTTCCCCAGAGGTCGGTCGATAAGGATGATTATCGTATAAGCCTGGAAATAATGCCGAAGCTTCCTAAAGGAGACGACGAGCACCAGGACTATCTTTTCGATGGTCTGGTACCCTGTCTCCACATTTTTGAAAATGTGGCTGACGTAGTAAACCGGCCTCTGTATTCCCTCGGATTCTTTGATGAGTACCGAGCTAGTTGCTTGGCCGAAGACGGCCAGGTATATCAGTAGCTCGTCGACTAGTCGGGTGAGCAGTGGTGGCATCGACAAATGCGCCTTAAGCTGCTCAAAGGCGACTTGGCACTCCTCTGACCACTCGAACCCTAGGATCTTCCTCAAAGCTTTGAAGAAAGGTAGGCACTTCTCCCCGAATTTGGAAATAAAACGACTCAGAGGAGTCACCCTACCTGTGAGTCGCATGATTTCCATGTTGTTCTTGGGCGTCTTCATGTCAATGATACCTTTGATCTTCTCCGGGTTTGCTTCGATTCTTCGGTGGGTAACCATGAACCCGAGGAACTTTCCACCCTTCACACCGAAAACACACTTAGCTGGATTCAGCTTCATCTTGTACTTTCGCAGGACCTCGATGGTTTTGCCAAGGTCCTTGGTATGCCCGGCTGACTGGGTGGACTTCATAAGCATGTCAACGACGTAGACTTCCATGTTCTGCCCAATCTGTGGCTTGAACAGCTTGTTGACCAGCCGTCGATAAGTTGCCCCAGCATTCTTGAAGCCAAATAGAATTACCTTGTAGAAATATACCTCTCGATCAGTGGTGAAAGTGGTGAGCTCTTCGTCGGCCGGGTCCATCCGGATTTGATTATAACCAGAGAATGCTCCTATGAAGCTCAGCAGCTCATGACCAGCCGAGCTATCCGCTAGCTGATCTATCCGAAGAAGCGGACAATTATCTTTTGGGCAGGCCTTATTCAGATCGGTAAAGTCGATGCACATGGGCCATTTCCCGTTCGCTTTCTTGACCATGACTACGTTGGCCAGCCTAGCAGATTAGTCCAGGTTTCTGATGAAGTCCACCACGAGTAGTCGGTCAACTTTCTCCTCAATTGCCTTTCGCTTGACAAGCGCGATGCTCCTTTTCTTCTGTCGGACCGGCCGGGCTTTTTAGTCAACTCCGAACTTATGGGTGATCATCTTGGGGTCGATCCCCAGCATGTCCATGGGAGTCCAAGCAAACACGTTGGAGTTATCTCGGAGGAACTGGATAAGATTGTCCTGAGTTTCCCCGGTAAAGAGGGTGCCAATCTGGATTGTTCGGCTACTGTCTCCCTCTTTAAGGGCAACTTCGGGCATGGCTTCTACCGGGAAACCCCGGATCTTTTTCTTGTCATCACATGTATCCAGCAATTCCCTAGTATCACAAAGTTTTTCGGTCAGATCAACTTCTTTGTCCTCAGAAATAGTCGCGGCGAGACATACCCTAGCAATTTGCTAATCTCTGTAGGCCAGACCTATCCCACCTTCGCTCATAGGAAACTTGAGCGTGAGATGGTAGGTCGAGATCTGAGCTTGAAAGGCTTTTAAGGTAGAGCGATCCAAGAGGATGTTATAAGAGGAAGGAACCCGAGCGACGAGGAAACTCACCAACATTGTTCGGGTTCATCCGGCCTCTCCAATGTTGAAAGGGAGAGTGATCGTTCCCTCAGCTTGAACAGAGTGGTTAGTGAACCCAGAGAGAATATACGAGGTAGGCTACAGATTGGACGGGTTTAATCCCATACGTTGGAAGCGGTCATAAAATAGGATGTCCGACAAGCTTCCTGTGTCAACGAGGATTCTCGTGACTTTGTACCTATTTACTCGGGCCATGATCATTAAGAGATCATTGTGCGAGATATGTAGATCCTCATCGGTGAAGGTGATAGGGAAACCTTCTTGTACTTCTTAGAGGGGGAGCATCTAAGGTCATAATTGGCCAGATACGGCGGGTGTCTTCGTTGCTCGGAGTCCAGCTAACGGAGACGACCATGATTTGTCCGGCTGTCAATTCTCTGGTTGGAGGTTGGTCGGATTGCTCCTTATCTGCTTGACATTTGTCTCACAGGTATTTTTCCAAGTGACCGGAACGGATCAGCTCCTTAATATAATCGCACAGCTATTTGCAGTTCTCGGTCGGGTGTCCCTGTGACCGATGAAAGGCACAATACGGGCAGCGGAGTCACTTGTCCGGCCTTTGTATCATCGGTGGCAACATAAAGAATCTCTCGTTCATCACCTCCTCTAGCAGCTCGGCCTGCGAGACATTTAGAGACGTGTACTCGTGAAACCTCGAAGAATAAGGATTTGAACAATCAAACTTCTTCTTCTCTTCCCGGTCCCTTTTCTTTCGGTCTGTCCGGTCTCCCCGGGGAATATTAGCATTCACCTTAGACTCGAGTTGGATTTCTCATTCAGTCCAGACTTTTACCTCGGCTATGGTCTTAGGTTGAGCCAATACAAAAGAGCGGAGCCACTGCCTGTGCCTAACACCGGATCTTGGGGCAGTAATGACCGTCTCATCCCGGTGCTCGGGTACCTCCAGGAGAGCATTATAGAACCAGGTAACATAGCCCTTGAAAGATTCCATGTCCTCACTCTTGATAGTGAATGGGAAGTCGACCGACCACTTCTGCCGTTGGTTACCGATGAAGTGGTTAAGGAACCGAGTGGCCAATTTATCGAAAGTTGATATTAAGGGCGGAGTCAGGCCGCGGAACCAATCTTGCCCAGCTCTGGTGAGAGTGGTAGGGAATGCTCGGCACTGAGCCGCGTCCAAGTTACCTTGAAAGCTCATGCCCCTGGTGAACGCGTCCAAGGGGTTTTTTAGGTTAGACTTCTCGTCTAAAAGAGCCACTTTGGGTGGTTTGTTTCGGGAGGAGACCCGCTCTCTCAGTAACTACTCGGTGAAAGGCTTCATGAGAGAGTCCATGGAATAATTCGCCGACCCGCCGAGCGAACGGGTAGAAAGATGCATGTCATCGATGTTCTTCTCGAGGACATCGATTCGCTGCTAGTACCTCAAGGATTCTCCATAATCGGAGTTTCTGTTATCCCTGCTTTGGGCTTAGGCGACGGAACGGTTTCGGCTTCGCTCTATCATGTTCCTCAGATCCTCGAAATAAACCCTTCATGGCTCTTCCCGGCAAGTTTCATGTGCACGGCCTCGTTGGTTATGGTGACGACGGTCTTCACTGGAATCAGGTGACCTGACCAACGTCACCTTGGAGGGTGAGGGAGTGCAGCGAGTGATGAAGCGATAGTTCGGTTGGTCCTGAGACCTCGGCGTTGGAATGTTCGGAGCCCAACGAGTCATGGAATCATTCCTCATATTGGGGTCATGACTGCCGAAATCGGCATGCATGTGTTCCGTGGTGTCAGGATTGATACAAGCGAGGCCGAGGACTTGAGCATGTCCGTCCACCGTTTCATGCCTGCTACCATTCTGGGGAGCAAGGGTGGCGGTATGCAGAGCATCGCTGGCAGTTTGAACACGAGCGAGCATGTCAACCATCGCTGCTCGTCGGTCGATCCATGCTGTTAGGGCTTCGATGAAGTTGGGAGGAGGAGTGGAACCACCCGCACTTCCGTTGCGAAGCACGGGATGGCTCATACTATGATCTCATTTCGATGATCGCTGGCCATCGAAGGTTGAAGATCTACTTTTTGGTGGAGAAAACTTCTTAGTTCCTACAAACGGCGCCAACTGATGGAGGTCGGAATCTTCCTCAGATGATGTCCTCCGTCGATCTTGTGGCCAGCGAGACTGAAGAGCTGAGAGTTGTTATGGATGATTGAGCGCATGGATCTTAAAAGGTTTGCGGGTTGATGTTGACGCCGAGCTACCTGCAAAAGAAGTCCCGGGATGGGAAACCACCGTAGGACCCTCCAGCGATCAAGTAAGTACCGGGGAATATTTAGGCAGAGTAGCGGTGTATTCGAATGAGTTACCTGAATCGTCTTAGATAGGGGGTTTATATTGGATCATCATGTTTGAATAGCCGGGTTTTTTTTTGCGTGAGATGAGAGTTTTTTTATTTTCATTCATGTAAAAACTTGTATGTAATATTTTTTTATTGGGACACTTCCGGGTTAAGGATGATGTCACCATTGATGTATATTATTTACTTTTTCGCATTATGATAGACCCAAGGCGTGGAGCACAAGTAACCGGGTTCTAGAGTCCAGTGGGAGACCATCTCGAGGAGTCGAGTCCGGGTCTCCTAACTCTAGAATTGGTAGGGTTGCTTGCCGCTCTCGTAGGGGTCTAGGGATCTGGGTTTGGCTATTCATCGCGACCATGGAATCCGCATTTTTTACTGGCTTAATTTAAAACACGGATCTCCTAGTATATCCAATAGTTCATATGTTGACTTCTGCTGCAATGTTCTGTGATGAGATCATATAACTGCATGAGATGAATGCTTTATATTATACACATGATATATAATAAACGTTGCTTATGTTTTTCATCCGCGCTAGTCCTGCCCCGCTCTACCGGTAGTTAAGTAACCTAACGGTGCATGACGGGACCCTGTGGCGAATGCGGATGGCATAAGCATACGTTGTATTTTCGTTTCTTCTGTAATGCTTAGGAAGCATAAATGATGGGACTTCATTAATGAGATTAATGAAAAGGAAAGAAACCTAAAGATGTTGTAGAATCAATTTTTCAAAAAGGTAGCTCTAGTACTTGCTTTGCATAATGATATGCCTTGACGAATATCCAACACCTCATTCGATGAGGAAAGAGCCGAGATCCCTTCACCGGGAATGACCTCTTTAGCAAAAGCTAGAAGATGATACACCCACTCGGTTTATTTTGAAAAATACATGATTTTAAAAGCGGAGCTTAAACCACTTATTTTCAAATCAATCGATTCTACAACGATTTCAAGTTCATTATGTAAAAGGTTTTCTTAAAAACCTGTCGTAGCCCTCCGTCATTTTAGATAAGTACTATTTAGTATTCGTGCTGCTTTTGTTGGCCTTTGTCAAGGCGTAGTGTGCGGTAGATGATTAGTTCTTATCTGCAACCATATGATGCGATTGGATTAGGCTAGTCGTACGACCTTGTTGGCCTTTGTCAAGGGTTGTACGGGTGGATTTAATTCAATCAGGAAACGACGGGTTAAACTTGACTAGCGCCCTATGGTTTGTTGGCCTTTTTAAAGATCATAGGACGTTAGGGGAAAAACATTATTAGGAATTTCAAGTGTTGAAATTTGCAATGAGATTGCATACCTTCTATGAGATAGTTGGATCTTGATAGCCACTGCGAGTAAGAGTTACTCCTGGGAGAGTTTTGCACTCTACAATTAGCTAATCCGGTAGGTGTCAACAGGGTTATCCCTATGGGAAAACGAGGTTTATTTTAATTAGGTCCGTGCGAAAGCACGGGGAACCTCCCTCAATGTTCCGACACTATCCTGGAAAAAAGATTGGCGAACTTGTAGGTGTAATTAATCCCGGCTAGCCTTACCTTTTAGGGTTTGAAGGAAGATTTGATAAAAACAAGTGTGAACCATCCTGATTAGATAAGATAATAACCAATCTAATATTGCAAGAGCATATGCTAAAGTGTTTTCTTCTCTCTCTCCAGGTAGCGACCATGACACGCCTTAATCAAGATAATAACATTGATGTATTGACCGAACCCGCTTGTTATACTGAGCTAGGGAACGTTGGTTCCGCTCTATATTATAATTGTTATAAGTCCGAGCAGGAAATAGGGGAATATACGGATTCCCCCGCCACCCAAATGAGGAATGGGCATGTTGATGCATCTTCTTTGGGTGTGTTTGTTACCGAGAACTGTTTCTCAGTACACTCTACGTTCTGGGTATTAGATACCGGATCAGAATCCCACATATGTAATATGTTATATGGGCTATAAAAAGGTAGAGAACTGGGAATATGTGATCATTCTATAAGAGTAGGGAATGTTGCAAATGTTGCAGCCAAAGCAATTGGCGAATATCACCCTGTATTACCAACTGGTAATACATTGATTCTGAACGAATGTTATTACATACCGAACCTGGTATGCAATATTATATCAGTTTATTTATTAATTAAAGAAGGATATAATTTTGTATTGCAGAATAATGTTATGAACATTTTTCTAAATCCAAAGTTGATTGGATCAGGCTCGTTAAGTAATGGCATATACGTTCTAAATCAAACCACAGTTCTTAACGTACAAAACATACACAAGAGGAAAAGTTCAGAAATGAACGAATCTTTCTTGTGGCAATGTAGACTAGGTCATATCAATGCGCCACGGCTAGCTAAGTTGTATAAAGATGGATATTTGAATCAGTTTGAATTTACATCATATGAAACTTGCCAGTCATGTCTCAAAGGTAAAATGACTAAAACTCCGTTTACAGGACACGGAGAAAGAGCTACTGAATTCTTGGGACTAATACATAATGATGTATGCGGTCCCATATCTACACATGCCAGGAATGTTTCCTTGTACTTCATTACATTCACCGATGATCTCTCAAGATTCGGACATGTGTTCCTGTTGAAACACAAGTCTGAATCTTTTGAGAAATTCAAGGAATACAAGTGCGAAGTAGAGAACCAAACGGGTAAAATTATTAAAATCCTACGATCTGATCGGGAAGGAGAATACTTAAGCATGGAATTTCCTGACTATTTAAAAGAGAATGAGATTCTCTCTCAGCTTACTCCTCCATATACACCACAACACAACGGTGTATCGGAGCGGAGAAATCTCACCCTATTAGATATGGTTCGCTCTATGATGAGTTAAGCTGGGTTACTTATTTCCTTTTGGGGTTATACGCTTGAGACAGCAGCATACCTATTGAATCAAGTTCCATCCAAATCAGTGTCTACCACTCTATATGAGATATGGAATGGGAAGAGACCATCTCTTAAACGAGTTAAGATATGGGGTTGTCCAGCCTATGTTAAAAAGAAAAATCCAGAAAAGCTTGAGGCAAGGTCAGTTCTGTGCAAGTTTGTAGGATATCCCAAGCATTCGTGAGGGTATATCTTCTACCACACTGAGGAGAAAAAGGTGTTTGTTTCTCAGAATGCCACATTTTGAGAAAAGGAATTTCTTATGGAAGAAATTAGTGGTCATAAAGTAGAACCGGAAGAAGTTCCAGCAATACAAACTACAACTAATGATTTGGTAAAGCCGGAGGATTCAATAGTTCCCAACGAACTTCAGCCACTCCGCAGATCTAGCAGGGTTCCTCATCCGCCTAAGAGATACTACGATTTTCTCAATGACGGTGGGAGCGAGGATTGCATCATGGAAGATGATGACCCAACTAGTTTCGAGCAGGCCATCACAAGTGGGGACTCTGTGAAATGGCCAGATGCTATGCGATCTAAGATGGAATCCATATACACCAACAAAGTATGGACTTTGGAAGTTGCACCTGAAGGGGTAAAACCCATCAGGAGCAAGTGGATCTTAAGAAGATAACTTGGTGTAGGTGGAAAAGTTGAGACTTTAAAAGCTAGACTTGTAGCAAAAGGTTTTCGTCAACGACCACGTGTCGATTATGATGAAACCTTTTCTCCAGTAGCTATGCTTAAGTCTATCAGGATCCTACTTGCCATCGCTGCATACCAGGACTACGTAATCTAATAGATAGATGTTAAGACCGCTTTTCTAAATAGTGATTTAGAAGAGAGCGTGTGCATGACATAGCCAGAGGGCTTCGTAAACAGTGGGAGAAGCGGAAATGTGTGCAAGTTGCTTAAATCAATCTACGGATTGAAGTAGGCATCGCGGAGTTGAAATATCTGTTTTGATGTGGTAGTCAAAGAGTTTGACTTCATCAAAAACGTAGATGAACCTTGTATATAAGAAGGTTGTAGAGAATAAGGCTTTCTTCCTCGTATTGTACGTAGATGACATACTCTTGATAGGAAATGATGTTCCTATGCTACACTCGGTCAAGCTCTTCTTATCACAATGGCTCTCCATAAAGGATCTGGGTGATGCCTCTTACATCCTGGGAGAAACACTGGACAGCTGTGAAGAAATTCTTAAGTACTTGAGAAGGACTAAAGAAATGTTCTTGGTGTATGGTAAAGGTGAACTTTAGATGGAGTCCTTTACCGATTCGAGCTTCCAGAGTGATAAGGTCGACTGTAAGACAGTCGCGGGTTTTGTCTATACCCTCAGGGGAGGGACGGTATGTTGGAAGAGTTCCAAGCTAGATACCGTAGAAGACTCGACGATAAAGGCTGAATACATCGCTGCCAACGATGCTACCAAAGAGGCTGTCTGGATGAAGATGTTCATGAGATGAACTTGGTGAGGTTCCTACCATTGTGATGACAATGGAGATGTGGCTTTGGCCTAGGAACCTCGGTCCCATTAGTGATCCAGACATATTCTTAGGCAGTATCACCTGATCAAGGAGATGGTTGATCTCCGGTAGATCGAAGTCGGGAGAGTTGACAGGAAGAATAACACGGCGGATCCACTCATGAAGTCCATCCCACAGATACAATTTGAGAGTCTCTTTGGGATTTTGGGTATGAGATACTCCAACAATTGGCCTTAGTTCAAGTGGGAGATTGTTAATTGTATGTATGCCCTAGAGGCCATTATTGTACATGATTGCATATTATAATGGATGCTTGGACATATATAGGGAGGAATTTCTTGCTCGACATGATAGTATGCTATATGATTACTCTTTATCTTAACATGTAGACTAGTATAGTGATACTGTCTTGCTCTCACATGTTGATACAGCCCTTAGAATGTGTACTTGACTACCAGGATTATGATGCAGATCATACTAGTAGGGCCAGGGTAGTCCACAAGTTCATCCTTTAATTGTTCCTAGTCGTGGGAGTATCGAGACAGGGCATCAATATTCTAGAGTAGACTAGTGTGTACGTTTCTTGACCCTGTATAGGGCGATGAATGATCCCACATCCATTGGTGTTTGACATCGAAGATTGTACACAGGTGCTTATTGGAGAATAGGTACACCGAACAGGACTCGCCGAGAATTCCCATACGGTATTATACTTAACTTCATATAGCAGTTCTCTGGTGATACTAGTACAGGTTAGTCTGTAGACCCGAGATCGTCATAGAGTCTTGTGTTATTCCCACTGCGCTTTGATTTCCACCCTACCACGTTCAAGAGTGCGTGCAAACATATGGTTTTTGGGTACAGTCACAAGTTACATGGAGTCAATGAGCGATAAGAGAGGTTTCGTCTCTCTCGGTGGGGGTTGATATTGTGCTATCCTCGATTGGCCATAATAGGAAGTCCTTGGTCAGGGCTGATACTAAGATTTACTGATATGTGTTATCAGTAGCTTCTCGACCCGTTATGAGCCTCACATCGGCATAAGTTATCAAGTTATTGGGGTCTGACGTTTACCATCCCTAGACTCGATATACGACATATCAGACGAAAAGACCGGACTGTACGGTAGTGTTACTTATTAGATTCACGGGAGTATGAACAAGCTTGCTTGTTGATCTTCTGATCGCTCAATAACCGGGTAGCCGTTACGTCCATCTAGTACCGCTGACGGCTTGTGGGTAACTGATATGATCATTCCCTACTGCCGGCGTATTGACGAGTCTTAAGAGTCCTACACAGAGGTTTCCTGGCTCAAGCGAAACGAAGTGGGACACATATGTGATATGTGCGGGACCGAGATTAATATGTGTATGTGATACCGTATTCTAATCTCGTGGTATATGATATTAGTCGGTTGTATGTGATATAGCCGGATTATTAAATCAAGTGTTGATTTAATAATTTAATATATATAATTATATATTTGATATATTAATATATATTAACTAATATTAGCTCACTTAAGAGTTTTTTTTTCTACTTATACATTTAATATATATATGATATATGTTAATGTATTTATTTTGTCATGCTTGATGATACATTGTACATGGGTGTATGAGACTCATACCATACTTAAGATAATTAGGGTCATTTATTTAGGGAATAAACAAAATTAGGTGAAAAATGGCTTGGTTTAGATGCTTGTGGAAGCATGTAGAAACCTTGACTTAGTCCACTAATTTTGTTTTACTATAAATATTTTTTAACCTAACCAATATCTTTAGCCATGGTTAAGTCTCTATAAGAGTTTATATGAGATATTTTCTCACCCATGGTTGATTACATGATCACTTGAGTTCCTTCTTCATCTTTCCCTTCTTGCTCTCTAGTTTTAAAGTGAGAAGAAAAAGAAAAAGAGAAAATTAATTTTAAAGTGAGAAAAATTCCTACATCACCAATCTATACCGAACTAGCCATTTAGTATAGGTTGTTTCATTCACTAATTCTTAATTAGTGAAAAGATAGCTTGAGTTGGAAATTTCTCGACGTAGATCATCTTCAGCTTCAAAGATCTTTAAACAAGCTCGTTCCTTTCACCTAGTGGAGCTTAACGAGAGTCCAAAAGACCACTACTTAGAGCTAAGAGACTACTACACGGAGCTTTAGAAGTGAAGGACCGGTCTACAAAGGTTGTATTCCTTATTCACTTAGAGTAAAGTTGTTTACTTGCTTAGTTTTACCCTAATTCCCTACTTAGATCCTTGGTTCGGGCTCGCTCGGCACTCTAGATTTTTAAAATTGCATACTTGATGCGTGCCAAAACCTAGTAAGGATGCTAAGCGAACCCAGCAACTTCGTGCCGTATTATATATTGTTTATTATGGGGTTGCCCTTGGATTGTGTACGGAGAATAATATATATCATCGTCCGTAGGGTGTGGATTAGTCCAAATCTGTATATATTAGATTTGGGGTTTTGAAATTAGGAAGCAGATCTCATATAAATGATGTCCATAAGTTCACAGGATATTTGGATTTGATCTAAGGATTGTTAGCCATATATGAGACTAAAATCGACTCAGGAACAATGAGCATATAGGCTCAACTGATCATTAGATCATATATGAATAGCCCATGGATAGTATACGGTATTCAATATGGAGACAGTCTGCAGGGCCAAACATATTAGTTTAAGGACATCACGGTCCATGGGAGATATGGATGGATTATGGCTTGTTTGTGCCCATGAATTATATACGAGGGTCAATATGGAGACCAGTCGTAAGGCCAAACATATATTAGTTTAAGAATATCGTGGTCCAATATTAGTTTTGGGACATTTCGGTCCATCTTTCATCTTCCGCGCGCATGTATATTTTACATGGTGAAGTGAACGATGGTAACATGGGATACACCCAATATTAGGGTGTGTCCAATTTGAACGCTTTTATATTTCCCTCAAAGATATACATATACATATATGTATAATGCCGGAGCTCAATATGAGATTCGAATCTATATGAGATTCGAATCTATATGAGATGCATGTCAATATGAAGTGTGCACATCAATATGGAAGTGCATAAATATGGGGTGTATCAATATGAGGATTAGGACATTCCCCGTCTTTATGAAATTTCATATTTTTCATCAAGTTGTGATAAGAAAGGAGTTGTTGGTTGTTGGGACCCGCCACATCTCTAAAGATATTGAGGAATTACAACGCCGTATATCAGAGATGTGGAAGGATGTACTCTTGAACCAAATTCCGTATATAAGGAAAGAGAATATGGTGTATTTAAGGATCATTAGTCTTATATGAGAATAAGATTAACTGAAAGATATAGGATGAAGATCATTAGACATATATAAGACTAAGATCAGCTTGGATATCATCGATGAAAGATCATTAGTCGTATATGAGACTAAGATCAGCTTGGATATCATCGATGAAGATCATTAGACGTATATGAGACTAAGATCCGCTTGGATATCATCGATGAAAGATCATTAGTTGTATATGAGACTAAGATCAGCTTGGATATCATCAATGAAAGATCATTAGTCGTATATGGGACTAAGTTCAACTTGGATATCATGTGCATATGGGCTCAGTTGATTTAAAATCAAAGAAGAAGCTTAAGCTTCACAGACATGGCCAATTTGGGGTTAAGATTGGATTTCTATACCACCCAGCAGTGCTAAGCACTCAGTCACATAGCGCTCACGTGAATATCACGAGAGGCGCTGAGTCTCTGACGTCTTTCAAGCGCTCACATGTATGGCACGTGAGGCGTTGAGTTATTGCTTATGGGCGCTCACATGTATGGCACGTGAGGCGCTGTCTTCATGGGCCTTGGGAGCTCACGTGTATGGCACATGAGATACTGGGTCTCTGAGCTTCTGTGCGCTCACGTGGATATCACGTGAGATGTTATCATCTCTTTTTTTAGTGCTCACGTGGATATCACGTGAGGCGTTGTGTCCTTAGAGATTTAATCTATGTTCATATTTTTTTTAAAGAAGTTAAAGTTCTTTTAATGGTATTTTGACCATTAACAATCATCAAGATCAATATTTTGAGAATATGGAATCGGGTTTTTTAAGAACTAAGTTCTTGATTATAAAGGAACTAAGTTCCTGGAGTATAAACTCCATCTTTTTCAAGTCCTTTCTTCCATTGTTCTTTTCAACCTTGTTCTCCCCTGAATCTCTGATTCTCTAGAACAGGATCTTCCCGATGAGAATTAAATTCCCATCTTATGGAAGACTTATCTTGTAAATCTCAGATCTAGAAAAAGAACTAATTTATTTTAAAGGGTTAAACCCTTAGATATGATATGGTCGGTAAAAGAGACATATTTCTCCCTTGTTTTTAGCTAGGGTTTTTTAGAGGAGGAAGATGATCTTTTTTCGAAGAGAATTAAATTCTCTGTTGCAGAAGTTTATAGGGGGTCTCCTACCTTTGAGATTTAATCTCTTTGTTCCTATTTATAGGAGAAGAGAAAAATCAAATTGAGAGTTCATGATTGATTTCATAATCAATCAAATTGATCTTAAAGATCAACTGGTAAATTTTATTCACCGTTAGATTTTTAATTCAAAGGCTCTCTTTTTAACAGAGAAGATTTCTTGTTTGTTTTAACAAGATTTGGAAAATATTTTCCTAACATAGAATTTAATTCTATCATATGACTATCTTATTAAGATGATATTTTCCTAAGCATAGAATTTAATTCTGTCAGGTGGTTTAATTGGTGATATTTTATCACCATTGGATTTTAAATCTAAAGATTCTTTATTAGAGAAAGATCTTTCCAGATTAGAAAGATTAGAGAAAATATTTCCCAAATAGAATTTAATTCTGTCACATAGAATTTAATTCTATCATATGAGAGCTTTCAAATTGGGGCACTCACGTGCTGGTTCCTTTGTAGAAAAAAAAAAGAAGAGAACAAGAAGAGGAAACGAAACCCTATAATGTGCAAAGCACGGGACCGCTCACATGCAAAGCTGGTGACCGCCGGCATCAAGGAGAATTAAATCCTATGAAATAGCCTCTCATTTGCAAAGCACATGAAAGCTCACGCAAAGCATGTGAGCTCCGGCTTCAATAAGGGTTAAACCCTGGGATTTAAGCCTCACGTGTTAAACACATACGCGCTGAATACAAATAAATCAAAATCCAAACAGGGCACTACGTGTTATACACGTGAGCGCTCAGGTGCAAAGCACGTGAGCGCTGCTATCGTTTATATATAACAGCCCTCACATGAAAGCCACGTGAGCGTATCTGTTCGAAGCGCTAGGTTCAGATAGAATTAAATTCTATATAGAATTAAATTTTATTTGGGAAATATCTTCCCCTGATCTTTCAAAAATTAGAAAGATTTTCTCTGTTAAATAGAGAACCTTTGGATTGAAAATCCAACGATGATTATAATATCACCGACCAAATTAAAAGATAAAATCAAATTCGTTATTAGGAAAATATTTCCCTGATCATATTAAAACCAATAGAAGATATTTTCTTTTAAACAGAAAGCCATTAGATCAAAGATCCAACGGTGGACAAAATTCCCCGAGTGATCTTTGAGATCAATTAAATCATTTAATATCTCTCAAAAAGAGATCCTCTCAAACTAATCAACAGTTTTTCCTCACTTATATAAGGGACCTAAAATTTTATGTCTCATACAGAGAAAACCCTCTATAAGTTTCTGCAAAAAAGATAGAAACTACAACCGAGAATTTAATTCTCTTTCAAAAAAAATCTTCTTGCTCCTCCTAAATCCTAGGTAAAGAAAAAAGCAGAGATCAAATCATCTCCTTTGCTATCATATATAGATACAAAGGTTTAACCCTTTATAAAGAACTTAGTTCTTTCTCTGAATCTAAGATCCACAAGACAAATCCCCCATAAGTTGAGAATTTAATTCTCATCGGAAAGATCTTGTTCTTCAGACTCAAGGTCTGGGGGAAAACTAAACATGAGAAAAGAACATGGAAGAAATGAAGAAAAAGGTGGAATTTATATTTCAGGAACTTAGCTCCTTTAAGATATGTTTTTTTAATCTGAAAACAGGGTTTAACCCTTCAAAGAACATAGTTCTCACAAAAAAGGAACAGAAAAACTTAGTTCTCAAAAATCCGATACCAGATATTCAAAATAGTGATCTTAGTGATCGTTATTGGGCAAAATACCATTAACACTAATTTAACTTCTATCAAAAAATAAGCAGTGATTTAATCTCTAAGGACACAGCGTCTCACGTGATATCCACATGAGCGCTCAAAAGATTTTATGAAGATAGCGCCTCACGTGAGCGCACAGAAAGCCTATGAAGACAGCGCCTCACGTGTCATACATGTGAGCTCTCATAAATAAGGACCCAGTGCCTCACGTAATATATACGTAAGCGTTTAAAATTGAGGGCCTCATGTGATACCTACATGAGCGCTGCGTTAAGAAAGTGCTTAGAATTGATAGGGCAACACCCGAACCTGAGCGCCTCATGTGACACCCACGTGAGCACTGGAGTAGAATTTGGATATTATATCCACAGTCAAAAGACTAAGTGCTTAGCACTACTGGATAATGAAAAAGCCCAAGACTGAGCCCCTGAAACCTCACACTCTTTGAGCCCATATTGCTTATCATAATCGAGCCCATATGGTCACCTCTATTAATGGATCTTAACAAGATTGAATGATCCTTAACCATATTTCTAATTCGATCTTAGTCTTATATATGACAAACGTGTCTTTAGTTAAGATAAATTGAGCCTATCTGCTCATATATTTAAGCCAGTCTTAATCTAAAACCAGATTAACGATTCTTAAATAAAATAAAATATCCCCTGAACTGATGGAACATATGACCTAGGTTCAAACCCAAATCTAATATACGGATATGGACTAATCCGCGCTTTACGGGCGACGACATAAAATAGTCTCTGTATACAATCCACGGGTAACCATAATAAATAAAATATGTAACACGATACGAAGTGACCTACCTGAACATGTGAAAGTTGTTATCAGAACGTGATAACGTAATAAACTGCAAGGGCTTGCGCCTGTAGGGAAGAGCGTCCTGACAATCAAAAACCCCTCACAAATGAGGGGGAATATGATAAAGTCATGCTACATCGGCCGCATCTGTCCAAACCTCTGATATATGGTGTCATAAATCAACTTGGTATCTTCGAAGAGGTGGATGGATGTGTTCCAAATAGCATCTTCCCCCAAATTCAGGTAAGACGATCTATCCCAGTTCGTCTCTATTTTCGGCGGTAAACAGTGCTATCATGTGAGTACTGCCATATACATATATGGCAGCGGCACTCACGTAATTTACATATGAGTGCTGCCATAAGAATGTGGAAAGGGAACTTACGTGTTTAACACATGGGTGCTCACGTGTTTAACACACGGGCGCTGCTATAAGATTTAATCCTATATGAAACCGGTACTCACATGCTTTGGGCTATCATAGGATTTAATCCTATCTGAAGCTGGTACTCACATGTTTTGCATGCGAGTGCTCACGTGTTTAACAAGCGGGCGCTGCTATAAGATTTAATCCTAACTGCTGCAGGTACTAACGTGCTTTGCACATGAGTGCTTACGTACTTTGCGCGTGGGGGAGGTTGTCATAGGATTTAAATCTATTTAAATCCGCTACTCACATGCTTTACATGTGTGTGATCACGTATTTAACACATGGGGGCTGCCCTTTATTTTTATAAAGGGAACAACAAGTTTTGAGCGAAATTTTTTGGAGGGAACAAATCCCCCACTACTTTGCCTACGTAGGTATATACGTGGGTTAAGTAGTGCAAAGTTATGCATCGCCATAGAATTGATGGCTCAGGAGATAGGTTTAGGTCTCTGTCGCCTAAAGCTTTGTCCGTCTTCATGAGCCGTATGGGTCTCAAGATGGTTTTTCTCCCTATGAGTCGTGAGGATCTCATAGGTGCATATTCTCCCTAGAAATCATGAGGATTCTTAAGTGTCCATTGCCTCCGTAAGTTGTAAGGATCTCACTCATGTATCTTTTTTTACTAGTCGTGAGGACTCGTAATTGGTTTCTTCTCCTCATTGGATGCAACTTTGTCTAATGTGGCCCGTAGATAGTATAAAAGAGTCAATCTTGATCTCCTTGTAGAGCAACAGTGGCTTAGAAAACAGGTTGATATTCCCGTCATCTAAGGCTTTTCACCTTTCTGAGCCGTGGGGGTCTCATAAAGATGTTTCTCCCTACGAGTCGGGAGGATCTCGCAGATGTATCCTAACGTGAAATATAGATAACCTCTTTCGATACAGGAGTCCGTTAGATTTGTGGTACTGGGTTAAGTTCATCGTACCATCGCGATGGCTGATATATTCTCAACATGCGGTCTCTTAGGTTGTTGCTCGAGTAGCGCCGCGAATGTCGTGTCTCTAATCCATTCGGAGGCTGAACAATACATCTTCAATTAGTCTTCTTAGGTTAGAATATTAACATTACCATTAGAAAATCCAGCATTACGTATTGCCGTGGCGCTTTACTTGAGATTAGGCTCAATTTGGAGCCCCGATGAGTCATAACCGCACCCTTCTAGGGTGGGATGACATCTAATGGTTTTTAGGCTTGCCATCAAGACCCAAAGCTGAGAATACGTCGTCACTTCACTTATGCTTTGATGATGCTGTGCCTCTTCTTCACTGAAGAGGGGTAAACATCCATATGATCTCTATGCTATACATATGACCATCGAGATCCAGAGCTAGGATTTTGTCGTCACTCCAGTTTTGCTTTGGCTCCTTAGAGATTTGCTGACACCACGTTTGTACTCTACTGGAGTAAGAGAGACATCAAATTGGTCTTTAGGCCGCATGCATTGGCATCGAGACCTTGAGCTAGGATTTTACCATTACTCCGTCTTTGATTTGACCCTTTGGTTTACGTTGACGTCGCGTCTGCACCCTGCTGGAAAGAGAAGAATGTCGAGCTGAGCTAGGATATTGCCATTACTCTGCTTTGATTTGACCTTTTGTTCTTTGATGATGTTGCATCTGCACCGAGAAGGAACGTCGAGATGATCTCTAAGTCGTAGATGTTGCCATCGAGATCAAGAGCTAGGATTTTTCCATTGCTCCATTTTTATATATTTGACCCTTTGGTCTTTGTTGATGTTACGTATGCACCATGCCAGCATGAGAAGAACGTTGAGATGATCTCCAAGCTGTAGATGTTGCCATTGAGATCTGGAGATAGGATTTTGCCATCACTCCACTTTTATTTGACCCTTAGGTTTTTGTTGACATCACGTCTGCACCGAGAAGGAATATCGAGCTGGAGCTAGGATTTTGCTATTACCCTATTTTGATTTAGCTCCTTGGATATTTTTTGACACCACGTCTGTATTTTACTAGAGTAAGAGAGACGTCCAAATAGTCTTTAGGTTGTAGATATGCCATCAAGACTCGGTTGTTCTTTTGATGAAGTATGGTGGGAAAATATGGTTTTCTTTCTTTCATTTATGCCCATGGATTGTATAAAAGAGTCAGTATGGACCTACTAGCAGGACAGAAAAAACTTATTTTATTATTTTATTTTTTATATTTCCGCGATACTTTATCTTTTCAGTTTTTCATATCATGAAAGTCGCGATTGCCCAATCATTTCAGCTATTTTTTCGCGGTGCCCAGTCATTTCGGCTATGTCATTTTTTTTATTTTTACTCACTATTTTTTATTGCGAGTTTTCAAGTCATTTCGGCTGTTTCATATGCATATATTTTTTTGCTTGTTGATTTTTATTGCGAGTTGCCCCATCAGTTTGGCTATTTCATATGCATATTTTTCCTTTCTTGCTGATTTTATTGCGAGTTGGGGATTTAGAATATGATACCAATCTTGGTATCAGTATCACTACAACTGGAATGTTGCCATGTGCGAATCATCATATGTTGTAAGAGGATTTGGTGTTTGACACATGTTTAGGCATCAGTATCGCTACTGCTGGGATATTGGCAGGACCGAATTATCATTTGCCTTTGTTGATTTGAACAAAGGTGCCTTAGTAAACAGGGTTAGAATCCTGTCAACTAAGGCTTTTGACTTTATGAGCCGTAAGGGTCTCATAAAGTTATTTGTCCCTACGAGTCGAGAGGATCTCGTAGGTGTATTTTCTCCTTAGGAATCATGGGGATTCCTAAATGTGTTTTCTCTTGCAAGTCATAAGGATCTTACAAGAGTATTTTCTCCTTGTAAGTAAAGAGGACTTACAAGTGCCGTTCACCATACGGGGATATTTCTCGCCATTGGTGGAACTCGGTTGGAACATAATTTGTTCGTTTCCGTAAATTGTATACAAGAGTCGATATCGAACTACTTGTAAAAAAACTTGGGGGATATAACGGCTTAAGAACAGGTTTAGATTTTTGTAACCTAAGACTTTTGAATTCTATGAGCCATGAGAGTCTCATAGGGGGTATATTCTCCATACGAGTCATGCGGATCTCGTAAGTGCATTTTCTGCTTAGGAATCGTATGGATTCCTAAGTGTGTTTCTTCTTTGTGAGTCATAAGGATCGCACACAAGTATTTTTTCCTTAACATGGTCGAGGGGACATTGCAAGTGTACACATTTTTTTGTGAGATTGCGCCATTTCGGGTTTTCACAAACTCGCTGGTAGTCCCGCTGGTTTTACTCACGGCTCCCTTTTGGGTTTTCATCCATACCTATTTCGCTTGTAGACATACCTTTTATTTTTTGCGAACGGTAGAACTCTTGAAATTAGCTTCACCGCAGGTGACCCATCTATTTGCCGGTGGGACTTGGGGTGGCTTCATCGCTGGAGTAGCTTTGTAGCCGGTGAGACCTGAGTTGCAATTTTCGCCGGTGGGACTTCAATTGCAATTTCAATCTCAAGGAGTAAATTAGTTTAGGGACATCGCGGTCCATTAGCGCCATGTTTGGGTCGACGTGCTAGTTTATGGATATTCGGTCCATTATTAGCTTAGGGACATTTCGGTCCAACATCCCCGTGTTCATGGTGATGTACTAGTTTAGGGACATTTCGGTCCAACATCTCCGTGTTCGGAGCGAAATGCTAGTTTAGGAACATTTCGGTTCAACATCTCTGTGTTTGGAGCGAAATGCTAGTTTAGGGATGTTCGGTCCAACATCTCCGTGTTTGGAGTGAAATGTTAGTTTAGGAACGTTTCGGTCCAACATTTATCATTCGGTCAGAGAGTTACATAACTCATCCCTTCAAACACTTGCTTGCTTAGGCGTTACTACCTGACCGTTGTATGAGTAGCTACTTCATGTCTTAGGCTATCTTCACCCTCTTGGACTGCTTCATTTATCATCGTACCAATCAAGTTGTTTTTACGGGAAATACTAGGCACTTTACACGGCACCTGCCCCCTGCTCATCAATGTCTCTTTCTAACATTGACGGAGCATTTTCTTTATATACGAAAGAACGAGATATCACGTCACTCCTTCTGCTAAGTCTCCTTACTCCTAGGAAGAATGAACTTGACCTGGACGCTTTTCCCCTCATCATCTATTTTAGGTTTCTATGTCTTCTATGTCCCTTCCATAATTTCTGGTTCAAGCGGATTATTCTACTTGATTGCAGGACCCGCTTGTATGTCCCTTAACATTCTTTTTGTTTTTTGAAGAAAGGACCACCTCACATAGAGGTTCCTCCGCCAGCGAGCAAGATGTCTCCTGTGCATATTTCGGGGAGCGAGTATTCGCATCCCTATCTCTTCAAGGGTAGGACCCGCGCTGTCGTTATTTTGAAGATAGGTTGCTTCAGAGACGCTCATCTTTTGTTAGTGAGCGCTGACGACAAACGCCACTGATCAGTCAAATTTATTGCACATTTGTATGAACATTTTCCCTGTTAATGCTTACTACTAAAAGGTGTTATTTATAAATTAAGAACATATGTGTGTTTATTTGTAAAAAGATTATTATCATATGTTTCTTAATTTATAATTAATATAATTAGGGAAAATATATGCATATCATATTAAATAAAAATATTCATGAGATTATTTGTTAATAAAATATGCATATCATATCAAATATTCTTAACCAATATTCTTAAGATATCATATCATTTAATTGGTTGAAATAATATCTCAAATAAAACAATGCTACTAACAAGATGATTTAAGATATTGTGCAGGTATTATAATAAGATTAGCTCAGATCTGAACTATGAGTAGGAGATCCATAACAAATCGATTCACCAAACCAAATTTGCCGAATATTAGGAGCAAATCGATGGATCTCGCAACGGTAGAGACTAAGAGATATATTTTCAGAATCTTTTTATCAGAAGGACCTCAAAATATCTAGAGAAGAAGCCACGAGAAATTTGGAAGCTCAATCCTACCAACGGCGGCGGAAGGACGGTCAAAATAGGCTTTTGGCGGTGGTTCAGCGGTCTTCTAGCGGCCGTAGGATTTTAAATCTCAGGGTCTTGATCGTAATTTGACGCACTTCAACATAACATCTAGGATTTCACATTCCATAGCCTATAAAAGGACCGAGATCATTTATCACCAAAAAAAATATAATCGAACTTTCTATCCATCAATCGAGAGAGATCTAGCGAGCAACTTGGGTTTTTGTAATATAATTTTTCAGCGAGCAATTTTATAATGTATTAGTTGATCAATAAAGGTAGTTCTTTCTTTTAATTTTTCGCATTTTACTTTACACATTTTACTTTCCGCATTTACTTTCTGCATTTTCTTTCTACATTATTTTCCACATTACATTCTGCATTTACTTTCTGCTTTTTTAATTTTAATTATGGGTTCCGTCTTCTTCCACCTTTCTTCTACTACGCTAATATCTATGAGCGAGTAAATTCTTGCTTGGTAGGGTTTGTAGGATAGGGTAGAATAATGGATGAAAAATATCACTTAAATTCTTTTTAAAGTTTTAATTTTTAAAAAGTTTAGCAAAATGAATGTTACCCCTCTTATCGGGCGCGCTATCAATTCGTGATAGTCACGACCACGATTTGAGATTCGTTAATAATCGTTTTGTTAAGCGCTTGAGATAAATAGAGATCAATAGAAGGACAATGGTCGGTAGAGGAAAACCCTAATTCCCTATAAAAACCTTAATCCACATTCATCGCTATTTCTCTAGTATCAAATAATTAAAAGATAAAAAGAATTAATTTTAAAATTCCATCTATTAACTACTAAGTCCTATAAACCATACAAGCCCTTCTATTATAAACTTTTAAAACCTTTCTAGTATAAAACGACAACAATCCCACGTTCTTTCATCAACTCGTCTAAAACAAGAAAAAAAGTTCACTGTTTCCCTGTGGATGACCCGTACTCATCGTGGCTAGCTATTCACGACACTGTCTTGATTGTGGTTATTTACAACATATATACAAACACTTTTTTGCAACCAATCAAATGGCGACGTTGCCGAGAAAACAGTCGTAATTATTTTTCTTATTATTTAGGTTGATTTCTAATATAAAACTAGAGAACATAAAAAATATAAATATAAATAACAAAACCGCATTTTGTATTTTTAATGATTTTTGTGTAAGTTTTGCGAGAAATCTGGAGCATTTGGAGTGAACCAAAAGAGATTCAGAGACTATCAAATAGAACCAGAGGAGCATTGGAGTGCTCTGAAAATGTTTGGAGGGGAGATCTCAAGTCGGCAGCGGAACCACGGCCAGAGGTAGCTTTTGGCGGCGGAAGCGCGGCCACCTTGGGGAGTTAAGCCCCCAAATTTTTCTGGTATTATCCCATAATCTCCTTCTTTCCTCTAAAACTCCAATAAATTGTTTTTACCTGCAGGATTCTTTGCAAACAACGCCGCTAAAAATCTTTTTGCGTGTTTTAGATTTTGGTTTGTTTTGCATATTTAAAATGGACATTAAGGGGCAAGAAACCCAAATTCAGATTATGTGGGGATTTCATCACCCTTCCTAGGCCCCACAAATCATAAACAAGCATACGCATTATTCTATATTAATAAAAAAATATTTAGACCAAGTCTCTAAGGACAATTGCGCTCAATAGGACAAAGGAGGGTCGTGGGTAATTTAATATTTATCCGCATTTTTCTTGTGGTGTCTGAGGCAAGTTTGACTAAGGAAAATGGTTTACTTAATTAGGACCGCATTTGTATACCGGATATCTCCCACTTCCTGGCACTTACCTGGCTGCAAGATTGATAAGGAGTTGATAGAGGATTGATCTTACGTCTTATCCTTTGGAAATCTGGGAGCGGTCTAGTGATTTGACCTAGGTGACCCTAGTTCTAGGAATTGTTTGTGCACGTTCGTCGAGTCTCTCTTTCATAGCAAAACAATTTCAAAAATTAAAAAAACTAATAATAAAATAAAATATTATCACCCTCTTTTCTTTTCATTCTCTTATAATGGGTAACTCTTGGCGAGTTTTGCTATACACAAACAGATATTTCTTTATATCGTTATTACTTTAGTACAAATTCCGACGGTATCAGTTCTTTAAGGGATAGGATAGAACGCTCTAGAAATAACTGTTGGACACCTCACTCAAAATCCTATCAACCGCGTCAAAATTTAACACTTTCTTATGTTGATAATCTTTTTAAGGGTAGTGAGGAAACTTCTAAACCCATGTCCATTTCTGAGCATATTGCGAAGGCCCGTAGCCAAAGTTTCATACCTTTCACTGCTCCAAAACTTTTAGGACAACAATTACAATCATTTCCATATAGAAATGTTAATACTCCTTTATAGGCGAATACGACAACTTTTACACCCATGACCATTGCTGAGCAAATTGCAATAGCCAGTCGCCAACTAACCAACCAATCTCAATTTTCTTCATATCACAATGATGATCCTAATCCTGTTTATGAAAATTGGATACACCCTTCTACCTCTTATCAACAGTACCAAACTTTCACACTCTCTCATGTTGATACTTCTCTTGAGCCTAATGTGGCAATTCGTAAACCCATTTCTATTGCGGAACACATTAAACTTGCCCATAGCCAATAATTAAACACATTCCAACCATACTCAACTGTTGCACCTTATCTAGATAGTGCTTCTGAACATCAATCAGGAAGTTCCAAGGTTCAAATAGAATCCTTCATTGAAACTTCTTCACAAAGCATGTCTAGTCTTGAAGTAGAGTTAGAATTGAACAGTGAGAAAGAACTATAGATCCCTCCAAGTCAAACCAAAATCAATTCTTTTGATATCAACACCTTCCATCCTGAACCCTAACCGAATGTATTTGATGATCAACCGCTTAATAATCTAATTGATGAGGTGCCCGAAAATAACATGTTTGACTTTTCCAATCATGAGTGCGAAAGAGAGTCTTACACCATTCCAAATTAAACCGATCCTTATCCGACTACACTTGGCATTTCAAATCTTCCAATTCCATCAAGCGAACCTAGTGATCCATCGATTGAGGATAATATAATTAATGAATTTTTAAAGAATTATTCGTTTGATCTGACTGAAGGTGCTAGTGAGATCGTTGATGAGAATATCTTTGAAGATGAACGCGCTATATTGGATGAGTTGAATTCACCGACCCATCATATCCTTTCCGTTGAATGTGAACATCTTCCTATACATTTAAGTGATCATATTCTTAACACCAACCTATCCGATATGCAAAACGATATTCAGCCTTCATCTCCCATATTTTCACGACCTGAAATTTGGCATGTGACGGCCCTTAAACTACGCAACGTCTACAGGCGTAACGTAATTTAAGTAAGCCGAAAACCCAGCAATCTAAACCATCAAAAGTAGTAAGTAATAAGAACATTGTTATAACTGTTGAAAAGCTCAAGTACAAATACTTTAAAGTCCATCTTTACTTTCTTAAAAATTTTGGCAGCACCTCCTTTGTAAAAACTAACCCCAAAAATGGGTATATATAAAGATTTAAGTAGAGAATCCCCAAATGGGAGCAAATACACGTCCAACGGCGGAAAACAGCCACCACAACAGATATACGACGCCGTAGCAAAGAAATAAAAGACGATATAAGTAAAACTATATAAAAGACATCCAAGTCACCAAAATATACAATATTGTCCTCACATCTCATCTCTAAGTCAATACAAGAGAATGGTAGATAGAGAGTACAAGGTACAAAAATATACAAAGAGCATCATCGGATAACCGCAAAACCCACCTATAGCAAAACTGCACCCAGTCAGCAGTAGCGGTATCCGCTGCAAAAGATGATACGATAGGTAGAAGCCCTGCCTCGACTACTCTGAAGAACAACCTGCAAACCCTGTAGCACAACGGGGGTGAGTTGCCAACTCGTGAAAAGTAAATAACATATGCAGGTAATCGCAAGTATGCACGTACTGCGCGAATCTATCACATGCAAGCTAAAAGCAATAAATGGCCATATGTATGCAACAGTCATGAAAGGTACTCTATCAGGTACAACTAATACATGAAGCAATAAATGGCAATATGTATATGCAACAGTCATGAAGGGTACTCTATCAGGTACTGCAAATACATGAAGCAATGCATAAAAAGTAAATGCGGAGTATAGGATAAAACATGTCATCCTGACCTCGTGGCAGGACCAAAGTCCATCAAGAAATCTAAATCCCAAATTTTCTCAAATCAGCCCCCAAATTAGCCCTCATATCCTGTAAGTCTCATATATCCTGAGTGTCCATTATCAAGTAAATCTCATAAAACCAATATCCAAAATCAAGTAAATCTCACATAGCCAGTATCCAATATCGAGTATGTCTCATGAAACCTGAGTATCCAATATTTACACCCAAAAACATCAAGAAAATAAGTGCCTAGAATCGACATATAAATACTCATCTCTGAGGCGCCGCCACCTGGGACTGACCCTCCCATGTCATGTACGTACATCCTATAGAACCTGAGTGTGCACCACCCGAAATCGACAAGGCATGTGCATACATAATCTCGATCGGTATCCCCTAGATATCCGTCGAGTCCAAATACTATCACCGGTTGGCACACGCCCCCAGCCAGGCTCAACGACATGTACCGTCAATCTTCTTGCCCCGGAGAACCAACCGGGTTCCACCATGTACCCGCGCACGGCCCACTCACTCCTCGCATGGGGTAATATATAAGCTCAGAACCGAGAAATCTCATGGTGGAAGCTGAAATATCAAATCAAGAGAAACCGGGTTTTTCAAATAATGCATAATTTCATGAAACTACCACGGTCCTCAAATCCAGAAAATATCAAGTAATGAATAAGTATATTTACATGAATTATTATGATGATATATATAAATTAGATGTATAGATATATATTAGCGTCTCATTCCATATATATATATATATATATATATATATATATATATATATATAACAGCGTCTCATTCCACTATTATATATACTTAGGAGTAAAAATATCAGAGGACATCATATGAAAACCATCTATCAATACGAAATCCATGAAATATAATATATGCAACATAAAACTGTAATGTGAGCATATAAAGGAAAATCCGCTATTTAACTACAACAAGTTAATATATATCATGCGGTTCCTAATTTCTCCAAGTCCATATAACATCAAATAAAGGTGAACATATAGCTATAGCCAGGTGTGCATAACCATGTCGGTATAGCAATAATGTGTATCTACCTATCCATAATGATGTAATAACCTCCAGGTATATGTGTAATATGTATGCAAGATGTACATATAGCTATGCCTCATATGTGTATATACCTATCACTAATGGTACAATACCATCTACGTATATAGGTAACTAGTGTGTAAGCATGGCAAGGCATATATATAAACTTGTAGGTATACAGGTATACTATATATCATATGCACGAAGGAAAGTAAGGATCATGTCCCAATATCCCTAAACAATACAATATCACTTATGTATAGGTGTTGTGCGTGTCATGACAATTATCGACGGTGCGTGTGTGTAGCATACAATTAGTGCTCGTGAAACATGAACCGTAAATAATGGTGTTGTGTCTCATTAATACTAAGTCCATGCACAATAAGAAATGAGATATGCAACAAAGATACACATACACAATCAATATCCGTATACATCTAACTAATAGTCATATCATTTAATCTAGCCCAGACGCATAACAACATGCGGGGGATTCCTCTGTAGATGTTAAATCTACTCATAAACAATCCTAACTAAGTAAAGCCAACCAATCGCTTTTCCTTCTTCGCGGCGCCCGAAGTCCCCGCCTGCGATCCTGTAAGCATATACCAATATAACAAGTGCATATTAGCAATCGACCAATAACACGTACAAACTACGTTTAACCGATGCACCAACTCCAAGCGTACTCTCAAGTGTTCGTCAAGTGGGTAACGCGCGTAGCGACACTACGAAACCAACTCAAGACTAAAAGCTACACAAAAACACGAACGACATCGGCACAACCCTAGCTAGGAACGCTAAACGACACAACCATCAAGCCTAGATTCTGATCATACCTATCACGCATTCATAACACAATAATAAATGTAGAATCTAATATATATAACGTCGCAACGTCAAAAGAAACCCACGCCTAAATTATCCGGAAATCTAGTAAGCAACATATATCATTTTTAGCTCAAACTACAAGTTTTACCAAAACTAGCAATCACAAACATCACCAAAAATCAAGATTAAACCACTCATAGATTTAATAGAATTTTAATCTTACCTAATTAGGATTAGTAAAAGTTTAGTTTGCTAATTAGCTTAATTATACAATTAGGAAAATATCATATAACAAATCTAGCAACTAGGTTAAGTTTTCATTTGTCAAAACTTCATACTTAACCATTCACTAGTCAAAACCCTAACTTGAATATCCACAACCCTTTTCTAGAAATTCTAAACATGCAAATACAAGCTTTAAATTAACATCTAATATTGATATTAAGATATAAAAACAAGAATTAAGTATTAGGGTTAGGATTTTATACCTTCAAAAGATTCACAAAAAAAGAAACAAGATCATCAAAATAAGCTCTAAAATGATGTCTTTAATGAAGATCCAAGCTTGCTTTACTGAAGAAGAATGAAGGGTTTTGATTTAATTATGAGTTTGTGGGATTTATTTAGGATTTTTGATGATTTTATGAAGCTAGAAGAGATAAAATTGGGGTGAGGAAATGAGAGGACAGCTGGGGGGTAGGTCAAACCAAAAAAATGAGGAGGCTTGGAAATGTATAGCAAATTCTAGAAGAAAAAACATAATGAAAGCTTTATTACAAATGCCACCTCTTAATACCTTTTTCTTTTCTAATTAAATTTTTTCTTTAATTCAACAAATATCTAGATATTTTGGATGGATATTTTCAAAGATGGATTAGTTCTAATCTAGTGATTAACTTAGCATAGATTCACATTAGCATTAATTAACCCAAGCAAAGATGTAATTACCACTAATTAAGTGCATGAATAAATCTTAAAATAATATTTTAATTAGGGAAAAATATTAAAATGCACTAAAATTACAAGTGGCTTACAAAACCCCGCAAACTAGCAATAATCTAGGAAAACTAGGTGCAGTGAATTCTATACTGCAAAAAGATCGCGTCTAGGTTTTATGGAAAAAAATACAATTTATTTTACCTAAAAACGGAAAATCACACAAACGATTTTCAAAACGTTACAATCTTCCCCCCTTAAAGAAATTCGGTCCCCGAATTTAAAATTCTTACTACGCGCACCTTCAAAGAGATGAGTACCAAACTTTCACATCTCGCTCGCAGCCTCCCTAGTGATCTCCTCACTAGACGGCTACGCCAAAAAAATCTCCATAGATGGCAAGACCTTTGACCGAAATTTCTCCACCTGTCGATCCACTAACACAATCGACTGTCGGTGAACGAAAAGATCACGTCCAAACTAAATGGTCTGGTGCTGAATCATGTGAGAAAGGTCATGAAGGTATTTGCGAAGTATCGACACAAGGAAAACGGGGTGAATACTTAATAATCTGGGCGGATATGCCAAATTATAGGCAACAGAACTAACTCGTTCGAGGATCTCAAAGGACGAACAATCTGGGACTAAGCTTCCCAAAACTCAACACGCCATTTCATCGGAAAAATCCGTAGGAATACATGATCTCCCACTGCGAACTCAAGTATGCGACCACCACGGTTGGCATAAGACTTCTGTCTGCACTGGGCTGCTCTCATCCTGACCTGAATCAACTGGATCTTCTCCGTAGTCTCATGACTAGCTGGAGTCCAAAAATCCTACTCTCGCAGAGTCAGTAAAACAGACTGGCGATCGACACAACCTACACACAAGGCCTAAAAGTTGCCAATTGAAATGTCTCCTGATAACTGTCATCGTAGGAGAACTCCATCAATGGAAAGTGACGATCCCACCGCCAACAAACACTTAGCATGTACGCATAAGCATATCCTCCAGAGTCTGTATAGTCCACTCTGTCTAACCATCGGCCAACGGATGGAAAGCGGAGCTAAAGCTCAACCAGGTACCCAAGGCTTCCAAAAGCTTCTGCCAACGACGGCTAGCAAACTGGGTGCCTCTATTGGATACATGCATGAAGGAACTCTGTGCAAATGCACAAACTTACCGAAGAACAACTGAGCATAACCGGACAACAATCACCCGAATGGAGTCACACCCTGACTGGCCTGGGTAGACACCACAACGAAATTCATGGAGATCTGCTCCCATTCCTACTCCGGAACGATAAAAAGGTTGCAACTCTCCAGCCGGTCTCCCATGCTCAACCTTAGCTCGCAACAAGACAGACACCTCAAAACGAAATCCGAAACTTCACTTTTCATCCCTGCCTACCCGAAACTAACTCTCAAGTCACGTTGCATAATGGTGGAACTTGGACGAACACAGAAAGCTGACTGATGTGCCTGCTCTAGGACCTCGCGTCTCTATCCAATCAATATCGGTACACGCAAACGCGTCCCTAAACGTATTACACCCTGGTCATTAATCAAGAACTCCAAATCTTTACCCAGCCGAACATTCTCAAGAATCTCAAACAAACGAGCATCGGCGGGCTGTGCCTCACGAAACGATTAACTAAAAGTGGACGAGCGCGGACATGAGCAAGCTGTCTCCTAGTAAAGGTGAACCTAAGCTGTACTCCACGATCGCACAAGAACTGCAAATCTGCAGAAGACTGTCTCTGAACTGCGCACAACTGGAACAACTACCCCCGGGCCTACGACTCAAGCATCAGCTACTATAATCGCCTTGCCACGGGAAATGAAGGATCTCACAATCACAATCCTTCACAAGTTCCATCCAAAGGCGCTGTCTCAACAATCAAAACCCGCTGCAGGAAGATGTATATTAAGCTCTGGTGGTCTGTGAAAATCTAACACGACTCTCCGTACAAGTAGTGTCTCCCAATCTTCAACGCAAGACCACCACGGCCATCTCCAGATCATGAGTAGGATATCCTGCTCGTACTCCCTCCAACAGTCGAGAAGCATGAGCGATAACTCTATAGTGCCACATCAGTATACAATCGAGCCCCACTCGCGAAACATCACAGTAAACAACAAAGTCGCCTGATCCAGAAGCAAAGATAGAACTGGTGCAGTCGCCAACCGAGTCTTCAACTGCTGAAAACACAACTCGCATGCCTCAGTCTAAGAAGAACCTCCTTCCTTGCCAGTCCGGTCAACGGTGCAGCGATACACAAGAAATCCTGCACGAAACGGTGGTAAAAAACCTGCTAAGACAAAAAACTGCGGACAACTGTCCCCGTTGCAAGTCTGGGCCAAGCTGTACGGCCTTGATCTTCCTCGGGTCCATACGAATACCGTCTCCCGTAACTACAAGACCTAGGAGTGAACACAATCAAGCCTGAAGGAACACTCAGAGAATTTAGCAAACCGCTGGTGCTCTCCCAATGTCTGCAAAGCAAATCCTCAAGTGTTATTCCTGTTCCTCACGACCCTTGGAATAGAACAGAATGTCATCAATAACACAACAATAACTGGTTGAGGAACGGCCTGAGAAATCTGGTTCATCACATCCACGAATGCTGCTAAGGCATTGGTGAGTCCGACGACACCACCAAAAACTCATACTGCCCGTAGCGCACACAAAAGCAGTCTTCGGAATGTCATCACTCCGAACCCGCAACCAATGATGACTCGATCCCAAACAAACTTAGAAAATGTCTCGCACTCTGGAGCTGATCAAAGAAATCGTCAATGCAGGGTAAAGGATACCTATCCGCACCGTAACTCGGTCCAATTGACGATTAATCGATACACAACCTCAAAATTCCATCCTTCTTCTTGACAAACAGATTAAGAGCTCCCCAAAGCGCAACACTTGGAAGTACAAGTCCCTCTATCTAGCAACTCTGCAGCAGATCCTTAAGCTCCCTAAGCTCCGCCGGCTCATCTGGAACAACGTCGGAAAATCCCGCACGATAAGAACTCGGTCCAACAAACCCACTGTGCCTCCGGTATCACAAATGGAAGCCAAGAATTCTCGACATCCACTCCTCAAAAGCCGACCAGCGAAAAAGGCTGAATTCAAGCTGTGAGGGCGACACCACTGTCCCCCTGCACAACAAGAACTGACTCACCGGGAAAACAAATCCTGATTGTTTTCTCACGGCAGTCCACAGACGCCTAGCACGTACCTAACCAGTCCGTGCCCAGGAAAACGTCAAATCCAACATCTCAAGAAGGATCAAAGCGACGGACGAATCTCTATCTCCTATCCGATTGGCACACGACCGAAACACGTGTCGCGCAACAAAAGAATCGCTGAAAGAAATTAACACAACAAAAGGCTGATCTAGCTAACACGACTCTCATCGTCCCCAGCCTCTGCTACTCCCGTGACGTGCACGAAACCTGTCACGGCGACTGAACCTCTGTGTCGGGGCTGACACACCTGCACGAGCCCTCCTCTTTCTTTGAACTCCCAAAGTCTCGGAAAGACGCTCCTCGTCAAATGAGGCTGCGTCCATTGGTGCCGTGTAAGTAACACAATATTGTGTGCTGATTGCAAGGAATAACTGGGTAACAGGGGTGGAACCTCCTGTCGCTACGCTCGACTGGCCTCAACCAAAGACCTCATCCTCTGGGGCAAGTCCTGCATCTCTGCCTCAAGCCTAGCGATACGATCTATCGAAGGCGGATCCATCTACTCCTGTGCAACGAGCATGCCATCCTGGTCAGTCTTTGTCCCACACGAGTCAACTTTGACCTCGGTTCTCGCTGCATCACTCTGAGTCCTTATGGTCATCAGCGGCAAAGGCTATAAATGGAAATAGGATTCGATATGAACACGGAAATCGAATCACAAGGATATGTATCATCAAGGAATGAATTTCAAGAAATTAGTACTTAGGTCACTTTAGGCGGAGTACCGTGTCGTGAGTATACCGCGGACATACACACACTGCGTTACTCTGCTTAAGTTACCTACTCCATCATACCAAGGTCATCCTATACTCCGAAAGGTAAATCCTAGCGCTCTGATACCAATTTTGTCACGACCCGAAATTTGGCACGTGACGGCCCTTAAACTACGCAACGTTTACAGGCGTAACGCAATTTAAGTAAGCCGAAAACCCAGCAATCTAAACCATCAAAAGTAGTAAGTGATAAGAACATTGTTAAAACTTTGGAAAATCTCAAGTACAAATTCTTTAAAGTCCAACTTTACATTCTTAAAAATTTTGGCAGCACCTCCTTTGTAAAAACTAACCCCAAAAATGAGTACATACAAAGATATAAGTAAAGCATCCCCAAACGGGAGCAAATCCACGCCCAACGGTGAAAAACAACCACCACAACAGATATACGACGCCATAGCGAAGAAATAAAAGACGATATAAGTAAAACTGCATAAAAGACATCCAAGTCACCAAAATATACAATATCGTCCTCACATCTCATCTCTAAGTCAATACATGAGAATGGTAGATAGAGAGTACAAGGTACAAAGATATACAAAGAGCATCATCAGATAACCGCAAAACCCACCTATAGCAAAACTGCACCCAGTCAGCAGTAGCGGTATCCGCTGCAAAAGATGATACAATAGGTAGAAGTCTTGCCTCGACTACTCTGAAAAACAACCTGCAAACCCTGTGGCACAACGGGGGTGAGTTGCCAACTCGTGAATGGTAAATAACATATGCAGGTAATCGCAAGTATGCACGTACTGCGCGAATCTATCACATGCAAGCTAAAAGCAATAAATGGTCATATGTATGCAACAGTCATGAAAGACACTCTATCAGGTACAACTAATATATGAAGCAATAAATGTCAATATGTATATGCAACAGTCATGAAAGGTACTCTATCAGGTACTGCAAATACATGAAGCAATGCATATAAAGTAAATGCGGAGTATGGAATAAAACATGCCATCCTCATGGAATCCTGACCTCTTGGCAGAACCAAAGTCCATCAAGACAATCTAAATCCCAAATTTCCTCAAATCAGCCCCCAAATTGGCCCTCATATCCTGTAAGTCTCATATATCCTGAGTATCCAATATCAAGTAAATCCCATATAACCAGTATCCAATATCAAGTAAATCTCATATAGCCAGTATCCAATATCGAGTATGTCTCATGAAACCTGAGTGTCCAATATTTACACCCAAAAACATCATGAAAATAAGTGTCTAGCATCGACATATAAATACTCATCTCTGAGGCGCCGTCACCTTGGACTGACCCTCCCATGTCATGTACGTACATCCTATAGAACCTGAGTGTGCACTACCCGAAATCGACAAGGCATGTGCATACATAACCTCGATCGGTATCCCCCAGATATCCATCGAGTCCAAATACTATCACCGGTTGGCACACGCCCCCAGCCAGGCTCATCGGCATGTAGCGTCGATCTTCTTGCCCCGGAGAACCAATCGGGTTCCACCATATACCCGCACACGGCCCACTGACTCCTCGCATGGGGTAATATATAAGCTCAGAACCGAGAAATCTCATGGTGGAAGCTGAAATATCAAATCAAGAGAAACCAGGTTTTTCAAATAATGCATAATTTCATGAAACTACCACGGTCCTCAAATCCAGAAAACATCAAGTAATGAATAAGTATATTTGCATGAATTATTATGATGATATATATAAATTAGACATGTATAGATATATATTAGCATCTCATTCCATTGATATATATATATAACAGCGTCTCATTCCACTATTATATATACTTAGGAGTAAAAATATCAGAGGACATCATATGAAAACCATCTATCAATAAGAAATCCATGAAATATAATGTATACAACATAAAACTGTAATGTGAGCATATAAAGGAAAAGCCGATATTTAACTGCAATAAGTTAATATATATCATGCGGTTCCTAATTTCTCCAAATCCATATAACATCAAATAAAGGTGAACATGTAACTATAGCCAGGTGTGCATAATCATGTCGGTATAGCAAGAATGTGTATCTACCTATCCATAATGATGTAATACCCTCCAAGTATATGTGTAATATGTATGCAAGATGTACATGTACCTATGTCTCATATGTGTATATACCAATCACTAATGCTACAATACCATCTAGGTATATAGGTAACTAGCATGTAAGCATGTCAAAGCATATGTGTAAGCATGTAAGTATACAGGTATGCTATATGTCATATGCACGAAGGAAAGTAAGGATCATGCCTCAATGTCCGTAAACAATACAATATCATATATGTATAGGTGTTGTGCGTTTCATGGCAATTATCGACGGTGTGTGTGTGTAGCATACAATTGGTTCTCGTGAAACATGAACCGTCAATAATGGTGTTGTGTCTCATTAATACTAAGTCCATGCACAATAAGAAATGAGATATGCAACAAAGGTACACATGCACAATCAATATCCGTATATATCTAACTAATAGTCATATCATTTAATCTAGCCCAGACGCATAACGTCATGCGGGCGATTCCCCTGTAGATGTTAAATCTACTCACAAACAATCCTGACTAAGTAAAGCCAACCAATCGCTTTTCCTTCTTCGCAGCGCCCGAAGTCCCCGCCTGCGATCCTGTAAGCATATAACAATATAACAAGTGCATATTAGCAATCGACCAATAACACGTACAAACTACGTTTAACCGACACACCAACTCCAAGCGTACTCTCAAGTGTTCGTCAAGTGGATAACGCGCGTAGCGATACTACGAAACCAACTCAAGAGCAAAAGCTACACAAAAACACGAACGACATCGGCACAACCTTAACTAGGAACGTTAAACGACACAACTATCAAGCCTAGATCCTGATCGTACCGATCGCGCATTCACAACACAATAATAAATATGGAATCTAATATATATAACGTCACAACTTCAAAAGAAATCCACGCCTAAATTATCCGGAAATCTAGTAAGCAACATATATCATTTTTAGCTCAAAACTATAAGTTTTACCAAAACTAGCAATCACAAACATCACCAAAAAGCATGATTAAACCACTCATACTTTTACTAGAATTTTAATCTTACCTAATTGGGATTAGTAAAAGTTTAGTTTGCTAATTTGCTTAATTATACAATTAGAATAATATCATATAACAAATCTAGCAACTAGCTTAAGTTTTCATTTATCAAAACTTCATACTTAACCATTCACTAGTCAAAACCCTAACTTGAATATCCACAACCCTTTTCTAGAAATTCTAAACATGCAAATACAAGCTTTAAATTAACATCTAATATTGAGATTAAGGTATTAAAACAAGAATTAAGTATTAGGGTTAGGATTTTATATCTTCAAAAGATTCACAAAAAAAGAAACAAGATTATCAAAATAAGCTCCAAAATGATGTCTTTAATGAAGATCCAAGCTTGCTTTAGTGAAGAAGAATGAAGGGTTTTGATTTAATTATGATTTTGTAGGATTTATTTAGGATTTTTGATGATTTTATGAAGCTAGAAGAGATGAAATTGGGGTGAGGAAATGAGGGGGGGGGGGTCAGCCAAACCAAAAAAAATGAGAAGGTTTGGAAATGTGTAGCAAATTCGAGAAGAAAAAATATAATAAAAGCTTTATTACAAATGCCTCCTCTTAATACCTTTTCTTTTCTAATTAAATTTTTTCTTTAATTCAACAAATATCTAGATATTTTGGATGGATATTTTCAAAGATGGATTTGTGCTAATCTAGTGATTAACTTACCATAGATTCACATTAGCATTAATTAACCCAAGTAAAGATGTAATTACCACTAATTAAATGCATAAATAAAGATTAAAATAATATTTTAATTAGGGAAAAATATTAAAATACACTAAAATTACAAGTGGCTTACAAAATCCCGCAAACTAGCAATAATCTAGTAAAACTAGGTGCAGTGTGTTCTATATTGCAAAAAAATCGCTTCTAGGTTTTACGGAAAAAATACAAATTATTTTACCTAAAATCGGAAAATCGCATAAACGATTTTCAAAACATTACACATATCTAGTTCAACAATGCTTGACACCCAAGTTCATTTACCCATTTCATCGTCTTTCACTTTCTTTGGTTCTTCTCATTTTCTTTTAATTCTACCGAACATTGATGAACCACACTCTGATATTTTGAGTTCTATGATTCTTGAAAGACCACTCGAGTTAGACTCTTTTGAAAATAATGTAGACAAGCTTTTCGAGTCTCCTACCTCCATAATTTCTGACGAATCGAGTGTATTGATTCCTGGTGCGCAACACATTGACCTTGAAACTTTAAATCTTTCTAGTGAATCTGCATATTCCACTAACATAGATATTGATTCTTTTTCTTTCTGATGAGATTATTATTAGGAACATCGATGAAAGTTTCAAAAATATTTTCGCTGAAGAACTCGCGCTTTTTAAAGACTTGGATGCAGTGATGAATCAACCTCCATCGAAAATCCGTGTGCCCCTCTTTGAGGCCGAAGAAGTTGAACCGCCACCCCTTCTTCTTGTCATATACGAGAATGCGACTATTCCACTCATTTTTTATCTTTAAAATTCTCGATTTCATTCACTATCACTTTTTCGTCTCCACCAACCGAGACGTAAAACCTTTCGATTACATTTCTTATCTTACCCTCACTTCATCTCTTATCGTTACTCTTATTTCTGTTTGTTATACTTGAGATATGATACAACATTCATTCTTATACAGTCTCGAGTCTTCTTCAGGTCTATCCTTTACACGATCTTCTACCAACTATGGTGTTACCTTAATAAAATATTTGAATGGTTGGTTTTAACTTTTGGTCTTTATAAAGTTCTGTATAGACCGATAATATTTACCTCCTCTTATGTTGAATTTCAATGCTCAGCGATGAAAACACCGTTTTACTCAAGTTTGAAGGGAAGAAGAAAAATATTTTAAAATGGCTCTTGAAAGAAAAGAAATTTTTGCACGATTGTAAGCCAAGAACAAGTTTGGGGGAGGATTTCACAATCATTCACTCTTGACCCCTTCTTTATACCATCTTATTGAACTGTTCCTTCTAGTCTTTAGGTTTTGAGCTTACAGAACAACATCAGTGAGGACACTACTGCAAACAATTTTGGGGGATGGTTTGTACGGATGGTTTGTATATATCTACGCATCATATATAAATATTGCAGTACATAAAAAAATTGAAAATAAAAGTTAGAAAGTGAAAAATACATATTTAAGAAATGAAGAGATTTAAGAAATGCAAGAAAATTAGATATTTTAAAACGAAACTAGTAATACGAAGTCATAAGATATTGTCCCAAGGGTTAGTAAGATAAAGAAATCACTAATCCGCGGATAGAAATTAGTCTGAAACATAGTCCCTATTCTTGAGTCCAAACTTCTGAACATTAATACCCTACTATACGCACTTGCACACATCTTGAAACATGGGATAGTAGAGGATACTTTGAAATACTCTTATTTAAAAGCCTTAGCATGAATGAAAAAAAATAAACAAAATATAAGTAGTACATAAAATAAAATTTAAAAGAAAAATGAACACTGGTTTTGTAATTACTTAAGGCAGTATAAAAAAATATAGCGAGAATGCCTTATCATCTAGTGTCTTAGACCAACTAGTTTCGGAGTCACTGCTAAGACTTAGGTGTTGCGAGACTAGGATATTGCTAATTACGCCTTAATAAGTGAGCGCATTCGATAATCGGTTGGTTAGTACCTCAAAAAGTATCAACGGTCGCATGAAAAATGTGTGAGCAAATCCATCTAAAATATCACCGACTAAAAAGTACTGAGGAATATGGATAAAGGGTATGAAAGTTTGAATTGAATTCTCCAAGTGTAGGGATGCCTTTTACACACACGTAGAGGTATATGATCGATATTTGGAGGAAAGGTAGGGAGGAATACTAAAAACGATGTTTTATTGAGAGAGGATGTGATTTCTGACATCTTTTCAAGACCTTTAAGATTGGGCTCAGGACAACTAAAATACTAGTGTAGTTTGAAACACTTATTTTCAAGTTTTTTCCTTTTTGTTCCTTATCTTTGCATGTAATTTTTATCTTCTTTCTTTTATTTTGGGATTTTATGGATATAATCCGCTGAAACCCCTCAGAAGTCAACACTCCTCCTACTAGGGACACTTAGAGGTTTAAAGGCTTGTTGCACGAGCTAAATGCAATCGTGTTGCCTACGAAAGTGTGATAGGTTTTTCTTTTTTTCTTTTTCTTTTTAATAAATAGTTTGCTCGAGACGATCAAAGATAAGTTTGTGAGTATTTGATCAGCCAAATTTATTGTACATTTGAATGAAAATTTTCCCTATTATTGCTTACTACTAAAATATGTTATTTGTAAATTAAGAACATATGTGTGTTTATTTGTTAAAATATTATTATCATATATTTCTTAATTTATAATTAATATAATTAAGAAAAATATATGCATATCATATTTAATAAAATATCCATGAGATTATTTATTATTAAAATATGCATATCATATCAAATATTTTAAAATATCATATAATTTAATTGGTTGGAATAATATCTCAAATAAAACAAATGTTACTAACAAGATAATTTGAGATATTGTGCAGATATTATAATAAAATTAGCTCAGGTCTGAACTATGAGTAGGAGATCCATAACAAATCGTTTCACTAAACCAAATCTGCCAAATATTAGGAGCAAATCGAAGAATCTCACAATGGCAGAGACTAAGAGATATATTTTCAGAATCTTTTTATCATAAGGACCTCAAAATATCTAGAGAAGAAGCCACGAGAAATTTGGAAGCTCAATCCCCCCAAACAGCGGCACAAGGGCGGTCAAAATAGGCTTTTGGCGGCGGTTCAACGGTCTTCTGACGGCCGTAAGATTTTAAATCTCAGGGTCTTGATCGTAATTTAACTCGCTTCAACATGATATCTAGGGTTTCACATTCTAGGGCCTATAAAAGGACCGAGAGCATTTATCATCAAAAAAAATATAATCGAACTATCTATCTATCGATCGAGAGAGATCTAGCGAGCAACTAGGGTTTTTGTAATTTACTTTTTGAGCGAGCAATTTTGTAATGCACTAGTTGATCAATAAAGGTAATTCTTTCTTTTAATTTTGTCGCATTTTACTTTACGCGTTTTACTTTCTGCATTTACTTTCTGCACTTTACTTTCTGCATTACTTTCCACATTACATTCTGCATTTACTTTCTGCGTTTTTAATTTTAATTATGGGTTTCATTTTCTTCCACCTTTTTTCTACTATGCAAATATCCATGAGCGAGTAAATTCTTGCTTGCTAGGGTTTGTAGGATAGGGCAGAATAATAGATGAAAATATCACTTAAATTCTTTTTAAAGTTTTAATTTTTATAAATTTTAGCAAAATGAATGTTAACCCTCTTATCAGGCGTGCTATCCATTTGTGATAGTCACGACCACAATTTGAGATTCATTAATAATCGTTTTATTTAGGGCTTAAGATAAATAGAGATCAATGGAAGGACAAGGGTCGGTAGAGGGAAACCCTAATTCCCTATAAGAACCCTAATCCACATTCATTGCTATTTCTCTAGTATTAAATAGTTAAAAGATAAAAAGAATTAATTTTAAAATTCTATCCATTAACTACTAAGTTCTATAAACCCTACAAGCCCTTCTATTATATTTTTTTTAAATCTTTCTAGTATAAAACGACAACAATCCCATCTTTCTTCTATCAACTCATCTAAAACAAGAAAAGCAGTTCACCGTTTTCCTGCGGACGACCCGTACTCATCGCAGCTAGCTATTTGCGACCCGTCTTGATTGCGATTATTTACAACATACATACAAACATTTTTTCGCATCAATCAGCCGCCTTGCCTCTGCTTTTCATATATCTTCATCAGAAGAGGATGGGTTTTGACCCATTTAATCCAATCAAGCCATTTTATCAATGAGCTTTTAGAAGGCCGTCGTCTTTAAGAGTGTCATATATATGAACGCCTTTGAATTTGGGTCAAGGGTGGTGTTCATATTAAAATATTGCACTTTTATACCACCCTATCTTGATCGCATTGCATATAAGTAGGTGCTTTTGATCCGTGTTTGCTATATAATTTCAGGTCACAGGTTCTCGGTCCAAAACAATGCAAACCCCGAACAGTCACAACAAATTCAGGACAACTTCCAATAAACGGATAAAAATACGGGTTCCGCTCACCATCTGTCAGGTGTCGCTTACCAGTTCAGAAGATAAGATAAAGCGAGGGTCATTCGTGTCTCGAATAAGCATAGAGCACGAGAGAGGCAGCACAAAAATCAAGAGGCAACGCGGAGCTCGAGGAAAATCAAGGCAAAATGTCTACACATTCATTTTCTGTACTGTTGAAAATCTGGGAGTAATTTGAAATGATTCTAAAAATAAAAGTGTACCAAGAAGAAGAATAAAGCAACAGAAGAAAGCACAAGAAAAATGAAGACCCAATTCCCTAAACAGACCGCAGAATCGCAGCCGATGGTGCACTTAGGCGGCAGAACCACAGCCGTATCATTATAACAGGCGGCCAATTTTCAGGGGTGTTTTTGTCATTATATATAGGCTCAGAAAAAGACCCTAGGGTTTCACTTCACTGTATATAAATACTCCAGATCAAAGCCAAGCAAAGGATGTATATTTTCACTAGTTTTAGTTAGAATTTGAGTGTAAACTTCTTCTTCGTCTTCGTCTTTCCTCCATTAAAATTGTAGTGAGAGAATTTGAGTGGATGATAAATGAAGTGGAATTTTTTTTATGCATGTCTTGTTCAATTGCTAACTAGATTTTATCAATTGCTTGTTCTTTTTTTTGTTAAGTAGTTGTTGGTTTTATTTGTTCTTTTCTTCTTCTCTTTTCTTTTATCTTTGCAACCGTGATGCTCAGGTGTGATCCTTGCATAAGTAAAGTCCCAAGTAGCTAGCTACTATCTTCTACCTCATTTCATTCTATCTTCTCTACTTATTTTTGTCACGCCGCGCTTCCCAGTATACGGGCAGAGGACGCGACGAGGCCGCTACATATTTACTATGAAGTAAACACGCTAAGCGTATCTAAGCAATATAAGTAAAATGCATAAGAGACAGTGACAATAGATATAATTGAACAACAACTTTATTTATTAACATTCTTTTTATAATAAATCTGAAAAGTAAATACATGGAATGGAAAGAATGCCTAAACAGTGGCATAACCGAAATGGGAAATACATAATGTAAATGTGTACAAGTAACTAGAGCTCCGGGTCGAAGGCTAGCTGATCCAAGTCCTTGAAGGTAGGCTCGATCTCCTGAAGGTCCGAATCACCTGACGACATTCCAAAGAAAAGAAAGAGAATGTCGTCAGCGAACAAATCGCTCGGTAAGTCCCGTAAACAGACAAGAATGGAATAGACAGAATAGAAAGTATATTGTTATAATGTTGTATTTAATGTTAACGTTGTTGTTTGTAGCTTGGTACAGAAGAGGCCAGTGTATACGAGAGGAGTCTCACTAGACCAGAGACTACGGTATACGGAGTACAGGGAACCGTTCAGCCATGGTACAACGGCAATTGAATTCAGGTTAGGTGTCTTTATGGTTGCTGTCTAGTGCCACTTTTAACACCTTCCGTATCAGTCTACCCCTGATAAACCCCGCGATAGTTTGTATTTTATTGTCTTGTAAATTGAATTGTATAGATGGATGAATTGCCGAAACCATGTTATCGGTAAATCGAACGGATGTAATGGATGAACATGTAGATGGAATATATCCATGGTTCGGTTCGGTCAATATAGATTGATTAGATTGAATAGACGGATTCATAGATCCATGTTGTATTGAAGTTTGAAACTTGAATCATATTCAAGTCAGATTGATTATATTGAGACACAGTCTGAGTTAGAAAATTAGAAAAGAAATTGAAACCTGAATTAGGTTTTGAGGTTATCGGTAGCTGCTGCATATGGACGGCAGGATTTGTGTCTTTTTCAAAGACAATTACCGTATTAATAACACCATTTGTTAAGTTGTCTACCTTAAATAGGCAAGCACCCATATCTCCAGCTCCCTGACGCTCATAAGACTGGTACCGCTTAAACCTATGTTTACTAAGGTCCTTATTGTAATTTAGTATTACTTGAGAGGGTTTTATGTAAAAATAATTTTATATAGTTTTCAAAATACACCTCAAGTATTTTATTATCGTCTTTAGAGTTTTCATTGATGTATATTTTATCAATGTGACATTTCTAGTGAAATAAACCTAATTTCATAATATATGGTATTTATCTGTAACATTGGAATTATATGGTATTTTTTTGTAAATGAGATGTTTTTCTTGAATTTAGGAAATGTGGAATATTATAAATATTAAAAATAGATATTTTGATATTAATTACATATATATTTATTTATTAAAAATATAAGTTTTATTTATAATAGAAATCACATTTTCTAAAGAAAATTGTATTTTAAATCTTTTGAGATCGTATGCTCCTTGCAGAGGTCTGCATCTCACTCTACTAAGCCCAAGGATGTGCGATAATCCGCACCATACCGAACGGGTTCCCCGAAATGGGTTGTAGAGGCGCATTTGCAAAGATTTGTTAAAATACACATCTTGTAGAAAAAGGTTTTTATAAGTCGGAGGTAGTTATGTGTAAAATCGTATTTTTCCAATCTATGTTCCCAAATTCCATCGTGCTAAGTTAGATATGATTTTTGTGAGGAGGTAGGTCATTACCTCGTGAGTTTTCTAAAGCTAGCATGGTTAAAATTTATAAACATGTCGATATGAAACATAAAGGTATTTTAATATAAAATTGAAATAAAACTAGCTATGGTTATCATTTTAATGTTGTTTACCGTCGGAAACCGGGAAGACGGACAGTCTTGCCTAAATCTGGGGGCAGATGCTATTTGGTGCTATCCGTCCACCTCTACGAAGATGCCAAGTTGATTTATGGCACCATGTATCGAAGGTTTAAACGGATGCGGCCGATGTAGCAGACTTCGTCAGATTCCTCCTCGTTTGAGGAGTTTTTGATTATGGGGACGCTCTTCCCTGCAGGCGCAAGCCCCTGCAGTTAATTACGCTACCACATCGCGGTAACAACTTTCTCCTTCTCCATATGGTCACTTCGTGTCGTGGGTGTTTGTTTTGTTTGTGGTTGCCCATGGATTGTATACGGAGACTAATGTATGTTGTCGCCCGTAGGGCGTGGATTAGTCCAAATCCGTATCTTTCTTAGATTTGGGTTTTGGTTTGGGTTTAAGGATATGTTAGCCTTATTTAAGACTAAGATCAACTTAAACGTTTGTTAAGGATACGTTAGTCTAACTTTTAGACTAAGATCAACTTAACGGGATCATTTTGATCCAACAAGAGAACATTTGGGCTCTATTGTTTAGTTTAGGGACATTGCGGTCGATTACCAGTTTAAGGACATGGTGGTCCAAGGTTAAGGACATCATAGTCCATGGGTTTAAAAGGACCCCACAGTCCGAGGTTAAGGACATCCTAGTCCGTGGGTTTAAAAGGACCCCACAGTCCGGTTTAGAGACATCATAGTCTATAATGTTTAAGGACATCGTAGTCTGTGAGTTTAAGGACCCCACAGTCCGGTTTAGAGACATTATAGTCTATAATGTTTAAGGACATCGTAGTCTGTGGAATGTATGGTTGTCGGGACCCGTCACCTCTCTGAAGACGTTGAGGGATTACAACGACATATATCAGAGGGGTTCAGAGATGTACCCTTGAACCAAAGTTGATTGGGAGATCTACAGTCCAATTTGGGACTAAGGTCTGTTAAAAGGTTTATGAGCATATGGGCTCAGTTGATATGAGTTGAGGACTTACGGCCAATCTTGGGCTAAGTCCAATAAATATTTAACATTTTATTGTTCTGGATATTGAGTCTTTATTTGGGCTTGGCCCTTTTAATAATGCTGAGCATTAGATCCTGACACATTTTTTTGTCTTGTATTGAATGCAGAGCATTCATTAGAGCCTTGGCTCCTTAAAGAACAATTTGTGTTCATTCAGCGCAACATATAGTGCGCTAGGCGCTTTGCGCCAATCAAAAAGTGCAGTGCGCTTCTGCCACGTAGCGCGCATGTAAGTGTTGCGCTCTGCGCTAAGCGCAGATGCCAGTTTGTGAGCGCTGAGCGCTAGTCCATGAGCGCATTGCGGTGGCGCATACGTGAATGACACGTGTTGTGCTTGGCGCCGAGCGCCATCCCATGAGCGCAATGCGTTGTTTCAGAAGCGCAAAGCGCAAGTCGTATCTGTGGTTGACACGTGACATATCTTGGCGCTGAGCGCCGGTCCAAGGAGCGCAAAGGCACAGTTCATGAGTGCAAGGCACTTTTCAGTAGCGCAAAGCGCATTTGATCAAATTTAAGATCAAAGAACAAATTTATGTTCTTCTTAAAAGAGGCTTTGCCTCAAAATTCAAGAACAAAAGTTCTTGTTTTATAAAAAGGGCTCTGCCTTTGTAGATCAAGGATCTGTGAATGAAGTAAATACTTCTCTTATTTTCTTTTTTATTAGATCTTTTGATCTTTTTCTTTTTTATCAAAGACCTTGGTCTTTTGTAGATCTATGATCTTTTTAGAAGATGGTTCTTCTTTTTACGAGATGGTTTCATATCTGTTGTTCAAGAACTAGTTCATTATCTTGAAGATGAAGAAATGATCTTCTTTTTTCTAAGAGCTTGCTCTTCTTTCTCTTTGAGTTTTTTCTCAAAATTTTTAGAGGGTTTTCTCTCTCTCTTTCTATCCCTGAGACTTGAAGTCTAGGGGCCTTTATATAGGGCCAAATGATTTGTTGAATCAGTTTAAGAGATCTTTCTCTGATTGATTTGGGAATATTTCCCACCGTTGGATCTTTGATCCTAGGGCTTCAGTTTTACAGAAGGCAATCTTCTTATTTTTAACAAGATTGGAAAGATCTTTCCATACAGAATTTATTCTGTCTTTTAGTAATTTTTATTTACCATTGGATCATTGATCCAACGGTGCTCTGATTTAGGGAGCATAATCTTGTTATTTGGAAAGATTTTGAGGAATCTTTCTTTAACAGAATTTAATTCTGATTAATTAATGATTTATCATTATTATTAGATCTTTGATCTGATGGTTGGGGAGCTTTTAGGTTCCAGCGCTGGCGCATCCGTGCTTTGCACGTAGTGCGCTGCTTAAAAGGCAGCGCACATTGCGCTAGCGCACACATGTATGACACGTGGTGCGTGTTCCCCTCTGAAAGACGCGCAAGACAGGGACGTCTTGCCTGAGATTCGGGGCAGATGCTATTTTATTTTATCCGTCCACCTCTCCGAAGATGCCAAGTTGATTTATGGCACCGTGTATCGGAGGTTTGGACGGATGCGGCCGATGTAGCAGACTTCGTCGGATTCCCCCTCGCTTGAGGGGTTTTTGATTGTGGGGACGCTCTTCCCTGCAGGCGCAAGCCCCTGCTGTTAATTACGCTACCGCATCGCGGTAACAACTTTCTCCTTCTCCAGAATTTCACTTCGTGTCGTGGGTGTTTGTTTTGTTTGTGGTTGCCCGTGGATTTTATACGGAGACTAATTTATGTCGTCACCCGCAGGACGTGGATTAGTCCAAATCCGTATTTTCTTAAATTTGGGTTTGGGGTTTTGGTTTAAGGATACGTTAGCCATATTTGGGGCTAAGATCAACTTAAACGTTTGTTAAGGATACGTTAGTCCAATTTGAGACTAAGATCAACTTAACGAGATCGTTTAGATCCGACAAAAGAGCGTTTGGGCTCTATTATTCCAGTTTAGGGACATGGTGGTCCATTTAATGTATGGCCGTCGGGACCCATCACCTCTCTGACGACGTTGAAGGATTACAACGACAGATATCAGAGGAGTTTAGAGATGTACCCTTGAACCAAAGTTGGTTGGGAGATCTATAGTCCAATTTGGGACTAAAGTCTGTTTGAGGGTTTAAGGATACATTAGCCATATTTGAGGCTAAGATCAACTTAAACGGGATCGTTTAGATCCGACAAAAGAGCGTTTGGGCTCTATTATTCCAGTTTAGGGACATAGTGGTCCATTGGTTTAAGGACGCTTAAATCCGTGAGTTTAAGGACACTTAAGTCCATAGGTTGGTTTAAGGACGCTTAAGTTCATAGGTTGGTTTAAGGACGCTTAAGTCCATATTGATGTGTGGTTGTCGGGACTCATTACCTCTCTAACGACCATGAAGGATTACAACGAAAAATGTCAGAGGAGTTCGGAGATGTACCCTTGAACCAGGTGTAATTTGATTTGAGAGAGCAGTCGTGCTCAGTCAATTTAATTTGAGGACTTATGGCCATGATTGGGTTAAGTCCATTTGAAAATGTATATCATTTTATTTATCTTTGGCCTATTAGGCCTTTGCTTGGGCTCTGCCCTTTTATTTATGCATAGCATTGGGCTTTTAATTAATGCACAACATTTGTTTTGGACTGACAGACCTTTGTTTGGGCTCTGCCCTTTTTAAAGAATGCAAAGCATTTTATTTTAGTCTGTTTTAGACTTTTTTCCTTTTAATTGGGCTCTGCCCCCTTTTAATAGTGCATAGCACTTTTATTTGGTCTAATAGACCTTTTTTATTGGGCTCTGCCCTTGATAATGCATTGCATTAAATGCTCTGACAGCGCCCCACGTGGCTTGTCAGGCGCTTTGCGCCAATTGAGGAGCGCAAGGCGCAAACTCATATGATGGTGACACGTGTCACGCTCTGGTGAGCGCAAGCGCAGTGTGCTGGGACAGTGCGCTGAGCTGTTGAGCTGCTGATACGTGGCGCGCTCTGGTGACTTGCGCCAATTTTAAGAGAGCAGTGCTCTGTTTTAGAAGCGCATAGCGCAGTTTGTTCTGGGGCCGACACGTGGCGCTCTCTGTTGGGTTGCGCCAACCCAAGAGTGCAACAGTGCAATTTTTCAAGTGCAGGGCACAGTTTAATATCTTGATCCAATTTTGGATTAAAGAAAAGAATCTTTTAAGATTTCAGAACCAATGGTTCATCAAAAGGCAATGCCTTTATGTAGATCAAATGATCTGATGAAGAAGTAAATTACTTCTTTTTATTATTATATATTTTTTTATTCAAGATCATGATCTTGTTTTTAAATCACTGATCTTTTTAGAAGAAAATTCTTCTTTTATTCAAAGGTTTTTACCTTTTTCTTTCTTTGAGTTCTTTCAATGTTTTCAGAAGATTTCTCTGAGTTCTTTCTGTGTTAATCTCCATGTCTTTTAGACTTGGAGTCTAGGGGATTTTTTATAATGTCGTTTGATTTGTTAAATCAGTTAAAGAGATCTTTCTCTGAGTGATTTAGGGATTTTTTCCCACCGTTGGATTTTTGATCCAAGGCTTCTGTTTTACAGAAGATAATCCTACTGTTTTAACAAGATCAGAAAGATCTTTCCAGAATTTTAATTCTGTTTTAGTGCTGGCACAGTTGGCGCAAGTGCACCTGCGCTTGACACGTATCGCGCAGCGCAGAGCGCTAGCGCAATTCGCGCAGCGCAGAGCGCAGTACAACTGCGCTGACACGTGTCGCGCAGCGCAGAGCGCTAGCGCAACTGCGCTGACACGTGTCGTGCAGCGCAAAGCGCAGTTCAGCTGAAACGTTGCTTCCTTTATTAAAATTTGAATTTTAAACAGAGCTTTGCTCTGATTGGGAGAAACAGAAGCGTTGCTTCGTTTCCCGCCTTGGAATTTGAACAGAGCTTTGCTCTAATTGGGGTAAACAAATGCCCCCCACTGTTGTGCTTACGTGGCCCCAAACGTGAGCGCAGCGGTGGCAGAATTCCAACCGTTGCGCCACCTTTTGGAAGTTGAAACGGCTCTCAATGCCTATAAATAGGACCTTTGGTCCCTTAGACGATTTTCATCTCTTCATAAGAATTTTTATTCAGAGCCTTGCTCTTTTGTTCAAGCACCTTTAAGAGTTGAAACTCTAAAAAAAAATTTAGGTAAAAATTAAATTAGATTGAATTAAACCAATTTTAAGAGCCTTGCTCTCAATAGATCCCTGATCTAAAGAAAACCCATTTAGGGTTTCGCTTAGCAGAGCTTTGCTCTATAGGTCTAAAGGGATCTAAAGAGAACTAAAGAGAACCCTATTAGGGTTCCATTAATTAAGCTGTACTCTTTAAAAGATTTTTCTTGTATTTTCTTAATTCATCAATGGAGCTTTGCTCCTACCAAATCATATAGAAGAACTCTTAAGAGTTTTTCATGGATCTTGGAGGTTAGAGACGGCATTTTTATTTTTTGATGAATTGTATCGTCTTGGTTAATCAGTCTGTCTGCTAATTTTCGTTGATCTTCTTTTGCAGGAGTAATGGACGCCCACATGTACGACCTTGATGAAATCATCTCTTACGGAGACATCCGCCGACTCGGCCGTTCTCAGAACCGGGAATTTACAAACGCCGAGTGCGCCGAAATTATGAGTCGCTTCGACGCATATAACGGTCAACTGCTTCCCCAGCGTTCCTCTCTCTTGAAGTATATCGTGGGAGACATCTGGGGAGCGCTTCCCTTATTCTGTACTGGTGTGCCACTTGGGGCATTGGACGTTGCCGAGGATAAGGTGCACTCGGTGTACTTGATGAACCTAATCTCGAAGAGACGGCGAGACGATCTTGTCGATCTTTTGCACCAGGCCTTTCAACAGTCCGCCATTCTTGCTGCCTATCGAAGGGTGGAGGACATCAGTGGGGATCCCGACGCCCGTGCTCGCGAAAGAAAGCACACTAGGATGGTTCGCCAGGCTTGGAAAGTTCTGGACAAGGTTACTTTTGAGTTCCTCAATCCATGTCCTGGATTTGAGGTTATACCCTTGTAAATATTTCAATAATGTTGTTTTTGTTTATTGCCTTGATGTAAGAATTTTCCAAGTATGAATGACAAATCTTTTGCCTCCTTCCTTTTATTTTCTGCTTTGTTATTGGCATATTCCTTGAGTAAGCATAGCCTGTAGGCGATATAGAACATTCCGTCTTGAATAATTCGAGGAGTAGTGATGGCTTAGGAAGCAGGTTCAGATCTGCTACCTAAGGCTTTTCAACTTCATGAGCCGTGAGGGTCTCACAAAGACTTTTCTCACTACGGATCGAGAGGATCTCGTAGGTGTATTTTCTCCTTAGGAGTCGTGAGGACTCCTAAGTGTGTTTTCTCTTAAGAGTCGTAAGGATCTCACTAGAGAATTTTTCCTCTTACAAGTCGAGAGGACTCGTAAGTGGTTGTTTCCCTCCTTGTCGAGATTCGACTTTGGAGAGTGTGGTCCGTGAATAGTATACAAGAGTCCGTTTTGAACCGACTTGTAGGGCCCCAGTGCTTAGGAAACAGGTTTTTTTAATCCCCGCTGCCTAAGGCTTTTCCTCACGAGTCGACACATATCGAATATTTCTCGCAAGAGTATCCTAAAGTCACAGTTAACCTCTGCTCTTTACGACAGAGGTCCGTTAGGGTCTGTGGTACTTAGGGTTTTGTCCGTCGTACCGTCGCGTTGGCTGATGTATTCCTCGATAGGCAATCTTGCTGTTCGAGTAGCCTTACGATTGTCATGTCTCTGATCCCTTCGGGGGCTGGACAAGACGTCTTCAAGTAATCTTCCAGGTAATATTAATGTCGAAAGAGCAAGCGTAGGGATATTCCATGTCACTTTTTACTTGAGGTTAGGCTCATTTTGGAGAGCCCCGATGAGTCATAACCACTCCGCGCTAGTATGAGATGATCTCCGATAGTCTTTCAGGCTTTATATGACTTGCCGTCAAGACCCTGAAGCTAGGAATTTGGCCTTTGCTTCGTTTGCTGGCATTACGTCCTCTATATCGAGACAAATGTCGCGGTCATCTCTAGATTGTTGGTGAACCGTCGAGGTTTGGAACTAGGGATTTTGTCGTGGCTCCTTTTGGTGATGTTGCGTCTGCTGTGTTGAGACGAACGTCGAGGTGGTGACCACTCCGCACTGGTGCAAGATGATCTCCGATTGTCTTTCAGGCTTTATATGACTTGCCGTTAAGACCCTGAAGCTAGGAATTTGGTCTTCGCATCGCTTGCTGTGGTGTGTCTGAATCCTGTTGGAGGAGGGACGCTGTAGTGACATATCGTCTGCTGTATCGAGACGAGTGTCGCAGTGGTGACCACTCCGCACTGGTGCGAGATGATCTCCGATTGTCTTTCAGGATTTATATGACTTGCCGTCAAGACCCTGAAGCTAGGAATTTGGCCTTTCCTTCATTTGCTTTGGCGTTGCGTCTGCTGTGTCGAGAAGAATGTCGAGGTGGTGACCACTCCGCACTGGTGAGAGATGATTTCCGATTGTCTTTCAGGCTTTATATGATTTGCCGTCAAGACCCTGAAGCTAGGAATTTGGCCTTTGCTTCATTTGTTTGCACTGTGTCTACTGTATCGAGACGAATGTCGCGGTTGTCTTTAGGTTGTTGATGAACCATCGAGGTTTGGAACTAGGAACTTTGCCGTAGCTCCGCTGTTTGATTGTCGCGTCTGAATCCTGTTGGAGGAAGAACGCTGGGGTGACATCTCGTCTGCTGTATCGAGACGAACGTCGAGGTGGTAACCATTCCGCACTGGTGCAAGATGATCTCTGATTGTCTTTCAGGCTTTATATGACTTGCTGTTAAGACCCTGAAGCTAGGAATTTGGCCTTTGCTTCGTTTGCTTTGTCACGTCCGAGTCCAGTTGGAGGAAGAACACTGGGGTGACATCTCGTCTACTGCACCGAGACGAACGTCGAGGTAGTGACCACTCCGCACTGGTGCAAGATGATCACCGATTGTCTTTCAGGCTTTATATGACTTGCCGTCAAGACCATGAAGCTAGGAATTTGGCCTTTGCTTCATTTGCTTTGGCGCGTCCGAATCCTGCTGGAGGAAGAATGCTGGGGTGACATCTCATCTGCTGTATCGAGAAGATCGTCGAGGTGGTGACCACTCCGTACTGGTGCAATATGATCTCCGATTGTCTTTCAGGCTTTATATGACTTGCTGTCAAGACCCTGAAGCTAGGAATTTGGCCTTTGCTTCATTTGCTTTGGCGTTGCGTCTGCTGTATCTAGACGAACGCTGAGGGGGAGCTGGGATTTTGCCGTCACTCCGCTTTGCTGACCATGGGGTCTTTTGTTGACGTTGCACTTACATCCTGCTGGAGTGCGAAGGAACGCCGTTGTTGACATTTCGTCTGCTGTACCGAGACGAATGTTAAGGTGAAGCTGAGATTTTGTCGTCGCTCCGCTTTGTTTCGACCATGAGGTCTTTTGTTGGCGTTATATCCGTATCCTGCTGGACTGCGAAGGAACGCCATTGGTGATCTCTAAGTTGTCGATATCGACGTCGAGACCCTGAAGCTAGGGATCATCCTTCGCTTCGTTTATTGACATTGTGTCTGCAATATTGCGACAAATGTTGAGGTTGTCTCTAGGTTGTCTATGAACCGTCGAGATTTGGCTTCGCTTTCTGGTGGAGCCTGTTGGGAAGATATGGTTCCCTCTTTGTTTGTGCCCCTGGATTGTATACAGGGATCAATGTAATCTCACCTGTAGGGAAAAAGTTTCATTATATATATTTTTATTTTATTTCTTTCCGCGATGCTCTATCATCTCAGCTTTTATATCGCGAAGGTCGCGATTGCCCAATCATTTCAGCTATTTTTCGTGGTGCCCATTCATTTCGGCTATTTATTTTATTTTCACTCGCTGCTTTTTATTGCTAGTTGCCCAATTATTTCGGCTATTTATTTTATTTTTACTCGCTGCTTTTTATTGCGAGTTGCCCGATCATTTCGGCTATTTCATATGCATTTTTAGCTCGCTGTTTTTTTATCGAGAGTATAGAACTTGGAATCTGGTGCCAATCTCAGCATCAGTATCGCTACAACTGGAATATTGCCAGGAACGAATCATCATTTGCCATGAAAGGACTCGGAATTTGATACCGGTTTAGGCATCAGCATCGCTACAACTGGGATATTGCCAGGAGCGAATCATCATTTACCTCTGTTGATGTCGAACAAAGGTGGCTTAGCGAACAGGGTTAGGATCCCGTCGACTAAGGCTTTTGACTTCATGAGCCGTAAGGGTCTCACAAAGGTATTTCTCCCTACAAGTCATGAGGATCTCGTAGGTGTGTTTTCTCCTTAGGGATCGTGAGGATTCCTAAGTGTATGTTCCCCCGTAAGTCGTAAGGATCTTACAAAAGGGTTTTCTCCTTATAAGTCGAGAGGACTTATAAGGATTGTTCACCATCTAGACATATCCCTAGCCACAGGTGGGACTTGGTCAGGAAAATGTTTATTCGCACCCATGGATTGTATACAAGGGTCGGTATTGAGCCACTTGTAGGGTAATATCGAAGGTTGTGGGAGTTGCTTAAGAATAGGTTCAGGTCTCTGTAACTTAAGACTTGAAAATCTTATGAGCCGTGAGGGTCCCATAAGAGAGTTCTCCTTACGAGTCGTGAGGATCTCGCAAGTGTAATTTCTTCTCAGGGATCGTGAGGATCCCTAAGTGTGTTGCTCCCTTGTGAGTTGTAAGAATCTCACGCGGGTGGTTTCTACTTACAAGGTCAAGAGGACCTTGTAAGTGTCTTTTAACGAGGTTGCGCCCTTTCGTTTTTTCACAAACACTCGCCGGTAGCCCTGCTGTTTTTACTCACGCAGCCCTTTCGGGTTTTCATCCGTGCCCATTTTGCTTATGGACATACCGTTTTCTTTCTTTTTATTCTTCTTTTCATTTTCTTTTTTTTTATATAACGCGGTTGCGCCCCTTCGGGTTTTCACAAACACTCGCCAGTAGCCCTGCTGTTTTTACTCACGGAGCCGTTTCGGGTTTTCATCCGTACCCTTTTTTGCTTATGGGCATACCGTTTTTATTTATTATTATTTTTTTATTCTTTTTTTTATATCGGCTTTAGGATGTTGCAATCCACCGTAGTTTATCGACATCTCGGTCAACAGCTAGTTTTAGGACGTAGTGGTCCGTCATTAGTTTAAGGACGTTTCGGTCCGCTGTTGCCGTATTTGAGGCGAATCTCTAGTTTACTGACTTTTCGGTCTATGGGGCATTCCCTATGAATGAGCATGATGCCCCCGGCATATCCATCTTTCTCGGAGCATGTGGTTGTGGCGGGCTCACCTTCCAGGTTTCGGACAACGCGAACTTGCCCTGTTGGTATTGGTCTTCAACCCAGTTTTTGAAAAGGAAACAATCTTCAATCGGATGACTTACTGCTCGTTGGTAGGGGCAGTAATTAGGATCGTTGACATCGCCTGGCTGTAGCGGCCGTTTCGGACTCGGCAGATTGATGAATCTGTTGCGCACTGCCAGCTCAAAGAGTTTCCTTGTTTTATTCTGAGGAAATGAGTAAGGATGTCCTAGTCTCTCCTCGAGGGATGGGCGTGGACGCACGTTGTTTTGGCGAAAAACCGGCTTCAAGTCACTCGGTTGTTGTTGAGCGTTGGCGACGAAGGTTGCTTTCCCTTTGCCCTTTTCATTCCAAGGCTCCGTCTTTGAAGAGGAAGGCCTATGGCCCATCTGGTCCATTTGGGCCAGCTTGTCAATCAAGGCCTGAAAAGTGGTCGGCTTGAAGAACATCATAAATTGTGAGATGGTCGATTGCGGAACAAGGGTGCCTACGAACATGCCTACCGTAGGTGCTTCTTCGATTCGCTGCTCGCATTTCGACCACATGTTCCGCCACCGTGTTGTGTATTGAACCCACGTCTCGCCTGGCTTCACCCTGGCATTGGTCAATGCTGTTATCGGGGTGCGTCTACTAGCACTCGCGAATCTTTGTGTAAACAGCAGCTCCATCTCCGCAAATGTTTTGACAGAGTTGTTAGGTAGCTCCGAATACCATTCAAAGGATGTTTCTGCTAAGCTGCCGACGAATTGGCGAAGCAACAGTTTGTCGTCGCCTCTCGTGTTGCCGCATAAGGCCCTGAATTGAGCAACATGCTGATGGGGATTCCCTGTCCCTTTATATACGTAGAACTTAGGGATCGTGTATCCCGGCGGGTAACTGATTTGGTCATACCAGCTTGGATAGGGTCGTCCAATTTTAACAATTTGCCCAGCCGCTTCACTTGCCTGATGGGCTTGTATTTGCTGAGCTATATATTCATCCAGTGCGGCCTTGGAAATGGTTTCTTTCTTGGCTGCTGAAAGAGCCGGAGGAGGATTAGATGTCTCCCCCCTATCATCTTCAATAATGATCGGAGGGTCTTCAGCCGGAAGGTCCGGCTGTAACATCCTTCCTACCATGTATTGGAAGAGAAGCGCCATTTGTTTTATGTTGGCTGGTTGTTCAGCAGCCTCTTTGTCTTTCTTTTCCAATATTCTCCGAAGGAACTCGGCGTCGGTTTCTTGCTCCTGGCGTTGATCCGAGGATGCTTCTGGGCTCTCTTTTGGCCCAGTGAGTGTGGCCATCGCAGTCATCATTTCTTAGAGCTTCTGCTGCTGCTTCTGAGCTTTAGTCATCGATCGCGTAAGTGGTCTATGACCTGTGGATATACGACTGTCTTCTTTCCCGGACGCCATGTAGATGGTGTGTACCACAATGCCCCCGGACTTAGGGAATTTGGGTTCACTGCCTTTGACGTTCGCCGCAGGCGTGGGGATTTTCTCCGGCCTTCTTCTCTTGTGGGTCGTCGAAGTTAAGGGGGCCGTTGCTTTGGGCACCCAGGTGGTCGTCGTCTTTCGTTGCTTGACAGGGCATTTTCTTCCTGCCGAACTTTCGACTTCTTATGCTGGTGAGAGAAATTCGGATCAATCACCGATTCTCGGACTCGTCGCCAAGTCTTGTAGATCCTGGAGGACTGTCGTTGAGGAGACTGCTCTGGCTTTTCCGGCTCTGCTTCCACGGCGGTCTCTACCGGTAGAGGAGATCTTTTGAGCACCGCAGTTGGCGAATTTCTGCGTACCCTGTTCAGTAGCTCAAAGCTGTTCCCAGTTGAAACAGCAGCATCGATCCCCACCATCGGAGCTGGCGGAGTTATCCCAGAGGGGGAGTTGCCCCCAGCCTTCCTCATTCGGCGCCAGTGGCGACGTCGAGCGTGTCGTGCGGATGGAGTTGTTTCAGCTATAAGGGTGACTTCATCATGCCCCCTGCTTTGAGGAGAGACTGTTATTGGTGCTAGCTTTTCGAAGACTGACACCCGTTGAGAACCAATGTCTAATTTATCGAAGACAGACCTTTGGGCAGGGGAAGCAGCTTTGAGGATCTCGCCTGGAGCAGAAACCAGAATGGACAGCCTTGTAAAAACTGACTTCTCGGAAGGAGGAGCCTTTCCAATGATTTCGTCCGCTTGAGACGGGATGGCTATCCGCTTTGGGATGGCAGCTTCGGGTATCGCGGACTTGTAGATGTTTTGGCCCAGTCTGTTGAAAACTGAAGGATTGAAGTTGGGCGACCCGTTGAGAGGGGCCGCGGCAGTGGTAAGTCGATCAAAGACCGACTTCTTTGGAGCTTCTTGCGACGTCATTGGGGCATTGAAGCTCATCGATAGGAGCATGGTCCCGAAGAATAGTCCAGTGGTGGCTTGAGTTACTGCTCCACTGGCATCTTGAAAAAGGAGGCCGCTTAGGGCCCATAAGTCACTCCTCCAGTAAGGACGGAGTGAGAGTTGCAGTTGCAGGTAGTGCAGTTTGAAGCCATTGATCTTCTGTTTTCTGCACGGAGAAAGACACCAAATCTAAGTACCTCGAATACACAGGCAACCACAGCAAACCATGATTCATTCGCGAACACGACACACGAAGTGTAGAGTGGAAAGAGGAAGAAGTCCCACCGGGCGTGCCAGAATCTATTCCCTTCTGAAAAACGCGCAAGACAAGGAGGTCTTGCCAAAGGCTCGGGGCAGATGCTATTTGGTTTTATCCGTCCACCTCTCCGAAGATACCAAGTTGATTTATGGCACCGTGTATCGGAGGTTTGGACGGATGCGGCCGATGTAGCAGACTTCATCAGATTCCCCCTCACTTGAGGGGGTTTTGATTGTGGGAACGCTCTTCCCTGCAGGCGCAAGCCCCTGCAGTTAATTACGCTACCATATCGCGGTAATAACTTTCTCCTTCTCCAGAATTTCACTTCGTATCGTGGGTGTTTGTTTTGTTTGTGGTTGCCCGTGGATTGTATACGGAGACTAATTTATGTCGTCACCCGTAGGACGTGGATTAGTCCAAATCCGTATTTTCTTAGATTTGGGTTTGGGGTTTTGGTTTAAGGATACGTTAGCCATATTTGGGGCTAAGATCAACTTAAACGTTTGTTAAGGATACGTTAGTCCAATTTGAGACTAAGATCAACTTAACGGGATCGTTTAGATCCGACAAAAGAGCGTTTGGGCTCTATTGTTCCAGTTTAGGGACATAGTGGTCCATTTAATATATGGCCGTCGGGACCCATCACCTATCTGACGACGTTGAAGGATTACAACGACAGATATTAGAGGAGTTCAGAGATGTACCCTTGAACCAAAGTTGGTTGGGAGATCTATAGTCCAATTTGGGACTAAAGTCTGTTTGAGGGTTTAAGGATACGTTAGCCATATTTGAGGCTAAGATCAACTTAAACGGGATCGTTTAGATCCGACAAAAGAGCGTTTGGGCTCTATTGTTCCAGCTTAGGGACATAGTGGTCCATTGGTTTAAGGACGCTTAAGTCCGTGAGTTTAAGGACGCTTAAGTCCATAGGTTGGTTTAAGGACGCTTAAGTCCATAGGTTGGTTTAAGGACGTTTAAGTCCATATTGATGTATGGTTGTCGGGACTCGTTACCTCTCTGACGACGTTGAAGGATTACAACGACAAATGTCAGAGGAGTTCGGAGATATACCCTTGAACCAGGTGTAATTTGATTTGAGAGAGCAGTCGTGCTCAGTCAATTTAATTTGAGGACTTATGGCCATGATTGGGTTAAATCCAGTTGAAAATGTATATCATTTTATTTATCTTTGGCCTATTAGGCCTTTGCTTAGGCCCTGCCCTTTTATTTATGCATAGCATTGGGCTTTTAATTAAATGCACAGCATTTGTTTTGGTCTGACAGACCTTTGTTTGGGCTCTGCCCTTTCTAAAGAATGCAAAGCATTTTATTTTAGTCTGTTTTAGACTTTTTTCCTTTTAATTGGGCTCTGCCCCCTTTTAATAGTGTATGGCACTTTTATTTGGTCTGATAGACCTTTTTTTATTGGGCTCTGCCTTTGATAATGCATTGCATTAAATGCTCTGACAGCGCCCCACGTGGCTTGTCAGGCGCTTTGCGCCAATTGAGGAGCGCAAGGTGCAAACTCATATGATGGTGACACGTGTCACACTCTGGTGAGCGCAAGCGCAGTACGCTGAGCTGTTGAGCTGCTGACACGTAGCGTGCTCTGATGACTTGCGCCAATTTTAAGAGAGCGGTGCTCTGTTTTAGAATCGCATAGCGCAGTTTGTTCTGGGGCCGACACGTGGCACTCTCTGGTGGGTTGCGCCAACCCAAGAGCGCAACAGTGCAATATTTTCAAGTGCAGGGCACTGTTTAATATCTTGATCCAATTTTGGATTAAAGAAAAGAATCTTTTAAGATTCCAGAACCAATGGTTCATCAAAAGGCAATGCCTTTATGTAGATCAAATGATCTGATGAAGAAGTAAATTACTTCTTTTTATTATTATATATTTTTTTATTCAAGATCTTGATCTTGTTTTTAGATCACTGATCTTTTTAGAAGAAAATTCTTCTTTTATTCAAAGGTTTTTACCTTTTTCTTTCTCTGAGTTCTTTCAAAGTTTTCAGAAGATTTCTCTGAGTTCTTTCTGTGTTAATCTCCATGTCTTTTAGACTTGGAGTCTAGGGGCCTTTTTATAGTGCCATTTGATTTGTTAAATCAGTTAAAGAGATCTTTCTCTGAGTGATTTAGGGATTTTTCCCCACCGTTGGATCTTTGATCCAAGGTCTTCTGTTTTACAGAAGATAATCTTATTGTTTTAACAAGATCAGAAAGATCTTTCCAGAATTTTAATTCTGTTTTAGTGATGTAACACCCGAGCCCAATAATACTATTTATATTACTAGTTGAGGGTTGTATATTGCTCATTCCAATTTTCCTGATTTTCTGGTGTTTATTGCTAAATTTTAACCGGTTAAGTCATTTTGGCACATAACAAATTTTAACTCCTAAAGTGAAATTTAAAATATCCATGTTGGCCTACTCGTCGCCACTAGTCGCGTGGTAGCGTCCGCGCGTCGAGATTCTGTCCCGTTTGGCTAAACGGGCAAGTTTGGACGACTACGTGCGCGTGCAAGTGTCCGACTTGGGGGCATGCATTTTAATCATTAAACACCTCTTTTCAAAATTTGGAACCCGCTTAAAATCCTATAATTTGAGTTTGGAACATTTGGGCGTAACCCGGGCGTGATTTGGAAATGTTTCATTTCGCGCCAAAAAGGGCCCGTTTCAATTTAATACCTTAAACAAAATATATACGAATATATATTTTTTCCTTTAACTGCTTATCTCCACAACTCATTCAAATCTTAATTCCAAATCCTTTTATCTTTCTCGTGGCCAATCACAGCATAGGATTTCACCGCGTGGGCCCCGCCTCCTCTCCCTATCTCTCTCTCTCTCCTCCCTCAATCTCTCTCCAATCTCTCTCTCTCTTCCTCTATTAAATTCCCATGCAGCCGCCCTTCGCCTTTCCTCCACCATGAGAAAACGCCTCAAACCCTAACCCTAGCCTCGCGACCTCACCACCGACCTCCTCACGACCTCGCCGTCGCCGTCACCACCTCGTCGACCTCACCGCACCTTCCTCATCTCGTTCTCCCGCCGATCCCCGCACCTGCACCCAACCCGACGACGCCACCAACCGTCGCAGGCCTCGTCGTCGACGTCGCCTCCAGCCACCGACGACGCCGCAACTCCCTCTCCTCCACTCGTCGCACCCCCTCTCCAGCAAGCCCAGCGGCTGTTCCAGACCTTCGTAGCCGTCGTCGCTGCCTCGCCGGCGTTCCAGCGCCGTCGAGCCCGCCGGGGTTACCCCTGGTGTCTCCCGGTAAGCCTTCCTCATCTTTCCGTGCAAATCCCCCCGCTGATCTTAATTCCATTTTCCCCAAAATTTGGAACCCGCTTAAAATCCTATAATTTGAGTTTGGAACATTTGGGCGCAACCCGGGCGCGATTTGGAAATGTTTCATTTCGCGCCAAAAAGGGCCCGTTTCAATTTAATACCTTAAACAAAATATATACGAATATATATTTTTTCCTTTAACTGCTTATCTCCACAACTCATTCAAATCTTAATTCCAAATCCTTTTATCTTTCTCGTGGCCAATCACAGCATAGGATTTCACCGCGTGGGCCCCGCCTCCTTTCCCTATCTCTCTCTCTCTCCTCCCTCAATCTCTCTCCAATCTCTCTCTCTCTCTTCCTCTATTAAATTCCCATGCAGCCGCCCTTCGCCTTTCCTCCACCACGAGAAAACGCCTCAAACCCTAACCCTAGCCTCGCGACCTCACCGCCGACCTCCTCACGACCTCGCCGTCGCCGTCACCACCTCGTCGACCTCACCGCACCTTCCTCCTCTCATTCTCCCGCCGATCCCCGCACCGGCATCCAACCCGACGACGCCGCCAACCGTCGCAGGCCTCGTCGTCGACGTCGCCTCCAGCCACCGACGACGCCGCGACTCCCTCTCCTCCACTCGTCGCACCCCCTCTCCAGCAACCCCAGCGGCTGTTCCAGACCTTCGCAGCCGTCGTCGCTGCCTCGCCGGCGTTCCAGCGCCGTCGAGCCCGCCGGGGTTACCCCTGGTGTCTCCCGGTAAGCCTTCCTCATCTTTCCGTGCAAATCCCCCCGCTGATCTTAATTCCATTTTCCCCATAATTTATTAATACTTTATCAAATGCTTTCTGCATATGTTCGAAGCTTCTATAATGATTGCAGAACTCTACTTGCAACAGTTCCGCTATCAAGTGTTGTTCAGGTGGGAAATACCCATGAGTTCATGTGATACCTTTACCTTGTTTGAGTAAAAATAAAACTGGAGAACATTCAGGGCTTAATACATGGCAATAGCTATATTTTTCCAAATGCCTTGATTGTTTCCTTTCAAAGTATGACAAGTAACCTGCTGTTTCATTCATTTCCACATATTTCTTAATGTATTTTCTACCAACATTTTTCTTTTTGGGGTTTGGTAATTATTCTTGAATGATGATGTTGCTAACTCGTTGCCGATGACTTTTGCCGGACTCCGACCGTGCCGTCTTTTGAACCCGACGCTCCAGCGAAGCCCCCTGGTCCGTGTGATCCCGTTGTTCTCTGTTGGGACTCGATCCGTGGCCCGTGCAACCATATCGCGTTTTCTGCCGACATCGCATCCGTGTTCTAGTTTGCGGACCGTCGAGGCAAGTATCTGAATACTTGCTCTAACATGCTAGCGTGCGAGATCTAGTCTTGCCACGCATTTGAATTCATACTATAAAACAACTTAATGATGGTAATGGATATCATATTATTGCAGTTATCTTAACCTGGAATCGTTACAACAATTCCTCGTAATTAATCAACCCACATCAATCCATATTTCAACTAAACAAAACGACTGAATCATATCTGCTTAAACTGTTAAATCATTCACGAAACAATTATTATACTTAATGTAAATTCCTGTAGCTTCATTACTTCAGAATTGTGGATATTGATTTACCTTGTGGCTATTGCACCCTAAAGGTGCTTGAACCTGTTAATAAGAGAATACAAATATCATTGTGTTTACATGGAATATTATTGTTATTTACCGTTTCCTGCTGTTGTTCATTATTGATTGTATACCTGTTGTGAGCACTTACCCGATTGCACGACATATTGGCCTGACCCTGCTACACCTGACATATACATACATACCGACTCATCCTGTTGTACCATGACATTACTTGTTTCATGATTTCATGCCTAATGCCGACAAACCTGACCATTCCTGCTGTCGATCCAGACAGACCTACTTTTACTTGACCTTGTGTTGGCATTAGTCCTTGACTACTGAATACCTGACCTGACATACATAGTTTGGGGTATGGGGAAATCAAAGGTGAAACCGACTTGTAACTCAACAGTTCGATACATTGTTCTGATCAGTCTTACGGGCTTGGCCAGCTCCGGAGTGTTGATGTTGACATCACTCGTCCATCCTACTACCTTTTACTGCTTAGCGGCACGTCTCGGATTCAGCCCCGAGGATTATGACCGTGGTCCCGGGCACGCACGGGATACTATTGAGTTACATCGACGATTCATCAATTGGTTTCAAAGACTATAGAGTAGAAAACCTGATAGGACAGTTTGGACACCATTGCACATTACCCTGCTTGTTATTCCTTGTTACTGCTTTATTCATGTTCATACTTGCATTGCTTATTACCATGTTTATGCTACATACTTGATGTCTTGACGCGCTGACGTCTGGGTTTTGCATGGCCCAGATTCCGTACCACTGTCGACGACCGAGCAGGAGTACTTCAGCCAGCGGGCTGAATTGAGTTCTATAGTAGTTAGTGGTTTATTGCATTTTATTTCCGGGTGCGGTCCCGCATTATGGGACGTACCTTTCTATTATCATATTGGATCATTGCTTCCGCACTTATTGCTTATTGATTCTCATTATTATGGATTTGGACATGTATTAGTTTAGCTTATTATCTTGTTCTTGATAGCCTTACAACCGTAATGTGACTGTGGATGGATACTTCCTACCCACAGGTAGCATGGTTGGCTGTGTCACTTGCCCAATCTTGCGTACTCTGGGGAAGCGGGGCGTGACATGGTTCTTTTGGTATCAGAGCCATAGGTTAATTTGGGTTGATTCTTTGTAGTTGGGTATTGCACCCGATACTCGAATCATAATACCCGTGTTTAGGAAACATGTCCAGCCACATTGACCGTTTTACCATTCTTGAATCACATTCTTCCTGGTTATATCTTTTACGACGTGCAAACTTACTTTGCATGTCGACTCGGAAACTTGATTTCTTGTTATCCCTAGGACTTGGGCGACTTGAGTGGAGTTAAGTAATTGCGGCTATGATACCGCGGCATAGCTACAATGCAGCACTCTATTTAAGTATCTTGGAGTTCTAGCCTTGATCCATATTCAGAATCTATCATCATGCTAATATTGGGTGTTTTGAGTTCAGGATTATGACAGGTAAGAGGTTGAAGACGTACCAGAGGCGTGTGAACGAAGCCGCCATGCTTGGAGTGATAAGAGGAATGCTGGAAATCAAAGAGACAGACTGAGCTGATCCAGCAATAGCAGATTCGTTTCAGGAAGGTTTGCAGATCGTTCAGTAGTCTGTAAACAACGATAGAACTAGACCGGTCGAACGAGTAGGGACTGTAGCAGATTTCAGACTTTTGGGTCCATCTACTTTCACTGGTCTGGAGGAGCCGTTGCCAGCCGAGCAGTGGCTAGTCAGCACGGAGAATTTGCTGATTTCGGCACAGATTCCAGAGGACAAAGGAGCTGTTGTGGTGCGCATTCAACTAGCGGATTACGCCGAGAGTGGTGGCTTGTGGAGGAGAACCGCTTGCCCAAGTCAGGCAGTGGGCGGATTTCTCTAAGAGTTTACTGGAGAAGTCCTTCCGTGGACTGCGCGGAGGAAATGGAAGAGAAGTTCATCGGACTAAGGCACAATGGAGCAACCGTGGACGTGCATGCAGCAGAATGGACGAGACTCAGTAGTCTCGCTGGACCTTTCGCGGCCGACGATGTAGACAGCAGTTGCGGTAAGGAAGCAGTTCTGTCGGGCCAGTCGAGTTCAGGGTTAGGCCGACACACAGTGTTCTTGCAACTATAGAAGTTGATGGTAAAGAAGAGCCGGCAGTTGTTCGCGACTTTATGGATGTGTTTGAAGACATTTCGGGCTTACCGCCGAAGCGAGAGGTGGAGTTTGCGATTGACCTTATTCCCGGTGCAGCGCCAGTATCAAGGTCTTATTATCCAATGGCACCAGTGGAATTGGAGGGAGTTAAGGAACAAGTTGGTGAGTTACGCGAGACGGGATGAATTCGAAGCAGCAACTCACCTTGGGGAGCTCCAGTTCTTTTAGTAAAGAAGAAGGATGGCACGAGAAGGATGTGCATTGATTATCGAGAATTGAACCGGGTGACTGTTAAGAATAAGTACCCGATCCCTCGCATTGGAGAACTCTTTGAGCAGCTTAGTGGCGCGAGGGTATTCTCGAAACTGGATTTGCGATCCGGATATCATTGGGTCCTACAGATATGGAGACAAGAGAAGTTATTTGCGAAGATGAGTAAGTGTGAATTCTTGCTGGAAGAAGTGGAGTTTCTGGGGCATGTCGTGTCGGGCGATGGAATCGCCGTGGATCCCGAGAAGATTACAGCAGTTCGGGATTGGCCTGTTCCAAAGAATGTTGCGGAGATAAGAAGTTTTCTTGGACTCGCCGGATACGGCAGGAGATTTGTGGAGAACTACGCTCATTTAGCAGAGCCGTTAACCAAGCTTACGCGTAAGGAGGTACCGTTTGTTTGGACGGATGGATGTGCATTGGCCTTCGAGACGTTGAAGCAGAAGTTGATAACCGCCCCGATCCTGACCGTACCAGATAATTCAGGAGGACTGGTGATTCACAGCGACGCATCTGGAAAAGGATTGGGATGTGTGTTAATGCAGAATGGGAAAGTCGTCGCTTACGCATCGAGACAACTGAAGACTCATGAGAAGAACTACCCGACTCATGACTTAGAGCTTGCAGCCGTGATCTTCGCCTTGAAAATTTGGAGACACTACCTTATAGGCGAGAGAGTTGAAGTCTATACAGATCACAAGAGTTTGAAATATGTGTTCGCTCAGAAGGAGTTGAACATGAGGCAACGCAGATGGTTGGAGCTGATGGCCGACTATGACCTCGATCTTAAGTACCATCCGGGAAAGGTCAACGTCGTGCCGGATGCGCTGAGCCGGGTACCAGCAATTCAGATATTGACTGCACAGAGAGAGATCATTGAGGATTTTCGGAGATTTGACTTGGAGGTTGTGCTACCACATGCTACAGGACAGTTGATGCAGTTGCAAGTACAGTCGTCCTTAGTTGAGAAGATTAAAGCGACACAATCGCAGGATCCTAGACTACAAAAGTTTCGGGAGCAGGTTGAAGCCGGACTGCGAACCGATTTACTGATCCATGAAGACGGTTCGTTGAGATATGGTAGCCGTGTGTGTGTGCCAAAAGGAGATGTGCGTGAAGAGCTTATGAAGGAGGCACACAGTTCAGCTTACTCTGTACATCCAGGAGGGACAAAGATGTACCGAGATATTCGACAGCACTTTTGGTGGGAAGGAATGAAAAGGGAAATTGCTCGCTTCGTGGCTAAGTGCTTGGTGTGTCAGCAAGTCAAGGCTGAACACCAAAGGGTTGCTGGTTTGTTGCAACCACTTCCGATTCCTCAGTGGAAGTGGGAACATATAACCATGGATTTCGTGACGGCTTTACCGCGGAGTCCAAAGGGCAACAATGCTGTATGGGTGATTGTCGATCGGTTGACCAAGGCATCTCACTTTATTCCTTTTCGGGTTGGTCAATCGAAAGAGACTTTGGCAGAGCGGTACATGCAGGAGATTGTCAGATTGCATAGAGTACCGGTAAGCATCGTGTCCGATCGGGACACTCGGTTCTTGTCGCACTTTTGGAGGAGCTTACAAGAAAGTTTGGGGACTCGATTGAAGTTTAGCACAGCTTATCATCCTCAGACTGATGGACAATCAGAGAGAACGATCCAGACCCTTGAAGATATGTTGAGGGCTTGCATGTTGGACTTCAAAGGTTCTTGGGAAGATCATCTACACCTGGTGGAGTCTTCGTACAACAATAGCTTCCAAGCAACTATTCAGATGGCCCCGTTTGAAGCACTGTATGGTCGTAAGTGCTGTTCACCTGTTTGTTGGGATGATGTTGGTGAACGAAGGTTACTAGGACCAGATTTGGTGGTACAGACAGTCGAGAAGGTGAATACAATCGGGAAGCATATGAAGGCAGCTCAAGACAGACAGAAGAGTTGGGCCGACACGTCAAGAAGACCTCTAGAGTTCGCCGTGGGTGATTTGGTATTCCTGAAGATATCACCGACTAGAGGAGTGATTCGCTTTGGAAGTCGGGGAAAGCTTAGCCCCCGATTCGCTGGACCCTTCGAGATATTGGAGCGTGTTGGAGAGGTATCGTACCGGTTAGCGTTACCACAGTCTTTAGCAGGAGTTCACGATGTGTTTCATGTGTCTCAACTACGGAAGTATGTTCGTATGAGACTCACGTCTTGGATCTTTCGGAGTTGACCGTACGGGAGGACCTGACTTTTGAGGAGCGACCAGTTGAAATCAAGGATCGAAGAGAAAGGTTCCTAAGAACAAGGTTATCCCTCTTGTGCTAGTTTCTTGGGGTAATAGATCGCATGGAGAATCCACTTGGGAACGAGAAGACGAGATCCGACAGAAATTCCCTCACCTTTTCCAGTAGTCAGCTATCTTGTATTCTTGGAATTTCGAGGACGAAATTCTTTTTGTAGTTGGGTATGATGTAACACCCGAGCCCAATAATACTATTTATATTACTAGTTGAGGGTTGTATATTGCTCATTCCAATTTTTCTGATTTTCTGGTGTTTATTGCTAAATTTTAACCGGTTAAGTCATTTTGGCACATAACAAATTTTAACTCCTAAAATGAAATTTAAAATATCCATGTTGGCCTACTCGTCGCCACTAGTCGCGTGGTAGCGTCCGCGCGTCGAGATTCTGTCCCGTTTGGCTAAACGGGCAAGTTTGGACGACTACGTGCGCGTGCAAGTGTCCGACTTGGGGGCATGCATTTTAATCATTAAACACCTCTTTTCAAAATTTGGAACCCGCTTAAAATCCTATAATTTGAGTTTGGAACATTTGGGCGCAACCCGGACGCGATTTGGAAATGTTTCATTTCGCGCCAAAAAGGGCCCGTTTCAATTTAATACCTTAAACAAAATATATACGAATATATATTTTTTCCTTTAACTGCTTATCTCCACAACTCATTCAAATCTTAATTCCAAATCCTTTTATCTTTCTCGTGGCCAATCACAGCATAGGATTTCACCGCGTGGGCCCCGCCTCCTTTCCCTATCTCTCTCTCTCTCCTCCCTCAATCTCTCTCCAATCTCTCTCTCTCTCTTCCTCTATTAAATTCCCATGCAGCCGCCCTTCGCCTTTCCTCCACCACGAGAAAACGCCTCAAACCCTAACCCTAGCCTCGCGACCTCACCGCCGACCTCCTCACGACCTCGCCGTCGCCGTCACCACCTCGTCGACCTCACCGCACCTTCCTCCTCTCGTTCTCCCGCCGATCCCCGCACCGGCACCCAACCCGACGACGCCACCAACCGTCGCAGGCCTCGTCGTCGACGTCGCCTCCAGCCACCGACGACGCCGCGACTCCCTCTCCTCCACTCGTCGCACCCCCTCTCCAGCAAGCCCAGCGGCTGTTCCAGACCTTCGCAGCCGTCGTCGCTGCCTCGCCGGCGTTCCAGCGCCGTCGAGCCCGCCGGGGTTACCCCTGGTGTCTCCCGGTAAGCCTTCCTCATCTTTCCGTGCAAATCCCCCCGCTGATCTTAATTCCATTTTCCCCATAATTTATTAATACTTTATCAAATGCTTTCTGCATATGTTCGAAGCTTCTATAATGATTGCAGAACTCTACTTGCAACAGTTCCGCTATCAAGTGTTGTTCAGGTGGGAAATACCCATGAGTTCATGTGATACCTTTACCTTGTTTGAGTAAAAATAAAACTGGAGAACATTCAGGGCTTAATACATGGCAATAGCTATATTTTTCCAAATGCCTTGATTGTTTCCTTTCAAAGTATGACAAGTAACCTGCTGTTTCATTCATTTCCACATATTTCTTAATGGATTTTCTACCAACATTTTTCTTTTTGGGGTTTGGTAATTATTCTTGAATGATGATGTTGCTAACTCGTTGCCGATGACTTTTGCCAGACTCCGACCGTGCCGTCTTTTGAACCCGACGCTCCAGCGAAGCACCCTGGTCCGTGTGATCCCGTTGTTCTCTGTTGGGACTCGATCCGTGGCCCGTGCAACCATATCACGTTTTCTGCCGACATCGCTTCCGTGTTCCAGTTTGCGGACCGTCGAGGCAAGTATCTGAATACTTGCTCTAACATGCTAGCGTGCGAGATCTAGTCTTGCCACGCATTTGAATCATACTATAAAACAACTTAATGATGGTAATGGATATCATATTATTGCAGTTATCTTAACCTGGAATCGTTACAACAGTTCCTCGTAATTAATCAACCCACATCAATCCATATTTCAACTAAACAAAACGACTGAATCATATCTGCTTAAACTGTTAAATCATTCACGAAACAATTATTATACTTAATGTAAATTCCTGTAGCTTCATTACTTCAGAATTGTGGATATTGATTTACCTTGTGGCTATTACACCCTAAAGGTGCTTGAACCTGTTAATAAGAGAATACAAATATCATTGTGTTTACATGGAATATTATTGTTATTTACTGTTTCCTGCTGTTGTTCATTATTGATTGTATACATGTTGTGAGCACTTACCCGATTGCACGACATATTGGCCTGACCCTGCTACACCTGACATATACATACATACCGACTCATCCTGTTGTACCATGACATTACTTGTTTCATGATTTCATGCCTAATGCCGACAAACCTGACCATTCCTGCTGTCGATCCAGACAGACCTACTTTTACTTGACCTTGTGTTGGCATTAGTCCTTGACTACTGAATACCTGACCTGACATACATAGTTTGGGGTATGGGGAAATCAAAGGTGAAACCGACTTGTAACTCAACAGTTCGATACATTGTTCTGATCAGTCTTACGGGCTTGGCCAGCTCCGGAGTGTTGATGCTGACATCACTCGTCCATCCTACTACCTTTTACTGCTTAGCGGCACGTCTCGGATTCAGCCCCGAGGGTTATGACCGTGGTCCCGGGCACGCACGGGATACTATTGAGTTACATCGACGATTCATCAATTGGTTTCAAAGACTATAGAGTAGAAAACCTGATAGGACAGTTTGGACACCATCGCACATTACCCTGCTTGTTATTCCTTGTTACTGCTTTATTCATGTTCATACTTGCATTGCTTATTACCATGTTTATGCTACATACTTGATGTCTTGACGCGCTGACGTCTGGGTTTTGCATGGCCCAGATTCCGTACCACTGTCGACGACCGAGCAGGAGTACTTCAGCCAGCGGGCTGAATTGAGTTCTATAGTGGTTAGTGGTTTATTGCATTTTATTTCCGGGTGCGGTCCCGCATTATGGGACGTACCTTTCTATTATCATATTGGATCATTGCTTCCGCACTTATTGCTTATTGATTCTCATTATTATGGATTTGGACATGTATTAGTTTAGCTTATTATCTTGTTCTTGATAGCCTTACAACCGTAATGTGACTGTGGATGGATACTTCCTACCCACAGGTAGCATGGTTGGCTGTGTCACGTGCCCAATCTTACGTACTCTGGAGAAGCGGGGCGTGACAAGTGCTGGCACAGTTGGCATAAGTGCACCTGCACTTGACACATGTCGCGCAGCGCAGAGCGCAGCGCACCTGCGCTAGCGCAACTGCACTGACACGTGTCGCGCAGCACAGAGCGCAGCGCACCTGCGCTAGCACAACTGCGCTGACACGTGTCAAGTATTGTAATTTAGGCTCAAAAGACTGGTCCCGCTTAAACCTATGTTTACTAAGGTCCTTATTGTAATTTAGGATAACTTGAGGGGGTTTTATGTAAAAATAATTTTGTATAGTTTTCAAAATACACCTCAAGTATTTTATTATCGTCTTTAGAGTTTTCATTGATGTATATTTTATCAATGTGACATTTCTACTAAAATAAACCTGATTTCATAATATATAGTATTTATCTGTAATATTGGAATTGTATGGTATTTTCTTGTAAATGAGATGTTTTTCTTGAATTTTGGAAATGTGGAATATTATAAATGTTAAAAATAGATATTTTGATATTAATTACATATATATTTATTTATTAAAAATATAAGTTTTATTTATAATAGAAATCACATTTTCTAAAAAAAATTGTATTTTAAATCTTTCGAGATCGTGTGCTCCTTGCGGAGGTCTGCATCTCACTCTACTAAGCCCGAGGATGTGCGATAATTTGCACCATACCGAACGGGTTCCCCGAAATTGATTGTAGAGACGTATTTGCAAAGATTTGTTAAAATACACATCTTGTAGAAAAAGGTTTTTATAAGTCGGGGGTAGTTATGTGTAAAATCGTATTTTTCCATTCTATGTTCCCAAATTCTATCGTGCTATGTTAGATATGAGTGTTGTGAGGAGGTAGATCATTACCTCGTGAGTTTTCTAAAGCTAGCATGGTTAAAAGGTATAAACATGTCGATATAAAACATAAAGGTATTTTAATGTAAAATTGAAATAAAACTGGCTATGGTTATCATTTTAATGTCAAACTTGATCTATTGTCTTAGTTAATGAATATAAACAATATATCAAAAGTTGTAGGTTTTTTATTTAGAAAATGTTGTATTTTTGAAAGAAAACAGAATCGGAAGCCAGATAACTCCGCTTCCGACACGTTTTAAGAATTAAGAATTTAAGAATAGTAAAAGAGAGAGAGAAGGGGGATTTGCTAGATTAGGGTCAAGAGAGGAGGAAGAGGAAGATTAGGGAAGCACCGGTGCGTCGTTTCGTCGCCGGAAACTCTTCGGATTGCCGTCAGAAGTTTGTCGGAGTTTCGCCCTTTGGTAACTCCATTTGCACACAAAAATTCTTGGGAATTTTCTTGAGAGTTTGGGCAGGGATTTGGAAGTGAGGAAGGGTGATTTTAGGTGTGGTATTTATAGGAAAAATCTAGGGTTTAGGGTAATGAAATGGTGTATTAAAATTTTGTATTAAAATGGATTAAATGTGTGTTTTAATTTGCTCTGTAAATGTGCAGGGAATTTAAATAATACAGGAGTTATGCGGTAGGCCAAAGGTTGCAGAGGATTCAATAAAATTAGGGTTTCGACTGAGTCGGACCGGCGGCGCCGGCCGAATCGCCGGCCCGAGTTAGCCGAGTCGGGCCGCGTCTCCTCGCCACGTGTCCCCGACGCATCTTCTTGACTTGTGGACCCGTTTGTTTATTCTATAACTTACCCTATTACGTGTAGTGCACGTGTAGACTCTTGGGCTTCTAAAAGATTAAAAGAAATTTAAATAAAAAGAATGTGTGGCTGATGGGATTTGAATTCTGGTGCTTTGGTTCAGTAATGTAAGGTCTTACCAATGAGCTACAAGCTCCTTCTTGCTGTCCAAAAGCAAATCAAACTTACAACTTGTGCTCAGGCTCAAGTACCCCTTTCTGTATTTTTTAAAAAAAAGTACAGAAAGTTTAGGGTTGTTACAATTTTTATTTTCTTTTTTATACAATGTGTGAATAGTTTTCTAGTTTGTTAGGGTAAGATAAGGGAAGTTTGAGAGAAGAAAATCTCGCTCACTCTTTCTTTTGCCCGACAGCTTGAATTGAACTCCCGTCAATTCAACTACAATCCGCTTCCTACGGCACCCTATCCTCTCTGATAATGGTGACACCCTAGTGAGACCGGTTGTGGTTGGATTGACTGGAGGTTATGACTAAGAGCCAAGAACGGACGGACAAGCACCAAAAGTAAGGACCTAAGCATTGGAAATCTTAGCTTATACTCGCAAGTATCATTCCTAGTCATTCTAATCCATGTTGTTGTCGATTACCGTAACATCAATATCAAGAGAGGCAATTGAATGAAGTGAGAGAACTCCTAAATCAGACTAACCTAATCCTAACCCTAACATGCTTCCATTCACATACATATCAAACCCATAGTTAGTATCGAACAAACTCGGACAAAAATTTGACTTAACTCGTTAAAATATTAAGAAAAAGACTCCCATCTCTCCGTGGATCGACCCGTACTCAACCAGCTAGCTACAAGCGAAACCGACTTGATTGCGGTAAATAGAACATAAAGAACGCATAGCAAAAACGTAACAATCAAATGGCGCCGTTGCCGGGGAGACGGTAGTTTTCTTTTTTTGTAGTTTCGGGTTAATTTGTGATATAAAAAAACAAGCTATAAAAATAAATTTGTTATTTTTTGATTCTTTTTGTGCAAGTGTGCAAGATAGGAAGAAGAGTAAGTTCAGTGCCAAAGTCGTGGGGAGTTAGACCCACATCTCGTGGCTACACTGCGGTGGATCAAGACGAAACCGCAGCTAACCATACCAAATTCTGGAGAAATTTCAGTGACCAAATTAAGTACAAGAAGCAAAAACCGAGAAGAGAAGACCAATTTTAGCACACAGCAGAAATTTGGAGGTCCAATTCTCCAATACCACCGCGCTTCTGTGTCCATTTCATGTGTTTGACCGCGGTTCCGCGATCAAAATATTGACTCAGTGTCCAAAATTTTTGGTGAGTATTTCTTTCTTCTATAAACCCCCTCTGAGCTCCAGTGAACTATTTTTTCTGCAGTATTCTTTGTGCAAGCTTTCTCCCCTTTCCAATAAACTATTTTTGTGCAGGATTCTTTGTGCCACCGCCAAATAAATTTTTTGCAAGTGTTTTAGATTTTTGTTTGTTATCGTTTTGCATAAATAATACGGACTTTAAGATTGGGCGGGGATTTCATCACCCTTCCTAAGACCCCAAAAATCACAAAAGGCATACGCATTACCTTTGAGCTTAATTAAAAAATATCTAGACTCAGCCAATTAAGAGCTTTGTCGTGCTCAATAGGACAGAAGAAGGTTGTGGGCATTCGGTTGTTTATCTAAACTTGACTCTGTGGTGCCGAGGATAGACAAGTGAGGAGGTAATTTTAAAAGGCCCGTCTCACGGTGATTCATGAGCGGAGCCCTCCTTACCTCATTTGTACTTAACTGACCATAATTGGCAGTGAAAAGGCGATTCGAGGGTTATCTTACTTCTTGTCGCTTTGGAACAGTTAGGAGCAGTCTAGTTGGACTTTGAAAACCATACCTCTAGGTATGATTATGCATATTGTGACTGTGATTGTTTGAAGTTGTGTTCTTAATTCCGTATATATTTTTCAAATCTCTGTAAAAAAATCCCAAAAAATTTCATAAAAACTTGCCGTTGGTCACCAAATTTTCATTCCACCAACCTTTCACCTACATTTCTCGAAATCGTTTTCTTACCCACACATTCTACGCTTTGACTACACTAAACTCGTTTAGTGTATGTCCGTTTGGACTCGGGACCCTAGTGCCCGTTTAGTCCACGTTACGCTAGTCCCTATCGACTACGCGATCGACTCCGAAGTCGATTCATCGTCCCCTACGCACACCTTACCTTTGCCGGTCAACACCGAGATTGACCGAGATTCTATTCATACATCTTCACCTTCTTTATCCCATACCGCTTCTCGTGAAATGTCAGGACCTCCACCTTTTCTCCATCAAACCAATCCCGCATTTCCTAACTTGATTCCACCACCTCTTGGTGCGAATAATCCACCACCTCCGGGAATAATTCTACCATCTCTTGGTGTGATTAATCTTCCACCTCCCGTAGGAGCATTGCCACCCGTCGCGTTACAAGACTAATGCTATCCTATCCGTAAAGCTCTTCCCACCTGCCTTTCTGTACCACCAGCCAATGGGGATAATTTTGAGATTAGGCCATATTTTCTCAACATTCTGCCAAAATTCCATGGGCTTAATTCTGATGACCCGTACGTCTTCATCAACAAATTTCAGCAAGTATGCCAGATGATGAAAACGACCCAGCTTTCTGATAATGCGATCCGCTTAGGAATGATCCCTTTCACCCTTTGCGATTTAGCGGAAAAATGGTTTTATTCCACCACATCTCATTCCATATCCAGTTGGGATGAGTTTATAAAAGCCATTTAAAGAAATTTTACCCAAATCATAAGACTATGCGTATCAGAACTGAAATCAATCAATTCACCCAGCTTCCTAATGAAACATTTTGGAAGTTTTTCGATAGGTACAAGGATCTCCTTGTGTAGTGTCCTCATCATGGTTTTAAAAAATGGCAACTTTGTTGCACTTTATATAAGGGAATACTTTCAGAAACTAGACAGTTACTGGAAACCATTTGTCAAGGACACTTCCTATCTAAATCTGAAGAGGAAGCCTGGCCATTCTTAGAAGATCTTGCTGAGCAAACTCCGAAAGCACCCGACTGACCACTTCATCTTCTACATCTTCCGGTCAATCTCGAGCAAGAATTCACCATCTGGACGTCTCAATTGCGATGAAAGCCAAACTGGCCTCAATCACGCGATAACTTGAAGCAATTGAGAGCAAATTTTCATCCCCTGCCCTAGCCCTGTTGCTCCACTCCGCACCGTTTATGCTTGCTGTTCGGATCTGTCACACTTGACAGAAGAGTGTCCTTATAATCCACCATATCAAGGACAGGATCAGGTTAATACTGCATTTCAGCAAAGACCAAGGAACGATCCATACTCTTCCACATATAATCCTGGTTGGAGAAACCACCCTAATTTTGCCTGGAACCAAAACCAGTTCCAAGGCCAAAATACCTTTCAGAGGGCCCCTCCACAACAACAACTACAACAGCAACAATTTCAGCAATCTTTCCAACCGCAACCTTTTCAAAACCAGATGAACCATGCTTCTCCATACAATAATTCATTCCTTCCAAACAATAACTTTGCAGCGCCCGGTAATGTTAAGATTTCCTCGCTAGAATGGAGTCTTAATGCTTTTGTGAAGCAAACAACTCAATCCACTGCGAACATCCAATCTTCTATTCAATCACTTGTGCAACACATAGTTTCCCATGGATAGAGCATCAAAACCATCGAGACTCATATTGCACAGCTGAACGCGGCATTGAACAAGCGAGAGAGAGAAAAACTGTTGTCTCAATCATTACCCAATCCTGGTCACCCACATAATGCACATGTTGCTCTCGAACAACATAACCATAATGCCAGTGCCGCGACTATGTTGAGATCAAGGAGGCTGCTGAACAACCACGTTGATGGCCCAATTGATCATGAAGAAACCCCGGCCGCTTCTTCTTCTTCTACTACTTCTTCTGAGCTCGTTCTCCATTCTTTATGAGGCTCTTCTTCGACTGCTTATAAGAACGGACCCACCTCTCACTTCACTCAAACTCCAATTTTGGGTTCCGTTCCATCTTCACAATCTCCTCCACAAGTATTGGACTCAACCAATTTTAATGGCCCATTTCTAAACCGGTTGAGATCCAATAAACAAAATCCACAAATGGAGAAGATTGTGGAGTTATTCAAACATGTTAACATCAACATTCCCCTCTTAGATGCAATCCAGCAAGTCCCCTCTTATGCGAAAATCTTGAAAGACTTGTGCACTAAGAAGAGAAAATTTCAGATACCGAAGAAAGTTTTCTTGGCTGGTAATGTAAGTGATGCTCTTACCCTAGATTTACCACAAAAATGGAAAGACCCCGGTTGTCCTACGATTTCAATTACCATTAGGGATAAGAACATCAATCGCGCTCTTTTGAATCTCGGTGTCAGTGTTAACGTTCTTTCTTATTCAGTTTATGAGCAACTTGGTGTAGGAGAACTGAAACCTATATATTGTACTCTTCAAATGGCTGACCAATCTATCACCCATCCTAGGGTTGAGCTAGAGGATATGTTGATCAAGGTTGGGGACTTGATATTCCTTGAGAATTTTATTGTTTTAGATACACAACCTGTAACCAACCCTCGGAATCAAATTCCGGTGATTCTCGGTTGTCCATTCCTTGCAACCTCAAATGCAGTGATCAATTGTCTAAATAGTTTCATAAACCTATCTTTTGGTAACATGACAAATTGAACTCAACATTTTTAGGTTAGGGAATCAGCCATCCGAACCGAATGCTCATATACTAGATATCTGTTCCATTCAGGAGATCGCCCCTGAGGATTTTGAATTTGAAGAATTTCTATTTGATCACGGTGATCTTGACGCCACTAGTTCGTTCCTCTTTGAACCTACCGGTTCCGATTCTAACAAAGAATACGAGTGCTTCACGTTTCTAACGATCTTGACATGTCAACACCCGAGTTGGAATCTTTTGAATTTTCGGATGCGGTAGTTGAACCATCTGACTCTGTTGCATACACTCACTTTGAGCCCCTTTTAGAATCCTTTGAGTTCGAGACACATTCTCCGATTTTGCCTTCAGTTGTTTCTCCTTCGACACTCAAACTCAAGCCTCTGCCGTCTCACCTCAAGTACGCTTACTTAGGTGAAAACGAGACTCTCCCCGTAATCATTTCGGCTTCTCTAACTTCAGAGCAAGAGAAAGCCCTGCTTTCAGTCTTGCAATCAAATCGGCCAGCTTTCGGCTGGATGATGGCTGACATCAAGGGGATTAGTACCCTGATCGTTGCACATCACATTTACATGATGAATGATGCTAAACCAGTTAGGGATCCATAGACGATTGAATCCAGTCATGAAGGAGGCTGTGAAGAAGGAAATTGTCAAATGTCTGGATAGTGGTATCATTTACCCAATATCCGACAGCCAATAGGTCAGTCCAATACACGATGTCCTTAAAAAGTCGGGCATAACGGTTATCGCAAATAAGACGAACAAGTTAATCCCTACTCGTACCCAAACCAGGTGGCGAGTATGCATTGATTATCGAAGGCTCAACGCCGCAGCGCGGAAAGATCACTTTCCGCTACCATTCATTGACCAAATGTTCAAAAGATTAGCTGGACATGAGTTCTACTGTTTTCTGGACGGTTACTCAGGTTACAACCAGATTCCCATCGCCGGAAAAGACCAGTACAAAACCACTTTCACTTATCCTTTCGGCATGTTCGCATATCGTCGCATGCCTTTTGGGCTATGCAATACTCCCGCTACATTTCAGCGATGTATGATCGGAATATTCTCTGACATGGTCAAAAAGTTTCTGGAGATATTCATGAACGATTTCTCCATCTTTGGAGACTCCTTTAACGAGGGTTTACAACACCTGGACGCTGTCCTTACTAGAAGTAAGTATAAAAATCTCAATTTAAACTGGGAGAAATGCCACTTCATGGTGCGTGAAGGTATTGTCTTAGGACATATTATTTCGTGAAATGGCATCGAGGTTGACAAAGTAAAGATTAATGTCACTTCCAACCTCCCTCCTCCCAAATGCGTCAGAGATATCCGATCTTTCTTTAGCCATACCGGTTTCTATAGATGGTTCAACATGGACTTTAGTAAGATTGCTAGACACTTGACACTTCTTCTGGCTAAGGAAACCCTGTTTAATTTCAACTCGAACTGTTTAACTGCTTTTGAATCACAACGAAGCTCACTCACTACTGCTCACGTTCTTTCTTCTCCCGACTGGACGCATCCCTTCGAGATTATGTGGGTTGCATCTGACTTTACTATCGATGCGGTCTTAAGACAACACATCGATAAAATGCCGCACGTGATCTACTACGTGAGCCGGACCTTGAATGACGCACAAATGAATTATACAACAACCGAGAAAGAGTTCTTGGCGGTTGTAGTCGCTTTGGAGAAATTCAGGCCATATCTTATTAGCTTCCTAGTCGTCGCCTACACTGATTATTCCGCTCTGAGACATCTTTTTGCGAAAAAGGATGCCAAATCTCGGCCAATACGTTAGATCCTCTTACTTTAAGAGTTTGACATTTTCATTAAGGACAAAAGAGAATGTGAAAACATAGTGGCCGATCATCTTTCACGACTTCCTTCTTCACCAGCACTTCCTCTCCAGATTAATGATGCTTTTCCTGATGAACAACTCTTAACAGTGTCTTGCGAACCATGTTTCGCAGATATTGTGAATTGTTCACCGCCGAAAGATAGGGACCAAGACGTTGGGACGTCTAGCTTGAATTTGGGGGCAAATGCTATTTGGACTTCTCCATCCACCTCTCCAAAAATACCAAGTTGATTTATGATACCATATATCGGATGTCTGGACAGATGCGACCGTTGTAACAGACTTTATCAGATTCCCTCTCGTTTGGGAGGGGTTTTTGATTGTGGGGACGCTCTTCCCGACAAGCGCAAGCCTCTGCAGTTAATTATGTTATCGCGTTGCGATAACCACTTTCTCCATCTCCGGTGGTTCACTTCGTGTCATGTTGTATTTGTTTTATTTTGGGTTGCCCGTGGATTGTATACGGAAACTAATTTATGTCGTCGCCCATACGGCGCGGATTAGTCCAAATCTGTATATTTGAGATTTGGGTCAAGAATTTGCTTGACGGGGTCCACGTAGGTAGCTTGGTTAGCCAACGGGAATGAACTTAGGACGCATTTCTCACATTTGTGAGGTCTATCCGTTCATAAGATATTTGAGTTTGATCTAAAGATCGTTAGTCATATTTGAGACTAAAATCAACTTAGAAACAAGTAAGCATATGAGATATTAGCTTAAGGACATCACGGTCCAACATCGCCATGTTTGGAGAAAATATTAGTTTAAAGACGTTTCGGTCCATTATCGCCGTGTTTGGGATGAATATTAGTTTAAGGACGTTTCGGTCCAACATTCCCATTTTGGGGACGAGTATTAGTTTAAGGACAGTTCGATCCAACATTCCCATTTTAGGGACGAATGTTAGTTTAAGGACATTTCGGTCCAACATTCATCTCGTGCGCACATGTATTTGTTATGTGGCGAAGTGAATGATGGTGACATAGGATGCGCTCAATTTGGGGTGCAACCCAATTTGAGGTGTGCATGTCAATTTGGAAGCGTATCAATGTGGGATGTATCATTCCCTGTCTTGATAAAATTTTATATTAAGTTAGAAAAGGAAAAGAGTTGTTGGTTGTCAGGACCCGCCATCTCTCTAAAGACGTTGAGGAATTACAACGATATATATCAGAGGTGTGAAGAGATATACACTTGAACCAAATCCCATGTTTGAAGGAAAGATCATGGTGCATCATCTAAGAATCATTAGCCTTATTTGAGACTAAGATTACCTTATGAGATATGGGATGGATATCATTTTGGATATCATCAATGAGAGACCATTGGTCATGTTTGAGACTAAGATCAGTTTGGAAATCACGAGCATATGGGCTCTCTTGAAGAATCAAAGAGGTTTAACCTCAGGAAACTTAGCCAATTTGGGGTAAGACTGGGTTTCTATACTACCAAGCAATGCAAAGCACACAGTAGCATGTAGCGTTCACATTTGTTTTACGTGAGGCTCTATAATAGTGCTAAGCACTAGTCTTTGTGGCACTAAAGTGTGTTTCACGTCAGGCGTTGAGGTTTTGGCTTCTTTTGGGTGCTCACGTGTATTTCACGTGAGGCGCTGAGTTTTGGCGCTGCACTAGTGCTAAGCACTAACTTTTTAAGGCGCTCACGTGTGTTTCACATGAGGCGCTATATAATTTGGCCTTGGGTGCTCACGTGCTTTTCACGTGAGGCGCTGAGTTCTTTTTAGAGATTTAATCTCTGTTAATATTTTTAGAGACTTAAATCTCTGTTGATGGTATTTTGACCATTAACGATCATCAAGATCACTATTTTGAGGATCTGGGATCATGTTCTTAAATAACTAACTTCCTGGAGTATTATGAACTCCATATTCTCCATGTTTTTTTATCCATATTTTTCTGTTCAAGTTTTCGGAGAGATGAAACCTCTGTTAATGGTATTTGACCATTAACGATCATCAAGATCACTATTTTGAGGATCTTGGATTGGGTTTTTAAAGAACTAAGTTCTTGATTTGAAGGAACTAAGTTCATGGAGTATTATGAACTCCATCTTTTTTTTTTGTTTAAATTTGTTCTTCCCTGAATCTTTGGTTCTCAAGAACAAGATCTTCCCGATGAGAATTAAATTCTCAACTTGTGGGAGACTTATCTTATGGATCTCATATCTAGAGAAAGAACTAAGTTCTTTTAAAAGGGTTAAACCCTTAGATGTGATATGATAGGTAAAGAAGATATTTTGATCTCTTCTTTTTTCTTTATCTAGGGTTTTGAGGAGGAAGGTTTTCTTCTTTGAGAATTAAATTCTCTGTTCTTTTTTTTGTGGAAGGTTTTAAAGAGCCTTCTGTATTTTTTACAGAAGCTTATGGGGGTCTCTCTTCTTTTAGATTTAATCTCCTTACTCATATTTATAGGAGAAGAGAAAAAATCAATTTTTTTAAGAAAATCTCTCATTGAGAGATCATGATTGATTTCATAATCAATCAAAAAGGATCTTTTAGATCAATTGGTGAATTTTATTCACCATTGGATTTTTAATCCTAAGGATCTCTGTTTAACGGAGAAGATTTGTTATTTGTTTAACAAGATTAGGAAATATTTTTCTAAGATAGAATTTTATTCTATCATATGAATATCTTATTAGTTTAACAAAATTAGAATTTTATTCTATCATATGAATATCTTGTTAGTTTAACAAGATTAGGAAATATTTTCCTACAATAGAATTTTATTCTAACATATGAATATCTTGTTAGTTTAACAAGATTATAATTTTATTCTATCATATGAATATATTGTTAGTTTAACAAGATTAGGAAATATTTTCCTAAAATAGAATTTTATTCTATCATATGAATATCTTGTTAATTTAATAAGATTAGGAAATATTTTCCTAACCATAAAATTTAATTCTGTTTAACAGAGAAGATCTCTCTTATTTTAGGAAGATCAGGGAAATATTTCCCACATAGAATTTAATTCTATTAGATGGTTTAATTTTATCACAATTGGATTTTAAATCCAAGATTCTCTATCAGAGAAAAATCTTTCCATATTAGAAAGATCAGAGAAAATATTTCCTAAAAATAAAATTTAATTCTATATAGAATTCAATTCTATGTAAATAGCGGCGCTCACATGCTTTGCATGTGAGCGCTGCCAAAAGAATGCAGTAAGGGAACTTACGTGTTTAACACGTGACCCCTAATGTGAGTTTTAGCCAGTTTATTTTCAGCGCTCATATGCTTTGCATATGAGTGCTCACGTGTTTAACACGTGAGGCCTGTTTGGCTTTTGGTTATTTATGCAAAGCATATAAGCGCTCACGTGTTTAACACATGAGGCCTGTTTGCCCTTTTTTCTATTTGTTTTCAGCGCTTATATGCTTTGCATATAAGCACTCACGTGTTTAACACGTGATGCCAAACCATGGGAATTTTTTCCCTCTTTCTTCTCTTCCCTTTTATTTATGAGGGAACAAACAGCACTTAGCCAAAAAATTTGGCGGAAACATGAACTATTTAGCAACAAGTCTCGTACCAAGCGAATGGTCGAGTCAGGATAAACTTAGATTTTTCTCCTAACTAAAACACTTTTACTGAGACGAATCCTACCTGTTCAAGTATTGTCCAGGCAAAATCATTCGCCGGCATGTCCTTGATAATGAGTTCAAGAGTGTGTCGTCGTTTTTCCACGATCAAGCGTGTGGCGAGCATTTTGGCCCAAGAAAAACAGCTGAGAAAGTCTTGCAGTGTGGATTTTACTGGCCAAAACTTTTCAAAGATGCACATGATTACTGCAAAACTTGCTCCTAGTGATAACATTTGGGCCGGATCTTCAGGAGAAATGCAATACCACTCCAACTGGTTGTTGAGATGTTTGACGTTTGGAGGATAAACATCATGAGCCCATTTTCCAACTCTTTCAGAAACCTGTACATTCTTTTAGCTGTTGATTATATCTCCAAATCGATCAAGGAAGTGCCAAGCCGGACGAACGACAACAAGGTTGTCGTTAGATTCCTGAAAGAAAACATCTTTTTCCGGTTCGGGCACCCTCGTGCTATCATTAACGATAATGGGACACATTTCTACAATAGGTCTTTTGAGGTCGTGATGCGGAAATGCGCAATTAATCACAGGCTATCCATGTCCTACCACCCCCAAACAAGTAGATAAGCCAAAGTTTCCAATCGGCAAATCAAGCAGATATTGGAGAAAATGGTTTCTAAGAACTGTAAAGATTGGTCTTTGAAATTGAATGATACCCTTTGGGCATTCCGAACTGCGTACAAGATTGATCTTCGCATGTCTCCTATCGGCTTGTGAACGGAAAGGCTTGGCACCTCCCAGTTGAAATCAAGCATCGCGCATTTTGGGCGATCAAAGAGATGAACTTTAACCTTGACTATGCGGGCAGCTATCTGAAGCTGCAAATTAATGAATTGAACGAGCTTCGGGATGAAACTTATGTAAACGCGGTTGTTATAAAAAACCGAACGAAGGTGTTTCAAATACCTTATGCGCAAAACTTTCATGCCTGATCAATAGGTACTTGTTATGACACCGGACTCCACATTCATCCTGATAAGCCCATATCTCGCTGGACGGGACCTTTTCTTGTGCGTTGTGTATACCCGCACGACACGCAGTGGATTTGGAGAATCCGAAAGACGATTCATTATTCAAGGTGAACAAACACAGAGTAAAACCATTCCTTAACGCAGAACCATCGGAGGAGCTCCTGATATTGTAGGAGCCGGTTTATATTGCCTGATCTTCTTCCATTTACTACCAAACTTCGGTTATCCAGCCATAAACAGTGGAAACACTGTTTCAAATAAATTTGGAGGTATGTACATACCATCTTGTATATGTGTGTGTCTGTGTGTAGAAATTTGTGTCCGGTATGTATCCATTTTTTGTTCTTCTGATGAGCATCCTTGTCTTATAAATGCTCGGTTTTGTGTGTTGGGATATTTCTTGCCTGGTGAAATTCCCTTTTCAAAAAACAAAAAAAGATTTGATAAAAAATATAAAAGAAAAAAAATAAGGGTTTTTTTGTTGTAAATATATAAAATAAAAAAAATATATTGAAAAAAATACCAAGTTTTGAGGGATTTTAGTGTAAAAGAGGTCACTTTTTAACCACCTTTTGACTTCCCCCTTTAAAACCCCTTTTCTCTTCTGTTTTTCCCAACCCGAGACTTCCTTTCCTGTCACGACTCGGAATTGGCACGTGATCGACACTTGAATCACGTGAAATATATAGTACCCCACCGTAAACCAAGTAAACCGAAAGCCCAGAAATCTAAACCTTTTTAGGAAAATAATGGAGGTGAAGTTTTGAAATAAAGGTAAAATGAAATCAAGTTCTTTCCTTCAAAGTATATAAGTAAGCTTCATTTAAAATATAAGGGGATTCATATACTAAAGTTTGAAAACGTTTTCGTCATTTGAAATTTGGGCAGCACCTCCTTTGTAAATTTTGATAAAAATAAGTACATAATCAATAATAATATGGCATCCCCAAGCGGGAGCTAGCTCTTCGCCAATTAGCGGAATCACAACCACGCAATATGAATATACGACGTCCAAGGCAAAGATCAAACACAGAAAAGAAAATAAAGAAAACCAAAGTATCATCAAATCCAAAATAAAGAATAATACAAATTTCTCACTCTAAGTCTGAAGGAATATAAAATTCTACCAAATATACAGTCTGGTTGATGGAGTTTTTAATTAGATACAAATGAATAATAAATGTATACAATGGCGGTTACAATCCGAGGAGTAACCCACCTGCCAATGCAAATCACCCATAAGAAAAGATGTGCCGGCAAGCCGCTACTGATCCAAGAGGTTGATCCTGTAAGAAAACTATGGCACAACGGGGGTGAGTTGCCAAGTCGTGAGTAGAAAACATCAGTAGGTAGAAATCGAATGTATGACGATCTCTTAGGTCATATAGTAATAATATAATACCGTGTGGTAACGAGGGTGATCGTGTATATATAAGTATAATAATAATAATAATATCGTGCATGTGTCAATATATGGTACCATGTCATCTGTGTCATATATATGTGTATATGTGTATCATCCAACATGTGTCCATCAACTACACATCAAATCATCATAAAACGTGAGTGTCCAGCATCGACACTCGAAATCATCATAAAACCCATGTCCAACATCGACACATAAATCCTCATATCTCAGGCGCCATCTCATCAGATCGGCCCTCATATCCATCTGTCTCATATCACTCCAGTCGGTATCCTCCGGGTATCTGCCGAGTCCGGTACTATCGCCGGTAGGTAGTGTTCCCCTGCCAGGCTCAATTCCTTCCTATACAATCTTCTTGCCCTGAGGTACCGTACCGAGTCCACCATGTACCCGTAGACGGTGACTCCTCACTTCTCGAATCGGGTAATCATCATAGCTCGGCACCGAGAAAACTCATGATGGACTTCTAAATATCATATCAAGAAAAACCACGTCTTTAAAACAATCATAAGTTTTTAAAATGTATCTGCGGTTTCTCAAATTCAGAAATATCATGAAAACAGAATCTCATAAGCATGTAACAGTGATGAAATAATATGTACAGGAACAAAACAATACTGTAAAGTATAACAAGTGTGTTCATATGAGCGTGTCGTGTAACTAGGTAAGGAAGTGTAATATCTGAACTAGTATGTGTGGTACTTGTTCACCGCCGAAAGACGCGACCGGGACGTTAGGACGTCTGGCCTGAATTTTGGGGGCAGATGCTATTTGGATTTATCCTTCCACCTCTCTGAAGATACCAAGTTGATTTATGGCACCATATATCGGAGGTTTGGACGGATGCGGTCGTTGCAGAAGACTTCGTCAGATTCCTCCTCGTTTGCGAGGGTTTTTGATTATGGGGACACTCTTCCCTGCAGGCGCAAGCCCCTGCAGTTAATTACATTACCGCATCACAATAACCACTTTCTTCTACTCCAGAGGTTCACTTCGTGTCGTGTGCGTTTGTTTTATTTTTTGTTGCCCGTGGATTGTATACGAAGACTAATTTATGTTGTCGCCAGTAGGGCGTGGATTAGTCCAAATCCGTATATCTTAGATTTGGGTATGGTTGATTTAAGGATCGTTAATCTCGTTTTAGATTAAGATCAACTTAAGTTTTAGTTAAGGATACGTTAGTCCAATTTGAGACTAAGATCTACTTAACGGGGTTTTAGGATCATTCAGATCCAACAAAAGAGCATTTAGGCTCCATTGTTTTAGTTTAAGGACGTTACGGTCCGTTGTTAGTTTAAAAACATTTCGGCCCGTAAATCACCATTTTTGAGGTGAGGGTTTAGTTTGAGGACGTTTTGGTCCGTAGAGTTTAGTTTAAGGACGTTACGGTCCGTAGATCACCATTTTTGAGGTGAAGGTTTAGTTTAAGGACGTTTCAGTCCGTATTAGTTTGAGGACGTTACGGTCCGCAGATCACCATTTTATGCCCGTGTATTTATTATGTGACGTGATGTACGGCGATGATGTGGGATACACCCATTTGGGGTGTGTTTTGGTTTAAGGTGTGCACGTCATCTTGGGAAGTGCACCCAAAAGCAGTTGGTTGTTAGGACCCGCCACCTCTCTGAAGACGTTGAGAAATTACAACGACAAGTATCAGAGGTGTAGAGAGATGTACCCTTGAACCAATTTCCCTATTCGAGGGAAAATGAAGTTGGTGGTCAACCCAGAATCATAAGTCGTATTTTGAGACTACGATTTCGTTGGGGGAATGTGGGATGAATATCATTTTGGACATCATCAGTTGAGTGATCATCAGTCATGTTTGAGATTGAGATTAGTTTAAGAAAATATAAGCACAGAGGCTCGGTTGATTTGGAGATCAAAGAGGTTTTAACCTCAGGGAGACTTAGCCAATTTTGGGCTGAAGTTTGAGTCTCATAATACTAAGCAATGGTGTATGTATAGCACTCACGTGTTCCCACGGGATGCTCTAAATCAGTGTTAAACACTGCACTTTAGAAGCGCTCATGTGTGGGCACGTGAGGCGTCCCAAAGTGAGAATTGTTCTCTAGGTTCTATTCCCCCTTCCTAATTTTTATATATAAGTGTTAAACACTTGACTTTTGGAAGAACACACGTGTGGGCATGTGAGGCGCCCCAAAGTGAGAATTGTTCTCTGGGTTCTATTCCCCCTTTCCTTTTTTTATATAGAAATGTTAAACACTTGAATTTTGAAAGCGCTCACGTGTGAGCACGTGAGGCGCCCCAAAATGAGAATTGTTCTCTGGGTTCTATTCCCCCCTTTCTTTTTTTTTATATAGAAGCGTTAAACAATTGACTTTTGGAAGCGCTCACGTGTGGGCACGTGAGGCGCCCCAAAGTGAGAATTGTTCTTTTGGTTCTATTCCCCCTATCCTTTTTTTATATAGAAGTTTTAAACACTTGACTCACGTGCGAGCACGCGAGGCGATTTTATGTGTTTCCCTTTTTCATTCATCAGAGACACTCACGTGGAGCACGTGAGATCCTACTGAGTGTTTGGAGATTTTGATCTCATGCTAGGATTTTAGTGGATCTCATGCCTCTCTTTTTTTGTAAGAATTAAATTCTTATTGTAGGGTTAAGCCTTGATTTTCAGAGAAATTAAATTTCCATATGTTTTTGTAAGAATTAAATTCTTTGAATTCAGTTCTTTCCCCTAGGTTTTGAATCTGCATGACAGAATCTCCTCGATGAGAATTAAATTCTCAACTTATGGGGAGACCTGCTTTTACAGATCTCAACCAGAGGAAGAACTAAGTTCTTATGCGAAGGGTTAAACCCTTAGAAAGGTCAAGATAGAACAATCTCTGTGTATTTCTCTTTTTTTTTTACCTAGAATGAGCAAGTCTTTTCCGAGACTTAAATTCTCTTCTTCCCCTTTTTCTCTATATGTTTCTCTCTCTCTCTTTTTCTTTTTTCATCCTTTCTCCTCCTTTAACTTGAAGTCTTGGGTTTTTTATATAGTGGAGAGAAGTTTGTTAATTAGTTTTAGCAAATCTTTCTTTGAGAGACTCCAATTGATTTAGGGGTTTTACCCGCTGTTGGATCTTTGATCCAAGGGTTTCTGTCTTACAGAACATATTTTCTTGTTTCTTAAAAAGATTAGGAAAATATTTCCCATACAGAATTTATTCTGTATATTGGTGATTTTTTAATCTCCGTTGGATTTTTAATCCAAGAGTGTTTGGTTTAACGGAGCACAATCCCCCCAGCGTTGCTCTCACGTGGCCTGCACGTGAGTGCAACGCTGTCTGCCCTCACAGCCGTTGGATTGCCTAGGGGAATGGGAAGATGAACCGCTCCCCATCATGTTTTATAAATGCAGGGGTATTTACCTCTGAGAAGACCACTGTTCTTGTTGGAGATAGTGCCCTCAGAGTCAATTATTGGATCGCAGGTACGTGATTGCGGATGATTGCGGAGGACCTATACCGGTAGGACAGTCTTACTCGAGATGATAGTATGCTATCTGGTTTGCCTTTATCAGTCGTGTACATGTTCAGGTGACTGATTACATGTTACACTTTGATAGAGCCCTTAGGATCTTGCTTTACCACCAACAGTATGATGGCGATCATATACGTGAGAGTTGGGTGGTTTATACGCATATCCTTAATTGTGGCCCCTAGTCGTGGGAGTTTCGAGACAGGGCATCGATACTCCGGAGTAGACTAGTGTATACAGTCGAGACCCCGACGAGGGGCGGTGGCCGGTCTCACAAGCCACTGGTGTCAGTTGGATCACCTAAGATGTATACAGGTGCTCATTGGGTTATGAGTACACCGGACAGGACTCGCTGGGAACCTGCTAGTTGGTATTATACATATCGTCAGATAGCAGTTCCCTGGTGACATGTGTACAGGTTAGTTCATCGACCTGAGGTCGTCATTTTTCTCGTGTGACTTCCCACTGTGCTTTGATTTCTACCCTACCACGGCTCAAAGGAGTCGTGCAAACAGATAGTTTTTGGGTACAGACCCGAGCCATATGGAGGCACGTGAGCGGATCGGCAGGGGATTCGTCTCTCCCGGTATTGGGGGCGAGATCGTGCTGTGTCTAGGAGAGCCATTACACAAAGCCCACGGCCGTGGCAGGAGATTTACTGGTAGGTACTCCAGTAGTATCTCAGGGTGTTATTGGGCTACACTCCGACACGACTTATACTGCTATTGGGGGTCTGACGTTACTAGCCCCCTAGGCAGATATGCGATACTCATAGACGAACGGACCGGACTGTATATACATTGTCACTGTTAGGCTCGGTAGGGTTTCCGGATGAGTTCGCTCATCGGCCTCCCTTGAGGTCAGTCCATAGGCAGCCGTTACGCATAGCTAGTGCCGCTGACGGTTTGTGGTTAAAACCACTGCCAGGGTACTGATGAGTCATTAGAGTCCCCCACAGATAGTTTCCCAAGTTCGGACGAAACGTTGTAGAGGCCGTATGGTTTTATGGCAGGGTTCGGAAAATGCACGTGCGTTTACGCACGTGTTATTTTTCGGGCAGATGATACTGGTCGGCTTTGGTTTAAGCCGGATCCGAGTATTATATTGAGTAGATATAATATCTTTGTCTCGGTTGCATTTGTATTCGGTCGTAATACAAATGCGGGTATATTTATACAGTTACGGGGTTATCCTGAAATTCGTTTCGGGATCACTTTTGGAAGTTGCCAGTTTCCAGTTTTCTATCAGCCGTCTTTTAACATTCGGTTAAAGACGGATTTATCTTTTCTTTGGAAGAGTGTGGATACTTCTAGAAGGTTCTAGAAGCGGTGAGGTGTTATTGTTTCATTGGTTGCTTTCTTTATGTTCACACTGTGTGTTCACACTAGATATTTATTTGTGTTCACACTAGATATTTATTTGTGTTCACACTAGATATTTTCTCTTGTGGTCACTCTCCTCTCTCCTACACTCACCCCCCCATTCCTATAAGATGGCCGGCCCCCTCCTCTCTCTCTCTCTCACTTGATGGTTGTAAAAGATTATGATAGATTTTGGGGTGTATGGAAATTTCATTGCTCATTTCATTCCATCACCCGACTTATTGGCAACTTCATTAACCGTTCGTCCATAGCTTTGGACGGAACGAGACAAAGTCTTCTACTCATTCTCTACATCAATCTTGGTCGTCTCTTTTAGCAAACTTGACGACCGAGTTGCCTCGAGTCAGAGGCGGGAGCCCGTTTAAAGAATCGTTGACGTGGTGCCACCTGGACGAGTAGATCGGAGATCAACGAGATCGGAGCAGCCCCAACGGAGCGTGGGATGATGGTTAAAGAACGAAGGACTCGGATCGTTCGGTATAACCTTTCTACTCTCTTTACAGTTTGTTAGTTTAGCAATAATGGCATATCCGGGTTAAAGTATACGATAGCGCCAGTTAAAAAGTTTTTGTTCCGCATTTGGCGTCTGTAGACGGCCGGGGCGCTACCATAGACTTACAGTGGTATTAGAGCCTCACCATTATGCTATACTAACTTGTGCTAACGCGTTTAAAACATCGATCGAACCGGATATCGAAAACTGCAAAATCTCCATTCACAGTTTCTGTCGATTTTAAATGAAGTCCTAAAATTATTCTACATATCACAGAAATCTATGCAGGGTTTTATAAGCACACCGACCAAATTTGAGCACGTGATTCCAACAAACTGCCGCGGAATCGCGGCCAAACCCATGGTTTGGCCGCGCATCCGCGGCCATTCTATTGAATCAGTGCACCAAATTTGCACAGTGTCTTCTCTGTTGGAATTTGGGGTTTCTTGTATATATCTTTTGGGCCCAGATTTTGTTACTGTTCAACAGATGTTCGTGGGGACCACTTCGTGATATTTAGTCGATCGAAATTTAAACAAGTTAGTTTACAGTGCTTACATTATATCTCCGACCGGGAATGTCATTTGATCGGTAAACCGCGTCTGATTGCTATAGTTCTTTTAGACGGGTTTGCGAACGTGACATTCGTGTTGATGTTCTGTGTTGTGCTGTGATGTTGCGGATTTGTCGTGGTGGATAGCAGTGTGCAATGATAGTGCAGTTTGAGTTTATTTGTACATTTGATATTGCGGGGCGAGCATCCAACATGTGGACTGCCGTCACTGCCTGTTGTATAATATTCTTTTGGGGCACGACCAGGTTGCGGTCGATGTACCTGTTGTACTATTTTTCATTACTGTACTAGGTTTTGCCCCACGACGGAGTGCACGGATATCCGGGTTCTGGAGGGCAACGGGTCCGCATCTCATGGCTTTGAGAGGCAGAGGGGCCTCACTCTAGAATTGACAGACTATTCGCCGCACTCGTAAGGGGTACAGGTTGACCCAAGGAGGGGTGCTCAAGCTACCGGATTCCGTGAAGTGCTGGGTGGTCCATTCACTTTGCTGTAGGGGGCTGCCTCGCTTCAGGTTTTGGCGGGTAACTTGCCGCACCCGTAGGGGTCTAGGTTTCATTGTACATGCTATCCACACGACAGGGGAACGTCGGGTTTCAGCAGCGGCTCTGTGAAACCCGGGGATCCCAGATTATCTGTATTGTTCTGTGATGCTTATTACTTTTATGTAATGTTGCATATTTTCACGCCTGGAGCGATTATTGTATATTGGTATATATACTTTTAGATGTTGTATATGTTTTACACCCGCGCTAGTCCAGTCCCCGCTCTGTCGTTAGTTAAGTAACCTAACGGGTGATGACGGGACCCAGTGACGAATGCGGATGGCATATACGTACATTTTATTTTCGTTCTTTTCTGGTATGATTAATTGATGGGACTGCGTTGATTCTGATCAATGCAAAGTAAAACAAACCTGTTTGCAGTTGTTGGAACAAATTTAAAAGTGTTATTGCAAAGACGTTTCCTTTTGTTATGCATAGCGGTATTCAGTGGAATATCCTGCACCTCATTCGACGGGGCAAGGGCCGATATCCCTTCACCGGGACTGACCCCTTGGGCAGAAGTTTGCGTTAGGGTAATAACTTCACTATAGTCGATTACAAGTTTCTTTGCATCGCGGTATTCAGTGGAATATCCTGCACCTCATTCCACGAGGAAAGAGCCGAGATCCCTTCACCGGGAATGACCTCTTTAGCAAAAGGTTTTCGCCACTATATTTTAAAAAGCTATCAGGTTCCTTCAGCGATATCAAGTTCGTTACGTTAAAGGTTTTTCGCCAAAAACCAGCCGTAGCCCTCCGTCACTTCTTTTGGGTATTCAGTAGTATTCAAGCTATGCATTTTAGCCAAAGTTAAGGCATAGTGTTTGGTAGCTGCTGGGTATTCATTTGTTGCATAGATAGATGAGTTAGTTTGGGACAGTCGTTCTGCCATTTGGCCAAAGCCAGGGGCATGTGCGGGTGGGTTCAAATTGACAAGATAGTGACGGGTAGAACTTGGCATGTGACTTATGACATTTTGACCAAAGCCAAGGTTATAAGAGCATGGGGCAAAAAAAAATCATATCGGGAGTTTCTAAAGAAACTGAAACTTGCCAAGTATGCGCATACCTTCTGGAGTATGAGTAACGTGGATGCATTCCATCACGTTATCATGCGATGAGAGTTGGATCCCGATTCCCACTGATGAGTTGGTTTACTCTTCGGGTTATCCCGATTGATTCTTCTTTCAGGTTTGGAGGAGAATTTGACAGGACAGTGGGAGGTTTCCGGATTAGATAAAGTGATAACCATTCTGATATAGGTTAGAGTGCACGCAGAGTGTTTCTTTTCTCTCTCTCTTTGGCAGCGACCTTTGACCGACCCTAGACTATGACTCAGTGACCAGGTTGACCGAACCTTCTTAAAATACTGGCTTTTGGATTGTTTATGTTGCATAAGTCATTGCCACTCCTTCTTTTACCCTTTGCATTTCTCAGAACACTCGTTTTACTACGGGCATCCACTTCCATTGGATAGATCCATCGTATGGTTATATACGAACTCGAAGGGACTTCTTCGAGGATGGATCCAGGTTCAGGAGAAATAGAATTGGTTTATTCAGTTGTCTTTTATTATCACATTCTCTCAGGTTGCGAGGGCTCCTTGGTTTAGGAGAGTACACCTATTACGCTTATTGGATAGTTTTATTCCAAACCATAGGCAGGTGCCGAAAGGTAGGGAATGAAGAAAACCAATTAGCCTGAGTAGGGTGTGCAGAAGGTAATATGTAAAGACAAAATAAAGGGATTAGAAAGAGGGCAAAGTAAATTGCGACTGATATCATTCACGACCAAAACCGCGTACTTCATCGCCACTCCTATTTCACCTTTAATGGAATAAGGTATTATTCAGTTGTCTTTTATCATCACCTTCTCTCAAGATATGAGTACTCCTTGGTTTAGGAGAGTACACCTATTATGCTTACTGGATCTTCTTCTTCCAAACCATAGGCTGGTGCCGAACGGTAGGGAAGGAAGAAAACCATTTAGCCTAACGATGGTGTGCAGGAGGTAACGACTAAAGACAAATAAAGGGACTTGGAAAGATGGCAGTGAAATATACGGTTAAAGTCATGAATTGGATTATGGAAGAGGCATTGCTATGAATACCAGGATACCCCTACGAAACATTTTCATGTTTCAGTGCATTGTTAAAAGAAAACTGTTTTCCCAATTAGATACTTACTCCAAGGGTATGTATTTACCAGGTTTCATTCTCATATCTGTATGGTTTTACAGATGATAAGTGGGAGTAAGTTATTGGGAATTAGGTGATTATCCTCATTATGTCGGAATTCGTTGTAATTGGTGATATTTGAGGAAATCGCCAGGGTACAGTTTTTAACCTACGACGCACAGGTTTTGAGTTGCTTAAACTCAGCGGACTTATACAGAGTATTGTATGTTGTCCAGTGTCCATCAGGACAAAGGGGTAGGTCCTCGTACTATGTTCTGTTAACTTATGACTTCTCTAGTATTTAGACAAGTGTTTCGTAGAAATACAGGTTCTAAGTTTTGAGAAGTTGTGGGTATAAGAATAAAGTAGAGAACCAGGTGTCACAAGTATCGGGATTCTTCAAAGAGATCGAAGATATAGATTCTTGTGATTGGTATTCAGATGATAGTGATGGTTTTGAGAAATGTGTTTCTCTTTCAGGTTACTCATAATTGGATGGATTCCTAAGTTGAGTAATGCTGATTAGCCTCTTTCCATTAAGATGATATGCACTGGAGACAGCTGCATGATTTGAATATGGTTCCAATTAAATAAGTGCCAAAGTTTCTATATTGGATATAGAATAGTTCGTACCTTAAAAGATGAGAAGGTACAGGGAGTTGTCCAGCTTATGCTTAAAACCAGACTCTGGATAACTCAGGGCACGTTTCTGTAATGGCTGTTTGTGGGTTGACCCTGGCTATGACGAGGGTTGATATTCTACCATTTGGAAGATCAATAGTGATATTGTTCTTGACTCGCCACAGTTTTAGTAAAATGGATTTTTTCAGAAAACAGTAGTGGGAGCATGGTAGAACTGGAAGTGATTCCAGAACCGCAAACGATTACAGAAAATTTAATAGGACCTATATATTCAATCAGGTTTGACATTCCAATAGCCACTCCGCAGATATGATGGGTAACCTCAGACACCCGAGAGGTACTCCGGTAGCCTCAAGGACGGTGACAGGGAGGTTCTTATCTACCCAGACTTGACACTACTGTTGTTCCAGGCTATGAGACCCGGTAGGAGGGTTGTCGTAGTCAGTGGGAGCATCGGAAACATAGTGGGCAAGATGCTTATATCTATTTATAGACTTGAGCAGTTATAGCGGAGATAGATCATCTATTTTTGATGTGACAGTCATGGGTTTTGACTTCAATCAGAATAGGGGATGGATCTGTTAAGAAGGTAGTAGGGTGTGATGTCATGGTATTTGGATGACATACACAGGGTAGGAAGTAAAATTCCTATACTACGATCGGTTGTACTGTGGTCGTCACACAGTTGTTTCTCCAGACAGGATATGGATATAATATTTGACATTCTGGTTTCTAGATCTATGGTTTTAGATCTGGATTTGGGTAGTTTCCCAATGTGGGTACTTTGACAGTATTCTAATGGTTTTTAGAATAGATGACTCCTGGCATGGTGGTATACCTGCAGGTGATGGAGTCACCCTTTCTAAAGGTGTCTTACAGACTAAAGGGGAGAGGGATGGGCATGATTGGCAGATCACTTGCTTAGGCAATTGAGTCAATCATGAGATGTCAAGTACCACACCAGATGTTGTTTTTGCACTAGATGCAATAAGTTTGTATTAATCCAATCCTGAAGAAACATAAGGAAGCAATTTTAGAACATAAGTACATGTTCTACGGATTTGATGACGGCAGCCTCCTTCGGGAGACGATTATCATTCCAGACTTCAAAGGTGACATGGTTGAAAGAGTGATTGTCAGAGTTATAGTTTTCCCTCTAACGAAGGGGGCAGTATTATGGACAGGTGGTCCAAGAGAATACTGTAGGTGGCATGGTGCCGGATACTGATTAAATTCAGTGATCGATACAGTCTAAGAAGTTTGGATTTGGAGTTCATTTATGAACTAGGTCCCATCAGATATCCAGACATATTCTAAGACAAGTATTACTCAATTCGGGAGATGGTTTTCTCCGCAAACTTGAGATTAAGAGAGATATATAGAAAGAAACATCTGGGTGGATCCACTCACTGAGGCTATTTCTCGAACACAATAGTTTTACAAACGGGCTTTGTGAAACTGATTAGTAGAGGAGTTGGATGTTTGGTTTCACACGGGCAGTGAGTAGTCGACATCGCAATAATTAGCCTTAAGTGCAAGTGGGAGATTGTTGGAGATAGTGCCCTCAGAGTCAATTATTGGATCGCAGGTACGTGATTGCAATGATTACGGAGGACCTATACCGGTAGGACAGTCTTACTCGAGATGATAGTATGCTATCTGGTTTGCCTTTATCAGTCGTGTACATGTTCAGGTGACTGATTACATGTTACACTTTGATAGAGCCCTTAGGATCTTGCTTTACCATCAACAGTATGATGGCGATCATATACGTGAGAGTTGGGTGGTTTATACGCATATCCTTAATTGTGGTCCCTAGTCATGGGAGTTTCGAGACAGGGCATCGATACTCCGGAGTAGATTAGTGTATACAGTCGAGACCCCGACGAGGGGCGGTGGCCGGTCTCACAAGCCACTGGTGTCAGTTGGATCACCTAAGATATATACAGGTGCTCATTGGGTTATGAGTACACCGGACAGGACTCGCCGGGAACCTGCTAGTTGGTATTATACATATCGTCAGATAGCAGTTCCCTGGTGACATGTGTACAGGTTAGTTCATCGACCTGAGGTCGTCATTTGTCTCGTGTGAGTTCCCACTGTGCTTTGATTTCTACCCTACCATGGCTCAAAGGAGTCGTGCAAACAGGTAGTTTTTGGGTACAGTCCCGAGCCACATGGAGGCACGTGAGCGGATCGACAGGGGATTCGTCTCTCCCGGTATTGGGGGCGAGATCGTGTTGTGTCTAGGAGAGCCATTACACAAAGCCCACGGCCGTGGCAGGAGATTTACTGGTAGGTACTCCAGTAGTATCTCAGGGTGTTATTGGGCTACACTCCGACACGACTTATACTGCTATTGGGGGTCTGACGTTACTAGCCCCCTAAGCAGATATGCGATACTCATAGACGAACGGAACGGACTGTATATACATTGTCACTGTTAGGCTCGGTAGGGTTTCCGGATGAGTTCGCTCATCGGCCTCCCTTGAGGTCAGTCCATGGGCAGCCGTTACGCATAGCTAGTGCCGCTGACGGTTTGTGGTTAAAACCACTGTCAGGGTACTGACGAGTCATTAGAGTCCCCCACAGACAGTTTCCCAAGTTCGGGCGAAACGTTGTAGAGTCCGTATGGTTTTATGGCAGGGTTCGGAAAATGCACGTGCGTTTACGCACGTGTTATTTTTCGGGCAGATGATACTGGTCGGCTTTGGTTTAAGCCGGATCCGAGTATTATATTGAGTAGATATAATATATTTGTCTCAGTTGCATTTGTATTCGGCCGTAATACAAATGCGGGTATATTTATACAGTTACGGGGTTATCCTGAAATTCGTTTCGGGATTACTTTTGGAAGTTGCCAGTTTCCAGTTTTTTATCAGCCGTCTTTTAACATTCGATTAAAGACGGATTTATCTTTTCTTTGGAAGAGTGTGGATACTTCTAGAAGGTTCTAGAAGCGGTGAGGTGTTATTGTTTCATTGGTTGGTTTCTTTATGTTCACACTGTGTGTTCACACTAGATATTTATTTGTGTTCACACTAGATATTTATTTGTGTTCACTCTCCTCTCTCCTACACTCACCCCCCCCCCCATTCCTATAAGATGGCCGGCCCCCTCCTCTCTCTCTCTCACTTGATGGTTGTAAAAGATTATGATAGATTTTGGGGTGTATGGAAATTTCATTGCTCATTTCATTCCATCACCCGACTTATTGGCAACTTCATTAACCGTTCGTCCATAGCTTTGGACGGAACGAGACAAAGTCTTCTACTCATTCTCTACATCAATCTTGGTCGTCTCTTTTAGCAAACTTGACGACCGAGTTGCCTCGAGTCAGAGACGGGAGCCCGTTTAAAGAATCGTTGACGTGGTGCCACCTGGACGAGCAGATCGGAGCAGCCGCAACGGAGCGTGGGATGATGGTTAAAGAACGAAGGACTCGGATCGTTCGGTATAACCTTTCTATTCTCTTTACAGTTTGTTAGTTTAGCAATAATGGCAGATCCGGGTTAAAGTATACGATAGCGCCAGTTAAAAAGTTTTTGTTCCGCATTTGGCGTCTGTAGACGGTCGGGGCGCTACCATAGACTTAAAGTTCTTTCATCTTCTTCCCTACTTATTTTCCTTGAGAATTTAGTTCTCCTCTTCAGAGCTTAGTTCTCTGCCTGCTGGAATCTCAGAGTTAAACTTTGTTAAAACTTTTCTTTGGTAAGGATCATGAATGGAACCCCCTCTTTTTTTGTTCTTTTCGTCGTGGATTTTAAATCCGGGGATAGAGTGTTGCTTTTTTCTTAAATAGGTTTCTTAAAGATGCAAAGCAAACACATTTTTTGTAGATTCTAAGATCTTGGATCAATGGGGATTGTTGATCCTCTTCTTAAGGTTTTACCCTGTCACCGATCTTTAAGATCCTTGGAATTTAATTCCATTTTCCTTGCCTCCTTACCATGGGGGTTTTCTGGGATTTAATCCCTTTATTAAAAGGATTTAATTCCTTGTTCACCGAGCTTAGCTCTGAGAGAGACTCAGATATTTTTGGGAATTTTATTCCTTAATGCTCTCGGGTATTTGAGGGTTTTAATGACCCTAATGCAGATTTGAATCTGTTGTGCTTTTTCTAATTTTGTTTTTTAACAAAACTCGCTTTAAGAGTTGTTTAAACTTTCCCGTTTACTTGATGAGAATCCTTATTGATTCTCCCAATGATTACTTTGCCTCATCATTGGTGAGCCGCTATTTAGATTTTGTGGGGTGCATTGGTTTTGCAGGCAGTGGTTCCGTCACATCACGGTTTTCTGTTATTTTATTTTATGTTACCTTATTATTTATTATTATTATTTTGAAATTGTTTTTTTTATTTTAGGAACGATGGCCTCGCTTCCCGACTTCCCTTACACTCGCTCGGAAGCCGCTTTTCCGCAGTCGCCATCGGACGAGAAGGTTATGGCGATGATCAGGGCGTATAACAGGGACCATACTAGTCTTCACTTATGGGGAAAGTGGTACGGTCATATCATCGAGGGCCGCCACAATTTTACCTGTGAAGAGCCGTCAGAACCCATCCACTCTATATCACTGACGGAACGCCCACGGACTTCTTATACGGTGGAAGCGACTAATTGGACTCCCGCGGGCCGACTTGAGCCATCAACGACCGGAGTACCCAACCAACCCATGGTGGCCATCGACATTCTGGGACGCCGAATATGTCAGGGCGAAGCTCGACCCTGGGGGCAGGTTTACAAGGTAGGCGTTATCCCCCGCCACCCAGTGGGATACCTTCCTTAGGCTTGATACATTCTCTATGCCTAACGCGCACGTCTGAATAAGGTCGGGCTGTACCAGGCAGTGTACGCTTCGTTGTTTTATTACCATGCCCCTCACATCTGGTGTGTTAAAGCTTTCTTGAATCAATAGAATCTTCCCACCAACACATTCTTGCTAGGAGATCGGGAGGTCTCAATTTCACTGGAGGAATTTCGCGAGATCTCCGGGTTGCCAATCAGGGGGGAGCATTATGAAGAATTACTGACTCCCGACGAATATGTGTTTGATACGGTGCCTGCTATGCTCGATGGCCTGTCGACTGAGAACGTCGTACATCACAAGTACCTAAGTCTAATCAAGTTCCTGGGTATCTTTGAAAATCTGTTCATGACATCGGAAAGGCAAGGTGTCACCTTTAACGCTTTCATTGCTTTCTTTCTTCGAGAGGGCGTCATATCTACGAAGGCTCCGAAATTTGCAAAAATTGAAGACCCTTTTGGATTAGGGTTAAGTAACTTGCCAGCCAAGAAGGAAGTCTTGCCGCATTTCTATATCCTAAACTCATCAACCGTAGCTTTTGACGCAATTGCGGCCCCTGGTATGGATGAAGAGACCCTTTTCGTTGGCTTTATCAGTTTTTGGCTAAGCTGGTTTGCCATACCGATGCATCGCCGCTTTATGAGAGCCTCCGTTTTTTATCCCTCTCACCGCATAGCTGGGGGAGAACATCTAGCTGTTGGCATCACGGGGTTATCACATCTATATCACGGATTAAGCATTGCGGCTAATACTTCAAACCCAGGTGCGGAGATCGTGAATTTCCCCCTCCACTACTTCACGTCGTGGGTCGAGATGCAGGTGCTAGAAGCGTTCTCTGCGCACCAGCGGCCAGATTTTTATGATTCGTACACCTTCCCGCGGATTATGAGGTTGGTTGATGCCTCCGCTCCCGATCCGACCCAAGTAGGGGCTCTTCGCGTACTGCTGAACCCATACTCAAATGAAGGCGGAATGGTGTTCAGCGATCGAGTCCTTTCCGCTCCAGCGGGGCCTATTCAACAATTGTTTGATTTATCGAAGGGTGGAGTCTCAGCTTTGAAACCAAAAGAGGTCATGCACCTATACTCGATCAGGCCAGGGTATCTGGTGTTCCGCCGGAATAATGTTGTCCTTTTCATGCGGTATAGCCCGCACCGCTTTGCTCAGCAGTTGGGCTATGACCAGGGCATCCCTCTAGAGGAATTCATAGTCGAGCCTGCTCCCTCTTTAGGGGTTACTCGCGACGTCATCCACCATTTCATGAGGCTAAACACCGGCTCCGCTTCATGATCCCGGAGTCCGACTACCTTCCAAGACCCGTAGGGTCCTTTAAGGGTTGGTATCGTCATCGAGTCGGCCCCATCATTGCAGGGGAGAGACATGTGCTTTTCGAGGGTAGAGCTCCCATTCCAGCTCAGGCCACCAATGCCCCCATTGCGGCCGCGATCAGTGGTTCGCCCTCCAGGGATAGCGATTTGGTACATATCCTCAAAGCCACAGAAATTGAATCGACCCCTCGCGCTGCTGGTATGCCAGTGCGCACTAGAGCCAAAGCAAAGGCTTCCAATGAAGCACCAGCAGTAGTGTCACCAGCGGCGGTGTCACCAAATGCGGTGTCGCCAAAGGGGGATACCGAAAGTGAAGTTGGGCAACATCATGCCAAAGCGCCCAGGGCAAGGAAGTGTTCTTCTACTAGTGTTAGCACAAGTTCCAAGAGGAGGAAGAAATCGGTCACCGGCCTACTCGACACTCAGCTTGAGTCTGAGCCGTTTATTTCAGGATGAACCGATAGTTATGGAGGAGTCAGACGTCGGTCTTATCTATCCTGGCTCGTCTGCCGAGGAGGCCGCGCAATTGGCCGAGGCCTTAAGGCATTCTCAAGATAAGACTGAGAATGTGTGCGCTCCGAAAAAAGATTACCCCCCCTCCGTTGCATTCTACGACGTCGAACCATCATTAAGGAGGGTGCACATGGGTCCTCTGTTAATGGAAGAAGAACGGGCCCTTCAACAGCCCATCTCAGATGCTTCCGAGGACAAGCCTGCACTAAAACAGGTAGTCATTCATTTGCGCTTGAAGCCCGGCGAGCGTATTTAATGAGAAAAGAATGACGGCTCGAAAAATCCATACTTCAAGCTCCTTGGCGTATTGGTATGCGTTTTTTCCGTGTTCTTCTTTTGTCTAGTAATTTGTATTACTTTTATGTCCTCTTATTTTTGTGCAATCTTTGCAGGGACTTCTGCAGCGCAAGCGGGTTTGAGTCCAGATCAGGTCATAGTTGCGGATTCCGTGAATATCTCTCATGACGCACCGGCGGGTGTAGAGAGGATTACTGAAACCGCTACCCTTACTGTGGAGCTTCCGATGGCGGCTGGTGTCTCCTCCATGTCTGCTCCCTTAGCAGAGCTGACGTCATCGGCCATAGATCCCATGGACATCCCTAACGACGTACTGGAGAGTATAGAGGAGATTATTGAAGCCGCCATCCCTGCCTTGGAGCCTCCAGCAACGGATTTTGTCCTCTTATTGGAGACTATCATGCCGGCCATAGGTTTTACGAATATCTCCAGTGATGCACCTGAAGGTTTGGAGGAGACCGCTGAGGCTGCCATTCCCCCAGCTCAGGGCGGGCGAAGCATTAAAGGTAATCTCATGTATATATACATTTTGTTTAATGACCCTTCTGTCATCTGATCCTTTCAAACCCAACTTGCATGACTGTGGGTAAGTGATGTTTTATCCTTGGCATCATTCTGTTTACTCTATGTTTGGAGACTCAACTGACCGCTCCTGAATCTTTACAGCTTTGCCAGCCCTTACTCCATTAGATTCTCGGATCCCTATGGCACCAGGCCCTTATGCCCAACGTGCATCTGAAAGGATGGCGAAACAGAGCATTTATTCCTTAGCGGCACTCATCGAAGATCTTCGCGCTGGTACTTCTGTCACGGTCAAAGAATTTGCTGCCAAGGCCAACGCTTCACTATCAGTTCTCTTCACCTATCATGACGAAGCATTGGTGCGTGCCTGGGTTTAGTACTGTCGCCGAGTGGAGGCCTGCCTACATGGCCTTGAGTACATACGCCTTCCCTTCGACATCTTAACTGTAAAAACGAGCCTTCAAGGATGGATCGAACGGTGTGCAGCCAACCTTCAGTCATGGGAGAAGAGCCTCAACCGGAAGTTTTCAGAGAGGGAGTTGGCTTTAAACGCTTTGGGGGAACTTCATGCTCAGCTTACTGCCAAGACCACCCATGCATACGAAATTGGCGGGTACTTCAAGAAGCCATTACAGAGGTGGTGGCTCTTGACAAAGCCATTATTTTTACCCGTGAGATGGTTGAAACCTATAAGGTTACCAAGAAGGAGCTTGAGAGTCGGTTCGCTTCATACCATAATCAACAAACCCAGGCAGGGACTCGTCTTGCAGCACTGGTGGAGCTTGAAGGCGAAGTCCAGCGGAAGAACGACGAACTGGATGGCCTGTCGAATCGTCCGCCGACTTGAAACATTTTTGCCGTTGTATATTACCTTTCTTCTTCTTTTTGTATTCATTCATAAATAAGAGTATCTTGTATTCATTTTGATTCATGAATAAAGACATATTTCATTTCATACTAGCGCTTTTCCTTCTTTTGCTGTCTTGACTTGGCATAAGGTAGTTTATATACTCATTTCGGAGTCTCTAGTTTATGAACTCATTTCGGAGTCTCTAATTTATGAACTCATTTCGGAGTTTGTTTGGTTTACCTCCCTTGGGCTCGTAGGCAAACCTGTCCTGACGTCACAGTTAACCCCTGCTCTTTACGACATAGGTCCGTTAGGGTCTGTGGTACTAGGGTTTTGTTCGTCGTACCGTCGCATTGGTTGATGTATTCCCTGATATGCAGACTTTACGCTGCTGTTCGAGTAGCTTCGCGACTATCGTGTCTCTGATCCCTTCAGGGGCTGGACAAGACGTCTTTAAGTAATCTCCTTAGATCATATTACCGTCGGAAGAGCAAACGTTATGAATTTTCCATAACGCCTTTTAATAGAGGTTAGGCTCAGTTTGGGAGCCCGGATGAGTCATAACCACTCCGCACTAGTATGTGATGATCTCCGATAGTCTTTCAAGTTTTATTTCAGTTGCCGTCAAGACCCTGAAGCTGGGAATTTGGCCTTCGCTTCCTTTGCTGACACCGCGTCTTTTGTAATGAGATGAATGTCGAGGTGATCTCTAGGTTGTTTGTGAACCGTCGAGGCTTGGAACTAGGGACTTTGTCGTGGCTCCGCTTTGTTAACGTTGAGTCTACTGTAACGAGACGAATGTCGAGGTGGTCTCTAGGTTGTCGGTGCACCGTCGAGATTAAGACCTATGGACTTTGCCATGGCTCCGTTTTTTGACCCTGGGGTCGCTTATTAACATCACGTCTGCATCCTGTTGGAGTGAGAAGAAACGCCGTTGTTGATCTCTAGGCTGTCTATGAACCGTTGAGATTTGGAACTAGGGACTTTGCCATGGCTCCGGTTTGTTGATGTTGCGTCTGCATCCTATTGGAGTGAGAAGAAACGCCATTGTTGATCTCTAGGCTGTCTATGAAACGTCGAGATTTGGAACTAGGGACTTTGCCATGGCTCCGTTTTGTTGACATTGCATCTGCATCCTGTTGGAGTGAGAAGAAACGCCGTTGTTGATCTTTAGACTGTTTGTGAACCGTTGAGATTTGGAACTAGGGACTTTGTCCTAGCTTCGTTTTGTTAACGTTGCTTCTGCATCCTGTTGGAGTGAGAAGAAACGTCGTTGGTGACACTACGTCTGCTATAGTGAGATAAGTGTCGAGATGGTCTCTAGGTTGTTCATGAACCATCGAGACTTAGCTCTCCCTTTGACGGGGCCTGGTAGAAAAATGTGGTTCCCTTTTCATTTATGCCCGTGGATTGTATACAGGGGTTGATGTGGACTCACATGTAGGGAAAAAGTTTCATTCATTTTTTTTATTTCTTCCCGCGATACTCTTTCATTTCAGCTTTTTATATCACGAAAGTCACTATTGCCCAATCATTTCGGCTTTTTGTCGCGGTGCCCAATCATTTCGGTTATTCTTTTCATTTTACTCGTTGTTTTTTATTGCGAGTTACCCAAACATTTCGGCTGTTTTTATATGCATATATTTTGCTCGCTGATTTTTATTGCGAGTTGCCCCATCATTTCGGCTATTTCATATGCATTTTTTTGCTCGCTGGTTTTTGTCGCGAGTATGGAACTTGAGATCTGCTACTAATCTTGGCATCAGCACCGCTGCGACTGGAATATTGCCAGGAGCGAATCATCATTTGTCGTGAAAGGACTTAAAAATTGACACCTGTTCAGGCATCAGCATCGCTACCACTGGAATATTGCTAGGAGAGAATAATCATTTTCCTTTGCTGATTTGAACAAAGGTGGCTTAGTAGACAGGTTTAGGATCATGTCGACTAAGGCTTTTGACTTTATAAGCCGTAAGGGTCTCATAAAGGGTTTTCTTCATACGAGTCGAGAGGATCCCGTAGGTATAGGTTCTCCCTAGAAGTCGTGAGGACTCCTAAGTGATTTTTTCTCTTGCAAGTCATAAGGATCTTACAAGAGTGTTTTCTCCTTACAAGTCAAGAGGACTTATAAGTGTCATTCACCACATGAGGACATTCCTCGTCATTGGTGGGACTTAGTGGGGGAAACGTTTATTTTTGCCCGTGGATTGTATACAAAGGCCAGCATTGTACCGCCTGTAGGGAAACTTGGGGGATACGACGGCTTAAGAACAGGTCCAGGTCCCTGTAGCTTAAGGCTTTGAATCCTATGAGCCATGAGGGTCTCATAGGGCGAGTTCTTCTTAAGAGTCGAGAGGATCTCGTAAGTAAAAATTTTACGAGGTTGCACCCTTTCGTGTTTTCATAAGCCCGTCGGTAGCCCTGCTGTTTTTACTCACGGTGCCCTTTCGGGTTTCCATCCATGCCCATTTCGCTTATAGACGTACCGTTTTTTTAACAACAAGATTGCGCCCTTTCAGATTTTCACAAGCTCGCCGGTAGCCCTACCAGTTTTACTCACAGCGCCCTTTCGGGTTTTCATCCATGCCCATTTCGCTTGTAGACGTACTTTTCTTGCCCCTCTGTTCGCCAATGGAACTTATGGGGGACTTCGCCGCCGGGGCAGCTATGCAGCCAGCGGGACCCGAGTTGCAGTCCTCGCCGCTGGGACTTGTGGACTTGAATTCCACTATCGCCGTGTTTGAGGCGACGTATTTAGTTTAAGCACATTACGGTCCATTGTTAGTTTATGGACATCTCGGTCCGTTGTTAGTTTAGGGACATCTCGGTCTAGGGCCAGATTCGAGGTGAAGTTTTGCCGGATACTACTTATAAATTCTTGACTCAGGAAGACAGCGAGCAGACACGAGCGTCGTCATCTATCATTAACCTGAGTTGTGACTTATCAAGCGTAGTATTTCTTAAGGAAACGACCGTTTATTAGCCGGAAGGGTCTTTCGCCATGCATATCCATGAGCAAGTAGGCCCCACCTTAGTAGACCTTGTCTATGATGTACGGACCCTCGTAGTTTGGCTCAAATTTCCTCCATTTTGCACGATTAAGGATCATAGGTCTTTTGACGACTAGCACGAGTTCGCCTTGACGGAATGTTCTTGGCCTAGTTAGTCTTTCGTATGAGCGTGTCACCCTTGCTTTGTAAGCTTCCAAGTTTTGTTACGCCATGAAACGAGTTTCATCGAAGGCATCGAGCTCGTCAAGCTGAAGTTGGGCATTTCCTTCATCTGTCAGCTCGTATCGAACTGCCACTCGTAGAGAGGGTAGCTCTATCTCCAAAGGAAGTACCGCTTCCGTGCCGAATACCAACACGAATGGCATTATATTCGTGGTCGTTTTGAACGTAGTTCGATACACCCAGAGAGCTTCATGCAGTCTCTCGTGCCAGTCCATTTTATTTCTGGACACCGTTTTCTTTATAATCTTGGTCAAGGTCTTGTTGAAAGCTTCAGCTAGACCGTTGGCTCGAGGATTATAGACAGAGGAGTATCTCCAGTCTATTTTATGTTGTTCGATGAAGCGGCTGATTTTATGGCTCCTGTAGGCTAGCCCATTATCCGAGATTATCCATCACAGAGTGCCAAACCGGTAAATGACAGGTATCTTGAAGAAATGGAGAATATTCTCTGTCTTCACTTCCCTTAATGGTACTGGTTCAGCCCACTTAGAAAAGTAGTCAGTCGTTGCCAGTATGAACCGGGGTCCTTTGGATGATGCGGGCTTAATGGGGCCGATTATATCGGTTCCCCACATTTCTAACGGCCAGCTAGCTATCGTTGGGTGTAGTGGATTTGGATGTTGGTGGATGAAGTCCCCATGAATCTGGCACGAGTGACGCTGCTTCGCTCTGGTTGGAATACTTTGTGAATGAAGTCCCCATGAATCTGGCACGAGTGACATCTTCTTCATCCTGACACCGATGCTTGGCCTATTCGTATGGCTGTTTCACGTTCTCGGTCAGCTCTGCTCTTTTGAAAAGCTTCGTTTAGCAGCCTGTCAATTAGGCCTCCTGGCAGCTCCAGGGATTTTGGCACCGACCCTGCCCCCAGTTCCTCTGTATTGCTTTCCGATGCCAAGGGAGTTTCTTTTTTATTTAACGACGAATGAGAAACCATGTGGCAACTTGCTATATAATCTTCGTTTCTCCCGACGAGCCATTTCCCTCATCATCACCACTATATCTGTTCTCAAGCATATGGTTGAGAAACTCTTCGAGGGTGACTGGGGTCCGCGCCTTCTGGTTGTACTCCTCCAGCGCTTCGATGTACTTTTGCAGGTCCGAGCGCTTGTCGTCAGGCTGCACGGGCTTCTTGGTCTTCTTCTTTCCCTTCGAAGACTTTGAAGGCTTGACCTGGGTGTTTTGCCCATCGTTAGCAGTTTTCGGTGTGGGACGTGGTTTCAGCATCCTCTCAATGATCTCAGGCTCCAGCGGGCTTTTCCACCTGATCGCCGGACATGCTTAAAGATCCTTCAGCATTCTTTTGGTTTTAGCTGAAAGGACAACATCCCATGGAGCTTCTTCCACAAACATACATGATGCCCCCAGCGTATCCACCTTTTTAGGAGAGTGCCTCTATGGCTGGTTCACCCTCCAGTTCTCTGACAGCGTGAATTTCCCTTGACGGTATTGGTCCTCGACCCAGTTCTTGAAGATGTAGCAATCTTCAATGAGGTGGCTCACCGTTCGGTGATAGGAGCAGTAGTTGGGATTGTTGACGTCACTGGGCTGCGGTGGACATTTTTGGTCCGGCAGAGTGATGAGTGTGTTGCGCACTGCCAGTTCGAACGGTCTCCTCATTTTATCATGGGGAATCGAGTAAGCACGACCTAGCTTCTCTTCTAGGGATTGGCGTGGGCGCGCATTGTTTTGGCGAGCAACCAGTTTTGGGTCACTCGGTTGTTGTTGAGTGTTGGCAACGAAGGCCGCTTTCCCATTTCCTTTTCATTCCGAGGGTCCATTTTTGAAGAGGAAGGTCCGTGGCCCATCTGGTCCATTTGGGCTAACTTTTCAATCAAAGCCTGGAAGGTGGTCGGCTTAAAGAACGTCGTGAACTGAGACACAGTCGCTTGAGGATCGAGAGTCCCTATGAACATACCCACGACAGGAGCTTCTTCAATGCGTTGTTCGCATTTTGACCAGCGGTTCCGCCATCGGATTACGTATTGAACCCAGGTCTATCCTGGCTTCACCCTGGCATTGATTAATACCGTGATCGGGGTGCGCTCGCTTGCGCTGGCGAACCGCTGCGTGAATAGCAGTTCTATTTCCGGGAATGTTTTGACAGAGTCATTTGGGAGCTCCGAGTACCATTCGAATGTTGTTTCCGACAGGCTGCCAACGAACTGGTGAAGCAGCAATTTGTCATCGCCTCCAGTATTGCCGCACAAAGCTCCGAACTGAGCCATGTGCTGATGAGAAATGCATGTCCCCTTGTATACATGGAATTTGGGGATCGTATATCCCGGCGGATACTTGATTTGATCATACCAGCCCGGATACGGTCGCCCAATTCTGACGACTTGGCCAGCCGTTTCACTCGCTTGATGAGCTCATATATGTTGAGCTATGTAATCATCAAGCGCAGCTTTGGAGATCGTTTCCTCCCTGGCCGCTGATAAAGATGGAAGAGGGTTTGATGTTTCTCCTCTGTCGTCTTCGATAATTATCGGTGGGTCTTCAACTGGAGGTTCTGGCTGGATTATCATCCTAACCATGTCTTGGAATAGGAGCACCATCTATTTTATATTAGCAGCCTGTTCCGTGACCTCCTTGTCCTTTCTTTCTATCACCCTTCGCAGGAACTCCGTATTGATCTCCTGCTCCTCGCGCAGTTCAGACGCTTCTTCCGGGCATTCTTTTTGTCCGGTGAGTGCTGCCATTTTCGTTAACATCTCCTGGAGCTTTTATTGTTGCTCCTGAGCCTTTTTCAATGACTGAGTTTGTGGTCAATGACTCACGGAAGCACGATTCTCCTCTTTTCTGGAAGCCATTTACACCGTGTACACGATCATGCCCCCAGACTTGAAATGTTTGGATCCATCACCTTTGGGATTTGCCGCCGGCGGTGGGAGATTCTCCGGCCTTTTCTTTTTGTGAGAAATCGAACTTGAAGGAGCCATTGTAACAGGTGCCTTCATGAAAGAAGTCCCTCGCTGTATGCTGGAGGGATGATTTTCCTTCTGTCGAACCTTCATTTTCTTCGGTTGATGAGAGTAGTTCTTGTTGATCACAGAATCTTGGAATTTCCGCCAGACCTTATGGATTTGGGAGGACAACCGCTGAGGGGGCTGCTCCGGCTTCTCCTGCGTCATATTTTCAGCAGGGAGTGGAGATTTCTTCAACACCGCGGTTGGAGAGTTCTTGCGCACCCTCCTTAGCGGTTCAAAGTTGTTTCTGGTTGGAACAGCAGCATCAACTTCCACCATTGGAGCTGGTGGAGTAAGTCCGGAGGGAGAGTTGCCCCCAGCTTTCCTCACTCGGCGCCAGTGGCGACGTCAAGCATGCCTTGCGGATGGGATTGCATCAGTTGTGGGAGTGGCTTCGTCATGCCCCCTGCTTTGATTAAGGGCTACTACTGGTGTCAGCTTGTCGAAGACTGATGTCCGTTGAGAGGGGACGGTCAATCTTTCGAAGGCCGACCTTCTGGTAGGGGAATCACTTTTGATGACTTCATATGCCAGAGCTGGAACAGCTATCCATTTCGGGATAACCCCTTCGGATATTGCGAGCCTCTTTGCGGGCCTACTTGAGTTTTGGCTCAGCCTGTTGAAGACTGAGGTGGCAGACTTGGACGACCCGTTGAGAGGAGCCATGGCAGTTGCAAGTCAATCGAAGACTGACTTCTTTGGAGCTTCCTGTGATGGCACTGGGGCACTGAAGCTTGTTGGCTGGAGCATGGTCCCGAAGAACAATCCAGTGGTGGCCCGAGTCACCTGTTCCACTGGCATTGAAAAGATGCAGGCCGCATTTGGCCCGTATGCCACTCCTCCAGCGGGGACGGAGCGGGAGTTGCTGTTGCAGGTATACTTAGAAGCCATTGATCTTCTTTTCTCGGCACAGGAGCAAGACACCAAATCTTAGTACCTCGAATCCAAGGGCAACCATAGTAACCGCGATTTGTTCATGAACACGACACACGAAGTGTGGAGTGAAAAAAGGAAAAGGTCCCACCGGGCGTGCCAGAATCTGTTCACCGCCTAAAGATGGGACCGCGACGTTAAGACGTCTGGCCTGAATTTTGGGGACAGATGATATTTGGATTTATCTGTCTACCTCTCCGAAGATGCCAAGTTGATTTATGGCACCGTGTATCGGAGGTTTGGACGGATGCAGCCATTGTAGCAGACTTCGTCAGATTGCCCCTCGTTTGCGATGAGTATTTGATTGTGGGGACGCTCTTCCCTGCAGGCGCAAGCCTCTGCAGTTAATTACGTTTCCGCATCGCGATAACCACTTTCTCCTGCTCCAGAGGTTCACTACGTGTCGTGTGTGTTTGTTTTATTTTTTGTTGCCCGTGGATTGTATACGGAGACTAATTTATGTTGTCGCCCGTAAGGCATGGATTAGTCCAAATCCGTATATCTTAGATTTGGGTTTGGGTTAATTTAAGGATCGTTAATCTCGTTTAAGATTAATATCAACTTAAATTTTAGTTAAGGATACGTTAGTCCAATTTGAGACTAAGATCTACTTAACGGGCTTTTAGAATCATTCAGATCCAACAAAAGAGCATTTAGGCTCCATTGTTTTAGTTTAAGGATGTTATGGACCGTTGTTAGTTTAAGAACGTTTCAGTCCGTAGATCACCATTTTTGAGGTGAGGGTTTAGTTTAAGGACGTTTTGGTCCGTAGAGTTTAGTTTAAGGACGTAACGGTCCGTAGATCACCATTTTGAGGTGAGGGATTAGTTTAACGACATTTCGGACTGTATTAGTTTGAGGACGTTACGGTCCGCAAATCACCATTTTATGCCCGTGTATTTGTTATGTGACGGGATGTACGGCGATGATGTGGGATACACCCATTTGGGGTGTGTTTTGGTTTAAGGTGTGCACGTCAGCTTGGGAAGTGCACCCAAAAGCAGTTGGTTGTTGGGACCCGCCGCCTCTCTGAGGACGTTGAGAAATTACAACGACATGTATCAGAGGTGTGGAGAGATATACCCTTGAACCAATTTCCCTATTCGAGGGAAAATGAAGTTGGTGGTCAACCCAGAAATCATTAGTCGTATTTTGAGACTACGATTTCCTTGGGTAAATGTGGGATGAATATTGTTTTGGACATCATCAGTTGAGTGATCATCATTCATGTTAGAGACTGAGATTAGTTTGGGAAAATATAATCACAGAGGCTCAGTTGATTTGGAGATCAAAAGAGGTTTTGACCTCAGGGAGACTTAGCCAATTTGGGACTGAAGTTTGAGTCTCATAATGCTAAGCAATGGTGTATGTTTAGCACTCACGTGTTCCCACGTGAGGCTCCGAATCAGTGTTAAACACTGCACTTTGGAAGCGCTCACATGTGGGCACATGAGGCGCCCCAAAGTGAGAATTGTTCTCTGGGTTCTATTCCCCCTTCCTTTTTTTTTATATAGAAGTGTTAAACACTTGACTTTTGGAAGCGCTCACGTGTGGGCACGTGAGGCGCCCCAAAATGAGAATTGTTCTCTGGGTTCTATTCCCCCTTTCCTTTTTTTTATATAGAAGTGTTAAACACTTGACTTTTGGAAGCGCTCATGTGTGGACACGTGAGGCGCCCCAAAGTGAGAATTATTCTCTCGGTTCTATTCCCCCTTTCCTTTTTTTTTTATATAAAAGTGTTAAACACTTGACTTTTGGAAGCGCTCACGTGTGAGCACGTGAGGCGCCCCAAAGTGAGAATTGTTCTCTGGGTTCTATTCCTCCTTTCCTTTTTTTATATAGAAGTGTTAAACACTTGACTCAAGTGCGAGCACGCGAGGCGATTTTGTGTGTTTCCCTTTTCATTCATCAGAGAAGCTCACGTGGAGCACGTGAGATCCTACTGAGTGTTTGGAGATTTTGATCTCATGCTAGGATTTTGGAGGATCTCATGCCTCTCTTTTTTTGTAAGAATTAAATTCTTATTGTAGGGTTAAGCCTTGATTTTCAGAGGAATTAAATTCCCATATGTTTCTGTAAAAATTAAATTCTTTAAACTCAGTTCTTTCTCCTTGGTTTTGAATTTGCGTGGCAGAATCTCCCCGATGAGAATTAAATTCTCAACTTATGGGGAGATCTGCTTCTACAGATCTCAACCAGAGGAAGAACTAAGTTCTTATGCGAAGGATTAAACCCTCAGAAAGGTCAAGATAGAATAATCTCTGTGTATTTTTTTTACCTAGAATGTTCTGATGAAGCAAGTTTTTTCCGAGACTTAAATTCTCTTCTTCCTCTTTTTCTCTGTATGTTTCTCTCTCTCTCTCTTTCTTTTATCCCCCTTTCTCCTCATTTAACTTGAAGTCTTGGGTTCTTTATATTGTAGAGAGAAGTTTTTTAATTAGATTTAGGAAATCTCTCATTGAGAGACTCCAATTGATTTGAGGGTTTTACCCGCTGTTGGATCTTTGATCCAAGGGTTTCTTTCTTATAGAACATATTTTCTTGTTTCTTAAACAAGATTAGGAAAATATTTTCCCATACAGAATTTATTCTGTAGATTGGTGATTTTTTAATCACCGTTAGATTTTTAATCCAAGGATGTTTGGTTTAACGGAGCACAATCTTTCTTTGTTTAGAAAGACAGGAAAAATATTTTCCAACTTATGGGATCATTGATCCGTCAACTTTCTGTTTCACAGAAAATATCATTTCTCATTTAAAACTTCAATTCAATTCTATGCTTAATCATCATTGGATCTTTGATCCAACGGTTCCTTATTGAGTAGAATTTTAATTCTACGTAGGGAAGTGCCCTCACGTGTTAAACACGTGGGGCTATTTTAGCCTAGCAATTGTTTTAATTGCAGTGCCTATATGTGTTGCATATAGGCACTCACGTGTTAAACACGTGGGGCTGTTTTAGCCTAGGCACTCACGTGTTAAACACGTAGGGCTGTTTTAGCCTAGCAATTGTTTTAACTGTGGTGTATAGGCACTCACGTATTAAACATGTGGGGCTGTTTTAGCCTAGCAATTGTTTTAATTGCGGTGCTTATATGCGTTGCATATAGGCACTCATGTGTTAAACACGTGGGGTTGTTTTAGCCTAGCAATTGTTTTAACTGCATTGCCTATATGCGTTGCATATAGGCACTCACGTGTTAAAAACATGGAGGGCACTTTTAGTGGGGAACTTTCCCTCATCTTTTTTTTATAAGGGAATAGTGCTGTGTACTAAACAATAACTAAAATTCTACAGGTTTTAAGGCAATACAGTGACATAGCGAAATCTATTGTGTACGTTGCATGGAAATTACCGATGATGTGTGTGTGAGCCGGCGAGGATGTGTATGTGCAACATGTGCATCATCTGTAATGGTGCGTGTGTCCTAGCTAACAAAGTCATATAAAGATAAGTACACAATATGTAGTACATATGTCGTAAATGAAAATAATATGAGCATATACAAAAATAAGAAATCGTAGTGCGAGCGTAAACAAAATAAAGAAAACGTAAACGAGAACAGTATAAAATACGTAACTACGTATGAGCCATACAGTTATAGTTTAAAATAGTACAAATCGTTGTTTTTGAAAATATAGGCTACGATATTTTTGAAAAAGATACCATTTGAAAATCCGTAGCATACCTTGAAGTTATCATTTAAAAGTGCATAACGGTTCGTTAGTTTTGAAAATAAGTATGGTTCTAAATATATTCTAATGTCGACTTAAGCGATATAAAAACAATATGTCTCGAGTCGATATGTACATAAGTCGGCGATCCATCCTCATCATATTACGTACGGTATAATCTATCGTACGATATCATGAAATCAAATAGTACGGATCTATCCTCATATACATCATATCGCGTACGGTATAATCCATCGTACGATGTCATCAAATCAAATAGTACGGATCTATCGTCACGTACATCATATCATGTACGATATTGTTGGATATAGTGCCCTCAAAGTCAATTATTGGATCGCAGGTACGTGATTGTAATGATTGAGGCAGGACCTATACTGATATGACAGTCTTGCTCGAGATGATAGTATGCTATCTGGTTTGTCTTTATCATCGTATACATGCTTTAGTTCACTATTACATGATGATAGAGCCCATAGGATTCTTGCTTGACTGCCAGCAGTATGATGGCGATCATATACGTGGGAGCTGGGGTCTATAAGCACATCCTTAAAATGTCCCTAGTCATGGGAGTTTCGAGACAGGGCATCGATACTCCAGAGTAGACTAGTGTATACAGTCGAGACCCCGATGAGGGGCGGTAGCCGGTCTCACAAGCCATTGATGTTAGTTGGTTCACCTAAGATGTATACAGGTGCTCATTGGGTTATGAGTACACCGGACAGGACTCGCCGGGAATCTGCTAGTTGGTATTATACCTAGCGTCAGATAGCAGTTCCCTGGTGACATGTGTACAGGTTAGTTCATCGACCTGAGTTCGTCATTTGTCTCGTGTGAGTTCCCACTGTGCTTTGATTTCTACCCTACCACGGCTCAAAGGAGTCGTGCAAACAGGTCTTTTTTGGGTACAGTCCCGAGCCATATGGAGGCAAGTGAGCAGATCGACGGGGGATTCGTCTCTCCCGGTATTGGAGGTGAGATCGCGCTGTGTCTAGGAGAGCCATTACACAAAGCCCTCGGTCGAGACAGGAGATTTACTGGTAGATACTCCAGTAGTATCTCAGGGTGTTCTAGGCCACTCTCTGACATGACTTATACCGCTAATAGGGGTCTGACGTTACCAGCCCCCTAGGAAGATATGCGATACTCATAGACGAACGGACCGGACTGTATGTATATTTTCACTGTTGGGCTCAGTAGGGTTTCTGGATGAGTTCGCTCGTCAGCTTCCCTTCCAATCAATACATAGGCAACCGTTACGTACAGCTCGTACCTCTGACGTGCTAGTGGTTATACCCAGTGCCAGTGTGTTGATGAGTCATTAGAATCCCCCACAGACAGTTTCCCAAGTTCGGGCGAAACGTTGTAGAGGCCGTATGGTTTTTTGGCAAGGTTCGGAAAATGCACGTGCGTTTACGCACGTGTCATATTTCGGGCAGACAATACTGGTGGGCTTTGGTTTAAGCCGGATCCGAGTATTATACTTTGTAGATATAATATCTTTATCTCAGTTGCATTTGTATTCGGTCGTAATACAAATGCGGGTATGTTTATACTATTACGGGGTTATCCTGAAATTCATTTCGGGATCACTTTTGGAAGTTGCCAGTTTTCAGTTTTCTATCGCTCGTATTTAACATTCGGTTAAATGCGGATTTATCTTTTCTTCTTGAGGGTGAGTCATGAGGTAAGTCATGAGTGGAAGCTTCATGGTGTGGTGACTAGGATTAGTGAGTCACTTATTGCATTTAATGATATGATGAGGTGTTATTAGTGAGTCACCTTTTCATTAAATGACTTTTTTGTTCTTGCTAAGATATTTCCTCTTGATCTTTTATGAGAAGCTTTTCTTATGGTCACCCTCTCCACTCCTACACTCACCTCAATCTCTTTATATATGGCTGGCCCCTCCCCTCCTCCTCACTCTTACACATAGTTGTTAATTTGGAAAAGATTATGGTTTTGGATTCATGGAAATTAGATAGCCTCATTTCTTATTTCACCCGATCCAAAAGGCAACTTCATTAACCGTTCATCCATGGCTTTGGACGAAACGAGACAAAGTGTTCTACTCATTCTCTACATCAATCTTGGTCATCTCTTTTAGCAAACTTGATGATCGAGTTGCCTCGGTTCAGAGGCGGGAGCCCGTTTAAAGATCCGTCGACGTGGTGCCACCTGGACGAGAAGACGGGAGATTCAGGAGATCGAAGCAGCCGCAACAAAGCGTGGGATGATGGTTGAAGATCGAAGGACTCGGATCGTTCGGTATAACATTTCTACTCACTTTGTAGTTTGTTAGTTTAGCTTTTAATAGCAGATCCGGGTTATAGTACACGATAGCGCCTGTTTGTAAAAAGTTTTTATTCCGCATTTGGCGTCTGTTTGACGGCCGGGGCGCTACCGTGGACTCCACAGTGGTATCAGAGCCTCACCATTAAGTTTTACTAACTTGTGCGAACACGTTTAAAATATCGATCAAACGGATTTTTCGAAAACTGCAATTTTTCTGTTCAATGTTTCTGTCGATTTTAAATCTGGTTTAAAAATTATTTTTGTATGTCAACGGAAAATTGTGCCAGGGTTTTTCAAGCATTCTGGGAAAAATTTGGGCATGTGATCCCACAGTACCCCGCCGCGGATCCGCGGTCAAAGCTAGGGTTTTGACTGCAGAACCGCGGCCAGTAATGTGGGAACAGTGCGCCAAAAATTTTCCAGGTGAGTTCAACTTGTGAAATTGTGGTTTTTTGGTATATTTCTTTTGGGCCCAGATTTTATTACTGTACAGCAGATGTACGTGGGGCCCACTTCGGGAAGTTTTGTCGATCGAAATTTTAAACTTGTTAGTTTACAGTATTTACATTATATCTCCGACCGGGAATGTCATTTGAGCGGTAAATTGCGTCTAATTGCTATAGTCCTTTTAGACGGATCTTTGCGAACGTGACATTCGCGTTGATGTTCTGTGTTGTGCTGCTGATGTTGCGGATATGTCGTAGTGGATAGCGGTGTGCAATGGTAGTGCTGTTTGGATTTATTTGTACATTTGATATTGTGGGAGCGAGCGTCCAACATGTGGACTGCCGTCACTACCTGTTTGTATAATATTCTTTTGGGGCACAGACCGGGCTGAGGTCGATGTACCCGTTGTACATATTTTTATTTCTGTACTAGGTTTACCCCGCGACGGAGTGCACGGATAGCCGGGTTCTGGAGGACAATGGGTCCCGTATCTCATGGCTTTGAGAGGCAGAGGGGCCTCACTCTAGAATTGGCAGACTATTCACCGCACTCGTAGGGGGGTAAAGGTTGACCCAAGGAGGGGTGCTCAAGTTACCTGATTCCGTGAAGTGCCGGGTGGTCCATTCATTTTGCTGTAGGGGGCTGCCTCTCTTTAGGTTTTTGGCGGGTAACTTGCCGCACCCGTAGGGGTCTAGGTTTCATTGCACAGGTTATCCACACGACCAGAGGTAACGTCGGGTTTTCAGTAGCGGCTCTGTGAAACCCGGGGATCCCAGATTATCTGTATTGTTCTGTGATGCTTATTACTTTTCTGTAATGTTGCATATTCACTCACGCCTGAAGTGATTATTGTATAATTGGTATATATACTATTAGATGTTGTATATGTTTTACACCCGCGCTAGTCCAGTCCCCGCTCTGTCGTTAGTTAAGTAACCTAACGGGTGATGACGGGACCCAGTGGCGAATGCGGATGGCATATACGTACATTTTATTTTTCGTTCCTTTTCTGGTGTGATTGATTGATGGGACTGCCATTGATTCTTATCAATGCAAGGATAAAAAAAACCTATATTTTGATGTTGTTGGAACAAATTTTAAAAGGTGTTATTACAAAGATGTTTTCCTTTTGTAATGCATAGCGGTATTCAGTTGGAATATCCTGCACCTCATTCGACGAGGCAAAGGGCCGAGATCCCTTCACTGGGCAGTTACCCCTTGGGCAGAAGTTTACCGTCCAGGGGTAATAAACTTTACTCTATAGTCGATTACAAAATTGCTTTGCAAAGCGGTATTCAGTTGGAATATACCTGCACCTCATTCCACGAGGAAAGAGCCGAGATCCCTTCACCGGGAGTGACCTCTTTAGCAAAGGTTTTTCGCCACTATAGATTGATAAAAAGCTATCAAGTTCCTTCAACGAGATCAAGTTCATTACGTTAAAGGTTTTTCGCCAAAAACCAGCTGTAGCCCTCCGTTATTTCTTATGAATGGTCCAGTAGTATTCAAGCTATGTTTGTTGACCTTCGTCAAGGCATAATGCTTGGTAGCTGCTGGGGTATTCATTTGTTGTATAGATAGATGCGTTGGTTTGGGACAGTCGTACAGCCTTGTTGACCTTCTTTAAGGGCTTGTATGGGTAGGTTCAAATTAACCTGGACAATGATGGGTAGAACTTGACATGTGACTTATTGATTTGTTGACATTCGTCAAGGTCCATAAGAGCATGAGGTTAAAAATAAACATCGGCAGTTTTCAAACATACCTGAAACTTGCCAGGCATGCACATACCTTCTGGAGTGTGATAACTTGAGTAGCTTCTATCAATTTATCATGCGATGATAGTTGGATCCCGATTCCCACTGATGAGTTTTGTCTTTACTCTTCGGGTGATCCCGACTAATTCTTCTTTCAGGTTTGGAGGAGAATTTTGAGATTACAGTGGAGGTTTCCTGACTAGATAAAGTGATAACCATTCCGATCTAGGTTAGAGTGCATGCAGAGTGTTTCTTTTCTCTCTCTCTCTCTTTGGCAGCGACCTTTGACCGACTCCAGGACTATGACTCAGTGACCAAGTTGACCGAACCTTCTTAAAATACTGGCCTTTGGATTGTCTTAGTTTTCATAAGTCATTACCGCTCCTTCTTTTACCCCTTTGCATTTCTCAGAACACCCCGTATTACTACGGACATCCACTTCCATTGGATAGATCCATCGTATGGTTATATACGAACTCGAAGGGGACTTCTTCGAGGATGGATCCAGGTTTAGGAGAAATAGAATTGGTTTATTCAGTTGTCTTTTTATTATCACCTTCTCTCAGGTTGCGAGGGCTCCTTAGTTTAGGAGAGTACACCTATTACGCTTATTGGATAGTCTTATTCCAAAACCATAGGCAGGTGCCGAAAGGTAGGGAATGAAGAAAAACCAATTAGCCTAAGGAGGGTGTACAGAAGGTAATAACTAAAGACAAAAATAAAGGGATTAGAAAGAGAGCAAAGTAAATTGCGACTGCTATCATTCACGACTAAACCGTGTACTTCATCGCCCTACTCCTATTTTCACCTTTGCTTTTTTCCCAGTTCAGGAGAAATAGAATAAGTAATTAATCAGTTTTCTTTTATCATCACCTTCTCTCAAGTTGCGAGTACTCCTAGGTTTAGGAGAGTACACCTATTATGCTTACTGGTAGTCTCTTCTTCCAGGACCATAGGCTGGTGCCCGAACGGAGGGAAGGAAGAAAACCATTTAGCCTAACAATGAGTGTACAGAAGGTAACGACTAAAGACAAATAAAGGGATTTGAAGAGATGGCAAAGAAATATACAGTTATAATCATGAATTGGATTATAGAAGAGGCATTGCTAGGAATACCAGGATACCCCCTACGAAACATTTTCATGTTTCAGTGCATTGTTAAAGAAAAACTGATTTCCCGATTAGATACTTACTCCAGGGTATGTATTTACCAAGTTTCATTCTCATATCTGTATGGTTTTACAGATGATGAGTGGGAGTAAGTTATTGGGAATTAGGTGATCATTCCTCATTATATTGGAAATTCGTTGTAATTGGTGATATTTGAGAAAATCGTCTGGGTACAGTTTTCAACCTACGACGCACAGGTTTTGAGTTATTCAACTCAGCGGACTTATACAGAGTATCTGTATGTTGTCCAGTGTCCCATCAGGACAAAAGGGGTAGGTCCTCGTACTATGTTCTGTTTTACTTGTGACTTCTCTAGTTTTTAGACAAGTGTATCGTAGAAATACAATGTCTAAGTTTTGAGAAGTTGTGGGTATAAGAATACAGTAAAGAACCAGGTGTCCGCAAGTATCGGGATTTTTCAAAGAGATCGAAGATGTAGATTCTTGTGACTGGTATTCAGTTGATAGTAATGGTTTTGAGAAACTTGTTTTCTCTTTCAGGTTACTCATAATTGGATGTATTCCTAAGTTGAGTAATGCTGATTAGCCTCTCTTCACTAAGTTGATATGCACTGGAGACAGCTGCATGATTTGAATCTGGTTCCAATTAAATAAGTGCCTCTATTTCTATATTGTATATATAATGGTTCATATCTTAACGATGTTAAGAGACGGAGAGTTGTCCGGCTTATGCTTAAAACCAGGACGCTGGATAACTCAAGACACGTTTCTGTAATGGCAGGTTTGTGGGTTGACCCGGGCTATGTCGAGAGTTAACTTTTCTACCATCTGGAAGATCAATAGTGATATTGTTCTTGACTCGCCCACAGTTTTAGTAAAATGGATTTTTTCATAAAACAGTAGTGGGAGTATGATAGAACTGGAAAAGATT